>OU911085.1:14527449-15777449 GCA_918358865.1 Melinaea marsaeus rileyi
TTACTCCCTTAAAAATATTTTTAGCTAAATAATCAAAACACTAATCTTTGTCATCTTATTGAATACACATGGCTCTTTGCCATATTATTTTTAAAATAAAAAATATTTTTAAGAATATTACGGATTGAAAAGTATTTGAAGATATTGAAGTTAATTTATTATGTTAAGTTTAAAGAAATAAAACTCTTTAACAATATTTTCTGCTATAAAAATCTAATTTCATTCTAAGCTCTTTTGAAGTTTTTAAGAAATAAAATAAAAAATAGGTTTTATTCATGTAACAGTTTATTTCTTTTTATATAAGTTTTGACTAGTAATTATGTACAAACGTTATTCATAACAATGATTACAAAATAATCAATTAGTATTATATCTATTTTGTATTTATTACTCCTATCTACATATTACCAACAGCTAATCAATAGCAATTCCTATGAAATAAATTTCATTGTGAAAATATTATTTAGCATAAAATCTTTAGAATCTGTGTGCGTGATGCATCGCCTATGCTTGTTACCGCCCGCATCATAATTTACTTAATGCATCATTCAGAGATACTTAAATTGCAGTTCAAACGACACTTGTGCCCGTGGTTTCTTATTGAAGCAGTTTTTGTTTCAAGCTCGCCTTAGTGTCTTGGCCATTTGGCCGCATTGCATATGGAATATAAAATATATTATTATTAATAAATATCTATCAGAATGTCACCTAATATATACAAAAAGATGATTATATATATATATATATATATATCACGGACATAGTGGCAGCATAATATTTTTCCGTCCCGTTAGTATTAGTCTATTGCAATGCCAGCCATAATTCCAACAACGGGAAGTCATTTTCAACCGATAATAACATAAATACATTTTCCGACCCTGGATTTGGAATCGGGATTTCCCGGTTAAAAGCGAGATTATTAAACACAACAAAGGGAAATCACTCAGTGAAGTCAGCTATTTTTCTTACATAAGTTATATTTGTCTAACTAATATCATCTTTGTATTATTTTACTCGCCTATTAACAGCTCGCTTATTTTCTTTCCGGATCTTCATAAACAGTTATTCTATTTTTATCAATACCAATCACGTCAATATTAATTCGGTTTATAAGCTACGATCAATATTATAGTAATCCATAAATCAATTAATACAGTATATCTATGCATATTACATAAGCATTTCTAACAGAAGCTGGCAATCACTAGTATCATAGGAATTTACTTTGTATCACCTAAAGGGAGCATTGCCGCCTTATATAGAGAAGACAATATGGAAAGATTCGGTTAACTTTAACTAATCTACACATTGAAAACTATTATTTTAAAGTGACTTTACTTTTATCTATTTTACATTAATAACCCTTCTTTTAGTGTGTTAATCACTGAATTTCTTTTTATTCGGTTTTTATTTATTTATTAAGTCTTGGTTTATTTTAGTTACATAGAACGAATAATTACATAGCTACTACCTGTACTTAGTACAGGAAATTTGCGGTAATCAACGCATTTATCGAATCTTAAATTGGTTATCTCAGTTGGTTGAGCGACGACGACAATATCCCAGATATCCCAGCATCGAACCTTATATGTACTAATGACTACTTTCGAAAAAATATGAATAACGTAGTTAATATAATATATATTTAATATATATATATATAGAAATTATTTTTAAAATACACTTTAAAAATAATTTCATACAAAATATGTTTGTAAAAAGCTAGAGTTGAAATTTGGTCCGATTCTATTTCTGTTACTGTTAATTCCTGAAGAAATTCTCTTATTACTATTGTTAAAAGCCTTTGCTTGTAAGATCTTCTTAATTTAACACCCATTTTGCCCAAGATCTAAAAACCCTACGCAGATAACAATTTCACAACATTACATTTACTTTTCAACAAAATCCCATACTATTAGAAAACTAGAAATGAACGTTACGGAGTCGAACAATTTGTTTTAAACTTAACTAGTAATTGAGAATTCCTGGGGGAAATTACAATATAATAGAAGACAGCAACGCTGTGATATTCCATTATTTGTATAAGCACTCCGCCACGGAACTCTAAAGCTTTGTACTAAAGAGACATGAAATGCTCTCAAAAAGCCCTCAAAAAAAATGAAAACAGGAATCTAATTTATTTTACTTAAGTTTTCTTGGTTTTAAAATGCAAGGTACAAGTTAAATTGTTAGTTTACAAAAAGATGTGTCATTTAAAAAACAGATCTGCATAACTTTCTATCAAAATAAACATGTATTTTAAGTAGTTCTTACGTTTTTATTATTTTTACGTTAAATGTGTATTTTGATAATTTCTTCTATATAATATATTGTAAGTTCAATATTAATATTAAGCCAAAGGTTGCCTAGTAGACATCGCTTGTGTCTATTTGCAGTAATTTTTTATTTTTTTTAATGATATATCACATTAAATAAGTAACTGTACCTCTTCCGAAGAGCTAATAAATACAACAAAATTTCAAACAATCAAACTGACACCTGCTACATGTATAAAGTGATGTATGAAGAAATTCCAGAATAAAAAAACAGATACGTTAATAAAGTAATAACTTTGTTTATAGTAGCATAAAGTTAAGCTGTAAACAACTTTGTAATTTATTGATAACGTCATGAATATTACTAACTTGGTGTTTAAATTATGTTACGCATTATTGTGTCAGCGTCGCGGTTCTGCGAGAATTAAATTTTACTCCCCCTAATCCTCCTCCCCCTTTAACCTAGAGAGGAAATATTTTATTGTATCTTTTAAATCCTCTCACGCAATAAATAATTTCTATATCGCGGGAGGTGATACAAATAAATAAAATACACACAAAAATAAATAACACAAAGTAAACCCACACTTGGAACATCCACATTTACTTATCATGGAAAGAAAAGTTTAATGTCCTTATTGAACCATCCTTTAGTGCTGTAGTCAAGGTCACTAACTGTTAAACGAATAGGCACCAGTAAGAATATGTTTAGAAAACAAATTCCAGTAACCAAATATGTAGTAAGTATATTTATTTTGAATAATAAAGTGAGCATTTCTTTTTTACTAATATTTCTAACTCTTATTATTAACATTTAATTGACATAAATAAAAAAGTTACATTCAAAGCAATAAACCTCTCTGTTCCATAAGCTATAAGTATAACGTGAGAATCACGGGACATCTAAACACGTCATCTATATATTATCCCGGGTCTGGTATACGATAATATATCATCACTTCAACAAGCTGCACCTATATGTAATAAATCAAACTATTCGCTCAATTATTCACGGGTTTTGATAGAACATTGAACCTCATTTGCAATAAATACTCTTAATAATAGTTATGTGATAAAATATAACCAGAATCCCGACACGATACAACAACTATGACGGAGGATTGACGAAACTAACTTGAAATAAGCTAAGTCATAAGTTACCTTAATGAATTACACCCAAAAATGAATGAATGAATGGTACAATCGATAGTATTTTTTTTTATTTCTCAATTACTTTATAGTAATTATTGTAATATATATTAATAGAACATTTAAACAGTATTTAAAACAACCGTTAAACTACATTAACTGAGATAAATGCAACTATTAATCAGTTTTATTCAAACAGCAATTGAGGATCTTATGTAAGTACAAATAATAATTTCGTAACCCTTTAAAATTATAGAATTTATAAAAAGCCCGCTTATGTATAAAGTAGTATAATATTATTACATATATAATATATATAAAATACCATATTATAATAATAACATTAAAATTCACAACATAGAGCATACTACGTGTCTGTTTCTACAACTTATGCTACAGCATGCTACGCATGACAGTAGCGCCGCTACGCCTCGTGCACACCACAGGAATAAATTAAAGTAAACATTCTAATGCGTTTGTATAATTCTGAGTTAGTTTGATATAACCTTATCTAAGTAACATAATATTGCATAAATGCTTAACAAAAGATAAAGGGTTCATAACGAGGACAAAGTTTAATGAAGTTTGTTTTGACAATTCCCATAGTTCGAGGGGTGTGTAAACCGTACAGAACAAAATTATTAATAATCTTCTGAAAGCGGAGTTTACTTTTTATCATTAACATTGGAGTCTAATTAAAGTCTGATTCTAGAGAATTTTATAAGCATACGGCATATACACTCAAAAACAAGAAAAAATTAAGAAAATATGTATTATATTGTTAGTGTTGTCCTTATGTGATAGTTTGTAACATAGTAAGTAAATTGTATAAAATGGTAAAAATATTTTATACAGAGCTTGTGTATTCCCTCAGTATCTGGTTATTCTGCGGCTTACTTATCTCTTGTGACGACTAAACGGTTCCTTTGAGGTGACGTTTGTGAATAAATATTTACATCATAATATGTATCATCAGAGAATTAAGGAAACTCGAATTACTTAAGTGATGTTATATTTTCTATGTATTATAATTTATAAAAAGCTTTCCTATTTGAAAAAGGTTCATTACATTAATATTTTGAATTTTTGCACCCACAAAATATTAATGAGGATACTATGAAGACGTTAAAATAGTTCATATTAACTAGCTCCTAATATGTCGTTTATAATATATTCAGAATGTTACTAATGTATTATAAAGACTTGTTCATGAGTTTGAATGATTAGTTGGAGTTTGAAATATTAAATAATATATTATATATCTTATATAAAACGTCTGATATATACTTTGGAAAAATGGTCACCAAAAGAAATTTTAAAAGTTTATCAACTACTAATAGGAGTCGCAGTGCAAGTCTTATGTTTGATATAGCACGAACCACGCCATAATTATGTTCTAAAAGTCATTCTATTTTGTCATTTGGATATTACATATTAATTTGGAAAAAGAATATTTATAGTTTGAATTTTTATTTTATTTTATATAGATTTCAATATATCAAAACTCGAAATCCATTTCCACACTTAATGGACCTATGATATGGTCCGAGAAAGGAAATTAATAGAGAATTCATTGATCAGGCAGGTTTCTGTTATCTGTTCGAGCATCGGCCTTCATTCTACCAATTTCCGTCTGAAAAAGTAATAATTCTGTTATAATGACGTATTCAAAATTTGCGAAATATATTTTTTATATGATATTTCTATATATATCCTCAAATGATAAATTTTTATTGATCACATATTATTGTTATTATTTGCTTAAGATAAACAAATGGCAAACCTACTGGAAAAATTTAATACAAATAATAAAAACATATCTGGAATATAATTAATTTTTTTTACACACATTTTCAATAAGTTCCTGCCTTTAATATATAATAAAATATTTGTACGTTATTAAAAAGTAAAACAATCACGTAAATATTAAATGAACTAGTTTCAAATACGGCACGTTCACAAATATTTGACCAGATTTTATTAAACATTATTATAACTAGCAAATGTAATAACAACTATAGACTAAGTAAAGGAGAACGAACACCTGAAATGAAAACTCACATCATCGCGGACATCGCGGTTTAAACTAAATATTAGTAAAGTTTTGTAAGCTTTTGTTATTAATTACAGTAGAAGGTTTGTAAGCATTGCAGAACGAATATTTGGGAAGTACATATGCTTATCTGAATATTAATAAATGCAATTAAAACAAAATGAATTTGGTTCAATACATCTCTCATTGTAATATGACTCGAAAAGTAGTCAACTTAAATAAATTATAAAATAAATTACAGTAAAATGCCTTTCCTTACGAGTGGCACAAAGATGAATCTCATACCCAGACAAGTCATTAAGACTTAAGAGATTAGAATTGACGCTCTTCTTTAGGAGAAATATTAAATATAACAAATGTCGGAATAAACTGTAAAATGCGAAACTAAGTTTCAGCTTCCGCTTTTCTCATTACACTTCATGTCGATGCTCTTGTAATGAAATAAACTTTGTAGGATTAGTTCCGAAATGTAATCCAGTCATCCCAGTTCAGTTTCAGTTCAGTTCTAACAAGCTGACGCGACTTTTATACGCGGAATAAGACTCCTTGCGACATCACAGTTTATATTACTACACTTTTTTACTTTAAAACTAGTTAGCCTCTAAGACTTATATATTTTTTATTAATCTTCGCTCGTTTTCTTAACACTACAACATATAACAATGTTTTTTTACAATAACGAAACTTATATAAAAAGTGCGTTAAAAAGAAGTGAAAACAAATAACCAGATTTCATTACATGATTTTAATATTTAAGAGATTCTTAAGCTATGGAGAAATAATCGTATCCAACGATGAAATGAAATTAATTATCAACAAAACGCAAATAGAAACACAAAAAGTAAAGCTTAACGAGCGATGTAAATGAGGAATGTAAGAAACTTTGTCCGTTAGTAAATTTCACATCTACAGCAATACGAGTATTAGTTAATTTTTTAACTTATAGATATGAATAAGATTTCTTCGCATTAAAACCCTGTTATCAAATAAATTTACCAAAATTTTTAGTAAACACCAAAACGTAAAATATATATTCAGAATATAACAAAATTGTTTCAAGCCTTATATTTTACTACTGAATTATCTCAATATTTCATAGGATAAATATATCATAAAGTATTTCTTATTACCTGCTGGAAATGAAAAATGTCGTGAAGATAATTTAAAGTCAAACCACAGCAGGAAATGTCATTTCCTTAAATTTACGAGATACTTATACATAGATAGTCTCACCGTGATTTAAATTTTAGTGTTATCGAAGATTATACTTCAACCCACCACATCACAAAAAAAAAAGCTTAAAATTATTTTTTTTATGGAAAATAGCACCACTTACCTTAAGATAGACTCACTGGACTTACTTGTCATCACATCAAAATAAATGTATACACTATGATTTAGACAAAGTACATTACAAGAATATTGTCATTACGCAACTATTAACATACAACTATTTATTCTACTCTTATTATTCCTGTTTTTCGATATTAATTAATAATATATTTCAATGAAAACAAAGAAAATAACACCAAGCAGAAATTCGTTAGTTTTTAATATTAATTATAAATTATTATAATATAATTTCTAAATAAATTTGTCAGTGGATATATAAGAACCGGTCTGACATAAAACGCCGCGAATGTGTCTTGACTGCAGCTGAATCGCAAGTTCTCTCACATCATCGCTTAAGAAAGTCACAGTGACCACTAACAAACTATATAAAGAAAATCTTATAAAAATATATTTATAACATGTACAATAAATGTCTAAATTTCAAAAAGTAAACAATCCAAAAACAGTTTTTTTATTTATAGCTTCCATTTTTAGTTGGCTTGATATTAGTCAAAGAAAATTGCGGCTCCTCGAGGGAAATCATTTCTTAAATAACCAGCAAGAACAAACAACTGGACGCAGTTGCACTGTAATGTCATTGTGTTTATATTAATTTAGGTTTGATGTATTTGTAGTCTTATTGCCTTTACAAAACTTATTTTACTTACACAAAAAAATTTAAAAAATACTAAAGAATTTATTTGATACAAATAAAATTACTATAAACAATATGTATTATTTTAAAAATATAATAAAAATCCCCTAGATATATTATAGGTGTATGAGTAATAAAAAAGAAAAGTTTAACTTAAATTACAAGTTTGTCCGCGCCTCTGACACTAATAAAGACGTTAGACGTTTTCTGCCGAGCATAGGCGACGACGAGTTACACTTGGATTATTAAAATACTTTATATCATGAACCTATTTAGTAAAGATATCAGCTCCTGAACTTTTACTTAATTTTTACCCAGTATTGGTATAAAAATATGCTTAATAATTTATTCCATAGATAGTTTAGGTAAAATATTACTCAAGTAATAATAATATTTCATGGATCATTTGAAAAAGATATCTGCTTCTCCGTCTGAGTGAGCCTTCTTCAGGTTTACACTTCACCTGCTAACAGAGAACTATCTCTCAACTAGACGGAGCATTCAATGTCTCTTGTGTTTCAACTTTAATTTTGACATCATCAGTTGTAAGTGTATGTACTTATAATCGATGATGATTTAATGTATGAATGTCAATAGCATTATAATATTCTATAATTATAATAAAAAATATGACTAGATCCATACATCAAATTTACAAACATCAAAACAATATTTCCATTTCTGTATTTCTATTCACTCTGTTGGAATTTTCCGCCAATAACAAAAAGTAGTAAACGGAATTTAATTTACGTGACCACTATCATTCGTTATCTTAGCGGATATGCCTTTTCGTGATATCACTTTTAAAACACAAAAACTATTTTAAATGTACTAATAAAATAAGAATAGTACCAATCTTTACTATTTAAGTATATTAAAATATTGAAGCCAGTTCCATCGTAAACAAGACATTATTACAATAAGTATTTAAATTAAAAATGTTTTTTTCATTCCGGGATTAAAATCTTAGTTTCGATTAATTGCTACCACTTTTTTTTGAGAGCTTTTAAAATTAAGTAAAAATGATTGTATTAATACATACTCATTACAATCTTAAAAAATTGACAACAATGTATCATGGTAGCATAAATAAGTAATTCAATTATATTAAATTAAATAAGATTTTAAATTTGCAATATTTAGTTTCGTTTAATTTAATCTCGTTTCGGTCTGAGTTAAATGGTTTGTGTAACGTAATAGACGTTGTTCAGATTAATGTTGATTTCCATTTTATTATATAGCTGTTGTTTTCAGACTTTTCATTATAAAAGCTTCTTAAAAAATTAAATATAATTTAATATTAAGATCTATTTATGCTATTTATGCTTTATTATTTTATTGTAGTTTTAAAATCATTGGTATGTTAAAAAAACTGTAACATTATCAGCAAATAACTTAAGCGTTTGAAAAGAAAATGGAATTTTATTTAAGGGAATTTGATATCAGAAGAAATTCGTAATAAAGGATTAAGTGAAATGAAAGCCTTTGAGTAAAAGTGAGTGAAAGTGATAAATACTCACAAATTACTCAATAGTAAAGGATGCAACGTAATCGGGCACACAAAACGTAAGAATGGAGCTCGATCGTCTTGCTCTCTCACTCATTGTACAAAACAAAACTATAATAGCTACTTTACGTAGACCTTATGTAAGAGGCATATGCTGCTTTACTCGATCAAGCAGATATACGAACTGTAGTCAAAGAATTGAGTCTGGGCCCCAACATCTACAATTATAACTACATGAATTGTATATAATGGATGCAGTAACTATTTTATTAATTTAGCTTATGAGTTCAGCAAGAATCGTATGATCTCTTAAAACTTATAATAATTTAAAAAGTTTTGATCAATATTACAATTATTTTATTTATATTCGGAGCAAGAGTTCTATTAAATAATTTATTAATAATAAAAAAGTTTGGATATTATTCCGAAGTAAAAAAAAATATTTTTATTACGTTATTTTTTAAACATATTTTTTTTATATAAATATTTTTGCAAGTTCGTGCTTCTATATGTTTTTTTAAAGAAGTGTATAAAATGAAAAAAAAAAATAACAATCATGTAAAAATCTAATTATTTTACTTCAGATTGCAAAACGTAAACACTTTTATCATAAAACGACTAAAATTTAACTACATAATAGGTTTCTCAGACATTTAGTTTACAGTAAAACCTATGCGGATGAGAATTTATTAAATAAACAATTCTGAAAGTGTGGATATTTTATTAGTTTTGTCAGCACTAAAATTATCACCTAGAGTGGAAGGAACTTCTGAAATATTAAATTCACTACTTCGTCTGCACTATGCCTGACTATGAGACTAGTGCCTCAGTAATCTTATTTACTTTCAAAACTTTTGACATCAACACTAAACTCAAAATAGCTAGAAAATAATACCAGATAATATAAAACATCATTATTCATTTTAAGTTATACGTAAATATTATTCTATAAATATTAAACAGCTTTATAATATAATGCAGAATATAGTATAACATCGAAGCAGTAATATTCACATTCTAAATATTTGATTATGTAGGATGTATTAAAATGTATATATGCCTAACTAACGCCTGTGACTTTGTTATTTTATTGATACGTGAAGACAACATTTCGCAATTAAAAAATATAGTGTTTGTGTATTTTTACAAAAAACTATTAATACTACCATAAGTTTTAAAAAGCAACAATTATTCTTTCATCGAGTTTCATTTCACAACCATTTCAAAGAAGTTTACTTTAAACATATTTTTATTGAATTATATTTTAATAATTATTACCAAGCTGCAAATATAACAAAACAAATAAGTAAATAAAATTGAGTAATTGTTAAAAAAGCCATTAAAAAGCATTATCAAAAAATATAATAAAAGCTCTCCGCAGGTGCATATAAAAAAATAAATAAAGACATTCAATTCATAATTCTAAAGAATCTGGAAAACACTTATAAACATATTAAGTATTCATCAAAAAAATATCTTAACTTGGCAACAAAGCCAAGGAGCCACTTACGAAATAATAATTTTCTTAATGCATTTGTTGCATCACTTAGTCAGCAGCTGATAAGACCTAAAAATTCTTTGCGCTTGTCTGTCTTGCATTTTTTTTAAAAATACTCCATTAATAAACAACTGTTAAGTTCAATACTAAATAAATTGGAAAAATATTCTTGGCATAATATTACATAAACAATAATAATATTGCATGGACCATTCGAAGAAGATATGTGCTTCTCAGTCCCCTGAGTATCAAAGCGCCCCCTCCAGGTATGCACTTCACCCACTCACTGAGAACAACCCCACTTGTGTTTGTTTCACGTCGCTTTGAAATCAATTCTTACTTCAATCTTAGCATCAAAATAATAACATGCGAAAAAAACTAGCAATAAAATTTTCATAAGTTATAATAAAATAATGTGTCTTAATCAGTACATTAAATTTACAATAATGAAAACAATGTTTTGTGCATCTGTTGATATTTATCGCCAATAATAAAAAGTAATTTATTATTTAATTCATGTAATCACTATCATTCGTCGTCTTAACAGACATAGATGCCTCTTCGCCGTATTATTTAAAAATACAACAAAATTAATGAACTAACAATAATATTATCCTCAGTAAGACATTATTATGTTTAGTGTTAAAAAGAAAAAGTTTAATGACCATTTTCTGTTGTAAAAATATAATTTGTTTCACGTTCTTACTAACTCTTTGTTTTTAAAGTTTTTAAAAATAGTGTGAGAATAAACTAAATTCTTGCAAACGTTTAACTTTTTTATAATATAAATAATAATAATATATTTCTCTAAAAGAGCAACTGTTGAATTTTCGCCCGGATTTTCTCCGCAGAGCATGGTGGTGGTGGCAGAGCACGAACTGGTGGTAGCTTACTCACGAATACACTGTAGTAATTTACGATTCAAAAGGGGGTGTGTATGCCTACTTGAATTTGAAATTTAAATAATCAGTAATAAATTACGTTTACAGGTAATAACCTATAAATACATAATAATTATTAGGCTTAATTTCAATATAATACCTTATTTGTAACCAATATTCCTACCCTCATACTGCTCCCAATACCTAATTCTTAATTAACCAGCATGAAATTGAACTCTGTGAAGACATTATTTACCAGCAAATCTTTAGCATCTGTGTGCGTGATGCATCTCCGCGTATCTGTTACAGCCGCGTCGTAACTTACTGAACCACAGCGTTCAGAGACAGTCGAATTGCTTTTTAAAACGATGCTTGTGCCCGTTTATTTCTTATTGAAACGGATTTTGTTTAAAATTCGCTATACAGTTTTGTGTCAGATGGCACTGTGGTTATGGAATATATATACAATCCCATACAGAAAAAAATATAATATCTATTACACAAAACGTCGTATAACATAATCAATGAAAATATAATCAATTAAATCTTAAATAAAATACAATGTTTGAAATAAAATACAATGTTTATGTTTTAAACTAAAAATAATATAACCAAGATAATAATAATATAACATTATATATACCTACAAGATAATCATCCCTCGGAGAAGGTTGCAGACTTTTTTAACTGAATTTTCATGAATACTATTTCGTCCTGTGTGTTAAGTTATAAGCAATGCCGAGCATAACTCTAATATCGAACAGGACATTTTCCGACTGATAATAGCATAAATATCCTGAATTTAGAATCGTGATTTTCTGGTTAAAAGCGAGATTAATAATAACAAGAAAGAAAAATCATTGAGTAAAGTGAATTTTTTTTTTAATGAGTTATTGTTGTGTAACTAATATAATATTTATATTTATATTACTCGCCTATTAACAGTTCGCTTATTTTCTTGCGAGATCTTCATAAATACTAGATACTCGATTTTTCTCAATAAATATCACCTTAAAATAAATTAGGTGCATAAGTTACGATTCTATACTCTCGTTATACTTCAATAAAATAAAACAACATATTATGGTACTGGAGATATTGGTATAGGAGAATCCATCTCCTGTAAAACTTTGCAAACGGATGTAGCATTGAAAGATAAGATAAGTCGATTAGAAAAAATATAATTCATCGCTATAATACGATATATTTCTATGATAAAAAATCTTTAACAATTCTATTTATTCAATTAAATAAGATTTACATTTTTGAAATATGATATAAGTTTAATTAGTTCAGTTAAGTAAAGTTATAATAGTCCGAAGCATCTCAGCCTCTGAGTTAAATGCTTTGTGTAATGTAACAGGTGGGCTCACTTTTCAATATATCTGCACTTGCACTTGTATTCACATTTTTTATTATAAAAGCCTCCTAAATAAAAGTTGGATATCCTAATTTTTTAAAATAACTGTAACCATGTAAGACATATTACTTATTTTAATTAATAAGGCCAGAGTAGCCAACTATTCTTGATTATAAAAACAGTTTTTATTATAGTTTCAAACTCATTGGAATGTTCAGAAATTACTAATCTGTACAATTTTTTGCGTCCGAAAAAAAGTAATTAAATTTAACAGTATTTATTGGAAAAATATTCTTAATAAAGGAACAGTTTAAATGAGACCACATCAATCACAGCGAGCGTACAAATTATACGATCTCCTACCGAAAAGTGACAATTTCACAAACATATTGTTTTTAACAATGAAGGAATTCTTCCGTAGTATAACTATTACACTTCGAATATGGATACGGATAAATAGTAATAAATAACAAACCCAAAATAACTAAAAATTATTACGGGATAATAAAAATTTCATTATTCATTTTAAATTATTCGTAAATATTATTATATGAATAATAAATAGCTTAATTATATAATTCAAAAATAAATTGTACCATCAATAATGTCACCAGCAATACCCACATTCAAATTACTGGATTAAGTATGATATATTTATACTGTGACTTTGTTTACAAGTCGCTGTTATTTTTTTGATACGTTAAAGAAAATGACCAATGAATTACAACAGTGTATTTTTTCATGGTAAAATTTATCTGATATCTTATTTTAGCGTTATTTGCCATATTTACAGAAATAGTTTTTGTGTATTTTTTCCAATTATTATATCTAAATGTTGAACTATTTTTATCATTAATAGAATTATAGATAAAGTTGTATATCTACTAGTTAGAATTCTTTATATTACTATTTATAAAGTTAAATTATCTCTATTAAAAGGCAATATTAGTTGGAGACTGATGAAGCCATCTACTATAAAACGTATAGTTTAGTTTTCTTATTATAAGAATGAGATAGTCCAACACATATCATGATAATATATTTATAATTAATATTTTTTTAAATAGATTTATTAAAATATCCAAACATAAAAATAAAATTTCAATATCAGCAGATATTTTGAAAATATGTTCAGATCAACAACATCAACGAATTATTAAAGCTTACAGCATGGAAATAAAACATCGATATCGAAAAATCAACCAATGCAGGTCGCATTCGGCGAAGCTCGTTTTTATTACCTTTATTGAATTTTTGTACATTAGTTACATATTTCGTGAGCTCGAGTCTTCTGAAAATGTGTATCTGCTAGAGAAACATTAATTGATAATTTGATATTTTTACATTATATAAACATATAAAATACACATGTACGTTAAAGGATAAATAAATAAAATTTTCATCTTTTTAAATCTATTTGAGATCAGTATTATTTTACGATAGTAACTATGTCATTCGAAATAAACAAACATATGGTAAATCAATATTGGCTGCAGAGCTGAACAGAGGTTCACTAGAAATTATAATGTATTTAATGTATTCTAAGGAAATAGCTTATATATTAATATTCGATCACAATACTGAAACTATTCTTAATATTTAAACATTTATTCAGAAAAATTACAATTATAGTCCAGTACAACCATTGATTTATAAGTTTTTCACTCGACTCTCCTCGCCATCAACTTTTATGTCCATTTTATTTTACTCCGTTTCCGCACCCAAGTTTTCAATAACTTTCGCAAGTAAACCAGAAGCGAACATGTTTATATATTCTTTCGATCACTAAAAAAGACCCTATTGTTCGGTCTGAGACTTCCTTTATAATTAAGAAATGGCAGTTTTGTTAAATTTAAGTAACTTGTCGCTACGTTTGTATTCATTTTGCACTGCGATTATATAATAAGAACTCTGCATAGTAACTACACTAGCTGTCTGCGCATTTTTTTTCTATTTTAACTATATTTCTGTCTTTCCAATAAGCCACAGAGTTTAATTGACTATGCAGTTGTTATTTTAATAAATTAAAGAACAAAAGCTTATACTGCCTTGCTCATACTTGTGCTACAATTAACATTTATGTGGTGTATACAAAAATTTTCAAGCAAAGATATATATTTTCAATTACTTCTAAACAAAATCTAAACTACTTCTAAACTTGTATATGTATACTCGTATCAATCAAATATCGTTTGTTAAAAAAGCGTTACTACAGTAATAAAACTAGCTTTAAGTATGTCGGTAAAAGATTTTAACACAAACTTTGAATACTACTCATTAGATCACAATAAGTAGTGTGACAAAAATAGTATATAATTTTTTTTATAAAATACAACAATTACAAAAATAATTACCATTATGTGTTATTACATTAATACATTTTAACTTGTTTTATTTATTCTTTAAAATTCATATCATATAAAGCAGATTGTTCAAATTTGCAGTTAGGACACAATGTCGTAGATTTGAACTTTTATCCCAAACAAAGTTCTCTGAACAAGTCAGGAAGCACTTTGTTACAGAAGTATCAAAATGGGACGTGTTAAGCGAAGGGTCCAGCTGACGGAGGTTAAAAGAACTTCATAAAAATACGTAAGGATACTTTGATAATGTATATATATTATATTTGTATATATGTTAATTGCTGCATATAAAATATATACTATTTTTCAATGTAAGACTTCATTTAGTTCGGTGCTTTAAAAAATGATTTTACTCAAATTTTCCCAGAAGATGATACCCTGATCGTTAATCTAACATAATATATAAAATATATTATTATTACTATATCTTATAAGTACGTCCAGAGGGAAGTTAAAACGTCATCCACATGGCGTTACTCTAACGTCATATTATATGTTTTAAGATTATTTTATCGATAAAGTTCTTAATCAAAAATTGTTTATATAATTATTAAAGTTTATAATGGAAGCTTAGAATATCTTTTAATTAACTGAACAAATATGACAACTAATTTAAAGTATGTGTGTAATACTAACAGTGTCATGAGCTAATAATTAATTATTTGTGATTCAATACGACGTGTTCGTGATTACTAACAACATCACAGTTTGTGTTCATTGGCAATACAATGGCTGCGGATAATCAGTTAGTATTAAAGAATTTAAATACTTTACAATAAATATATACACTACACAATGTATATAGCATATTAAATGTATTATATAAATTCAGATTCACAAGTTAATTATCGCATTCTCTCCTACTCTCTCGCGTTGCATTCCTCTAAGGACTGTTACTTAACTTCAAAACCTCTTATAAGTAACATAATGACATAATATCTTCGTACCAATTAATCATACGTATATTATACAAGAACATTATGTAAAATGTTAACAATCCTGACATCTGACAGTTGTCTACCCGCTGTGGAAATGCCTGAAGGCAACATATTCGTAGCATATCTTGCTAAGACTTTAACGTACTCGTAAACTCAATTTAATAACAACTTGAAATGCTTTCCTATTATGGTTTTTAATTTCCTATTATGTTTTTAAATAAAAACGTTACGAAAAAATAGTATCAATTAAAATTATAATGTTAGTGTTGATAACTCGATTAGACAAAATAATATTATAGGCATTCAGTTTCAGGTTTAGGTTATATCATTCGGATACTGAAATCGTTTTCAAATTTATTATTAACAATAAAAGAAATGTAGTTCTAAATAATATATATTTTTATAAAATCAAATTAAAAGGTCATACATATATTTAAGGCGTATGAAGAATTAAAATTAAAATAAATTAAATATTTCTATTAAATAAACAAAAACGTTAGCTAGTAGGATAAACTATAACTAAAAGTTTGGTCGCGCCTTAGGCACACAAAACAAAATGCTTATCAAAACTTATGTGGAATAAAAAAATTCACAAAACTATATGTTCTCCGACTCAAAATTTTATTGAATCTCGAACGCAATGGTCAAAAAGAAGTATTAAGATAAATAAAAAGAACAAGTTGGTAACAAAGTCAAGAAGCCACTTTAAGACATAATATTTATTTAATGCATTTTTACATCAGTTTATCAAACCCTGGAAAGAGCTAACTAAAGTGTTACTCAGCGTTTGTCTAGCAATGGTTAAAAAATACTCCCTTAAAAAAATAACTATTTAAATAAATGGTAAACAAATTATTTTTTAAGGTTTTTTTATTTAATATTAATAAAATAATAATAATATCACATGGACCATTCTAATAAGATATCTGCTTCTCAGTATCTTGAATATTAAAGCGTCCTCTTCAGGTATGCACTTCACCCGCTTACAGAGAACTACCTCTCAAGTAGATGATTCTATAGGCATCCGAGATCTCTCGTGTTTGTTTGAAGTCGCCTTGAAATCAATTCTAATATAAACTTCAATCTCGACATCGTCAACTATAAGTACCTACCTACATCTTCAACATAATATACGAGCGACAATAGCCGTACAATATTATACAATTATAATAAAATTATATGACTAAATCTGTACATGAAATTTACAAATATGAAAATAATATATAGTGTATTTCTTGTAAAAAATATAAAGTAATAGAAGTTATTTAAAATCTATCTTTCGTCATGTAAGTTTAACCTTCTCTTCGCCGTAATATTTTTAAAATACAAAATTATACCTAAATGAATAATTAAGATAAGATTATTATTGATTGAATGGCGTTTAGTATTAAAAGATAAAGTTAAAAAAGCTCTTTTCATGGAACCATTTATTTTTTTTAATAATCTAAGATTCATAATAATAATTACATAAAAATAAATGAGTGTAATATCAAATTTGTGTGCGTTACTTCTACCCACACATTGCACCCAATTAACACTTTCGCTGCCACCAGATTTTCAGAAATTGAGCCCTGTGTGCTGTTTCAATTTTTCATATAAACGTTTGCATAAAGGCATTTAAATAAACGGAAAAATAGTAAAAAAAATGTTGAGCCAATTAAATACTATAAAAAATTTACTTTTAATTGCTCCGTACATGCTACGGCCCTGGGGTGAAACCCGAGGTGAAACTTGCGTCTCCGTACACGCTACGGAGCTGGCAGTGAAAGTGTTAATTCCTTATTGTAAATTTAAGCAACTCTTAAGAAGTGAATTTCCATTGTGAAGACGTTACTTATTAGCAAATCTTTATCATCTGTATGCGTGATGCATCGCCCTTGTCTGTTACCATCCGCGTCGTAACTTAGAGAACTGCTGCTTTCAGTGACACTTAAATTGCATTTCAAAACGACACTTGTTTCTTAATAAAACAATTTTTGCTTAAAAAACCTTCGTTTTTTGTTCAAAAGGTGTGGATATTGGGTACATAATCTGACGCAGTAAATAATTATAAGATTTTTATTATACTTAAACAAATAGTCTTCTCTTAAACTCAATATAAATATAAATTTAATATTTTCCAACCGATAACAAAGACATTTCTCGACCCGCAATTTGAAATTTGTATCCTGGTTAAAAGTGAGATTATTAAATATAAGAAAGGAAAATCACTTAGTGAAGTAACGTATTTTTCTTACATAAGTTATATTTATCCAACTTATATATATATATAGTATATATAAGTTGGATAAATATAATTATAATATAATTATATATATATATATATATATATATGTACTATTTTATTCGCCTATTTATAGGTCGCCTATTTTCTTGTTAGATCTTCATAGATACTGGATATGTTTTTCTAACACAATCACGTTTTTATTAATTCGGTACGATTTGATATTTTCACAATACATCATACAAATAATACAGCGTATTATCAATGCATATTATATAAGAATTTCTAACAGAAACTGGTAATCCTGGGTATCATAAGAATGTACTTTGTATCGCCTCAGGGGAGCATTGCCGGCTTCTTTGCCGGAGATAATATAGAAAAAGATTCGGTAACTTTCCACGCCTTAACTGAAACACATTCAAAACTTTTTGTTATTTTAAACTAACTTTAATCTTATCTATTTTACATCTAGTACAATTTTTTGGTCACTGAATTACTATGAAATTTATTTATAATAATTAATTATATATATTTTTTTTTAAATATGACGTTTATTTATTAAGTTAGTGTAATTTAGTTCAATACAGTTGTAATAGTACGAAGTATATAATCTCGGTTTCCGAGTTAATTGGCTTGTGTAACGTAATAGATGGGCTCGATTCTCAATATATCAATATTGTGTTGCATTTAATTATATCGCTGTTATATTCACATTTTCTTATAATAAAAGCCTCAGTAATATAAGTTTGATATCTTATTATTCTAAATTAACTGTAACCATGTTAGACATAATACTTTGATTTAATAAAGATAAAGTGATTGTTAAGGATCAGGATAGCCAGCTGTTCTTGACTGCAAGGGCTATATACATTCTAGTATTCAAGAAACTCTTCATAAAGGAACAAGTTAAGTAAAAATCAATAACAGAAAATCACATAAGTCGCAGAGGGCTTTATCAAATCATTCGCTTCTCTGCCTAACAATCATAAATTATATCTCGAATATATTTGGGTGTTATAATCACAAATACGTTTTTAGTATTACTAATTAGCTTCTAATATGGATAGATTAAATAAATCTAAATAAGATACGTAAACTTTATTTATTATTTTAGTATATCATTCAATATATATATATATATATATATATATATATATATATTTGCAAACGTCTTGCCACCCATGAGGAATAGAGAAGGATGCAGTACAATCGAGCTTACAAAATGTAAGAATGGAGCTTTTTCGTTTTGCTCTCTCCCTCATTGGACAAAACAATACTATAATAGCTACTTTACGCAGATCTTATGTGAGGCATATACTGCTTTAGTCGATCCAGCTCATATACGAACTACAGTCAAAAGATTAAATTGAGGCTCTAACATCTACAATAATATCTACATAAGTAAAATACTTGGCTTATGAGCCTTGCAAAAATGCAAAAAAATATGATGTTTCAAACTTATCATAATTTAAAGTTTTGGTCAATATTACGATAATATAATTTAATTTCTTAGTAAGAATTCTATTAATATTAAAAGGCATTGATTTTATTCTGAAACAAAAAATATATTATTATTATATGTAAAACAATAATAACCTATTTAAAAAAAATTAAGGAGTGAGTAATATGAAGAAGAAATCTTATAAAAAATTACACGAAGATCTCCAATAAAATTTACTCCGGACTACAAAACGTAAAAACTTTACATATATAATGACTAAAAAATAATTGCTATATAAGAATATTATTAAGTAAACACATTTTATTATAGTGGAAGGAGTACCTGATATATAAAATTCACATCGCCGCCTGCACTGATCTAAGTCCTGTCGCAGTAATCTTATTTACTTTAATAACAACCCAAAATAAAAAAAATCAATATAATATAAAAGTTATTATTTATTTTAATTTATACGTAAAATTATTATATGAATATTCGAAAGCTTTATAACATCGTTCATAATTTAACGATGTCATTAAAATGAATAATTATGGCAGCAGTAACACCCAAAGTCAAAATACCTCATTAAGTAGGATATATTTAAATTAAAAGTGCCTACTAATGCCTTGTTATTTGCAAGGTCTGTATTAATTTTAGCCCCCGTCTGGCTATGATTTTAAAATTTAGATTAATAATATGACAAATATCTCAGAGGTTCGCTGGAAGTTAAAATTGCAAAACATTTTTTTTTAAGTTTTAAGCTACTGAAAGTGTTTAATATATATTGAACCACCTATCGTTGTTACCCTCGAGACTTCTTTTATAAATTAAAGATACGACAAAGTTTTATTCAATTTGAGTAACTTGTCGCTGGGTTTGCAGTCATCTTGCTCCGGGATGAAATAATACGAGTAAGTTCTCTGCACAAAAACTGCACTTGCTGTCGGCGACAAAACTTTTTCTATTTTAAGTACATTTCTGTTTCTCTACAATAATTCACTGAATTTCTTTTATCTATATTACAGTTATTCAAATAAAATAAAGCATAAAAACGAAGAATGCAACGTGCGTACCATAGTTACATTTGAATAATTTAATAATGAATAAAAAATAAGCTAAAAAAATCATAAGACCTTACCACAAAAATATATTTATAAAAACTAGATTTTTTTCCTCTGGTATCAAAAACATTTTCTTTATAATAGTAATATTAAATGTATATTTTCAATTAAATTAAATTATTGATTTTTTTATTTTTTTTTTTACTTGTCATCCAGATATCCAATACAAAGCCCTTATCTATTTAGAGATTTGGTGACCAGTCATTTCTCTTTCTTTTGTATTTTATATTAATAATTTTAATGTGTCTCCTAATAACTTTTACAAATTCAATTTACAGATTCAAACTATATGGAAAATAAATATAAACATGTCACTTTGTAATTTATTATTGTATCTAATACGTGAATAATGATATAATACACAAGCCGTTTTTAAGAGACGATTTTTTTACCAAAGATTATTACAGTTGCCTTCCGTATCATAAATACACTTTAATTTATTTTCTTTTTTCTTTGAAACAAAATATCATACAAAGCAGATTGTTCAAACCTCCAGTTAGGATACACTATCCTAGTTTTTAACTTTTATCCTAAATAACGATGCCTAATACAAATCAAGTAGCACTTTGTCTTGGAAGTAACAAAATGGAACATATTCGTAGAGTTTCTCCAGTTGACGAGGGTAAAGTGACCTTCAAAACAAAAATACCTACGCATACGTTGAAAAATTAGTATATATGCTATTGCTGCATACAACCAATTTTCATTGCCATATGAAATACATATTTTTTTTGTTATCTCACAGCACTAAAGAATAGAAGGATAATGTGTGTGTTTCATTGAATTCGGTGCTTCGGAAATATCAACGAAGTTAGAAAAATATGCATGTATTTTTTTACAAATTCTAGTGTATCACCTATCTATCAATTCATAGTTTAAGTGTGTAAAATTTAACTTTGAAGTCCGTCTGTTTGAAAATATGAAGCATTTTACTCGATTTTGCCCAGAAGTCAAAACTGAGACTAAAAGTTGGTCTACAGAATAAAAATTTAAAAATATATTTATTACACCTTATACGTGTGCCATGACGGAAATTAAAACGTCATCCATATGGAATTATAACGACATCATATGAGTTATAATTATTTTATCGACAATTTAATGTTGATTTCTATTCAATAATAATATATTTATTTATTAAATAAGAAAAGCTTAGAATGTCCTGTATTGAACATAACCTATTTAAACTTTATCGTATAACACTTAGTGTCTTGAGCTAGTAACTTATCATTAGTGATTCAAAACAAGATGTGGTTATGGTTACTAACAACATCATAGTTATTGTAAAGTGCACAATGTATATTGCATATATTATATAAATTCAGATTCATAAGTAATTGGATTAATTCTTTCACTCCTAATTCCTGTTGCGTTGCATTCATCTAAGTACAAGAGTATGAAGAATCTTTGAAGTTAAGTTCTTACTTAGTTAAGTAAGAACTTAACTTCAAAGATTCTTATGACTAACATGACTTGAAAACACTACGACACTGGGTAAATTAAATGAATACATTGCTGGAAAATATTAACCTTTCTGACATCTGTAAGGTATCTACCCACTGTGGAAATGCTTAAAGGCAACATATTCGTTGCATATCTTGCTAAGAATTTAACAT
The DNA here is from genome assembly GCA_918358865.1 of Melinaea marsaeus rileyi. Lineage (NCBI taxonomy): Eukaryota > Metazoa > Arthropoda > Insecta > Lepidoptera > Nymphalidae > Melinaea > Melinaea marsaeus. Next base: position 14,549,864 of record OU911085.1, read on the forward strand.
AGTTTTAAACTCAATTTGATATCTTATAACAACTAAAATTGCCTTCCTATTTTTCATTATGTTATTTATTTAAAACGCTTAGAAAAATAATTACAATTTTCCATATCATATTTGTTGATATGCGATATAGGTTTATATCATTTTCATTTATCAATATATATAGTTACATACTAGTATAAATAAATAAATAAATATAAAAAATACACAACTGCCTACATATAGATACAACTAAGGGATATGATATAAGTAAATAAATTATTGTCATGATGAAAGAGGAAGTAGGTGCTTCTTCTGTCAAACTTTTATTATTTACAATAAAAGAAACATAATTCTAAACAATGTACATACTATAATAAATAAAAATGAAATTAAAAAATATTATAGGTGTATGAAGAATAAAAATAGAAACTAAAGTTAAATTCGGCCCATTAAATACAAATGAAATGTTATTTAGCAGGATAGGCTTAAAAGTTTGGCACAGACACTAAAAAGAACGTCTTATGTTTGCTGCCGAGTGTAGACGACGAGTCAAACTTGGATTTTTTTTTCTTTTCTTCTTCTTCTTGTTAGCTTATATATGTCCACTGTAAATATCGGCTCGTGTATGTAATCACAAATAATATGAATAATAATATGTAATCAATAAAAATATATATAATAAATAATATATATTGTTTTCCTCAAATTCCTCATTTTTATTGATTACATATTGTTATAATTTTTCTAAGATAAATTAATGACATTTCTAAAATATGAACGATTCGTAATACCTACAGCAAAATTTATTACAAAAAAAAAATCTGGAATTTAATATCAAGTTTTACAAACATTATCAAAAATATCTTTAGCTTTTAATTTTTATTAAACATCATTTGTCTGTTATAACGAAACAACTAATACAATCATGCATGTATTAACTGAACTTGTTTTAACGAAATGATCAGAAACATGTGGCCAGATTTCAATATACAATCAAGGAGAGAAAATAACTAGTATATGTAGCAACAAGAATGGATAAAGTAAAGGATAACAGTTAAAATGAAATCACACGTACGTCGCGGTTTAAACAAAATATTAGTAAAGCAGGTTTATTGTTATTTAGAGTAGAAAGTTTATAAGTAGTTGGGAATTAAGTACACATATTTGAATATGAACAAATGTAATTAAAAGCAAAATTTGTTTGGTTCAAAACATCTCATATTAATAACAACTCCACAATAATATCAAATCCAAAAGTTGTCAACTAGTAATATTTATATATCAAATCATCACAAGTTATAAAGGAAATTGAGAATAAAACCATTTTTTGCGAGTGTTACTAAGATGAATGTGCACTTGTTTAGAGGAAATTTTATTTTAGCAAATGTAGGAATAAACTTTAAGATACGATACTAAGTTTTAACTTCCGCTTTTCTTCTTTTACTTCTAGTCGATACTCTTGATTGAAATAAACTTTGTACGATTAGTTCCGGAATGTAATCGAGACTTCCCAGTTCAGTTCTAATAAGCTGACACGACTTTTATTATCGGAATAGGACTCCGCTCGACATCACAGTTTATATTACTATACTTCTTTACTTTCAAACTAGTTAGCTTCTGAGAATAATATTTTTTTCTTCAAAACTAATTCTTGCTCGTTTTCTTAACGAGATAACATTTCTAGTCCAGTCATTTCATTTTGGGTAGACCTCGAAGAATTCGGTCTGCCCATTCATTTGTCCCCTACTTTCGAATTTTGGAAAAATTTCTTCACAGGAGGTCTTCTTATGACCGCCTGAGTCCGAAATGACCATTGGTCAAAAAGTTTATATATATATATATATATATATATATATATATATATATGCGTGCGTGCGTCCAGATTCGACTTTTGTCAGCACGATAGCGGCCGCAGTTTCGCTCGGATCGCTTTCAAACTTTGCACAAAAATCAACCATCCAAAAATGAAGGTCAAGTTCGTTAACCAGAGAAATCCGGCACCAGGGGGCGCTAGTGCCTCACTTTTTCTGATTTCAGTTTTTCGACCATAACTTTGTCCCTATACAAAGGAGATCAATCGCGTTCATATTATATGATGTCTTTGATAAATACCTATAACTAATGTAGATAAACCGAAAACCTAACTTCAATAACTTAGGGGTGAGGGTAAAAAAACCGAAAATTTTTGGAAAAAAAATCATAACTTTTTTTCTGGTAAACATTCTTGCATCACAAGTATTTTTAATAGAAAGGTTATTTTTTACTCTAAATTTAGGTACCAAAAGTTTTTCCGTAAACGGTACCGTTTCCGAGAAAAAAAATAAAAACCACTTTTAGCTTGTAAATTTTAGGTAGGTAAAACCACGGCAACTTTTTTCTGGTAAACATTCCCTCCTCGCAAATATTTTTAATAGAAAGGTTATTTTTTACTCTAAATTTAAGTACCAAAAGTATTTCCAAAAAAGATACCTTTTCCGAGAAAAAAAATTAAAAACGCATTTTGCTTAAAAATTTTTGATGTAAACAACGGCATCATGTATTATTCTTAGGTAGTGAGTTATATTTTAAATGACTTACACACGAGGTCTACCCACGCGTGTCCCCCTGCGGGCACGGATTTTTTCTACTTCTATTTCTAGTCATAATTTTAAGATTAACTTAACGTTCTTTATGTAGATTTAATGTTAAGTATCCAATGCCAACAGTATGGCATCAGTGAGTTTGACCAGCGTAGTAACCGTGCTTTGACCGAGTTGAAATCCGTATTTACGGGAGTTAAGAAGGAAAATTTTGTTAAGGGACAAGTTTAACTGTTCATAAACATTTTTTTTAAATATTTTAAAAGGCACTTTTTATACAAAGGTAGAATGGATATACGATAAAAATTGCCGAAGGTCACAGGTTTGCTTATTTTTAGTAGAATAGAGGACTTATATGAGACTATTTCCAAAGTTCAAGAAATTTATTACTGGAAATGAAATGATTTCCAATATGGGTAAATATGAGGGAAATAATGTTTAGGATAGTAACAATCATATTACGGTTGCTGCTGATGCTCTCTGCATGCATCAACAGCATTTCAGAAAATGGACAGCACGTTCTTCTTAACATCACAGTCAGTTAAGGACAGAAAGTGAATGGTGGACGAACGTAAGTTGGAAGAAATAAAAGGGACTTAAGAAGATCAATATTAATAAATAAAAGATAGATAGATAGATTAGTGTTGCCTTTTTCAATGGACTTGCGAATAAAGCGTCGTTATGCATCTCTACACGATGTATTGCCCTTCTATTCAATCCCCCTTAAAAACACTTGACATAAATTATAAGTGCGCTTTATCGTGGCCACAATTGTAAAAAAATATTAGAAGTGTGTTGTGTATATTTCTAATATTTTTTGTATTTAATGCAAGTAAAATCATATTGAGTTGTGAAAAACACAACTACAATGATCGAAATTATTTCACGTGAACAACAAAATTAATATAAGAAATAGAATAACAACAATGAAATGTTTTTCTATCTGAAAAAATTATAAATAAAAATATTATTACCATATACCTAATCTCATCAATATTTGTAACAGTTTATAACTAGTCATAGTTTACACTACACCTGTGTACATCAGATGTCAATGTCAAACCAGCGCTGTTGTCTGCGCTCGTCTCCTTCTCTCATAAATCACGACTGTCTTCTATCGACGGAAGTAAATATTTGTCTTAAACTAATGTTTAAGACAAATATTTACTTTTCGAAAAATAAAATACGATAAAGTAATTTTTATCGTATTTTATTTTTAATACTATAAAGCTAAAGATATTTCACGCTTTTTGTGTTCGAGTCATCAGTATTTTGAATTATATAAGTGGTCTAAATAAGGGCATAAGACAATTTCGCTATATTAGTACAGGCGCTGGTTAAAGTCGACATTCCTGATGCAACTTGTGATGTACTTACATAGAATATTAACTCATGAACCAAGGAAATAATTACTTCCCTTATAACTTTTTAATTAATATTTAGGGTAAAAGGGTAATTAAAATAAACCTAATATGTCGAGTATGAGAACCATAATCAACTGTTTATAATAAAAATGTATGCGTATATCATAATAACTAACAAATATTTCTTAGCACTTTTGTAAGTAGTAGGATTTGTGTTCATTACTAAGAGCGTAATACAAAACAAATATTTAATTGTATATTCAGGTATCGATATAGTAAAGGAACGGCGTAAAAGTGCTTAATATCATAAAAGTCATATTAGCAACATTAGGAGCGAACAAAATCAAGAAAAACATTTTACTCCTATATTTAAAAAACTATGGTTACTATGATTTAATGATAGATTTAAATTGTTATTATATAAGATCCTTAATCTGAACCAAACGATACAAATATCATCTTTTGGGAAATTTAATACTTTTTTTTACAATTACTTATTCAATAATATTACCAACTAAAATTCAAAGCTAGCATTAAACATGTTTATGTATCCAACGCTTATTATAAAACTAAAAACTGTTCGATTATAAGACTATGACGATGGGAGGCCTGACAATAATCAACTTACTAAAAATTACACATATGTTGTTTCATTTTAAAAAACTCCAAAGTCTCTATCAGCATTCTTAGATCAAAAATAATAAGTTATGTAATTATTATAATATTGAATGTTTAAAAATGATAACCTTCTACTCTCTTTCTAATTTTGAGAACATCATATAACTAGTAGTGGTAGTTAGTATTTACTATTTATTACCTGAGTGTGTTTTGATTATAAACTATTTTTACATCAATTATGATGCGACTAATAATCAACACTATAATAACAAGTAAACAATAATAACTCAGAAGAGCATTATCTTCTACTAAAATTTCTTATCGATACTTTTTAAAACTAACCGTATATTATAAATAAAGTTTAAAAATCTCTTTTTAAATCCAAATTAACAGCTTTTTACTGTGTATACGGTACTTTCAAGAAAGTATATGGTATAGGATAATCTGTCTGTTTATTCTGACTAAAATCTGAAACGGCTAGACAGATTTTAACAGGACTTTCACTAGCGGATAGCTGGAGTTACAAGCAGTAACTTAGGCTACTTTTGTAAAATTTTTGGTTTATTTATTTCACGCAAACGAAGTCGTGGGCACAGCTAGTTCAAATTCAAATTCAAAATATCTTCATTCAAGTAGGCATTTACACGCACTTTTGAATCGTCAATTATTACAATTACAATACAGAAAAGGTCAGTGTAGTCATTCCGTAAGTAAGCTACCACCGGCTCGGAATGCTGCTCTGTTGAGAAGAGCCGGCCAGAAACTCAACAGTTGCTCTTTTCAAAATAAATATAACTATCTTAGGTGATGTACATTATAGTATAAATCCTGCAAATGATTCAAAAACTTAAGTTCCACATATTTCGATCCACTACAAACTCTTGAACGTTATTATAAGATTTATTTAATAATAAACTTTTGATTTTAGATTTAAAACCAGTTTAGTGTATTATATATTTATGATATTTTGTAAACGAACCTTTTATAAAATAAATTATTATTATGATACTTTTTAGATGTATATAGGTTGCATTTATTCTAGAGAAACAAAGTTCTTAATTAAAAACAATATTTAGATTTCCGAGCAAATTGCACTATTTGAAATGAATTGGCAACCTAGTTTCGGAGTCCCAATTCAGAAATACATTTAGCGGAGAGTCTCGCACTGCTAATGGCTTATTGTCACTCAATTATATGGGGAGTTAAATTAAGGCTCACTGCTGCATTTAGATGTGGCTATTTGATTCTGTTATGCAGTTGTATTAATTAAAATGAGTTTTAGACATTCAGAAGCAATTAATAACCATTTACAAAGAATCACCCAATACGTACATAATATTAAGTACTCTGTAATATAACAATGCCAAATCGATGATTTGAAATATTTTATATATACCATGTTGGTATAAATAATAGATAAATATTTGATAGAATTAAATACGACATCTTCTTAAAATTTTACTGTGAACGTCTTTCATTTTGACTATAGTTTGTCGTATCGTGAGAAATGCGGAACGCGCTCGTTGTTAGAATGTTCAGCACCGACGTGACGACGCAACGAAGTAGTCCTCTCTCCTCGCATACTTCTCTCGTTAACTCGGACTCTAACTAGTTTTAAAGTAAGGAAGTGTAATAATATCAACCATGATGTTTTGAGGAGTCTTATTCTGGGTATAAAAGTTACGTCAGCGTGATACAAGAGTATCGACATGAAGTTAAACAAGAAGAGCGGATGGTAAAACTTAGTCCCGTATCTTGTAGTTTATTCTGATATCTTCTAAAATTAAATTTTTACTATGCCTGGGTTGCACACCGTTAAGCGTTGATGGAACAGCGGAAATTAAAATGTGTCCTTATAATTATATTCTGTTTAAAGAAAAAATAACACATTTGGTTATGTAATGTAAATTTTTTGTTTTCTTCAAAACTATTATTTTATAATAAAGCTTTATTGGTCTCGGTGTCTTCGTTTTTTCTCTCAGCTATTTTAATGCGCTGTAAGTATTAAAAACTACCTACATTTCACAATATTATACAAAATTAAATAAAAATTATAAAATTATTTCTTTAAATCGTAGACAACCATTATAAAAACTGAATTGATATAAATAATTTAGATTAATTAAATTATTATTTACATTAAGCCATGACATTACACAATATGTGGCATTAAATAATGATCTACATATTATTGTACTAGATATATCATTATATATCGAAAACACAGTGTCTATGATACTGGAGAGAGGTCACGTACAAAGCATAAGGACCCCCCGGAGGGCATGTATGAAGAGGTTGATATCTGTGGCCGAGGCGAAAGAGGTATGCAGGGACCGTAGCGTTTGGCGCTCCGTCGTCTTTGGCTACCCCGCAAGAGATATGGCGTGTAGATAGATAGATAAAAAAACAAATAAATAAATATATATCATTGTAATAGAAATAGATTATATTAAATTATTCAATAAGATTAATATTATTTTAATTCCTCTTTGTTCAATTAATTTTATCTGAAAGATTGAAACGACTAATTCAAAATAGTTCATTGATCAATACGTTGCATTATTTCATTAAAAAGTACGTCCTTAAACCGAAGCGTACATTTGACTAAATCACACTAGACCACATAATTGGAACGGCAATTGTGTTCTAAATCGACCTCCAGTGAGCCGGAGCTAGTTGTACAATGAGTCTCAGCAGAGCAACAAGTAATATAATATGTGCATGTATTTAACATATGTAGCTTCAGCGATATTTGTAAGTTTACTTTTATTTTAGTGAGTTTATATTACAATAACAACAGTAAACAGAAATCAATTTATTATTTACTGAAAGCTCCTTTTATATTTGTCTTTGAGGTAATTAATACATACAATGAATACAGTTTTTATCTATGTTGTATATATAATATTGTTATTTTGTTGGTTTATTTTCTTTTTATATTCATTTTAATTTTTTTTATTAATCCTTTTTTTTATGAAAAAGTCCATTTAAAACGTATATTAATTACGTTTATTTTGTAAGTAAATTTGTTTATCCTCCACGATTATACCAAGATAATCTTAAAGCTTAATTTAATTACTTTATTACCACTTTATCTATAACATCTTAAGACCAATTTTTATTATTAATTTGAACAACATATCGAAGTCATTTGGAGATTATTCAAATTACTAAACCTTATTAAGAGATTTTGAACTCAAGGAGTTATGTTAGGTTATTTGAAATGTACTTGTTCTTCAGTAAGCATTGTGTGTTTTAATAAAATATTATGATTGGATTGAAATGAAATATGGATTTTGAGAATTATTTCGAATTACAAATTCTAAATCCTAAGAATAACTCTCGATTCTTCTCTATATTTCCAATCTTAAATTCGTTAATGGAAAACTTATCGGATCAAATAACGTTAACGCCCTTATTTTCTAATTTCCGATATAAAGGGGAACGTGGTAGATATTCTGAAGTGTTATATACGAGTCCAGCATAACCACTGCGGTAAACGGTTTCCTAATGGAAAAAATGTCCCCAAAAATATGTTTGAATGGAACAATGAACATAATAACATTTAACTATAGCACTCTAATCTAACGAAGTAATCATAAAAAGTTTTAGGTGGTGTCTATTACATACTGTATATGGCAAGCGTCATAGAACCGTATTTTAATAGTTATAAACGCTTAATAATGTGTGTATTTTGTAGTTAACATAATTTAATATATATATATATATATATATATATATATTATCATACCCAAGAAATGAGAAACTTATATTATTTAAATGTCTGTATGTATTTTTCTTAAAATTATTCTACAATAATATATTGATTTCGAAACTGAAATTAAATACTTAAACTTTGAACTATAATATTATTATAAAATTCTCCTGAAATATTTTTGGTAGGTGTCGCAGAATTACAAAATACCATGGAAATATGAAAAATGTATTTTAAATTATATTATATTTTATGTCTGGTTAATATTTCACACATTGTTTTTAAACACCCAATAAAATATTTGTTGCATAACAGTATATCAGTTCCAAACTGTTTTAATTTAAATTTAATCCATTAAACTGTATGTATGTAGTAATTATTATAAATTTAACTTAACGATATTTTAAATAAATATTTAAAATATATATTTATTACATGTTGCAGTGGTCACACGCGACAGACCGTGCTATTGGCCATAGTTGTCTACACTCCGACAGCTGCGACGCTTGATAACCACGTCTCATTTGTCGCTTCGTCAGCTCGATAGAAGAGTTTAACCGATTCGTTTGTCTCGTTTTAAATAATACTAGGGATATTATAAAAATACCGTTTTTCTTTTAGTCTGTATTCATTTATCCCTTTGTATTAACATATTCAGTGTAATGTAGTGTAAATAACTTTTTATTTATGAAACTGAAGATTCTATTGGCATCTTTTTGACTGAACTGAATTACTTAATATTCATATTTTAATAAAATAAACAACGCTATTCAATAAAATTATATTTCAACTTATTATATTTTATTACGTCCCTCGACACAGTTTTTGAGTTGAACTCCGTTACAATTATAACTTATATTAAAACTTCTTAAATGTCACCCCATAGTTTCTTGATTAATATTCTGACAAAGAGTTCATAACTACACTTTATATTAAGTTCAAGTTAGATGATTTTATACTGTAAAGTTATCTATCATATATAACTTTTAATAAACCTTCATTCTAAATTTAATTTAAGTTCATTACTTTTGCCTGTTTTAAATTGAAACAGTTTAACTAATACCTAGGTTATGTCACACATTGATACGTGTAATGAATAAACTAAATATCAAGTAATTATATTTATATATATTTTCGGTTTCTCTAATTATGTTATACCTATCTTCTTCTTTCTTTCCTATAATAAATACTTTGATAAGTTAACTTTAAATAGCAAAACCCTTTCGAGATCTTCAAGTATCCAGAATCCGATAAATCATTATCATCAAAGAAGATGTGTTGAGTAAAATAATCAGATTACAAATTATATTGTGTCAAATATATTCATATATTATTCATTCGTATTATGGTATTTCTATATTTTTTTCTTTCCTGAGATGGGGCTAAGAGCTTAAAAAATAAAAAGAGAAAAATAAGACATGCGTCACGGCAGAATTCGTTGGCGGATACAGAAAAGAATCTAAGATATATTTATAAGGTTTTGTATGCGCTAACAGGTTAATAATCTAGTAATACTTCTAATAAATTGTCATACATCAAATTTTTATCTCTATTTCTATAACTTGCTACCTACATTAGTGATTCAACATATCGTGGTCGTAATTATTATAATACAGTAATCACTGATACGAAATTTGCACAAAAATATTTGAAACGTCCGGCTCTATTGATATGATTCCGAGAACCGAAATAATATTACCACAACAGTATGTCTTTACATAGGAATTCGGCACAATGACATATTTGAAGCAATTTTCTTAAGATAATAAAAAAAAAATCTGTTAATTTTAGTAATATATCATATAGGAATATAGACTACCCGCGTTTGTCGGATTGTCTGTTCAGGTTGTCTAAATATTATTATAAAAAAGAACATTATAAAGTTTAATGTTATTGTTACTGTTTTATAAGGAAAACATTTAAGTAAGGTTTGTTCAAATCAGATATATACAAGTAAAAGTTTTTTTTTTTTATAGAATAGTTTTTTTTAGATTATATGTTTTTATTTTATAGGGAGTGTTGAACGCCTGCTACTAAAGTGGAAGGTGTCATCTATATACAGGAATCGGGTCACTTTTCATCGCTATAAATGTTATAACTCTGTTTAGCAAAACATTTATTTATTTATTTATTTATTTACCCTTTATTGTAAATTACAAAAGGCGAACTTAATGCCTGTTGGCATTCTCTACCAGCTAACCTTTGTGGATGGTGAGAAATTGCGGTAGGCGTAACAAAAGCAAAAATAAAAAAAAAAAAAATTAAAAAAACTAGTATTTATCTTGATATTCAAAAGATTTTCCAATACTTTTTCCCTATCTTTTTTGTTTTATTGTTAAGTTGATTTGGATCTATTTAAGTATCTTGTTATAATTGGTAAATAAATATCATTTTCAACTTTCGGATTTTGCAACTTGGTTGTCCACATTATTTGGGTAAAATTATAGTACTATCATTAACCGAGAATTATTAGTAATAAGTGTTATTTTGTGTTTATTATAAATTGGTATAAAAAACACTAAACATTAATCATAATATGAGAACGTTTAAACATACTTAATAAATGCAGTTTTGCAATTTGTTTTTTTCCAAAAATCCCAACAAAAGTAATAACGCACGAAATGGATTCTCACAAACATCGAAAAGCAAATACAATGTGACCAAAATTGTGCAGCTTTGTTTTGTAATTCTGCTGTTACAGGTACTAGTGACACAAATAAGTGGGCGTAGAACAACTGAAATGGAACAGTATTTTGTACGTTATTTGTACTTTGTATCGTAGGTACCGTGATATAAACCTATATGAACTGCTAAATAAAGGCAAAAGGCTTACTTACTAAAGGAGTACAATTTGTGAGACATTGTACTGTTGTTCTAATGTTAATCTGGTTACTATATGTCACCTCTTCTCATGACTTTTTGGAACCGTGTAATAAGAATCTGACATTTGGTTACTATAATGCGTGAATATTTGAATATCTTAAAATGACATTTATCTTTTATGGTTTACATAAAACAAATAAATACTTTATCTTATCTTTAATTTTTTTTAATGTATATGTTTATATTGTAACTAAATTAGATTTGTTTATTATGGATCTTTTTTTTCTTCCACGATTATAGAAAGATAACATGAAAACAAAAATACAGTTTTAAAGTTTAATAACATAACATCCTGCTTTTATCTTATCTGTAACATCTTAAGAGCATTCTTAACAACACTTCGACGTCATTTGGCAAGTATTCAAATCCCTAGACCCTATTAAGAGATCTGGAACTTCTCGTATGTTGTTATGTTATTGCAAATGTAGTTGTTTTTCATTACATTGTGTACTTTAAAGATTTTGTGGTTAGAACTGAGTTTTTCCGGCAGAGTATTTTATTTGTCCAATAGAATCTATTGTGAGCTCTTCTCTGTTTGAGATGTGTTGTAAATATTAATTTTTAAGTTTGTTATCTTTATCTTCAAATAAGTATACAATATATTAACATGATTTGATACAAATAAAATTTTTGTTAAGTCCGAAACAAAAGATATTTTTCTTAAAGTATTATGATGACCAAAATTTTACCTAGATTTTGAGAGTTATTTCGAACAAAAAATTCTATTTCCTAAAAATAACTCTCTCGATTCTTTACTATATTTCCAATCTCGAATTCGTTAATAGAAAACTTATCGGATCAAATAACGTTAGAGCTTTCATTTTATAATTTCCGATACAACAGGGAACGTGATAGGTATCCTGAAGTGTTTATACCAACGAGTCCAACAGAACCACTGCCGTCCTGGTTCGGAAGGTATCCTATAAAAGGTTTCTTAATTGAAAAAGATCCAAAAAGTCCCAAAAAGTCTGTAATTATGTAGTATTATGCTATTATATAGTTAACATAACTTAAGAATAAACATTTATTTTACTTTACCCAATATAATGAGAATTTATATTTGATTATTTATATGTATTTTTCTAAAGATTCTGTGCAATATATTTATTTCGAAAGCTAAATCAAATATTTCGACTTTGATGTATAATAATATTATATAATATTATTCTCCTGTAATTTTGTTAGTATGTGTAGGAGTAAATTACTAACTTTGTATTTACGTATAACATCATGCGGTTTTGTGAGAATTTTCTTTTAAAAATATATGAAAAAAAATTGTTTTGAATGTTAAAGTCATCATTTCGTTTTACTAATTTCTAACTTGAATATAATAAATTGTATTCAAACAAAACAAGAACCATAATTTTACAGTAATAATTGGTCACTGGTTTATAAGTTATATATGACGCGAGTATCCTGTGACATCTAAACACGTCATCTATTAATCACGGTCTGGTTTACGATAATATATCATCACATCAACAAACCGCACCGGTGTATACACACAGCACCCGTCTCATATTTGTATCTTATATCAAAATATTCTCTAAAACATTCACGGGTTTTGACATAACAGTAAACCTCATTTGCAATAAATATCTTAATAATAATTCTGTAATAAAACATTGGACTGCAATATTCACAAAGGTTTTGTCAACAGACTAGAGTCACGCGACGATGCGACTACTGGCGAAGTATGAGGGAGTTAAATTAAAATCTTTTCAGCCAAATCGGAGGACCTTAAATAAATTATGAGTTTCAAGTCTGTGAGACCGTCTGCTTTATAGTGTTGATATTATTGTTTCTTTACGTTTTCACACTTAGTGTCCCATTCGCCCGACGATACTAGTTTAAAATAAGCTAAGTCGTCAGTAACATAAAAAGAATTGTATCTAAAAATTATTTTTACAAAAAAATATATATATCTCAATTATAATAACACATATAAATAGAAAAATAATACAGTACTTATAGCAACTGTAAAACTACTTTAAAATTAATCAGTTGTATTCAACAGCAATTAAGAACGACAATACAAATTTCGTAACCCCTTAAAAATATAGAATTATTTCAAAAAACCTGCTTTTGTTTAAATTAATATTATATGTAATATACTATATTATAATAATAACATTATAATTCTCAGTTTACAGCAGACTACTTTTTTTGTATCCACAACTTCTTGTTTGAACAGTACATAACATACCATTGCAGCACCGCTACGCGTACTTCATACCACAAGAATTAATTAAAGTCAATATTCTTAAACATTTTGTGTAACTCTGAATAGTTTTACTTTGACATAACCTTATCTCAACAATATAATGTCGCATGAATGCTTAACAAAAGACGCGTTAGGGCCCATAATGAGGATAAAGTTTAACCAAGTTTGTTCTACACTTTCCATAGTACCAGCGGTCTGTACGCTGTGGATGAAACAAAATTCTAATTTACTGCAATAAGACTTTACATTTTATCATTAATATTTAGCAAAAAAGAGCTTAATTAGAGCCTAATCCTTAATATTTTGCTCGCTGAATTCATATAAACTAAAATAAGAATTGAATATTTGAGAAAATATTAATGAAACTAAGTAGTTTCATTAATCATAAGTTATGCTATATATTGGTGGTGTTTATAATATAATATGGAAAGTTATTTGTATAAAAAAAAACACAATAAGAATGTAGTAATAGGGGGTTGTTTGTTCCCTTTGCATGTGGTTATTCTGCGGCTTACTTATCTCTTGTGATAACTAAGCTGTGCCTTTGAGGCGACGAATGTATTTATATATTTAGATCATAATATTTATCGTCATAGAATTAAGGAAATAAGATTTTTTAAGTAATAGTTTTATAAAACGATCCTATCGGAACATTATATTAATATTATAATTTTTTGAACCAACGAAATGTTACTCTTTATGAAAACGTTAAAAAAATTGTTCATATTACCTAACTCCTCATTGTTCGTTTATGACATTTCCTAATATGAAAAGCTGGTCCTCATTTGGTATAGTTAGATCGTTGGAGTTAAAATATCATATATCCAATATAAAGTGTCTGTAATATACTGTGTAAAGTTACTCGCTAAGGTGATTATGAAAGTTTATCAAATAGTGACAAAAGTTGCAACGCCAGTCTTATAGGTAGCAATGTCAAACGTTCGAAGCACGCCATCATTATATCCTAAACGTCATTTTATTTTAGCTTTTGTTTGTTTTAGACAGATATTTTTTTTTTGAAAAAAAATATGGACTTTTTATTGGCTCTTTTTATATTTGTTTTGTCATATATTTCCCACTCGAAAACCATTTGCACCCTCTATATCTATATACGTATATCTATATGACATTGTCCGAGCAAGGAAGTGAATAGAGAGCCAAATTCATCGATGATAAAGGTTTCTATCATCTGTTCGAATATCGTCCTTCATTCTCCCAATTTCCTTTTGAAGAACGAATAATTCTGTTATAATGAACGTATTGCCTTCGCGACTTTGTCCTTGTATTACATACTTTTAATGACCACATATAATTACTATTATTATTATCTTATGACGAATGAATTGCATTCCTAAAATAAACTTAATACCAATCTACCACAAATTTGTTATAAATAATAAGAATAAACGTGGAATATAACTTCTAGTTTCAGAAACATTATCAAAGATATCTTTAGTTTTAGTTTTTATTTGTTATAAAAAAACTATTTGTGCGTTAATAAAAAATTATACTATTACGTATGTATTAAATGAACCAGTTCTCACTTAACTATCAGAAATATTTAACTATATTTCATTATACATTCGTTAAGCGAGTATAACAAGTATATGTAATAATAAGAATAGATAAAGTTAAGAGGAACAGCTAAAATGAAAACCTGCGTACTTTGTAGTTTAAATAAAATATTAGTCAAATCCTAGTTTGCCAGCTTATTTTACTATTTACGGTAGAAAGTTTGTAACCATTGCAGAATAATTGGATATTACATACGTTTATCTGAATATGAATAAATGTTTTTAAAAATATAAGTTTTTTTTCATACTATTAACTCAAAAAGTTGTATATTTAAATTTGTAAAATCATTCAGAGTTATTACAGATAAAGGAAATTAAAAGTTAAACTCCTCTTGCAAATGCAACAAAGATGAATCTATTACCCAAACTAGCGATCAAGGCTTAAAATTCACGATCTTGTTTAGGATAATTTTTATTGCAAATGCTGGAAAAATCTTTAAGATACGAGACTAAGTTTTAACTTCCGCTTTTCCTGTTTTACTTCATGTCGATACTCGTGTATTGAAGTAAACTTTGTCCGATTAGTTCCAGAATGTAACACAGACTTCCCAGTTCAGTTCTAATAAGCTAACTCGTCTCCTTTACTCCGAATATCTGTTTTCTCGACATCACAGTTTATATTACTACACTTCTATACTTTAAAACAAGTTTGCGTCAGAGAATTATATTTTTATCTTGAAAATAATCTCTGCTCGTTTCCTAACTAGATAACATTTTTAGTCCTGTATAATTTTAAGACTAACTTTCTTTTTTTTGTAGATATAATGTTGGCAGAACAGAAAGTTATGTAAACATGTTAGTTATAATGAAGTAATTAAGGAACCTCAGTATTAACGCGACAAATTTCATTAAGTTATGGAGAATTAATCATATCATACTTATCAACAAAAAGTAAAAATAAACACCATAGAATAAGGCTTACTGGTTATTAAAAGTGGTATCGTTAATGGCTCTTAACGAGAAATGTATGTGATGGGAGTAAATTACTGCGTCCGTTAGTAAGTTTGATATCTACAGGTGTATAAATAAGGATTTTTCTGATTAAAACTGTATATATAATATAAATTTTTAAAACAATAACTAACATAAGTTAAATGATATATTTAGAATATATCAAAACCATTTCAAAGATATATATTTCAATACCGAATTGTTTCGATATTTTGGCGGGTAAATCTATCATATAACTATTACCTGCTGGAAATTATTTAAGTCATGAAGATAATTTAAAATCAAACCACCGACAGATTTGTCATTTCACTAAATTTACGAAACACTCATATATAAATGTTCTCAGCTTGAATTAAATTGTGGTATTATCGAAAATTATAGTCCTTCAGCTCACTCAATTCTACAAAATATGGCTGCGAGTTATAATTTTTTTTTCCTAAGTTAAGGCACCACTTACCTCAAGGCAGATCGGCTGCGCTGAGTTATCATCATATAGATATAAATATAACCACTATGATCTGGACATATTACAAGAATATTATCATGAGAAAACTATTACAAATGAGTACAGCTATTTATTCTTCTCTAATATTTATTTTCCTCTGTATTTAATAATATATTATAACAATAAAATTAAAGGAAAAACATAACGTATAAATTCGTTTATTTATATAAATTTTAAATAATAATAATAAAGTTATTATATAAATTTGTCAGTGACTTTATACACCTCGGTCCAATGACACAATATGGCGCGACAGCCCGTAGCCAACTCGCAAGTTCTCTCGCACACCGTCGCCTAAGAAAGTCACAGTGAATACTAGGAAGCTAAATGCAATTGAGATCCTATGACATACATTTATAATACGTATATTAGATGTCTAATTTCCAAAAAATAAACAATCCAAACACAGCTACATTTTTCATTCTTTATTTAGCATCCATTAAAAGGCGTAACATCAGTCAAAGAGAACTGCGGCTCCTCGCGGGAAATCATTTTTTCAATAACCACTAAGAACACACAACTGGACACATTTACACTGTAATATCTTTGTGTTTATATAAATTATAGTTTTATGTGTTTGTAGCCTTATTGCCTTAGAATGTATTTTATTAAAATCTTAAAAAGAAATCTTTAGAAAAAATATACTAAAGAATTTATTTAAATACAACTCGAAGAAGAAACTCAGACTTAAACTTCTTACTACTTTTGTACAGACATCTAATCTCGGTAAAGAAACGGTAAAGAAGCCTGGGTAATTTCCTATAAAAAAATATTTTCTCAGAAACTAAGCGAATATTACTTTCAAAGAAAAAAGTACACTCAAAGGTGAGATGTAATTCCTGCACAGAATATTAAAGATGCTGCTTAATAAACTATTTATTATAGAAAGTCTAGAAGAAGTCTTTATAAAAGCCAAAATAATCTGATTGGCGCCATATCAGTCATTCCCTTTTCTACACTCCCTCATAACAACACATGACATAAATCATAAGCGCGTTTTATCGTCGCCACAATTGTAATAAAGAAACACTTACAATATTTTTGTTTTTAACACCAATAAAACCGTATTGAGTTGTAAAAAACACAAATATAGCTGAGGAAATATTTGGTTGATATGAATAACATTTATATAACTGTTAGAATAAAAACAATTTAAACTTTCTTGTATGCGCAAATTCAATAAATAAAAATATTATCATTGATTAATACCTAATCTCTTCGAAATTCGTAATAGTTTTTATTTTATCATGGTTTGACTACACTTCACCTGTGTACGTCACATGTCAATGTCAAACCAACGCCGACGGCCACGCTCGTCTCCATCTGTCATAAATATGACTGTCTTCTTCTCGTCAACATAACATTTTCGTGTTTTATATTTAATACTATAAACCTAAAGATATTTTATGGTTTTTGTATAAGAGTCATAGGTATTTTATGATGAAGTGATATAGGACATTACACCTCGTGTAAGGAAAGAAATACTGCCCTTATCACTTTTTAATTAATACGTAAAAATATACATTTACCCTCATTAACAAACCTAAAACATAGTGTATAAGAACCAATTCGATGTTTCATAAATACAATATATGCATATATAAAAAAATATAGGAACAATTTCCTAGCACTTTAGTAAGTAGTAGTAATGTAACTGGTCATTACCAAGAATCGACAATTAAGACATAGTAAATGTTTAATTGTATATCCAAGTACACAGAACAGAAGCAGTGGAAAATTTCTTAACATTATTAAAGTCATATTGGCAATAGACAGAGCAAATAAAACTCAAAATATATTTAACGAAATATGATAAGAGCTTGTTTATTAATAGCATATTTAACCTCCTAACCTTTGTGAGTAATTAAATTAAATTAGTAAAGTTTCTGTTTTAAGTTATTATATAAACGCTCTGTTTGAAGTCTCAAGTGGCACCGCCACAAATATCGTATTTCAGAAAATGGATTTTAATACAATTAATTACTCAAATACTTGATAATAACCAAGTTATTAAACAAAAAATTTAATCTCGCATTAAACATGTTACCAACGCTTATTATGAAGCTTATTACCGGGGAACCATGAGTAATCAACTTACTAATAATCTTGCACATGTTGTTTCACTGTAAAGAACTTTAAAGAATATTTCTTTTAAATCCTTTGTAAATGTGGGAACATCATATTATTAGCAGTGGCAGGGTTGGTCTTTTCTAGTACCAAAGTATCCATCTTATCTATTCACACATCAATTATGATGTGACTTAATAAAACATGTATATAAGAGTAACTCAAAAGAGTTATTTTTGATTTAAGTCATATCTGTCAAGGTTTCTTATCGGTGCTTTTTCATGGATCCTTTGGAACGGTGCAACTAGAGAGTGACATTCCATAAGTTAAATTTTTTCTTTTCTAAGTTTTTTCCCAGGTCACTTCATATACATAGAAGTGAAATAAATGTTGTAATTCCAAATTAACAGCTTTTCACTAAAGTACAGGGTGGACTAAAAGTCCGTTTATATTTTTAAAATAATGATTAAAATAAAACTAATTACAGTAGATCAAAATTGTTTATTGTTTTGATAGTAAACAAATTTAGAGAAACAAAGTTCTTAATTTAAAACATTATTTAGATTTCCGAGCAGATTGCACTATTTTAAATGAATTGTCAACCTAGTTTCGGAGCCCCAATTCAGAAATACATTTAGCGGACATTCTCGCACTGCTAATGGCTTATTGTCACTCAATTATATGGCGGGCTAAATTAAAGCTCACTGCTGCATTTAGATGTGGCTATTTGATTCTGTTATGCAGTTGTATTAATTAAAATGAGTTTTAGATATTAAGAAGTAATTAATAATGATTTACAAGGAATTTCCCAACGCAAGTGTACTTAAAGTACTTTAAGTCGAAACACATACGCACTATAATATTTTTTACCACAAGTATAACATAACATATTAAGTGATTCATAACATAATATTGCCAAATCGGTGATTTGAAGTGTTTAGTATGTACATTGTAAGTATAAATAAAAGGTGAATATTTGATAGAAGATAATTCAATATATTCTTTAAATTTTACTTTAAAGGTTTCATTTTCAAATGTATTGACTACAGTTTGTCGTATCGCGAGAAATGCGGAACACGCTCGTTGTTAGAATATTCAGCACCGACGTGACGACGCAACGAAGTAGTGCTCCCTTCTCACATACTTCGCTCCTTAACACTTATTAACATTTAAAACTATCAACACTTTTTTTTTGTCGTTGATAATATATGCCGTTTCACCGTCTCGTAAACACATTTGTTTATTTGCTTCGACTTGTCAATACACATTTTATACATGTTTTCCTATTGTGAAAATAAAATCTGCAAAAGAAAATTAAGTTAATCCTGAAATTTTACCAGACTAGAAATGTTATCTTGTTAAGAAAAGAAGCAGAGATTAGTTTTCATGAAAAAAATATAATTCTCGGACACTAACAAGTTTCAAAGTAATGAAGTGTACTTATAAAATGAGATATCGTGATGAGTTTTATTATATAAGAGTCGTATCTTGTTAGAACTGAACTGGAAAGTCTTGATTACATTCTGGAACTAATCACAAAGTTTATTTCAATAGAAGAGTATCGACATGAAGTAAAACGAGAAAGGCGGAAGTTAAAACTTAGTCTCATATCTTAAACCATATTCCGTTCAAAGTTATATTACAGAAATTGGTGTAACATCGATAGACAGCATAAAATTGCTAAGTATAATGTAATCTTTTCGTGTTGTCCAGTACTATTATCATGAAGCTTTATTTATCTCGATGTCTTCATTTTTCCTTTACACTAAAATATTATTTAAAATAAGCTACGATATTAAAGAATAAGTGAAATGACATCAGTCTATATATTATTGTACTACAATTATTATTATATAAGAAATAGATTAGATTAAATAATTTAAATTCCTCCTTATTCCATTAATTTTATCTGAAAGACTGAAAAAAAGTCATTCAAAATGATTTATCAATCAATACTTTGAATTATTTCATCAAAAATTACGTCTTTAAACCGAAGCGTACATTTGACTAAGTCACACTAGACCACATAATTGGAACGGCAATTGCGTTCTAAATCGACCTCCAGTGAGCCGGAGCTAGTTGTACAATGAGTCTCAGCAGAGCAACAAGTAATATTTTTTGATTGCGGGTAGTTGTAAGTACACCATTCGAAATTTTTACTCTTCCAAATTTTCTTATTTTTTAAATCTATTTATTACCTCAATAAGTTTTTATATGCAATATCATTGAATATTAATATTTTCTACACTACCTGGCACTAAAACTCAATCTTTTAAGAACATCTTTATTAATAAAATGGATCTACACAGCCAAGTCACTAAAAACATGGAGGACATTGTCAAAATGTTTGAGTCCCGAATGGACAATTTTGATAAGGCACTTTCTCAATCACTTTCAACCACAAAACAGCAACCACTAAGCACTTCAAATGACATTTCTGCACTGGCTAATGACTATGCAATTTTTAAAGAACTTGTGTGGAAAACTTTGTCGATGCTTCAACAGCAATTGCAGCTGCTTTCTGCTGGTTTTGATAAGCATGAGGTCATCTCTCGTAGAAAGGTTCTTCTATTTCATGGAATATCCGAAGTTAATAATGAGCAGGCTGAGATCTCAATTAGTAACGTTATAAATAAAATGAATTTAAATAATGTTGATCTCTCTCACATTGATATCTGTCATCGTTTGGGTGTAAAAAGGGATAAACCTAGACCCATATTGGTTCGCTTCACCACCTTAAAGCAAAGATCCATAGTTTGGAATGCTAAGACTGCTTTAAAAGGCTCTGGGGTCACAATCTCGGAGTTCTTGACTAAACCCAGACAAGAAATCTTCTCTGAAGCCAGAAGGCATTTTGGTATTAAGAATTCCTGGACATCAGATGGGGTTATCTTAATTGCACTGCCAGACAAGAGTCGGAAGAGAGTGGAAGCAATGAGAGACCTGCGAGTTCTAATAGAAGCTTTTCCATTAGTCCAAAATACTCAGGATCAAAGATCAACAAGGCCTCGGCGTCTCCCTAAAACCGTAGCTAAGTGATTGTTTATATGATATTATTTTCTTTTAAATTATCTTGTCTTATTTTTCCATTTTAAATGTTTGTTCTTCTTACTTTTAAGCATGCCAACTATTGTTTTTGCCGGTCCTGGTTTACATTTATATATCATATTGGCCTTTAGTTTGACTACTGTGTATTATTACTTTTTCTTGTATAAATATTCTTTTATCTTTTCAGTATTACGTTTATGTAAAATAAATGTGTTTAGTTTTAATTTTATCACTTAATATTTATGTTGAGTGTCAACTTGATTATACCTTTCTCACTTGTCAACGTCAATTGTCAAAAGATTATCGTTCAAAAACCGGACCTGTATTTATAATGATTGTTTGTTTATGCTTTTTTTTTTTTAGTTTGTAATTTATTATCAATTTGTTAAGATGCTTTCCCACTATGCCAGTGAGTGTAGGATAATAATAGTTATAGTTTTATAAATTGTTAATATATTTAAATTTTTATATTATATATATATTTTTTATATTTATAATTTACATATATTTATTCAAGTTATATATATTTTTATTTATTATATTTATTATTTAATTATGTCAGACTCGACATTTGATATTAATAATATTTGCTTATCTTCTATTTCCTCTGAAGACTTTATGAGTGCTACTAGTGACCCTCTATCGGATATTGAATTTATTCCACTTGATTCTAGGCTTAGATCTATTTTTCCTACTAAATCTAACAGTTTTAATATTATCCATATAAATGCACAAAGCATACCGGCCCACTTCTCTGATATTCTGGCAACATTTAGCAACGTGCAAGTCGACTGTATACTTGTTTCCGAATCTTGGCTTAAACCCTCCCTTTCTTCCTCACTTTACTCTCTGCCTAATTTTAACCTGGTTCGAAATGATCGTCTTGAAAAGAGGGGCGGAGGGGTGTGTATATATCTGAAAGACAACATAAGTTACAAGATCATTAGTCTTTCACCTTCTACGAATTGTGGTAACCTGGAATACCTTTTTCTTGAAGTTGTATTTCAGCATAACAAATTGCTTGTTGGTGTACTATACAGCCCCTCCTGTACCGTTGACTATTTTAGTAATTTTGATTTCCTCCTTGAATCTTTTTCCCCCTCTTACGATCATATCATTATTATGGGTGATCTAAACACGTGTCTTATCAAAAATTCTTACAGGTCTAATAGACTAAAATCATTACTTGCTTCTTATAACATTTCTATTCTCCCCCTTTCGGAAACACATTTTTCACCTAATTCTGATCCTTCTCTCCTTGACCTAATCATGGTGTTAAATTCCAATGATGTGCTATCACATGGCCAATTAACAGCGCCTTTTTCCTATCACGATCTCTTATTTCTTCGTTACAATCTATCTCCTCCTAAACGCAAGAGTAAGGTGATTCTGCGACGCAACCTTAAAGCAATTACTTTGGAGCTCCTACGTTACGATGCCGAATTAATTGATTGGTCCAACTTGTACTTAGCTTCAGAATTGGATACCAAAGTGGACATTTTTAACTCAATAATTACTAAACTGTATGATACCCACGCCCCCTTAAAAAAAATTAAAGTAAAACATTATCCAGCACCATGGCTTACTGCGGACATAAAAAAAATTATGAATAAACGTAATATTTCTAAGATTCGTTTCAAGAAAAATCCTACGGATGAACTTTTGGCCACGTATAAAAAATTGCGCAATCGCTGCAATAGGATGTGTAGAGACGCCAAACGTCGCTATATTTACTCCTCTGTTAATAATTCTACGCCTCCACAATTATGGAGGCTCTTCAAGTCACTAGGTGTGGGTAAAACTTTGACCCCTTGTAGTAATATATTAAACTTGAATTCTCTGAATCAGTATTTCTCATCTTCTCCACTTAAACTTTCCGATTCTTTGAAAACCTCGGTCTTAAACAAATTAAACACGACCGCCCCACCTATCTGTGACAGTTTTACTTTTAAATTAATCACGGAGTGTGATGTTAAGAAAGCAATTTTAAATATTAGTTCTAAAGCTATGGGTAATGATAACATTAGTCGTGACATGCTAATTCCTATTCTCGACATCCTCTTGACTGTTATAACACATATCCTTAATTTCTCTTTAACAGCCAATTCCTTTCCATCTGCCTGGAAATCGGCACATATCATGCCCCTACCCAAAATCAGCAATCCTAGTTCTCCCTCACAGTTTCGTCCTATATCCATCCTTCCTTTCCTGTCTAAAGTCCTTGAAAACACTGTATTTAAACAATTGTCTTATTTCCTGAACCATAATAAACTCCTTAGCCCTTTTCAATCAGGTTTCCGCTCTTGTCACAGTACAACAACAGCTTTGCTGAAAGTTACCGAAGACATTAGGTTTGCTATGGATAACCATAGACTCACGATACTTGTCCTTCTGGATTTCAGCAATGCTTTCAACTCCATAGACTTTGATATATTGCTTGGTGTTCTTCGCAGCCTTAACATATCTCCACCTGTGATTAACTGGTTTCATTCATACCTGTACGGCCGTCGACAGACTACATGCTCTGATGACTCATCCTCTGATTGGGCTGTTCTGTCTGCCGGCGTCCCTCAGGGCGGCGTTTTATCTCCTTTACTTTTTTCCATTTTTATTAATGAAATCACTAAAATAATATCTTCTCACTACCATCTCTATGCAGACGATTTACAAATCTACAGACATTGCTCACTTAATGATCTTGATACTACTATTAGAGCCATAAATAATGATCTCATTTTAATAAAGGAATGGACTGAATCTTTTGGTCTCACTGTCAATCCCAAAAAATCTCAGGCCATTCTTATAGGTAGCAAATATCTTCAAAATAAGGTGGAACTTAATCAGTTTCCTAATATAATGTACAGTGATAACGTGATTCCTTATTGTGACGTAGTAAAAAATCTGGGATTGGTGATAGATAAACACCTAAATTGGACAGCACAAGTAATTGAAACTAGTCGAAGAATGCATTCGTCATTTCACTCTCTCAAGCGTCTGCAAAATTTCCTACCTTTAAAAACTAAAATCTTGCTATCTCACTCCCTTTTGCTACCCCTTCTCGACTATGCTGACGTTTGCCAATTAGATGCTAACGAGGAGCTACTTAATAAATTAGATCGCCTTCAAAACTTGTGCATTCGTTTTATCTTCGGATTGCGCAAGTTTGACCATGTTTCAAATTTTCGACGTCAACTTAAGTGGCTCCCTATTCGCCTTCGCCGGAATATGCATATTTTAACCACGCTGTATAATGTTTATAGAAATTCATCTCCCACTTATTTATATGGACTCTTCCACCTGTCCCCTCCGAGTAGCCGTCCCAAACGCTCTTGTGTTCCTGTTAAATCTTTTAATGTCCCTCCTTACAACTCACCATTATTCTCCAAATCCTTCTCCATTCATGCAGCGCGGTTATGGAATACCCTTCCCAGCCATATTATAAGTAGCCCAAATGTTGTATTGTTTAAACGTAGATTAAAGCTCTACTATCTCTCCCAGTTATAATTATATGTATTATATCTGTATTTGTATTATTATATATTTATATATTCATATATGTATTTGTATATATTTATGATTTATTATATTGATAAGTATTTGAATTTATGTATGTATTGGTATAATTTAGTTTATTATATAAGTAATGTTTAGTTAGTTTTTTACTACTAAGAATATTTACTATATGTAGTGTGTACCTATTTCTGCCCTTTTAATTGAATTTTGTCACTCCCATGGGTAGCTGGTAGAGATCTCTCTTTAGAGATAAGCTCATCCAATGTTCTTCATGTCTCTGAATATTTTGTTTTTACTAAATGTGGTACATGAATAAATAAATAAATAAATAAATAAATAAATTATATGTGTATGTGTTGAATACATGTAGCTTTAATGAAATTTTTAACGTGTCCTTTGATGTTAGTGAGGTTATATAACAGTAAAAGAGTAAGCAGAAATCGAATAGCTATTTACTGAAAGTACTATTAAGCTCTGTTTGAAATATTAATTAGATTAAAAAAACATATAAAAAAGTTACATTAAAATGTATATTTATATGTTGTGAATTTTTATTTATTGCTTTTAGTTTAAGGTGTATATTTTTTATTATTTGGCTTCTTTAATAATTCCTATTTATTATTATATTTAGTTTGAAAGTAAATTTAATTGCTTTATTATGTTTGTTCTCTCCTACAATTATATAAAATACATGAAAAGCTCAAATAGTAGCATTTAACAACAAAAAGACAATTGAATACCTTAACAACTTTACATGCTGCTTCCATCTTATCTGTAACATCTTAAAAGCAAGTTTTATTGCATATTCGGACAACATATCGAAGTCATTTGGCGAGTATTCAGAGATCTGGATCTCTTATATTGTAATGTTATTGTTGTACTTGGTCTTCATTACACATTGTGTGTTTTAAATTTTTGTGGTTGGATATGAATTTATCAGGCTTATTATAATAATTGTCCAACTGAGTCTGTTATCACCTCTACTCAATTTGAGACATGTTGTAAACATCGATTGAATTTTTAAGTTTTAATTATAATAATAATCATTTATTTCAGGACCAGCCCATATAGTGTTAGTTACAATATATTTCTTAAAAATTAGTGTTAGTATAAATACAAATTACTATTACAAATTCAATTACAATATTATCATATATGTCAATATTAAACATTATTATAGAAAAAATCTATGTCAAAATAATTAATAAACAATAAGAGAAAAATAATAATAACAATAAAAATAAAAATAAGTAATTCTTGCCCTGTTACTATACGTATCATTTTGTTTTGTTATCGTTATCTTCAAATAAAACGAAAATAATATAAAAATACATTATTATTGATTTGATACCAATAAAATTTCTAATAAGTCCGATATAGAAATATAAATAAAGAATTATGATTGGATTAAAATTCAATGATTGATTTTGCGGGTTATTGCAAACGAAAATTTCCGATATCTAAAAATAACTCTCGATTCTTCTTTGTATTTCCAATCTCGAATTCGTTAATGGAAAACTTATCGGATCAAATAACGTTAAGGCTCTCATTTTCTAACTTCCGATATAAAGTGTGGGGAATGTGGTAAGTATCCTGACGTGTTTTAAACTGACGAGTCCTATATAAATACATTGCAGAGTATTTTATAAGAGAAATACTCTGCAATATTTATTTCAAAACCCAAATCAAATACTTAGTTATTGTTATATAAAATTCTCCTAAGATTTTGTCGAAAATGTCACAGAAACACAAAATACCAAAAAGAAATTGTCAAAAGAATTTCACTTTTTCCGTTTCAGTTACCATAACGGTCGATCCAGCATAGTGATACTTAGTGCCTTTATTTAATTATTATTTTATATCTGATTAATAACAATAACATAGTGTATTAAAACACCTAATACAATATTTTTATCATAACAGTATATCAGTTCCAGACTGTTTAATTTAAATTTAATCCATTAAACTGTATGTACGTAGTAATTAATAACTTAAAGTTGTTTTGAATGTATTTTTAAAATATATATGTTTTATTAGCTCTTCCTAGTTAAGTAATTATATATATATTTTTGATTTCTAAAATAATAGAATCCTCTTTCTGTTTTATCTCCAAAGATATTAAGTAATTTGACTTGTAAAAGATATATATCAAAATCCTGCCAATACTTTTCATGTATCCAGAATCCGATTACATATAATCAGCAATTAAGATATGTTAAGGAGAATAATCAGATTACAAAATTAAATTATATGTAGTAATATAATTCGTTGGGATTGTTCTATTTCCGTATATTTCTTTTTCCCCTGAGAGGACTAATAGCTTAGGAAATTAAAGAGAAAAAAAAATACTGCGCGCGTCAAGGCAGAAGTCGAAGAAGTTGACAGGTGAAGATCCTAAGATAGTTTAATTTGCTTTTCTACTAATATATTATATTATTACTTAAATATTTAGAAGGCATGACAGATTTTTATTTTCTGCGCGCTACCAAAATAATAATCTAGTAATAGTTCTGATATATTCCCATACATAATATCTATATCTAATTCCCAATGTAATCAGCGTAATCAAGGTTCGGGGCGACTATGTCTATATCTAGCTATCTACATTATTAATTCAACACCTCGTGGTGTAATTATTACAATACCATAATTACTTATTGATACAGACATACTAATTACTTACTAATAATTTTGTTGTAATAAGAGCTCGTTTTATACCTCATATTACTTAACAAAAGGTTATTTTTTTAATTAATTTAGACAATTATTAGAGTTTATACTATTATAAATATGAAAAAATAGCCAAAACTTACTTACTTTACTTGAGATATTTCAATTTATACAAGTATGTAATTTTTTATTTAATATTTCCATTGAACCAATCGTACGTCGATCATTACTGGATTTTTTTAAACATTTCAGTAAAATATGATTATTATTATTTATCTAAGGGTTCTATGAAGTTTTCGGTGAATATTTTCCATAAAAGGAAATGGTTTTTGTACCTAAACGAATGTTTTCAAAGGCCAACTGTAAAATGGAATGATTACCAATTGTAATATAATGTAATATATTTTTGAAAATTAAGAAAGCGGTTTACTTATTATGTATGTGTGTATTAATCCAACTATTGTTTAAGGTTGTAGGATATGTCTTAAGTCAGGATATCAAGTCGCAGTTACTACAAAATACCAATATACCTTTGGAGAATTGTGTAACTTAACAATATTAAATTCAACTCACGCACTATTACAGTCCAAAGAATTATTAGTATCGAAAAAATTAAATGACAAAACTTTTCTTGTTCTGTGTTGAAGATATTAAGAATGAAATAATTAACCGTAATTATATATGAGACTATATTATAAATTTTATTTTAACTCTTGTTAGATCTACTGACTGCATCACACCGCTCCCTTAAATGGTATTGCTTACGGTAACGGAGGCCACTGGGTTACCCCCTTCACCTTAAATATGGCGAAGGGTGATGATGATGGATGATGATGGCTGACCCTTGCGTTTTATTCGTGAACGGGTACTACGTGCGGTGACTGGTAGTCTTGCTGGCCACGGATTTCTTTTTATTATTGTTAACTAATCATTAGGCGGGTTTATCGAATTGATTGCAAATGATTCTATTTGTTTTACATTGCTCACTATATATATTGAAATTTGTGAAACAGTGATAAAAAAACCCATCTGAGTATATTGTATGGTTCTTCTCAATCCAGGATGCGTTAGGATTCCTCGTAAAATATTTTGAGCTAGAGAGTGTCTTTTCAGAAGTATGCATAATGCATAATATACATATATATATATATATATATATATAGCATCAAAATAACCTCCTACCACTCCCATTTGACATACAAAAAAATATTATTGTCAAAGTATATAAGAAAAAACAAGGCTTATGTTAATATCAGATATAATTTAATTGGAGCATTCAATAAAAAGAAACTGCTAATCTAAAAGTAAAAATAAAAGGTAATAAAATTATTTTGTAGGATATTCTTTTTTACATTATTTTTTTAACTTTTATAGGGACTACTTCTAAAGTAGAAGTTATCATGTATTTACAGGAATCGGGTCATCTTTTATGGCTATAAATGTTATAGCTCTTTTTAGCAAAACATTTATTTTGTTATCAAACAAGATTTTTCGTTTTGTTTCTATTCTTTTTGTTTTATTGTTAAGTTAATTTGGATCTATTTAAGTATCTTGTTATCATTGTCAAATAAATTTAATTTACAACTTTCGTGTTCACAACTTGGTTGTCCGCATTATTTGGGAAAAATTTTAATACTTTCTTAAACCATGATTTATAAAAAAAAAATGTAATATTATATCCATAATAAATGGATACAAAAAAACTATAAACAATAAAAATAGTCGGTTAAAAATGCTTAATAAATACAGTTACCCAATTTGTTCAGAAACTGAACTCATACCA
Source organism: Melinaea marsaeus rileyi (assembly GCA_918358865.1). Classification (NCBI taxonomy): domain Eukaryota; kingdom Metazoa; phylum Arthropoda; class Insecta; order Lepidoptera; family Nymphalidae; genus Melinaea; species Melinaea marsaeus. The sequence continues at coordinate 14,579,337 of OU911085.1, forward strand.
AAAGTAATAACGCACGAAATGGATTCTCACAAATATCGCAAAGCAAATACAATGTGACCAAAATTGTGGAGCTTTGTTTTGTATTTCTGCTGTTACAGGTACTAGTGACACAAATACGTAGGCGTAGAACAACTGAAATGAATCAGTGTACGTTATTTTTATTTTGTATCATACGAGTAGGTACCATGATATAACCTTATATGAACAAACTAAAGCAAAAGGCTTACTTTCAGTATAATTCGTGAGACATAATACTACTGTTTAAATGTTAATCCGATTTCTATATCTCGCCTTTTCTCCATGACTTTTTGGAACAATATGATTGGTGAATAATACAAATAAAAAAATATCCCTTGACCTTACGTTTTGGATTAGTAAAAGTAATGCAACAATATTTATCGTATTGTACTAAATGTTATGTAAGAACCGACTTGAGGTTTCCGACCATAAAATATGTTATTGCTATTGTGCACTGGATATTCTTAATTAAATGAATAATGTAATTTTTTTTCGTCATTTTAGATATCTTCTAAATCTCATTTGTTCTTGTTATTCAATTAAGATTTTTTTTCTTATTTTTCATCTTAAAATGATATTAACTTTTATAGTTTTCATAAAAGAAATTAATACTTTATCTTATTGTAAATCTATTTTTATGTGATTTTTTTTATGTGAAAAAAGTGCTACTAACTACTACATAAGAAATATATAAGAAAATGACAATCGATATAATAACAAAAAAAATGAATTAAGACTCTCATACACATAAGAGTATTACGTTTTCCATTTTCATATAATAGGAAAAAGATTTAATCTTACGGAATGAATCCCAACAAGTATTCGTTATATGAATAGCCAACAGCTACCCACAAGTCCACAATCGCTATTGTTAACACATCTTATTTGCTGATTATGTATTATCGGATTCTGGATACTTAAATAGCTCAAGAGGTTTTGCGGTATATTCACAAGTCATATTCACTTACTGTTTTCAAAGATCAAGTAGAAAGAGGAAAATGTATATTATATTAATAGAAAAATCTAAATCTTACTATTTAGTAAGTGCCAAGAATTAAGTGGACTTTCAGTGACTTTATTACATCTTTATTTGTAAACATGTTCAAGAAGCCAATAAAGAAGCAATGTGTCAGTGTCGTCAGACTGACAGACACTACGTGTAGAAGTAGTTTTTTTTAATTATTTCCATCTTCAATCTTTGGCTGGTTGGCTAACTGAAAAATATTAAATTTAGAATATACAAAATTCTTGGTCAGCTTTGTAAATAATAAATACGTATTTTAATAATCATGGTCCGATGTATTCAAGACAGCGCGGACGATCATTTATTATTACTTCAACAAACTGCGACGGTCTAGTATTTACATAATTTCATCAAATTAGTATTATCAATTATTTTGATAAAATATTCAACATTATTTGCAAACACATTATAATAATAGTTCTGTATTAAAATTTCGAACTCTAATAACACATACTATGTACACAGACTAGCACCCTGAAAGACAACACTACTAAGTTGACTTTATATGATAATGTATTGAGTAGTTAAAATAAATAAACAAGTTCCAAAAATTAGGTATCTATAGGTATATCTGTAATTGCGTATGCTTGTATTTATGTATATAAATAGATTATATGATATATGTACATAATCTATTTGGAGAAATTCTCGTTTCTATCAAGTGATGACGTCATTGAAACAACCACAACAACTCATGAATGTTTAATACTCTTAAGACTTTACTAAGTAAGGGAAAGTTTAGTCAAGTTTGTAACCACAGTTCCGCCAACTCTAGTAGTCTGTACGTAGCAGAAACCTAGCGACTCTATTTTAAGAACAAAATACTTTTTAATCTAAATAGGCAATAGTTGTTATGAACAATAATAGTGTAAGTGTAAGTGTAAACCCGGACATAAATAATTTCAATACGTTCCAGAAAGCGTGTCTATTTTTATACAGACATTAATATAATTTTTAATAATAACAAAATTTCATTCAGAACCTAATATAAACAAATATTAAAATCTGTCTCATTTTTAGAATTTAGTTAAATGAGACTTTTAACAGAAGTAACATAAAAGCTTAAGCAGCTTTTTACTTTTTTACTTCTTTAATATCAAAAGCAATTTCGCTGTGCTGTATTAACTGAAAGGTTTTTAAAAGTAAAAAAAGCTTAAAGTACGTTTTTCTTGATATGAAAAAAACGTTTAGTTAGGGCAATATAATATAAAGACGTAAGAAATATAAAAGACATATCAGCTGCAATATCCCTCGGACATAACACAATCAGCGAAATCACTTCACGTCTGGACAACCCCGTATTGTCGTAATATCCATTGGGTCGTGGATTCGTTTATTTCGCTATTTTGAGATTACGATAAAATAACGAAATTAATCGTTCAACCGAAACAACTTACTGCGACCTCCACTATAAAACCATATTACATTTATTTTTTGTTTTTATATTTTTATATAGTAGTATATCAAATTAATGATTCAAAGTTAATTAGTTATTGCAAACATTGTTATTCAGAAATTAATATTTTGTTAAAATTTTTATTTGTCTTTATACGTCTTTAGTTGTGTCAAATGAATAAAGAATTCAAAAATCAACACAGGCAGTACTTGAATCTGCTATCTCCGGGAGAGTGGCCTGCTCTGCCAAATGAACTATATGTTATAAATATTGTGAAGATTAAACAGATAACACAATATAAAAGTGATGTACATAATGAGTTTACGACCAAAATATATTATTTTAATTATTGGTTATCCAAGGTTATATAGAATACTAATAGTACGTTGTTTGAGTTAACACGAGTTGAGTTGAACGATTAATTTCATTATTATCGTAATATACAAGTAGAGAAATAAAAGAATTCACGGCCCAATAGATATTACAATACACGAGGTTGTCCAGACGTGAAGAGGTTTTGCTGATTATGTTATATCCCAAAGAAGCGAGTATGCTACTAACATCATTATTTTATATTTCTCACATATATTATTATTATAGTGCCTTAGCATTTATTTCTACTACCGAAAAATGTTTACTTAACGGTTTATATAAGATTGTTTTCGTACAATATTTAGAAGCCACAAGTCTTTTAACTTATACATTACTTATATTAAAGTATGATTTACTTGAATTCTAAAAATAGGAAAGATTGTTTAAAGTTTCTTTATTTTTCTTTAACATCGTAAACGCACAGAATAACTTCCGGACTAAAGAAAAAAAAATACATAGGCTATGTATTAAATTTTGTAAGAGACCTTTCTATAACAAAATATTCCATTTTCATTTCTAGTGAGTCCATTTTTTATAGATGTAAAAATGTTTACAAAAATGGACTTGCTTTGGCGATCTGGAATAGCAAAAAGGACATATAAATAAATTTTTGATTTATGGACTCATTACTTTTACAACTGCATAATTACACAAGCCACATTATCTTAAGGAGCTATTAGATTCGCCATTTTTGTCTATTTCTTTATTTCAATAAACAAAATATTGCGAACATATACGGTATCTTATATTCAAGATACCAAAAACAATGAATATGCAAGGGCAGGAAACGTGTAATACTATTATATACTACTATAGTATGTATACTATTATAATACATTTTGAGTATTAATAATATTATTAATTTACATATGATTTTAACTAAGAAGTTTGATCTTACTACCATATATTCCTGTCATTGTATACGCACAAGTTCTTCAACCCAACACAGCTTACACTACACTATTATTGTTCTAACAACTAATGTCTATTTAGATTAGAAAGTGTTTTGTTCTTGAGATATGCTATACATTCTATTATGTGCATACCACTAGAGTTAGCAGAACTGTTGTTACAAACTTGACTAAACTTCATCTTACTTAGCTCTGCTTGTATTAAATATTCACTTCTTGTGGCTGTTTCAATTAATTCATCAGTTAATAAAAATGGGCATTACACAAAATATATTACATATATAACATAAACATAAATACGCCATAATAGTAATTCCTATATATAAAACTCGTTAACTTAGACGGTTATTATTAAACTACTTCTACTTAGTAAGTATTTTTGTTGTCGCGATACGCTCGTCTGGTTTATAATAGAACTATTATTCAGATGTGAATATCGTATCAAATTGACGAAATTAATTGATTTATTACATAAATATGAGTACTGTGTAAACACACCTTTGCAGTTCCATGATATAATTATAAGTTATCTTAAACTAGAACCTTCTTAATAGATGAGATATTCACGTCATACATATAACTTACAAGCCAGTAATGTTTACTATTATAAATTTAACATTATTTTTGTGCCCTACTGATTGCAATAGAAAACGTTATACTTCAAAATAAAGTTACTTAATTTCCTCACCTAGTTCAAGTGTAAAAGTCGATTAAAGTTTGTTTCTGTTATTAGATATAGTATCTGTAAAGATTTTAGATTAAGGTCTACATCTTGATTGATATGCATCAACACAGCAACTTTATTAAGCGCTCCTTATACTCTCTATCCTGACAAGTCACTACATCTACACGTAGTGGGTGTCAGTCTGCCTCACTGATACGCTATTGCTTCTTTATTGACTCCTAGAACATACAAATAAACACGCAATAAACCAACTTGATGATATATGAATACCTTGATGTATTTTTCACAACAGTATTTACAAATTTCAAGAGACATTCTATAATATAATATAAAAATATATAACAATGATAGATATAAAAATAAATATAAAATAAAACCACGTTGTAGGGAACTGGTGAGGTTTATGGGTAAGATATATAGAAAATTTGAATAAAGCAACTTTTTAACATATACAATAATTCACACTTTATATTGTAATTAATTTCTTTGATACCTACTATATAATTTTTTAAGAATAATTTTAGTAATGATGAGTGTTCTAAACGTGATTGTGTATCTGAAAAATTATAACGTAACATTAGAAATTTTTTAAGAAATATTTTCAATAAATTATCTTAGATTTTTTATATCTGTTCTCTAATACCAGTGGCAATATAGCGTGAAACAGCGGCGAGATCCCTGTCAATTAATTTCCCTCAGGACTCTCAAGACGTACTTCTAATATCAATTTAAAATTATTGTCTATAATTTTTCTTTAATAAATTTAATTCAAGCAAACCATACATAGTCAGCTTTTAGAAATGACACAATAACCTTATATAAGAAAACAAAAACAATTATAAAACAAATCACGTTAAGCACAATCACTTCCTTTAGAAAATTTGGAATGTGTTTAAGTTATTAACAAGTGTGTGAATATATAACCAACTCTTTTTTCCATTCGGTTTGTATTCCCGCTGTAAGTAATTTCCTGGGAGCGATACAAAGTCATCGCTTATGATTCTCATGATAGCAACTTATTGTATTAAAAATATTTTATGGAAACGATCATATCTTAAAAGATTTCGTTTAGTAGTTCTCAAAATCTGGGTAAGAGAATATTAATGAGAAATCAAAATTTAAATATTACTAGAACTCTTTCGACCGAAACCTGAAAGGAAAGAAAGCAATTGAATAGAATACGAACACACATAACATTTAAGAAACATTAAAGTCTAGTTACACGATTCTTAAAGTTCAAGGAGATAACACGAGATATAGATATAGGATTACCATTAGAACCACAGTATCAAACAAATTGTCCTCAAAGTATAAAGTCCTTGTTCCATTTCAGTTGTTTTACGCCCACTTATTTGTGTCACTAGTACCTGTAACAGCAGAAATACAAAACAAAGCTGCACAATTTTGGTCACATTGTATTAGCTTTTCGATGTTTGTGAGAATCCATTTCGTGCGTTATTACTTTTAGTATGAGTACAGTTTATGAAGAACATTTTTTTTTCATGTCATGTTCAATAATTTTATCGTAATTACAAATAATAACGAAAGACATATTACGTACAAATTACCTTTCCTTGTGAAATATGTTCATGACCCTTTATGATAATTTTTTATCAAGCAGTATTATTTGACACTTCAATCACGTTATATGTCATATTGACATACACACTTTAATAACAGTTGTTTTAGACTCCAATGACAAAGAACTTAAAGACGATGTTGCTTCGTCAACAATGACAACAATATGAAAATTTATACATTTTCGTAAGATTATAAAAATTAATGATTTGTTGTTTACGAAACATTACATGGATTTTGCAATATTTTTTCAAACTTTTTTATACATTTAATGATAAAAAACACCAAACTCTAAATCCTCAATTGCATAATTAAATCACTTCATAAAAAATGATTTTATATATAGATTTGAAGCTATTTAACAAAATATATTTTTTGTAATATTCTCATATCAATATCATGTTGTATTGTCTGTTTATATAAAATATAAAAATATTTATGAAGTCTTAATTGATTAATGAGGAAATTTAAATAAATTTTAATTCCAAGGAACGATATTTATGTCGTTAACAAAATGGACATCATTTCAGATCTCGTTAATGAACCTATTTTTTTTTTCAAGTTTATTTTCAAATATATAAAGGATTTTTTTTTTTAACATCTATATATATTAAACACAAAGACACTCTCTGAATCATTCATCGCTCTACAGCCCAAACCGTAATACCTAGAAAGCTGAAATTTGGACACAACACTCCTGACATATTGAATAGGTGCAATAAGAAACGATTTTTCAAAGGTCCAAATCGTTCCAAAGATACAACTAAAAAACTGCAAAGTTTACCCCCCGCTCCTTCTCTTCTTGACTTTCACCGTCCGTCGCGAAGCACGGGTAAACTGCTAGTATTTAATAAAAACACAGATTTGAATTTAAATAAATATAATTTTATACATTTTATTTTATTATAACTCCACGTTAAAAAAAACATTGTAATGGTTGACAGCATTTTTTGTTTTTAATTAAATTACATTGAAAACTCATTTTTTAATAAATTAAACGCTTTATTGTCATCAAGAGTTTTATGAAAAAGTATTAATAGTAAGTTGGATGGTGTACGATTAGCTTCATTTATGGCAAACTACAAATACAATAAACGAATCCACGACCCAATAGATATGCCAATACACGAGGTTGTCCAGACGTGAAGAGATATCACTGATTGTGTTATGTCAAAGGATGTTGCTGCTGATATTGTTCTTGAATATTTTTATTATATTGCATTTAGAATAATATCTATTTCTCCTATCGAGAAATGCGTACTATTAACTATTTTGACTTTTAAAATTCCTTATTCACCGAATATTTCTAATAAGACCGCTTAATTCTATTTTCATTTTCTTTTTTAATGTAATATTAAACATACGAAATTGATTTTGTAGTATGATATTTAGAAGCCACAAAGGCTTTTAGTATTTATGTTATTTTTGTTGAAAGTCTCATTTAACCGATTTTATTTAATGGAACAGATTGTTTTAATGTTTGTACGTTTTTCCTTAACATAGTTAATTCACAAAATTGATTAGAGACTAATGTAGTAAAAAAAAAGAAGCCGCATAGACTAAGTCAGCGTATACGTCTATAAACTACTTATAGCTTTCCAAGAGACCTTTCTTTAATAAAATATATTTTTATATGCCTATAAAAATGGACTCGATTTTGGGTATAATTGAAATAACTATAAAACTCAGGACTTTAGGATTAGGAAAAAAAATTATTTCAGAACGGAGTATAATAGACTTTTGATTTATGAATCCCTTATTTTTGTCATTGTATAATTGCGCTTGGCACAATATTTTAAAGTCCTACTAGATTGGTCATTATAAGCTCAAAAACTATGTTTTCATTTTAATTATTATATGAAAACTATTATACAAGATTTTAAAAACAATGAATAAGCGAAGGGAATAAATTGTTTCAACGCTTTTCTATCTTTATATTATTCATATAAACACTGAGGATTAATATTACTATTATTCTTATATATTATTCTTTATATCATGTAAACTACAATGTTTGAACTTATTATTCCTGTCATTATATAAGAAAACGCAACTTCATATAACACTACACTATAATCGTTCATAACAACTAATGCCTATTTAGATTAGAAAGTGTTTGGTTCTTGAGATACAGTTGCTATGCATTCTGCTATGTACACACAATATATTATATATTTCACACAATATAATTATATATACAGATACACGCATAACAAATAATAATATATAAAAAAAATTTAATTAATCTTCCTACTACTTAGTAGGTAGTTATGTATTCGCTAGGCGCTAGTGCTGTGTATGTGCTCAGTAACTTTATGCTTTTTATAGTTCGAAGTTTTATTACAGAACTATTATTAGAACGTTTATTACAAATAAGATTCATTACTATGTTAAAACCCTAGATTAGTTGGATTAAATTAGTTGATAAATAACACAAATATTAGTATGTGTGTGTGTGTGTGTGTATACAGACTGCTGAAATTATGATATATTATATTAAACAAGATGATGATTAATAGGTAACGTATTTAGTTGTAACGGGATATCATATACCAGTGACTGTTAATTATAATATACTTTACATTATTTTTTGTCCTACTGATTGATATTGGAAAGGTTATACTTTGATATATAGACAGCTTCCTTATCTATTTCAAGTGTAAAAGTCGACTAAAGGTTGTTCATGTTAACAAGTATAGTGTGTACAAAAGATCTTAGATTCAGGGTCGACAAGTAAATCTATAAGTAAATATCAACAAAGAAACTTTATTAGCTACTCCTTACATTATCTATTCTCACACGTTACTACATCTACACGTAGTGGGTGTCAGTCTGACTCACTGACACACTATAGCTCCTTTATTTGCTCCTCGAACGTATATTTAAATAAACAAGCAATGAAGCTCCTGAAGAATAATTACATCGATATTATTACTTGCAGTAGTATGTACAAATTTTAAGGCACTTTTCTTATATTGAATTTTTGTGCTTTGATATCATGTTATAATTTAAGTGGAATTTGAAAACCACTTAATAAATTATATTAAGAGCTAGTAAAATATATAAATAATTTATATATAGCATTAATTTTATATTACTATATAATATTTTTTAAGGTAATTATGAGTAATCTAATGTGAATATGTAATTGTAAAAAGAGTTTAAATAAAGGGTTTTAAGGAATTTTGTCAATATGATTTTTTTAAACATCTTAACAATGTTATAAGTGACAAGGAAGGTTATACTACAGTACTTAAAATAACAAAATAGAAATAACGTGCACTGGTTCATTCCAGTTCATCTACGCTACGTTTATTTCAATTGTTCCACGTATTTTGAATCTCCAGTACCTTTAAAGACAGAAATACAAAGCAAATTTGCACAATTTTGGTCACAATGCATTTGTTTTTTGATGTTTGTTAGAATCCATTTCTTGCTTTATTACTTTTGGTTTCAGATCAATTTCTCTAACAATTACAAATTGAAAAACTGATATTATCTCAGGCTCAGTCTTTACAAAAAAAATATTTATAAAAGAGTATTCTGTAAAATATTTTTATTATATTAAATTTTTAGTTTTTGATTACCGGTTTCTTTTTACTTAAAACTCATATTTAGTCTCATATACCTTATAATAAAAATAATATTAATAGAGAGAAATATAATAAAAAGCCACATTACAAAGCTTTAAATATTACAATATTCAGAATGACGGTGAATGACTCAATTACTTTGACATTGTATTATCAGTATTTATAATCACAAAAGATTTATGAGATCGTATTAATAGTAAGTTGTTTCGGTTGAATGATTGACTTCCTTATAAGAACGTAACATAGAAATAGCGAAATGAACGAATCCACGACCCAATAGATATTACAATACACGAGGTTGTCCAGCCGTGAAGGGATGTTGCTGACTGTGTTATGTCCAAAGGGTCGATGCTGACATCATTATGTTATATTTCTTATGATACATATTATTAAATTGTCTTAAGTAAAATATTTATTTGGACTATCGAGAAATATGTAATTTTAGCTTTTTCTACTTTTAAAATACTTAATAACTATATTCTTTGAATGAGACAGATTTTTCCATTTCAATTTTTTCTTTTTTAATGTTATATTAAACATACGAAATTGCTTTTTTAGTATAATATTCAAAAGCCACATAGGCCTTTAGTTTTTATACTCTATTAAAAGTCTCGTTTAAGCGAATTCTGCAAATGGGACAGATTGTTCTAATGATGTTTTTATTTTTCCTTAACATCGTAAACTCACGGAATTACTTCCGGACAAAAGTAATAAAAATAAGAAGCCACATAGGGTACGTATTAAGTTTTGTAAGAGACGTTTCTATAAAAAAATATTCCATTTTCCGTTCCAGTGAGTTCATTTTTTATATACATGTAAAAATGTACATAAAAATGGATTTGCTTTGGGGAACATATAAATAACTATGAAACCAAGGATATCAGGGACTAGGAAAAAAGAAAAATCTCATAACAAAGTATAAATAACTTTTTGATTTATGGATCCATTATTTTTGTAATTGTATAATTACCATTGCCACATTATCTTAAGCAGCTATTAGATTCGCCATGTTTTTGTCTATGTTTTTATTTGAATAAACAAAAGTTTGCATTAATGAAAACTAATTATCGAGATTCTAAAACCAATGTATTTCAAGACGCAAGAACAATACTATTATAGTAAATTTGTAGTATAATTGTATTAATTATTTATTTATATATGATTTTAACTAAGAAGTTTGATCTTAATACCATATATTCCTGTCATTGTATAAACACAACTTCTTCAACCCAACACAGCTTACACTACACTATTATTGTTCTAACAACTAATGTCTATTTAGATTAGAAAGTGTTTTGTTCTTGAGATATGCTATGCATTCTATTATGTGCATACCACTGGAGTTAGCAGAACTGTTGTTACAAACTTGACTAAACTTCATGTTACTTATCAGAGCCCTGCTTATATTAAACATTCTCGAGCTGTTTTGGTTGTTTCAATGAACTCATTACTGTTATTATAGTTCGCTTTTCTATTATAGAACCTATATTAGGATGGTTGTTATAAAACTCATGAATGTATTAACGAATTTGGTTAATATTTGGTTAATATATGGTTATTGAAGGAATGATATGTCGTCCGTATTACACGTACACCAAACCGTAATTAATAGATGACTTGTTTATTATAAATGTAGCTTTACACCCTGAGTCTTATGTTATTGTAAAAATATTTATTATTTTATCGTACTGATTAATTACATATAACTGAAAAGGAATATAAATTAGTATTGCTTTATGAAAAAACCGGCGCAGTGCGTGTCGATCCACGCGCAAAGTAAGATTCCGTAGTTGCACAATACGGATAGATAAATAAATAGACATATACGCTCACGAACTTTTTGCAGATCTTTTTAAAATATATAATTCTATAGTACATTAATTGATGTCTTCTTAGATGTAGCCAGCATTTGTTAATCGATTATTACTCGTAAACTTAGTTGTAGTTCTTTTTAAATTCATTATATTTACCACTGTCGTGATTTTTTTCATAGCTCCAATATCAACCATTTGGCTGGCGGGGTAAGGACACTTGAAATTTGAATCCTTTAGTGAAAAATGATTTTTACCAAACTCAACGGTACTTCACATCATGAAATACTTTAGAAAAGTTTATCATTTTATTCTACCACTTTGTCGGCGTGGCTAATATATATCTTCATGCCGAATTGTAGCTTGCTGGTGCTAAGTGGACTACATAACTCTAAAAATATATTATTATAATTTAATACAAAAATTTTATCTACTGGAAAATTTTTACGTTGAAATAAAGATGCTTAAACATTCTCAATTGTGAAAGGCGATCAAGCTTTATTCACATTAACAAATATAGTATGTAAATAATTTATATTTACGTAGTACAACTTGATAGATTTGTAAACATCAACAAAGCAACTTTATTTACCGCTCCTTCTATATTCTATCCTCACACGTCACTACATCAACACGTAGTGGGTGTCAGTCGGACTCACTGACACGCTATTACTTCTTTATTGACTCCTAGAACTTTATTGCACGTTTATTTGTATAAACATGCAATAAAGTAACTGAAGGTTACATACATTGATATATTACTTGCATTAAAATATATTTTAACGAGCTAATTAATTTATTTGTTACCAGTTTATAATTTTTTAAGATAATTATAGTGATTATTAGAGATTGACACTATATATATGAACACTAATACCAGTAATGGGGTTGCGTCAAACAGCGCCGAGATCTCTATCAATTATAATTTCCCTTAGAACTCGTAGCACGTCTTGAGCTTCTGATATCAATTACAGATTATGCTTATTATCTACAATTTTCTCTTTAAAAAATTAAATCTAAGGAGACCATAGTCAGCTATTAGAATATAAACCTTATATAAGAAAACAAAAACTTTTTATAACAAACCACGCTAAACACACTCCCATCAGAAAATTAGATTCATGTTAGGTTGTTAACAAGTTTGTGAAAATATAACCAAATCATTGTTTCATTCGCTTTGTAGTTCTACTGCGTGTGTATCCCTGAAGGTAGAAAAGTAAGTTGCAACTTTTTTTAAGTTATATTTTACGGGACCGTAAAATTTGTGTAAAAGAGTTAATAAGTAAATGAAATTTATATATTACTTGAACTAGATATATTAACAGTGCAAATTTAATAAATAACGACACAACTTAACATATATTAGGCGATGTGATTCATTAATAGATGTTAGAGATTTGTTGTCAAAAACAAAGATCAAATGCAATCTATTTATGTATTTTAGATATTTGTATATTACATTTAGGAAAAGGCATATTCTGGCCTCTACTCAGTGAAAAATATCTAAATCGTATTGGATCAGCAACATTATGTCTCATAATGTGTCCTCACTGTAAGACTTTAATTTGACTGTTTATATAAAATTACGTATATCAGGATCCCCAGTACAAAGTAGAAATAACGTACAATGTTTAATTTCAGTTATTCTTCGCCCACGTATTTGTGTCACTAGTACCTGTACAGCAGACATACAAAACAAAGCTGCACCATTTTAGTCAAATTGTATTGCTTTTCGAGATTTGTGAGAAAAAAATTTGTGCATTATTACTTACGAGTTCAGATTCTGTAAAATAAAATACAAATTAAGAAACTGCATTTATTAAGTATTTTTAACTATTCCTTTTCATGTGATGTTTATTAATGAATGAGTATATTTTTTCATAATTACAAATTATAACGAATAAATTTATTATTTACAAATCCATTTTGAACATAACAATATAATTTCACCCAAATATGCGGCCGATAAAGTTTCAAACCCCAAAGTTGTAACGAAATTTAGTTAACAATTATAACAAGACAGTTGAAACGATTCCAACCAAGTTATCAACAAAATAAAATATATAAAAATATATATATGGAATTAGGGGTAAGCGACAGATAGAAAGCAAGTATGATGAGGGTAGATATTATTATATAATAAATAGGTCTTAAAATACCATATATATAATTAAAATAATAATTAATCAGTACGAGTAGTGCACCGAACCACGCCAGAACCAAGACTACCTGTCCAATGGCCATGCCACTCGTACAAAGATGACAACAATAAAAAAAATACTGTGCTTAATGGAGTTATAGTATAAATAGATGACACCTTCAACTTTAGAGCATGGGCTCAGCATTAGAATCGCTACAAAAGAGAAAATTGCTACGTATAAAAAATATGTTCTGTAAATTTTATTCATGATCTTTTATTTTGTAACTCCAATGACATTAATTTTTCAATGACAACACTAAGAAAATTTGTAATGTAGTGTTAGGTATTACAACGTTTAGATTGATGAATTCGTTTTAGTAACACAGTCTACAATATTTTAGATGTAAATAAGTCTTGTAATATTAAACATTAAACCCTCAATGGCATGATTAAAACACTTCTTAAAAATGGTTTTCTTTTGTACATTTAGAGATATATAATTTAATTTATTTTATATACTTACTATACCGATACTATACGTATGTATTGTATGTATTGTCTGTCATACAAAACATCATACTATTTATCAAGTCTTCGCCCTTCAGTGCAAAAATTTTGATACATTTTAATTTCAAATCCTAGTATTTTATGTCGATAACAAAATGGGGATGATGTCTGAACTCGTAAAGAAAATGAAACTGTAAAAAAAAACCCTTTTTTTCACGTTCATTCTCAAATATATATTTTATAAATCAACAATTTTTTAACTTACATATTAAATAATAAACATCGATTTCATATTTAAGCCTTTTTATTTAAAGATATAAATTGAAATATATTGTTTTCACTTTAAAAAATTCAGTATATTTTTGCACGATATCCCAAAAAGGAGAAAAGTAACTTCAGTTAAAAAAAACACTTTTGTATCGTGTAAAAGCAATCATTGATTTAAAATTATATTCACTCTAACTATTATTACTTTTTTAATCATTATACACTAAAATAAACTTGTTTAAACATGTCCTCAAATTTATTTTTTAAACCTTGCAAATACAACCTGGCTTTGACAATAAATGTTTTTTTTTATTTGTATATGAAATATTATTTAGACATGCCAAAGTGGATGGCGACACAGTAGTTCATTTGGCAGAGCGACAGGCCACTATCCCGGACATCGCAGATTCAAATCCTGGCGGGTTAATCATTTCATACTATACTTGTCAAAAATATGAACAATATTAATATGACTAAACCTATTTAAAACAAATTTGAATTATAGCAACATATTATTCTCTTTAAAAAAATGTTTACAAGAACTAAATTACTTTGATTCACTTTAAGATATTTTTATCAAACTAAAAATACGAATAACATTTAAAATATAATATTGCTTTATAGTTATCTATGGTTTTATAAAATTGCAAATTGCAAGTTGCAAAGATGTGAAGAGATTTCGTTTATTATGTTGTCTAAAAGATCTCTATCTTAAGCAATCTACTGACATAATTTTTTTATATTACCTGATATACATAAGACGAAGCTTCTTGGCATTCCATGGATTCACCGTGCGGGTGGCGGGCAAATCGCGTTGCAAGGAGTGGAGTGCAAACAATGCCTGGGACTTGCGATCCAGGTGAAAGTTTTAAGGTACCCATGTACTATGCGCATACACGCTTACACTGTCTACGCTTCTATCCCTACCTAACCATATTTCATAAAAACCTACTAAAGCCGCCTTTGAAATATGTTTTAGAAATGAACTGAAAATAGTTTTCTTAGTTAGTTATCTTTAAGTAAGTAGTAGATAAGTCTTTAAGTATATTGTGTTAATTATTTCATAAATTTCCTTTAATATCAAGAAATGCGTGGTTTAAGCTGTTATTTTTTTTAATCCGATTCAGTTAATTCTGTCAACCAATTGTACTTTGAGACTATAAACGAAATTGCTTTTGATATTAAAGTACTAAACAATTTCCAAGCCACATAGGCTTTTAGCTTTTATATTACTTTTTAAAAGTCTCATTAAAACAAATTCTACAAATTGAACAGATTATTTTAATGTTTGTTTATTTTTCTTTAACATCGTAAACGGACAGAATTAGTTTCGGAATAAAGAAGTAAAAAATAAGAGGCCACATAGGCTACATATAAAGGATGAATGATATCATTTTATCACCAAAAAAACAAACTATTAACGTACCCATATAAAATAGACTCGTATTAGAGTACGTTTTGAAATAATTTAAGTTCAAACTTTTGGGTTAGAACAAAAAATATATCTTAGACTAAATTAATGTTGCTTTTAAATAATAAAAAAAACTTTTTTACCAATGGATCATTTATTTTTGTAATTATATTTTCATGTAACGTACATTATGTTATTCTTAATTGAAGTCGTTTTTTTCTATTTCTTAAAAAATGATAATCAAGATTCCAAAAATAATTATGAAACGGCAAGAAAGTTAAACGAGACTCTTTTAACACACTTATTTAAACATGTCGCAGTATAACAATATTAATTATTGATAATTAATAATACCATTACCCTAATATTATGTTATTATTAATATATATATTTATATATATATACTCGTATATATATATATCTTATATATTCCTGTCATTGTATAAGCACAACTTTCACCACTATTATTGTTCAGGTAGTTAACATATATAGATTAGAAACTATTTTATTCTTGAGATATGCTATGCATTCTGCTATGTGCAGACCACTAGAGTAAGCAAAACTGTGGTTGCAAACTTGCCTCAACTTCATATAACTTAGCAGAGAGCCCAACTTGTATTAAATATTCATGGGTTGTTGTAGTTGTTACAATGTTTTTGAATAGATTTTGGAATTTTATTAAACATTATAAACATAACATTTAATAAAAATATTCTACATGAATATCCAATAATAGCAAAACATTGAGGGTAGACTTACAGTTTTAGGTCTCGTAATTTATTCAAGTTTCTCATCCAGTCGCTACAAAAACTTTTACAATCGCTGCAATTTGTTGAAGTAATGATAATAATCGCCCGCATTGTTAAACGCACATCGAACCATGAGTAATAGATTACGTGTTTAATATTCAAAAACCGCTTACAACCTGTATTGTTTATAAATTTTATATTATTTTTGTGTCCTACTTATTGACATTGATAACGTTATACTTTAAAGCAGTTCCATTTAACTTTCTTATTTCAAGTGTAAAATCTATCAAAGTTATTTTATTAACAAATGTAGTAGTATAAAAAGCTTAGATTTAGCGTTTCCAGCTTGGTGGATTTGTAAACATCAGCAAAGCAACTTTATTACCCACTCCTTATATTCTTTATTCTCGCATGTCACTACATCTACACAGTGGGTGTCAATCTGCCTCACTGACACATTGCTCCCTTATTGGCTCCTCGAACATCTATTCAAATATACATGCAATAAAGCAACTAAAGGTTACATACATTGATATATTACTCGCAACATTATATGCGATTTGATACGATAATTAAAGTGGTTATGACTTATATAAACGTCAATGTTTGTCTGAAAAAAGCTTTGACGTTAAAAATATATTCAAAAAAATTTCCCTCAAGACTCTCAAAAAACGCTTCTGATAAGTATTCAATTATTACTATTATCTAAAATTAATTAAATAAAATTTCTATAATAAATTCAATCTAAGCAAAATGCAATAAAACAAAAACACTTCTATAATAAATTACTTTTAACACAATCCCTCGCTTTAGATAAATAGATAGAGGTGTTTAAATATTAACAAGTGTGTGAAAATATAACCAAATCTTTTTCTCATTCGCTTTGTAATTCTGCTGTTATTCCCTTGAGGCGATACAAAGTCTAGATTTATGTTTCTCATGATAGCAGCTTGTTTCGTAAACGGCAACGACAATATATTAAATGTAACATATTTACTAAAAGATACATTTTTAATTAACAAATGTAGGTTTAATGAATAAGGAAATTTTTTGAACAAAAACAGAATGATAGCATACAATATTCATAGCAGTCCTCAAAATTCACGATACTGCCGAAATAATATAATCAGTGGTCATGTTATTATTCTACTGCCATTACTCTTGTGCTATAACAAAGAACTGCTTGTAATAGATAATAACATATATATTTTTGTTATTTATTTTATATTTCTTCTACCTTAAATCATAACCAGAGATCATTTGTGTACTTCAAATGGGAGTGACAGGAGAACTTATTTTGACTTGTCGAAATAAATCCTTCTGTAGAGACACTCTCCAACTAATAAAATTTGTATTGAGATGAAGTACAGTAAATATGGGACCCGAAATTCTCGATAAATATAGAATGTAATATTAATTTATAAAGCAGGTTTGCACCTGATACCTCTGGGAAGCGACATCTTCGCAACTATTTATAGTAGACAATATTGAAATATGTAATATATCGACATCAAATTATGAAAATTTTGTTGTTATAGATTATGGGCTTAACATGAAAATAAAACCTACTGATTAACTGAAATACATTCCAAATCACACACGTTCATACACTCTAAAACAAAGTTACACATAACCACATACAGACATATTTTTTGTTCAGTAGTTTTATTAGTCACTAAACCTAAAATATTCCTCTCCTTTTGCATTTTTATATTGCTTGTTTCCTTGTCTTTTGCCTAATAGTTATATTTGCATATTGTGGTATTGTTTCAGTCCTATTTATCTTACAAATTGTACCTTAAAACCATAAATGTACTGGTTCGGAACAAACCGAGATTATTTATTTATTGCCTAATAACGCCCAAGAAAATTTTATACAGTTTGATGTATTTTCAATAGCTGATCTGATATAATTAAAACTTCAGGTATCCTTTTTATATTAAGAAACAGAGTTTTATGTCCTACTTTTTATTGTTTTACAATTATTCTCAATAATATTAGAGTTGCTTTTTAATTCAATTTAGTACCTGCCTACGTAAATAACTTTTAAATATTCGTTTTAGTATCGTCACATTATAATTTTATAACACATAACTAAAGCGATAATAGCTTAAAAAGAAACGGGAAATGAGAATATTTCGATTTTAATTTTTATACTTAGATGCACGTATTCGAAATAATAGACTCTTAGTTTTAGGATTCGTAATATATTAAAGCTCCTAATCTAATATAAATTATACTTCCTTCTACTTAGTCGTTAATCTCTGTGGTTATTATAGTTCGATATTTTATTACAGAAATATTATTAGAATATTTATTTCAGATAGGATTCAACATTGTAACAAAAGTATTGTGTCGGTCACGTCATATATGACTTACAACCAATATAAAAAAACGTTTCATTTTGTAAATTTATTATTGTCTTGACGTATTAATTACAAGAAAGGAAGGGAATCAAAATAATAATATTGATTTATTAATAAAAAAATGTAATATTTTGTTTGATTATTGAAAACTATTTTCGTTCGAAAGTTATAACTTGAATTATAACTGCAAATCTTCATCACATATGTCAAAGGTAACAAGTAAATTTTAAGTTTTTTATATAATAAAATGTAGTATGTGTAAAGAGTTTAATATCAGTGTCTACAACTTGATAGATTTGTAAACATCAACAAAGCACATTTATTACCCGCACTGTATTTTCTCTAGTTTCAGTCGCTACAGCTACACGTAGTGTGTCAATCTCACTGACACGCTATTGCTTCTTTATTGGCGTCTCAAACATCTATACAAATAAACATGCAATAAAGCACCTGAAGGTTACATACATTGATATATTACCTGATGCCAACCGTACTCTAAACCAGAGTATTGTACTCTATATCATGTCGGCGTATTTTATAATATATAACACATACGAGTAGAATAGGCTACAATACTTTTTTATGCATTGTTTATCATACTAGTAGCAAACAAGTAGTATTTGCAGAACCATTCTCATAACCAAAAATATCTATTATTTACTGTTTTAATTAATGTAAAATACTGATATTTTAAAAATCATAAAAAGCTGTTATGTACTACAAAAAGTACAAAAAAAATACATTTTAAAAAGTAAAATAAATGATACTTTTTTCTGTAAAACCGTACACTTTATTTACCTAAGATATCAGAAAAACTCAATGTCTTATAATTAATGTTAACAAATCTATACATACAAGTGTCAAGAAACTTTTCATAACAGGATCAACAATAAAATTATTATATTTCTGTACTTTATCGAAGATATCATTTAAATGCAAATGTGACATCACTTAATAAAATGAAATCAAGTCCGAGAACTGATGAAATAAAAGCAATTAATATAAATAGTCTTTTTAATATATAATATAATAATTCCCTCTTTATATGATTTTATTGTATTGAATAAGTAATTTATTTGTTACCATATAATATTTTTTAAGGTAAATGTGAATATGTAAATGTTAATAATGCTTTGACATTTAATAATATACTTAAGAATTTTTTTACAATAAATTTATGTAGATTTATTACATCTGAACTCTGGTGCCGGGATTGCGTGAAACAGCGGCGAGATCTCTATCAAGTATAATTTCCCTCAGGACTCTCAAGACGTGCTTCTGATATCAATTCAAAATTTTTATTATCTATAGTTTTAATTACATAAGATCTCTATAATAAATGCAAGCAAAACACTTCTATAATAAATCACTTTTAACAAAATCCGTACCAGAAAATTAGGTATAGGTGTTTAAATATTTATTCACAAGTGTGTGCGAAAATAAGCAATCTTTTTCCCCATTTATTCTGCAGTTCCTCTGTGTATAATTCTCATGAGGATACACAAAGTCAACACTCATGAGACTTGTAATATTCGCTTTGTTAAGGTTGTCTTTTCATATTATTCCCATAAATTATATTAAATGTAATACATTTATTAAAATATATAATTTATTACATAACAAATGTAGGTAAAACACTTAATAAGAATTGATAAGTATTACATTACTTATTACGATACATTTTTCGGACAAAGAAAGAATGAAAGAAAGCAACAATTGAGGAGAATATTACAATCGTAATAATCGTAAATAACGATAAAAACGATAACAAATACCGGACAATACATAACATAATAAATATTAGAGATTTAATAGAAATATAATATGTATAAAGTTTGAAGTAAAACATCTACAAAAGTGTATATTGAAGTCATTTTATTTGAGGCACGATTAATTTTATTATAGAACAGTTATCTTTGCCACTAGAATTATTATTTTAAAATGTTTTATAGCGTTTTATGAAGTATTGTTGTTTTAATAAAATACTCTAATACAATATATTATCACAACAAAATATCTAAAATAAGACAGCAAAATCAGATATCCAGTGATTCTTTCATGAAATAACTTAATAAATAAGATTTTAACTTTCGTCTGTCAAAAAAAACTTAATTAATTGTAAGAAAAGATAACATAATAGAAGAAAGTATAAAACAGGCGTGCTTATAACATTAATATATAGATATATTAATGTAGATAAAAAGTAATTACGGACATTTTAAACTCCTTTCCTGTTATCTTATCTCCACCGGTCTACTGAGTTAGACTTAGCTACTGCATATTCATAACGGTCCGTAGAATTCACTATATTTCCGGCATAATATAATTAGTGGATACTATTATTAGAATAATAATGTGTTGTATAAAGAGACGAATTTAATTGTTAATAATGAATTTATTGTACAGCAAATATAAAAGACTTCAATTTAAATATATATAAAAAATAATTAAATAATAAAAAAAATTTTAAAACCCACGTTTTACAAATGCACTCAAAAGAAGAAATCATCATCATTTGGTGATTTGGCTTATACATAATTAATAATTATATTATACTTTTTAGATTTTTTTATGCTCGAATATTGCATTGTCATCGACTTCCGAGCGATCCTGAAAATTTCAGCGCTCTAGCTAGCTGGAAAGTGGGTGAAAGACGAGCTAAGTAAAACATGGTGAAAACGTGGTAAAATACATAATGTATACCAGAAATATTATGAATTAATTGTTGGGATAAATATCAAAAATAAACTATCCAGTATCGATGAAATATAATAGCTTATTGGAAAGAAATAAAAATAAAAATCTGCCGGAAATTATTATAACTCTCTCGGCGAAGCTCGCAGTTATTGCCTTTATTAAATCTCTATATACCAGTAATGTTTTCCTCGAAAAAGCTCTTAACTATAAAGTCGAAATTCGTTCGCTCATGTATTATTAATGATCTCTGATGCATTTGTGATTTATATAAGTGGAAGAATGGAATATAGATTGATTTAAAAACCAGAGAATACTCATATTGTAATAGAGGCTCAAATTTAAAAATCAAAATATTTTATTACAACTATTGGATAGTTTTAAAATATTAATTTTACAAATATTTTGTATTCGTTTGTAATAATAATAAAAATACATATTGTAATAATAATAAAAATATTTTATTGCAACTATTGGATATGTTAAAAACTATTAAAAATAATTGGTCAAATATTTGGTAACATTTGTTAGAATAACAGGATTATATTCAACATAAAATGCAGTTTATGTATTTTCATTGAAATCAAAGCATTTTGTATTCATCAATGGATAGTATTGTGTTGTTAATAACTATGAGCACGTCTTGTTAAATCACTGTGTACAAGGATTACAGACAGCAGCTCTGCGCTGATCACATTTATGTTATATTATATGTACTATACAATATATCAATATCGCTATTATTGTCGATAATAATTAATTAGTAGCTTATGGCAATATTAGCTTTATATCCATATAATAAAATAGTACACATATTTAATTCAATCGTACATAAAAGACATATTTACTAAATTTTACTTTTAATTAAAAGTTAGGAAGGTAAAATATTAATATTTAAATTATATGACAAGTTATGGCGTTTCTGTACTATCAGTAATAGTTTTTTATATATTATAGAATCCTTAATATGTTAGCTTTTTAGTTGTAGTATTGCGAAAAATACCAACTCACCTTTTACAATAAAACATAAGTCTACATCAGTTTTGTGTTGTATTCTGCTGCATTTTTCAACAAAAAGAAGTTAATGTGAAGGAAGTTCTTTGGAATTATTGTTATACTATTTCTTGTATAGTATAGTATAGTATAGTATAGAAATAAAAGTGAATATTATACCTTAGAGATGTAAGATAGCTAAATTTTTATTAATATTATATTTTTGTACATTGTTATAACAAATACCTCGTTCGACAGGGTCGATCGTGTTAGGTAGATTCCAGTCGGTCGGATCGACAAAGAAAAACTAGCCAGCAGTATTCTACTGGTCATTACGAGTCTTATGGTTTGGGTGAGCGGGAAACCACCCCCACCCCTATATCCTAAACGGGGGGTCGCATCAAAAAACTTTACGGACAAAAAAGTTTCCTCTTTTAATTTGTTAATTTTCTAAGATTTTTTCGACGGCAAAATTTTGCCTTCTTCTGTGACTTTTTTCGGATTTTAACTTTCAACCCCCCCAGCCCTCCAACCCCCTGACCGATTTCCCCCGTTCAAGAACTTAACCTTCATTTTGTCCTTAAGACTTTGTATACCAAGTTTGAAAATCCTCCGTCAATATTTGCGAGCTGTAGCGTGTCCCAAAGGTTTGCACTTTCACCCCCCCTCCCAGCTTCCCCTTTCACTTTTTCCAAAAAAACGAGATGCTACGTTTATGCTACTAATTTATCCTATGAAGTCAGATTTTGCCTACGATGAATTTGGACTGATGAATCATATATACATATATATAGAGGGATATATAATTTTTTTTTTTCGACGGATTCTCAATCTCCAGTTCATAAACGGCGTAGCGCCTCTACTCTGGGGTCTGGGTCCCGTCATCGCATCGATTGCAATAGGTAGATTCATCTATGGAATCTACCTAAAATATAGCTTTTGTTAAATTCAATATCAAAAGAGTATTAAATGACTCATCAACGTCCTGAAGTTTGAAACATTTTTTTTTTAAATATGTACAAGAAGGAAACACGTTTTTTATGTAAAAGGAGGTCAAACGAGCGTATGGGTCACCTATGATAAGTGTTCACGGACGTCCACGAACTCTTGCAACATCCGGGGAAAAGAAAGAGCATTAGAGGTGGGAGTATACACCTTTCTTGAAGGCACCCATATCGTATCGATTCAGAAATATTTCCGAAGAAAGCTCGTTCCACATTTCAGTGATATGTGGAAGAGAGATTCTTGAAAGGCGCACCGTGAAGGATTGCCTTGCTCCAGGTGGTATGGATGGTATTGTAGGCGATGACATGCTGTACGGTGATGAAATATATCCGCGTTGTAAATGTGATAAAAGACTTACAAAGAGCCCACGTCTATACGCATTGCTCCCTAGCAAGGACTCCCTAGTCCAGCCGTTCACAGAGCACCGAGTCCCCAACAATTCGAACAGCTCTCCATTGCACGCGGTCAAAAGGTAAAAGCTTATGTTGGAGTGACCCGGACCAGTCATTTTAGGAGTGTTTTTTGCTTATGTTTATGTAGTGAGTTTGTGTGGGTAATTACACCTACATTTATACAAACCAATCAATTTATATATGATTACAGATATATCTAATCGTTCAACTAATTTCATCCAATTATTAAAGCGATTAGATTCCCCCCGAGTGCTTCTATTAGTTTAAGCGGTACCATTTATTTTCTGGAAATGCACGAGATAATACTTAGCACAGAAATTCTATTAAAATTATTATCTAGGTAAAGCTATTTAAAATGACTTGTTGTTTACGATAGTACAGTTATGACAAAAAGATCTTACTTCAAGTCTAATATGACTAAAGTCTAAGTCAAAGCTTTTATAACAATTAAGACTACCTTATTTGTGAGAAAGGTCAGACTTAATTGTACAATTTCATGGAGAAAATCGACGAAGACAGTAATAAACTACTATGTCTCATTTACTTGAGTGAACAAATATTTTTGGGAGAATAAGAGACATCGTAAAATAAATTATTATTTTTTGTTTCGTCTTATTTTAAGATTATTAATCGTAAGAAGAAAATCATAGTAAATATGGATAGTATTATATTTTCAAAATACGACTGCGTTCTCTTATTATTACTATAATAAATGTAATTGAAGTGATCTGTTTGTAATTCCAAATTAACAGCTTTTGACTAATTGAAAATGTACATGTATGTTATATTAGGTTTATATTTATTTTTAAATATTTATTTTCCTATCTGTCTGTTTTGGCTTATCTCAGAAACGGCTAGAGCAATTTTAACAGGACTTTCAGTGGCGGATAACTGACATTTTAAGGAATAATAAATAAGGATACTTTTATTAAAAAAGCACATTCCGCATAAACGCTCCTCTAGTTATTAATAAAATTTAAATAGCTTAAGAATTTTAACTTCAATAAAATAGTTTTAATTAAGTTAACGCAACTATACTCGTATTGCGATTTTATTTCTGATGTTACGAATGCTGATTTATTCGGCCGAGTAAATTCTTATAGTCTCTTTATTTATAACAAGGATAAGATCCTTTTATTTAATAGTGTGATTTGTATGTAGGTTAGGAAAATATCAAAAAGCAAGCAAGCATCAATTTAAACGCGTTCATATTAATATTTTAATAAAGTTAGGAAACATTCTCTTCGTTTGTAATATAACCGTGGCTTCAGATATATTATGGTATTATGCGAAGAGCATTTATAACTGTTTCCTGTGAGGAACAATTGTCTTACCAATTGTCACTGAGACAGTGAGAGAGAACCGGACCCGGGTCCTATTGTAGTCACGGGTGATGGTATCTCTATTAACAATAAATTACTTTTATTACACAATAATCTAAAGAGTATGTAATTAAATTAATGTTTATGTATATTATAATATACTGGCATAGGTTTGTGTGTTTCTGTAATCGTGTAAATGATATATACTTATATATAAATATTTACACAATAATTATTGTATATTTATTTTGTAGGATTATTTAAAGCTTTAGTAGGAGTGTATGAATATCATTGTAAGCAAGTCTTAGTACTTTGACTCGTATTCAACCATTTTAAATAAAAGAATCTCTGGAAATGCTAGAGCATACAAATAGTTTTTATTTTGTAGTTGGATAGTAAAATGAAACTTTCATGTACTTTATAATAAAGTTTATGAGTGGCTACGATTTACATTATTGGGATTTCACTGTATATAGTTTTTACAAAGAGCTAAATTGGTTACGAATAATGGTATAAGATTTGAAAACATTGATATATAGAATTTAGTAGCACATGTCTGGGCAACCTTCGCGTTCGAAAAGGAAAAAGGAATTTAATTCAACCAGTATTTGTTGGCAGAAGGAATTCGTAATAAAGGAGCTAATTAAATTCAAGTCAATGAAATGGAATCGTGATAAGTGAAAGTAGAAAACTACATCAGTCAGAGTAGGTATTTGTTATTTTTTTTTCTCTCCACCTAATTGTGTTAAGTTCTAAACATATTAGTACTACAATAACATCCGATATTCGAGATATTGGGATAATAGTAGTGTCCAGGATAATAAAGTCAATTATAGATAAAATATTCAGTCACTATTTAACATCGATCTGATTCTGACAGTTAGTTTTGGTAAAAAATATGTACTGATTAATCGATGTCAGATTGCAATTTATTTTTGCCCCCTCGTTAGATAGAACATTTAACTTCTTTTGGTTTGAAAACAAAGTTAATATCGTATCTGTAATGTTGGAATACAAAACTAATTACAAAATGTAAATATTATTCCTCAGAGCTGTTATTTAATGCACCATTAATGCATGATTTATTTGAACATTAAAGAAAATTTTATGTGAATACATAAATTGGACTTCGAAGTAACTTGTAAATCTGATTGTTATATTGTTTGGTTCTGTCACAGGACTGTATTTCATTGGCTTATCGTTATTGTATATCTGTAGTATTCTCTTTTATACATATATTTAATGTATTATATAAATATATTTTGTGTTTGTATTTTGTTGGAGAGTAATCAGCAATGTCTTTATGATTTGAATATGTCCTACATTTATTGTATTGAAAAGGAAAAGAACACAAATTTGGTAAATCGGGTATTTTGATTTATTGTTAGCAATAAGATCATGTGTAGATGCAAGGATAAATATTATATATAAAAGACACTATAATGTCTGTTCCGAACTCACACTTCATTTAAGACTGAGATTTAATCAATTTAATCAATGTCATTGCTTGTGATCTGACTTTATAATAATAGATCCAATAACAAAATAACCGAAGATCTTATAAAAATATAATAGCAATAATATAACAGATATAATACTAAAGTCTGCATTGTTTTAACAGAGACGACTAAATACTCTCTTGTTTTAATTAAATATTAATTACTGTATGTTTTAAATAAAAAAATAAAGGATAACGAATATTTTATAGTTTCTTTAAAGTATAATAATAATAAAATAAAGTAGGTGGTAAGTTTGGCTGTAGTCATTTGACTGCAGCTCGTACGTGCTATCTCAAAAAGGATAGTTTTACCACATCATAGAAGATCGGAATTAAGTAGCCGTTATACGTGTATGTTTTATTCGGTATATGACAGACCTGAAATCCCGAAAACTCATATTTAACCTCCCTTTTCTGGCTTGTATTATCCTTTTTATTTTGTAAATATGATTACGTTTTTGAATAGACATTTATAATCCATCTGCGACGGTTTCATTTTCTATCAAAAAAATATAATGTATATCAGAAATATTAAGAATGAATTATTGGAAAAATATGAAAACTGAACTTTCGAGTATCAATGCAATATAAGAGCTTATTGAAGAGAAATGAAAATAAAAATCTGCCAGAAATTGTTACAAATTATTAAATTTCTGTATACAAGTTGTTTCTCCTTGAACAAGGTCTTATCTATAAAGGTGTTATTCGTCTGCTGATGTAATGTTAATGATCTTAAGGTATGTGTAATGTATCGGAACATGTAAGTGGATGAAATATTCATTGATATAAGGAATAGGGAAAGCACATATAAGTTCCAAGTTAATAATAAAATTATTTTATTAGAACTGTTGGATAGGGATAGGATTCTTTAATTGAATTTAATCAGATTTTGTATGTCTGTAACAGAATAACGAGATTACATTAACCATAATTGTTGCACTTTGGAAATTATATAATCTGCAATACTGAGATAATTTCAACAAGGTTTGTATCTTGTTTTGACTGAGTGTCTCTACGATTAGACAATAGAAAAGTCCAATCAACTGAAATAATTATCAATTCACAAAATCATAAACTAATTACCTGTTTAAAAATGTACGATTAGAACCAGGAAATCTAGAGGCACATAAGTATATGACGCCTCATCAAGCCTCTATCCGTCTTCTAGAAGCTATTTGTTGTAGTAACTTAAATCTAGATCATTAAATACTGAATTGTACGAAATACGACAAGATTAGAAATGAGAGGATAGTACTGTATAAATTACAGTGCTGTAGTGTAAAATCTTTCAATAATCTCATTTGGTTTATAAATACATATTCATATTTTGTTGAACATTCATTCATTATTCTTATCGGATTTAGTAAAATAATTATTCGTTTGTATGTATTCCAAACAATTGAGAAGATACAAATCACATCAAAATTTGTCCAGTACTTTTGTTGTGTATTTTTGTAATGTATTCCTTTATTTTCTAATAGACAAAATCTGGATCAAAATTGTCCTATGCTTGTATATTGACTGAGATAATAATTTTAACTACATTAAATTGAACCAAAAAACGTTCATTTATTTCTGTGATAAACAGAAAAAAGAATAGTATTAAAAATAATAGTTTTGGGGTTTATTCATGTAGTTAAAAGAAGATTTATTTACATTTAAGGCATCAATTTTTATCATTACTATTTTATTACTTCTTAAAATTCATATACTGTTCTTAGAATCTTAATATTTCATCAACTAAAACAAGATTTAAATTAATATTCGGTATATGATTAATATTTATATCTTATACATTATTGAAGTGGTATAACGTCCTCATAGACTTAATAAATTTAAAAGTTATATTCAAATCGAGTTATCTGTCTCCGCGCTGCATCCGAAGTGACTTTGTTTGAATCAGTATGAAACTCTGCCGTCACAGCACTCTAGTTACAGTTGCAGTCAACGTAACTCTTTCAACTTCAATAGTTGCAATCCTGTTTCTTTTAAAGCAATTATCGGTTTCATTTTATTTACATTAATAAATATTATAATACAATAGAGAATATATAACCTTAGTTTACATAAGTAGTACATAATAGAATTAACAACAATTTCAATATTTTTAAGACTAATTATAAAATAATAAGTGTTGAACACAAAGGACTGATTCTTAAAATAAAAAGAGTAGTTGAGAATTTAGATATTTCTGATCGCTGTCGAAAATATATTTAACTGAACACTATTTTATTAAGCAATTTTTTTGCTGTATTTAGTAATACAGCAAAGTAGGTACAAGTAATAAGTAATAAGTGTCCCTGTGTCTGACTCAAACCCAGTAACTTACACTCGGCATAACAATTCTTGAATTATCCTTTGAGATATCATAATAGCTGAAGGCCAGTTTCTGGAAATTTGTTTCGGAATGAAGTATACTATGCTTTTCGGCATAGCGAATAATCAACTAACAAAAATAGTTGAGAAGAGTTTTATAAATAAACTGAATAAATAGTTTCTGTTTGTAATTCCGAATTAACAACATTTAACTAAATGAATATGAAAGTATATAGTGTACTTACATAAAAAAAAATATCTGTCTATCTGTTGTTCCAGCTAATCTCTGAAACGGGTAAATAGATTTTAACAGGGCTTTAACAATCGTAAAGCTAATGTAATAAGGAAAGGCTAATTTTATTTAAAAAAACATATTCATAAAGTGCAAGAGATAATATTAGTGTATAATCGTAGTAACAGATCAATTTTATCCTTTTATTTACCATAAATACAATTTTTTATAAACTTTGAAATAATATATTCTTTCCAATAAAAAATATGATAAATATAATTTATCATACAAGTAAGTCCGGTGGGAAATAAGACCGGTATCGAGATCCCGTCACTTGTAATATGATCAGAAGATTAGTTCTTTTATTCTATCATCTTAGTTTAAATTCCCTAGCGATAATTATAGAAGTTATTATTTAATATTATTGCATAGAAAATTTCACATAATATTGGAACACTTAATTGTATAGCTTTAATATAGAATATAAAGCTCTTGAACTATACGAACTTGTAACTACAAAATGATTAATTATTAAAAAAAATAAAGATATATTAATTAGTAAATCTGGGATAAAATAAATATATAAAACAATTATAACACATTTAGCGAATTTATCAGCTGTTATACGAGTACATATTATTATAACACATGTTTCTTTTCTCAACATTAATTCACACTCCTCCACACATCATATGTGATTCGATTGTCCCTTGGATTACTTCAATTGACTTTGATGAAGTCAAGCGAGATACTACCACATCTAGTTCTTTTAATGGTATTTAAGCTAAACGAAATTTTAAATGGAATCCTTTAAATAAGCAAGAACGCAATTAAGTTTCAAAGATAAGTATGTTTTATGGAACTAAATATTTATCATCCTTTTTCATTAATATAACATTACATAAAAATAAAATGAAGATCTCATAATATGTACTTGTAAAATATATATAGTTAACAAAATAAATAATTTCTAAATCTAGATTAGTTATATTATTTGATTGTTTTAATTCTGTCATCGTGGACAACTTAGTAAAGGAACAACTAGAGATTAAGTCAAATTAGTTAAAGTTTGGTTAAAGTTTAAACTCGAACTTAACGCTGTTGTCTGTGAGATGCAGATGACGCCACATGTCACTCTTAGATTATATTGTTATAATATGAATATCTATTTATTATAGTTTATTAATCCACATACCTTCATTTGAAGAAGAATTTGTAAATGAAATAGGACCAAAACAAAACTACACTATGCAATAATAACTACTAGCAAAAGACAAGGAAAAAGGCAGTATAAAAATGCAAAAGGTGAAGAATATTTTAGGTGTAACGGCTCCTTAAACTGCTATACTAAAACGTTAAAGTATCTGATCATGTCTGGGAGTTTTAAGCTTATGGTGTATGGTTTGGAATGTTTGTATTAGTTAATCAGAAGAGTTTTATTTTTATGATAAGTCTATAGACCATAACTAAATATTTATGTTTTTTTTTTTAATAATGGTAATATTAAATATTTTAGTATTATTTAGTTTAGGAAGCTTTTTTACTGCATTAATGCATAAAGTGTAGAAAGTTAAAAATATTGGTTAGGATTTTAAGCCTAATATGCCTATATTGCTTCTCAGGGGTAGCATGTTTGAACCATATGAATTAATGTCTCTTTTACCACGTTTTACTTAGCTCGTCTTCGTCACGTCTGTCTGTTTGTGGCGATCAAATCGTGCAATCGCAATTTCACCCACTTTCCAGCTAGCTACAGCGCTGAAATTTTCAGGATCGCTCGAAAGTCGATGACAATGCAATATTCATGCATAAAAAATATAAAAACTAGAAAATAATTAAACAATTTAAAAAAATAAAAAACCCACGTTTTACAAATGCACTCAAAAGAAGAAAATAATTTTGCCCTATTCCAGCTCTGAGCTCCACGTCTGTCTCACTCCATGCACTCCACTCCACTCCTGCAGCTGTTGCCTTAATTTGTGTCACCCTAATCTTGTACTAAGCTGAAGACTGAAAACGTGGGGCGCATCAACACACATCTCTACTCTCATATAAACATTAATCTTCCTTCCAAGTACATCCGTCGAGAAAGTCAACTTTAATTTCTCTTCCGATCAAATTCATTGTCCATTCTTATCCATAATTATACTGATATAGATTTACAACAGTAGCAATTACTAAGAATTTTCCTTATACTCCTAGACTAAACATCCACATGTCTCATATAAACTCACTGATGGAAGATTCCCATGAATCTCATAAACTTAACTCTCTAACTCTAACAACCTTGCTATCAAACGCATACTTAGAAATTCACTCTCAATTGACTAAAAATTTAAAACCACCTAGAACTAATCAATACACATGTATAAGCCAAATCAACAAATGATGATGATTTCTTCTTTTGAGTACATTTGTAACACGTGGGTTTGTAATTTTTTTTATTATTTAATTATGGTTCTGGATGGCTAATAAGTAGATATTTTTACATTTTTAAATATCTATACAGAACTGTTACCATCCTTAAAAATATAACAAGCAAGGAAAGAAATGAGAAATAAGGGTGTTTAGGATTTCGGGTCTCTCACCCACTGCACGAAACAACTTGTATAACAGCTTCTTTACCTGGGCAAGCCAGCACGTACTAGCAGCAGGCAAATTAATACAGTTAGACTTACCACCTCCTTTATTTCATTATAGTTATATTTTTAAAGAAAGCATATATTATATCATGAAACATAAATTGTACTTTCAAAATTTTTCTTAAAACATGCTGTAGTTCAGGCAATCTTGTTTAATTACACCTATTATAAATTTGTAAGATTTTCGGTTATTTTGTTATTGTATCTTTTATTTCAAAGTCAGATCAAAAACAACTGGAATGATTAAATTGATTAAATGTTAGTCTCAAAAAAAGTTTCAGTTCGAAACAGTCACTATTACTACTTTCTCATAAAATGCTTATCCTTGCAGCTTCGCCTAATCATATTGACATAAAAACAAATCTGTATTTTCTTTTTATTTTCAATACAATAAATGCTGGATATATTCAAATCATAGAAACCTTTACTATGTGGTAAATGTTTATTTTAATGAAATGTAATATATATGCATATAAGTGTAAAAGAGAATAGTATCGATAAGCAAGTGAAATACAATCCTGTGAGAAAAGCAAACAACATCACAATTTCATTTACAAGTTACTTCGAAGTCCAATTTATGTAATTCACATACAATCGTCTTTAATGTTCGAATAAATCATTCACTAATTAAAGTACAGATCTGATTTATAACATGTACATTTTGTAATTAGTTTTGTAAGTCCACGTTACAGATACGATATTAACTTTGTTTTTCAAACCAAAAGAGACTCAGTATTCTACCTAACGTGGGTCAAAAACTCCCATTGCTATCTGTGATTGATTAAAGGATTAATCATCTTTTTACATAAAATACATGTTTCATATCCACATACTAGGTATTGGAATAATTTAATGATTATAGTAATGGAGAAACTGTCCTTGTAATAGATTTACTATTTAATTATTTAATTTATGGGTACGGTTAATTTAAATCTTAAAATGATTGAAACGTTCCAAGGTGTTATGAAAAAACTGTTCTTTATGTAATTAAGTATAGTATAATATATTGCAAGTAACAAGTATTAATAGTCTGAAATTCTTGACACTACTATTATATTATTAATTACCAAAATATCGAATTGGCTCAAAACAGCTGTCTCTTTCGATAAGTATTGCCACCCTCAGTATCTTACTGATGTAGTTTTCTACTTTCACTTATCACGATTCCGTTTCATTGCCTTCATTTAACTTGCTCCTTTATTACGAATTCCTTCTGCCAACAAATACTGGTTAAATTAAATTCCTTTTTCCTTTTCGAAGGTGAAGGTTGAGCTGATAAATGTTACTAAATTTTATAAATCCATGTTTTAAAATCTTGTACCTTTATTCGAAACCTTTTTGTAAAACTTTATACATTGAAACACCAATACATAAATTATTACCACTCACAAACTTTATTATAAAGTATATGAAAATATCATTTTACTATCCCACAATAATAAAAAATATTAAGATTATTTTTTGTTTTTCTCAGAATGTTATTTAGTTTGTTGGCTTAAACAAAACTATTGTTATGAAAAAATATATTTTATATTTTTTGTTAAACGATGTTTATAACTTCTTCCCAAATGACTTAACAAAACCTAACAGAGAAAATCATCAGATATAAAAGCCACGATCGTAATAAGATTAAAAATTTAGATTAGAGATACGTCATAAAATGCAATATTTAAGATATTGAGACGTAGAGACAAACTCCTTCTCGTGTCAATTGTACTTCATAAAAACCATTTAACACTACCAACCATTATATGCAGCATAATAAAAATAGAAAAGAAACACAGAAATATTCAAGATATAACCAAACCTGTCCAAACATAATAAGTGATATGTAAGTGAATGGGTGAACATGTGTTTCCGTGCCAAGGATAAGATATTTCATGGGTACGGAGCGTTAACCAATTTATTTGAAACATTAACCCTCCCAAGGTAATTCACCTTCACAATAACAGAACAACGACAGAAGAAACATCTTCGCACAATTTAACACGCGACAGGCCATTTGTGTCTGCTACGTTAATATTTACAACAAAGAAGTAGTCACATATTTTATCAATCAATTAGTTTACTACATGTAGTTAATAATATTGTGCCTTTAAAATATATCTTTAGAGATACCAAGTTTTTTCACTTAACCTGACATTAGTAATTTAAAAAGTCCTACACAACCCCTGTCAGGAGTTTGATTCTCTCTTATAGGCGGAACAAATTCTTTTGTTTTTAACTGAAAAAATATATGGCTAAGAAACAAATAAATTATTAAATGTTTCATAAAATATTATGATTATTATAAAATAGTATTATTAAATATTTTAATAATATCTACACTATGCATAACTTGTGAATGTATAACAGGGTTAACGCTTAGTTTCAGAAGCACCAGATAGAGCACTTAACCTCTTGTCTATGTCTGTTGTCTAAATATTCAAATTATCAATTGACCCATATATGAAAAGGTTCATCACTCCAAAATAATATAAACAAAGAAACGGCTTTTGTATACACCTTGTCAATATTATAAATCATAGAAAACTTTACAAGCTAGGATCAGCTTATTCAAAAGGATATAGTTGTGAAGTGAAGTTTCGAACTCTCTGTCGGAAGATTAATCAAGACAGTACGAAGTGATATTATTTAACAAGTTATAATTGTAAAGCGAGAGACGGCACCTGTGCAGAACAGAAACATCTGAGGCTCAAGTCTCGTTATTAAGAATTATTACAATATAGTTTGGATTATATTATAAACAAAGAGACATCCCAGTAAACTACAGTTTTCATCTTAAACAAACCAAAATTTTGCCTTCATGTTAAGACTTCTGTAATGAAAAATAAACTATTTAATATAGTGTTATTATAAACAGAAATACATTCATATACATATGAAAAAATAACGTAACGTTTGTAACTTAACATATTATAAAACTGATATTTATTATCATGCCTTATATTATAAAATATTATGGCAAATTTTAAAACAAACATTCCAATTTCTTAAAGTCTGATCTTAAATATGAAGAAGATAATAAACATTTATATACTTTTTATATTTATTTTCAAAATACAATGCAAACACGACAATATTCCGTAGATATTAAAATCCAGATTCTTATTCTTATAATAATCCTGTAGGATTCGAGTTTCATCAGTGAAGCACAGAACAGATCTGGGTGTACATTGGATATAACTAGTTTCAGGACAGTTCGAGTCGTTAGTTGTAATAGGAGAGCACGGGGGATTTGATCGAACAAGTTTTCCATTAAGAAATTCGAGATTAGGTTTACCTTAAGAACTTTTATTTCAAATCAAAGTTATATTTAATAAAATAAACAAATCAATTAAACTAAACTAAACAAATAAATCTCTCAACTCAAAACAAATAAATTAAACTAAATGGAGGTAATTACAATAACCGTAACAATAGCAGAAGTTTTTTCTTAATAAAGTCTAGCAACTTGACTCTCCGCCAAGAGACTATACGTTTCTGCAAAGACTATCAATGAAAATTGCTATTCAAATTTAGAGAAAATTACATTCCTACGTGTATCTGTTTGTATATCTGTTTGTACAATGTATGCAGTATATGTTGACTTTTGATACAGAGAATAAGATATTTACAATTAGATTGTGAATTTAATATTTATCGAAGTTTGTAATATGATTAGTACTCGACTTTAGTTTCCTTTATAAAATAAAATAAATTATAATATATACCTATTTTTATTAGTACATACTCGTATACATTAAATAGACTTAATTACACATTAATACAAATAGATAAAAAGACACCGCGGCGTTACGTATCTTTAATTTATACAAAACCGAGGAAACGCCGATTCTTGAAGGGAAAATTGAACGAGTCTCACGATAACATATTATTAGAAGTTTGAATGACTTTTCAATATTTTCCTTTAGTGGGTAATATATCGATAGGATTCAGTGGAATAATTTTAATATTTTCCGTCCAGTGACAAGAATTTTGTATTTTATAAATGTAATAAAATTTTAGAATATTTTATTCGATAAAGCAATCCTTAACATATCAATGTTGCTAGGATGTTATAGAAAGAATGGTCAACCATAACCAGTGTTATACGACTGTGGGAATGACAGATTAGATAAGTATATTATATCTATAAGTCAGAAACGAATTAACGGTTTTCCATAAACTAAGAGACAAAAAATATAAGTTACACCAAAGCACAGTTTCCAGTTTTAACAATATATTTATAAGTGTTGACTGTCAATCCGATCAGTAAAAATATTGTCTAATGAATAAGCTACAACACTTTTTAAATACAAACTAAACATTTCTTTATTGTAATGATAGCTAACCAGTTTTTTCATTAAAAATAATAAATTTTAACATAATACAAAGTATTATCATATATTACTATGGCACAGAAAATACCACACCTAGTTACAACTACCAATATATCTGCATTAACAAAGAAACAAAAGGCGTATTCCGACAAAGAACTCTGCGAATATAAGCAGTGTAAGCGAAAATCATCTTATCCTATTTCCCTCTGAATAAATCATAATATAACTATAATTTATTATGATTAACTTGATAAAGTCTAAAA
Organism: Melinaea marsaeus rileyi; assembly: GCA_918358865.1. Lineage (NCBI taxonomy): Eukaryota > Metazoa > Arthropoda > Insecta > Lepidoptera > Nymphalidae > Melinaea > Melinaea marsaeus. Next base: position 14,615,865 of record OU911085.1, read on the forward strand.
GAGTGCAAAGTTTCACCACATATTACATAGAATACGCCTACTTGTTGCATAGTAACCAATTTTATAGCCCTTAATAAAAGCTGTCAAGGTCATTGGACTATTTAGAACGCACTTTTGGTTTAATAATGCAGTTTAGTGTGATTGAATTTTAAAAAAATATTTAACTTGTAAATAACTTTAGATTTAATAATTCGCTTTAAACTGACACTAGAATCTTGAATTAATTCTTATCGTATTGTATTAATGTAAATAATAATAACCACCTTTTAGTTTAATATAAATTTATGGCCCCAGATTAACTAAAGGCGGTTTAAAAATATAGACAAACTGTCCGCTGCAATGTTTTGTTTTACGAGCTTGGGAGAAATATTACGAAGTAAAATGAACTGATATTTATGAAATAAAACTTCTTTGTAATTGAATACTATATGACTACTATCCTTAATACACAACTTGCAGATCTTCACATATCTACTACTAAGGCGAGTATAATTATAAAATTCATTTCGTATTTTTAACATTTAAAACCAGCAACTAATTCCTTAAATAAGTTTAAAGCAATAAAAGTAAATAGTACGTAAATAAAATCTATAATATCTTTATGAACATATATTATAATATATTTATAATAAATATAAAACTTTATAACGTTACTTTATACAAATTCCACAACACAAACAATATTTGTCACTTAAAGGTATGAGGAAAGTATACCAAATTCTAACGGATAGTTATTTACACAGTGGTCTTGTCAGAAGTATAGAAGTGTGCATGATAAAATACCTTCTTATGTTATAACGTGCAAAAACTGTTTGTTCTACAGCAAATGTTGAAAAAACTTGATTAAAATAGTTACACTCTACACTCTGCATACACTCCTAGTATAGCCTTAAAAACAAATAATATTTATTTTGTCAATATATTTATTTTATATAATTTATAAGACCTTAATCTAGGAAGAGTTACAGAAACACAAACTTATGACAATATATATATATATAAACATTAATTTTATTACATACAGTTAAGGTTGTTGTGTAATGAAAGTAATTTATTGTTAATAGAGATACCATCACCCATGAGTACAATAGGACCCGGGTCCGGTTCTCTCTCACTGTCTCAGTGACAATTGGTAAGACAATTGTTCCTCTCAGGAAACAGTTATAAATGCTCTTCGCATAATGCTACAATATACCTGAAGCCACGGTTATACTACAAACGAGGAGAATGTTTTTCCAAATTTATTAAAATAATAACCTGGAAAGGATAACATTTACAGATTTTTGCATATTTCCTCACCTACCTACATGTAAAATTTGATGAATATATTGTCAAAAACACAATTCATTACTAAAGTTAGTAACTATATAATATTTAATTGATATAAATACAAAATAATTTATGGTCATTTTACATTATAAAGTGATCTTATCTATTATAATTAAAAAGATACACTCTTCTGTATAACATAGTATTAGCTTAACTTAACATAAATTAGCTTGAACTGATAAAGAGATTTATTTAAATTAAAATTGTTAAGCTGCTTCTTAATAACATTAATATTAAAACGCAATCCTATTTTGTAAACATGATACAATCCAAATATATTCATATTTACTCGTAACTTTAACTTTCACGATTCTCATTAAATCTTATCAACTTAAAAATTGCAGACCTATAACTAATTCTGTCCTGACAAATGGTTGATCTATTTTTATTTAAATAGAAACTAAAATATTATTATAGCTACAAAATTAATTGGCGTTTAAAAAGTGTTTTGAAAACAATTTCCTGTTCGTTTTCTTACCTATAATATTAATAATCTGAAAAATTAATAACAGAGTATAAAATAATGAGACGTAAAACAGTCTCAATTAAGGATAATTTAGAAATGTTTATGTAATCTGGTGAGAGTAGCAATTAATATCATTGTTTTCAATACTTCAGATGTTACATAACATAATTAAAAGTCGACTGAAATAATAGTTACGTGTTATATTATCTACCATTTACATATTTTATTATTAAAATATATAATGTAAATAAATGTAACAATTATTGATACAGTATTAACTGCAACGTATATGGTCGAGTTCACTTCATTGCGCGGTCACGTCGTACTGAATATTCATACGAGCTCGTGCCGGGTCTCGCGATACGATAAGCCAACACATATTGATGATTTATATTAAAGCTTTCCTTTTTTTATACTTTACTTTTTATTACCTGCTTATCTGACAACATTATAATAAATAAATTGATTTTTTAATGTTCTGTTACCAAAAATAATTTAAATAAGATCTCTGAATTAGTTCTTGAAAACAGCTTAAACTAAGACATATTCAAAGTGACAATTTATTTTGTGATCTTTCTTAAGGTATTTTCTCCTAAGAATATTTATTCACTGAAGTAAATGAGACATTACTTTTTATATTCTGAGCTATTCTTAAAAACACACATACTCAAGTTCTCTTCATTATGTTTATAAAGAAAAAATAAAGTATTTAAATTTTAAATATCATCAAAAGCTATTAATCGGTCGCAATGTATACTACATTTCCTTCGAATTGCAGTCAAATTATTTCGGACCGTACTATTTACCACTTACATAGCACACATATAAACAACACTCATATATGTTAACCCACATCAGTGTGTGGAAATAAAATACAATTAGTGGATCACACAATATTGTCAAATCTGGGATTCTCACAAACAATTATTAATGTATTACTTAAAGGCAATTCTCATTCTCTAACCAAAAAGTGATATCACGATTTGATTTTCTTAAACACTTCTTTAATTATTATCTACATATATATCCACTAACGATAATAATGTTTCTGATTCTGACTGATACTGTTACTAGAGCGTTAATATGTCCGATCTGAAATTACTGAGATGCCATAGCTAATCATATAATTTAAATTTTAGTATTTAAATCCAAAATAATATTCCATAACTATTTATTTTGTAAACCATTACTTTACGTATCAACGATTTAAATATATGTACACTATTATATTATATGCATGAAAAGCTAACAATGTCATAAGCTACTAATTAATTATTATCGACAAACAACGCGATATTGATATATTATATAGTACATATAATATAACATAAATGTGATCAGCGCAGAGCTGCTGTCTGTAATCCTTCAACATGGGATATAACAAGACGTGCTCATAGTTATTAACAACACAATACTAATCATTGATAAATACAATATGCTTTAATTTCAATGAAAATACATAAACTACATTTTATGTTGAATAATAATCTTATTATTCTGACAAATGAACACAAAATATTTGACCAATTATTTTAAAAATTTTAAAGTTATATCCAATACTTGTAATAAAATATTTTGATTATTAAATTTAAGCTGGTATTACAATATGAGTATTCCTTAAATCAATCCTAGTCCTTAAATCAATCTTTATTCCATTCTTCAAATTATATAAATCACAAATGCATCAGAGATCATTAATATTACATCAGCGAACGAATTTCGCTTTTATAGATAAGACCTTGTTCGAGGAAAACACAACTTGTATACAGAGATTTAATAAAGGCAATAACTGCGAGCTTCGCCGAGGGAGTTATAATAATTTCCGGCAGATTTTTATTTTTATTTCTCTCCAATAAGCTATTATATTTCATCGATACTGGAAAGTTTATTTTTGATATTTATCCCAATAACTCCTTCTTAATATTTTTGGTACACTTTATGTGTTTTATGGTTCAGGATGGCTAATAAGTAGATGATCTACATAATAAATTATACCGTCGCAGATGGAAAATTCATAAATCTATGCAAAAACGTTAATATCTTCAAAAATATGACAAGCAAGGAAAGAAAGGGGAAATATGGGTGTTTGAGATTTCGGGTCTCTCACCCACTGCACGAAACAACTCGTATAACAGCTTCTTTAGCAGGGCGAGCCAGCACGTACTAGCAGCAGGCAAATGAATACAGTTAGACTTACCAGCTAATGTATTTCATTATTGTTACATTTTTTAAACAAAGCCTTTATTATGTTATGAAACATTAGCTACCTTTCAATTATTTTTTTTACAACATGCTGTAATATTTATGCAATTTATTAAAATCAATTCAGTAATTCTTTGTCGATTTTAAAACTATGCAGAATTTAATTTATTTTTGTTTAATTACTTTTATTATATTTTTGTAAGATCTTCGGTTATTTCGTTATTGCGTCTTTTATTCCAAAGTCAGATAAAAAACAATGAGATTGATTATATCTCAATCTCCAACTAATTCTCAGCTCGGAACAGTCCCTATTACTGCTTTCATATAAGATGCGTCTCCTTGCTGCTGCGAGTGATCATATTGACATAAAAATTAATCTGTATTTTCTATTTATTTTCAATACAATAAATGCTGGATATATTCAAATCATAGAAACCTTTACTATGTAGTAAATGTTTATTTTAATGAAATGTAATATATATGCATATAAGTGTAAAAGAGAATAGTATCGATAAGCAAGTGAAATACAATCCTGTGAGAAAAGCAAACAACATCACAATTTCATTTACAAGTTACTTCGAAGTCCAATTTATGTAATTCACACACAATTGTAATTTATGTTCGAATAAATCATTTTTTAATTAAAGTGCAGCTCTTATTTATAACATGTACATTTTGTAATTAGTTTTGTAAGTCCACGTTACAGATACGATATTAACTTTGTTTTTCAAACCAAAAGAGACTCAGTGTTCTACCTAACGTGGGACAAAAACTCCCATTGCTACCTGTTATCGATTAAACGATTAATCATCTTTTTACATAAAATACATGTTTCATATCCACATACTAGGTATTGGAATAATTTAATGATTATAGTAATGGAGAAACTGTCCTTGTAATAGATTTACTATTTAATTATTTAATTTATGGGTACGGTTAATTTAAATCTTAAAATGATTGAAACGTTCCAAGGTGTTATGAAAAAACTGTTCTTTATGTAATTAAGTATAGTATAATATATTGCAAGTAACAAGTATTAATAGTCTGAAATTCTAGACACTACTATTATATTATTTATTACCAAAATATCGAATTGGCTCAAAACAGCTGTCTCTTTCGATAAGTATTGCCACCCTCAGTATCTTACTGATGTAGTTTTCTACTTTCACTTATCACGATTCCGTTTCATTGCCTTCATTTAACTTGCTCCTTTATTACGAATTCCTTCTGCCAACAAATACTGGTTAAATTAAATTCCTTTTTCCTTTTCGAAGGTGAAGGTTGAGCTGATAAATGTTACTAAATTTTATAAATCCATGTTTTAAAATCTTGTACCTTTATTCGAAACCTTTTTGTAAAACTTTATACATTGAAACACCAATACATAAATTATTAAGATAAGATACAAACTTTATTATAAAGTATATGAATCATTTTACTATCCCACAATAATAAAAATTATTAAGATTATTTTTGGTTTTGTTCAGAATGTTATTTAGTTTGTTGGCTTAAACAAAACTATTGTTATGAAAAAATATATTTTATATTTTTTGTTAAACGATGTTTATAACTTTTCCCAAATGTATTAACAAAACTGAAAAGAGAGAATCGTCACATATAATATTCAAGACCTGTATCTCTGCAGTAAGATTTAAAATACGATTAGATTAGAGGTACGTCATAAAATGCAATATTTTAACATTGAGACGTAGAGTCACACACAAACTCCTTCCCGTGCCAATAAAAATCATTGAACAATTCCAATCATTACAAGCACGATAATAATAACAAAAACATAACACCAAAATAAAGCCAAACTCGTTCAACCATAATAAGTAATATATAAGTGAATGGGTGAACACGTGTTTCCGTGCCAAGGATAAAATATAACATGAGTATGGAGGCTTAACCGATTTGTTTGAAACATTAACCCTCCCAAGGTAATTTACCTTCACAATAACAGAACAACAAGACACAAGAAACATCTTCGCACAATTTAACACGCGACAGGCCATTTGTGTCTGCGACGATAATATTTACAACAAAGACGTAGTCACATATTTTATAAATTAATTAATTTACTACAAGTAGTGTAGTGTAACAATATTGTACCTTTTAAAATATATTTTTAGGGATACCAGGTTTTGTCACTTAATCTAACATTAGTAATTTATAAAGACCTACACAACCACTGTCAGAAGTTTGATTCTATCTTAAAGCAGGAACGTATTCTTTTGTTTATAACTGAAAAAATATATGGCTAAGACACAAATAAATTATTAAATGTTTCATAAAATATTATGATTATTATAAAATAGTATTATTATATATTTTAATAATATCTACACTATGCATAACTTGTAAATGTATAACAGGGTTAACGCTTAGTTTCAGAAGCACTAGATAGAGCACTTAACCTCTTGTCTATGTCTGTTGTCTAAATATTCAAATTATCAATTGACCCATAATTGTTATAATTGTAAAGCGAGAGACGGCACCTGTGCAGAACAGAAACATCTGAGGCTCAAGTCTCGTTATTAAGAATTATTACAATATAGTTTGGATTATATTATTATAAACAAAAAGACATCCCAGTAAACTACAGTTTTCATCTTAAACAAAGCAAAATTTTGCCGACCTCATGTTAGGACTCCTGTAAAGAAAAATAAACTATTTAATATAGTTGTGTGTGTTGTATAAACAGAAATACATTCATATACTTATGAAAAAATAATGTAACGTTTGTAACTTAACATATTATAAAACTGATATTTATTATCCTGCCTAATATTATAAAATAGTAAGGCAAATTTTAAAACAAACATTTCAATTTCTTAAAGTCTGATCTTAAATATGAAGAAGATAGTAAACATTTATATACTTTTAACATTTATTTTCAAAATACAATGCAAACACAGCAATACTCTGTAGATATTAAAATCCAGATTCTTATTCTTATAATAATCCTGTAGGATTCGAGTTTCATCAGTGAAGTACAGAACAGATCCTGAGTATACGAGTACATTGAATATAACTAGTTCCAGGACAGTTCGAATCGTTAGTTGTAATAGGAGAGCACGGGGGATTTGATCGAACAAGTTTTCCATTAAGAAATTCGAGATTAGGTTTACCTTAAGAATTTTTATTTCAGATACAAGTTATGTTTAATAAAACAAACGAATCGTACAATATTTTAAAAATAAACACAATTAAACTAAATTGAGGTTATTACAACAATCGTAACAATAGTTGAAGTTTTTTCTTAATAAAGTCTAGCAACTTGACTCTCCGCCAAGAGACTACGTTTCTGCAAAGACTGTCAATGAATATTGCAATTCAAATTTAGTGAAAATTGCAGACTTACGTGATATCTGTTAGTATAATGTATGCAGTTTTTATATTGACTATTGATACAGAGAATGAGATATCTACAATAAGATTGTGAATTTAATATTTATCGAAGGTGTAATATGGATAGTACTCGACATTAGTTTACTTTATAAAATAAAATAAATTATAATATATATATATATATATATATATATATATATATATATATATATATATATATATATATATATATTGATAAATATACACATTAAATAGACTTAATTACACATTAATATACATAGAATAGATAAAGACAGCGCGGCAGTAACTTTAATTTGTACAAAGCCGATGAAACGCCGATTCTTGAAGGGAAAATTTAACGAGTCTCACGATAACATATTATTAAAAGTTTGAATGACTTTTCAATATTTTCCTTTAGTAGCAATATATTGATGGGATTCAGTTGAGATGAAGCGAGGTGATGAATAATTTTAATGTTTTCCGTCGAGTGATAATATTTTGTATTTTATAAATGTAATTATTTTTAAAATATTTTATTCAATATAACAATCTTTAGCATTTTACGGTTATAAGCTAGGATGTTATAGAAAGCTTTGTAAACCATAACCAGTGCTATACGACTGTGGGAATGACAGATTAGATTACTATATTATATCTATGTCAGAAGCGAATTAAAGGTTTTCCATCAACTAAGAGATAAAAAAAACATAAGTTACACCAAAGTACAGTTTCCAGTTTTAATAAAAAAATGTTTGTGAACTAGCTACAATACTTGTTAAATAGAAACTAAACATTTCTTTATTGTAATAGGTCATAATGGTATTTTCATGAAAAATAATAGGATTTGGGAGAAAATAAAGTTTTATCATATAATACTATGACAAAGAAAATACCACACCAAGTTACAGCTACCTATATACTACTTTTTTATCTGAGTTAATAAAGAAAGAAAAGGTTTTATTAATAGTGATAATAATAATAATACGCAGTCCTATTTTTTAACATTATAGAATTCAAATATATTTATATTTAACTTTAACTTTCGCGATTCTTATTAAATCATAAGGACTTAGTAATTGCAGACATACAACTAATTCTGTTCAGACAAATATATGATCTACTTTTATTTAAATAAAAACTGAAATAATATTATAACTTTATCAATAATCCCTAATAAAAACAAAATCAATGTTAGAAGTCTCTACGGTAGCCCATATTTCGCTGCCTAAAAATAAGTTAGCGCTTAAAAAGTCTTTTGAAAACAAATTCCTTTTCGTCCTCTTACCTATACTATTAATAATTTAAATAATTAATATCAGAATTTAAAATAGTGAGACATAAAACAATGTCAATTATGAATAATTTGGGAATGACAGTTAAGTACAATCTAGTGAGAGTAGCAATTACTATTATTGTTTTGCAATAGTTAATGTAATAGTTATACTCGTATGTTATATTGTCTACATATTACGTATTTTATTATTAATATATATAATGTAAATAGATATAACAATTATTGATACAGTATTAACTGCTCGTAAAAGCAAAGTATGTAGTCGAGTTCACTTCATTGCGTGGTCACGTCGTACTGAATATTCATACGAGCTCGTGCGGGGTCTCGCGATACGATAAGCCAACACATATTGATGATTTATATTTAAAGCTTTCCTATTTTTTATACTTCAATTTTAAATACCTTCTTATCTTACAACATTGTAATAAATACATATAACAAAAATAATTAAAATAAGATCTCTGAATTGTTTCTTGAAAACAGCTTAAACTAAGACATATTCAAAGTGACAATTTATTTTGTCATCTTTCTTAAGGTATTTTCTCCTAAGAATATTTATTCACTCAAGTAAATGAGACAGTACTTTAGTGTTAGTTAGTATTAATAGCTTCTATTCGGAGCTATTCTTAAAACACACATACTCCAGTTACCTTCATTATGTTTATGAAGAAAAAATAAAGTATTTAAAATTTTAAATATCTTCAAAAGCTCTTGATTGGTCGAAATGTGTACTACATTTCCTTCGAGTACACACTTACATAGCACACATATGAACAACACTCATATTTGTGAACCCACAAGGTGTGGATCTGAAATACAATTAGTGGATCACACAATATTGTCAAATCCGGGATTTTCACAAACAATTATCAGTGTACTACTTGAAGGAAATTCTTTATCTAACCAGAAAATGAAGTAAAAATTTGATTTTCTTAAACACTTCTTTAATATATATCTACACATATTAAATAATAATAATGTTTCTGTTTTTGATTACTGTTACTAAAGCATTAATATCTCCGATGGGATGTATCGAGATCTCATGACTAATCATATAATTTAAATATTAGTATTTAAATCCAAAGTAAAATTACATAACTATTTATTTAGCAAACAATTACTTTATATATCGATAATCTAAATGTATATATAATATTTTATTTTATGTATATAAAGCTAACAATATATAGCTACTAATTAATTATTGTGGACAAACAACACGATATTGATTTATTGTATAGTACGTATTATATAACATAAATGTGATCAGCGCAGAGCTGCTGTCTGTAATCCTTGTACATGTGATTTAACAAGACGTGCCCATAGTTATTAACAACACAATACTAACCATTGATTACATGTTAAATATTATATAATAACAAGTATTCTGACAAATGTTATCAAAATATTTGTAAAATATTTTTTTAATTTAAAAATCATTACATATCCAATATTTGAAATAAAATATTTCGATTATTAAATTTGATTACGGCAATACGATATGGGGATTTCCTGGTTCTTAAATCAATCTATATTCCATTCTTCAAATTATATGTTCCGATAAATCACAAATGCATCAGAGATCATTAATATTACATCAGAGAACGGTTATCGCCTTTATAGATAAGACCTTGTTCGTGGAAAATATTACTTGTATACAGAGATTTAATAAAGGCAATAAACTCGAGCTTCGCCGAGGGAGTTGTAGAAATTTCCGCCAGATTTTTATTTTTATTTCTCTCGCAATAAGCTTTTATACTTCATCGATACTGGAAAGTTTATTTTTGATATTTTACCCAATAATTCATTCTTATTGTTAAGGAAGTTATTGTGTTTTATGGTAGCTAATGGGTAAACGGTCCACCTGATAGGAAATAATACCATCCCAGAGGACACATGTCAAAATATATGCCCGGATTTCCCTTCTCTTATTTTTAATTACCCTTAGGCCAGCTTATCAAATTGATTGCGATGGTTCTAGTTGTTTGTACTTTGCTTACTTATTGCTTATTGTAGTACCAATATGGTTGTGACTTGACACTATTCGGTTGAAGAGCAAATAATTTATAAAAGCCTTCTGACTGATGTAGTTTTCTACTTATATCACGATGTCGTTTCATTGGCTTTCATTTAACTTGCTCCTTTATTACGAATTCCTTCTGCCAACAAATATTGGTTGAATTAAATTCCTTTTGTGCAGATAACTGACATTAAATTCTGTATATGACAATGCTTTTAAATCTAGTATCTTAAATCAATCTTTGTTTTTATTTCTTGAAAGTGAAGATCTTCTTCTCTAACCGTAAAACCTCAATACTATAAATCATAGCCACTCACGAACTTTTATACAAGGTTTAGGAAACTTTCATTTTACTATCCAACGATAAAACAAAATATATTTGTATACGGTATTATTCACAGAGATTCTTTGATTTTGTTACAAATTTTGATTTGTATATTTGGTTTGGGTAAATGATTTTTTTGGCGTTATAAAATGCAATTAACATTGCGATAGATATATAAACTCCTTCCAGCGTTTATGTTATATAATAACAAAAAAGTAACATAAAAATATTCAGAATAAAGTCAAACCCGTTTAACCATATTTTAATATATAAGTGGTTATGATTGTCCGTGCAAAGAATAAGATATGACATGGGTATGGAGCATTAACTAATTTATTTGAAACATCAACCCTCCCAAGGTAATTGACCTTCACAATAACAAAACAAAGACACAAGAAACATCTTCGCACAATTGAACACGCGACAGGCCATTTGTTACTGCGACGATAATATTTACAACAATAAATAGTCACATACTTTATCAATTAATTAGTTTACTAGAAGTAGTCCAGTGTAAACAGTATTGTATATTTCAAAATATATGTGTAAAGATACCATGATTCGTCACTTGATCTGAGGTTAATAATGGACAAATTTCTACCCAACACGAACATTTTATTTTGAATATAACTGAAAAAATATACTACCTTGCTTTTTAAGTAGCTACAAATAGATTGTTAAATCTTTCATTAAATATTTTAATTCTATATCTTATCATAAGTAAATCATTGCAGAAATACTATCTAGAGCACTTGGCCTAATGTCTATCTCTATTGTCTTACTATGCGAATTAACAATTGACCCAACTACAGCAGTTTCTAATTTATGTATACAAAATAAATCATTATGAATATTGATACTAACTAAACTGATTAGTATAGAATGATGTTACATGTTTTTAGAAACGTTAAGAAAAAAGAAAACAATTGTAGAAACGGCTTTTAGATACAGCTTATAAATAATATAAATCCATTAGTTTCAAACCAACTTTTGAGAGAATATCTCAATGTTATATTTCAAACAGCCTAAGATACAGGAGTTTTGTGATTTTGAAAAACAATATTAATTCTATCACTTATAGACTTAAATAAAATAAAATTATTACACTATTAAACACTTCTATACTATCACATACGACATTAGCATTTATAACAGTCTTAACCCACACATAACATGTTCAGAGACAGACACATTTACTTTGCTCTTTGTAAAGCCACTGGTCGTCTTTAACTTCTCTATAAATAATTATCGTGTAAGCAATGATGACTCAACGTGGGACAATTCGCAAATATTGCGTCACGAAACATCACTATAGTTTAAGGTTTGCAAAAATAATGATTTACCATTATTGTTTACCATAAAACCTTTTCAAACAAATCTAAAGAAAAATAAACAAAAAGCAAGTCCAGAGAAACTGTTTTTCTTGTTATAGTTAATGTCTTACTAAGTTCTTCGGCTTAAGTACATCTCGTTATAATAATATGTGTTAAATAAATAATATTATATTATTTTCCTTATAATAATTATATTTACATAGTACTTGTCATGAGACTTCGAATTGCTCTGAATTTGTATTAATACGAATTATACTACTATAGTTGCTTTCTATATGGAATAATTAATGTTCCTTACTAATAAAAAAGCTGAATGTAGTAGAGGTTAAGCCTCACTATTTTTCAAGTAAATAATGCAATATAAATTATGTACATATCCATTATAAGAAAACATTTCAACACAAGTGGATATCGCAAGTATAATAAGTGGTTACTTTGTATCGCCTCGAGGGAGCGATGCAACAGACACAATAAAGCGAAAGAGGGAAGCGAATCTGTTAACTGTTCTTTACTGTTAAGGCTTTTATATTACATCTTCGCAATTGTTTTGTTACTCAATTGTCGTTGTTGTATTTTATATATGAATGTTAATTATGAGAAGTAATCGCACATACTGTTTATGTTTCCGCGTACAAGTAATGATAAAAAGTATGTAAGAATATGGATTGTTGTAGAAAAAAGAAGGCGATGGAAGAAAAAATGGAGGGAGTCCGTGAATAATATGTCTATGTTTCCATTGAGATGTCGTATGATAGAAGATCATGTAAGGATTAGATATATTTCGTTGACGCCAAATTATAAGTTTATAGACGTTATTACCACTATGTACCAAGAATGTGATACCTACATAAATCGTAGTATTTTATACAATGCTTTACTTAAGGGGGTATTCTGGTCTAGAAATAAGAAAAAAATCGATTTTTTTTTTCCTTCATATTTTCAAAGTTTAACTATTTAAGAATATGTCTACGAGAGGATTTTTCAAAATTCAAATTATTTTCTGAGATATAGGTATTTTGCTGAGTTGGAGTTTTGAAAATTATAAAGCCAATTTACGAGATCGTATCATCAGAAGAGTTATTGACTCGATGTTTAGGTTCAGAAACTCAAAATAATAATGAGTCTCTAAACTCGTTGATCTGGACTTTCGCTCCAAAACGTATCCATTCCGGGTCTGAGATCATTGAGATTGCCACATTTATTGCTGTGTGTATTTTTAATGAAGGCTTCATTCCGATTTTGAAAATGATGACGATTATGGGTGTGAAAGTTGGTCCAGAAGCTCTTGCATTTGTCGTCAAACGAGACAACGCCCGGATTGACCGCTCCGAGATACGAACATCCATCGCATCGCAAAGGAGGCCAGAACTGCTCGATTGGAAGAGAGAAATGCCGAAAATAGTTTTTTCGAAGTCGAGGAAGGTCCAATGTATGCAGCAGGAATGGCAGATTAAATTAATGTAAGTTTAAAATATAATTGTATGACTTAGACTGCAAAAATTTTACTTGAAACTTTAAACGCGTTTTTCTCAGAACTGTCTTTTTTAATACGATACCCACAATTTCTCAGGTTCTACCGAACCAATTTACTTGAAATCTTAAGAGAGTCTTCTTCAGAAACTTGTCTATGTCCGGAACTAGGCCTATCCCCAAATTTTCATTATTACTATTTTTTAAAAATTGAAGGTTGTTAAAAAAAGTGGTACAAAAAAACATTTTTTTAGGCAGTCGCCATTTTGTAAAAAAATATTTTTAAATTTTTTCCTTAGTTCCAGATATTGCGACATTATTATAGATTAAGAATCTTATTTTTTTTTGGTTTCAGACTGCTAGGAAGGTCAAAATCGTGGGTATGGTCACGCACCAAATTTTTGAGACTCCCCACTTCATTGGATGATAATTAATGGGATTTTGGATTTTTTTTACTTTTTATTTTTTTTTGTATTCTTCTAATGTTAATAAATAATGTATAAAAAAAATGGATGATAAAAATGTTGATTGCTTTTTTCTTACAGACTCTAGACTCTAGACCAGATCTATATGATGATGATGACTAGATCTAGGTCTTATGAACATTGGTGAATAAGAATATCTTTCTTATTCACAAATGTTCATAGGACTAACAGAACCTAAAATAATATTAGAAATCCTATGCATATTTGTTTTTGTCTTGCAAAATATAATTAAAAAAGTCGAAAACAGCTTAAGCTCTGTTAAGATGAGCTTCGTGGAACTATAAAATTACTTCATTCAAAAGAGGTAAATAGTGAAGTAAAGTGTTAAAGAAAATGGATCTTCTTTTAAAATAATGAACACTGCTCTCAAGTACGTAATAATATAATAAAATATTTTCTTAGTCTTTATATTAAGACTCGAGAGTGCTTTCGTTGGATCCATTTTAAGATAAATTTTCTAGTAACGATGTCCATTTTCAGTTTTAAAGACTCTTCTTTCTACTACAGAAAGTGGTGTTGAGATTACAAGTTAAGGCTTCGTAATATGAGTATTTTGTGGAAACTAATAATGTTATATTTTAAGATAAGGCGAAGGACCTGTCACCTCTCGATTCTATATAACTCATTGGGAAGGACATAATTGTGATAACATAATTACCTATGGTTAAAATTGGAACAAAAGAAAGTCAATATCTGTTAAGCGGCTCCTCCTAGTTCATGGACTCGTAATACCCATTATTATTATTTTTAGAATAATTTTATTATTTTCATATATAAAATACACAGACATTCATTAGCTCTGAACTACACCTAAAGCCTATAACCAAAGTTTTGTAAGTAAATAGTTAAGAAGTACCTCTTACCAAAGTGGATCATGTCGAGTGAAGTCCACTCAAGTTCAAACTGAAAAGCCGAAAGGGTCGACAGGAATTTAATCATGCCCTTCAGCCACAGTCACTATCGCATTAAACAATACGGTGTACTGAGTTTATACGGTTCACTACCTTCCACTTTCATTACCGACAACATATAGAATAGATTTCTTGAGGCGGGTAGCAGTAACTCAGTTGATGGATCGACGGGACGGTAATTCTGTGATATATTTAATTGCGAGTGCATTCTTTTAGTGATTGTTTATTTTCCAAAGGACTCGAACTCTAATAATATGCGAATCTGAACATGATGAATCCTTGGTATGAAGCACTCGTTGCTAGACTACTTCAAGATTTTGTAAAAATAAATTTAAGCTTTAAGTATGGTTTTGTAGACCAGCCGACTAAAATTCGCCAGCTCTTCTCGGGTCAGTGGCAAATAACTTTCCGAGTACGCGGTAGCTTTGAAAATAGTTATATTTTACCTCAGTTTGAGATTACAAATGTTGTGGATGTTATTAAAAATTGGTTTGAGGAAAAATATTGACATTTCCAAAATAGTTAAACTAACGTTTAATTGTAAACACATTTAAAGGAAGTAATCAAGCTGTAGTATATACGCTGTCACATTTAATTATAAGACTACTATTTAATTATCCACAAGAAATAATTCATATGCTATTTACATCGAAGTTATTTTAATTATTATAATTATGAACATATTGTTACGTAACATCATTAAATATCCTTCTTATCACCCGCACAGTGCAGTGACTTGTTAAGTATTCACGCAGCGTGGGTTATCTCATTGGAGTAACAACTACATAATAACAATCCATATTTATACAAACCATATTTACTTAATTTTATTTGTGTCATATTTTATTTATATTGTATTATTTCTGGTATATTACTATTAATATAAAGTTTAAAGCAAGACGACAGATTGTAAATTAATGAACTATGGTATTTTATATATAGAGCCATGTTACGGGTGTTCTTAGCCTTCAAGGCTAAGGGTGTTCTTAGATTTGCTACGGGTGTTAGTAGCCATGCTATTGCTATGCTAGAGAATTTTATTGAAAGTAAAAATTAATAAATATATTACATCTCTTAAAACCTTCATATTAAATCTTAATTTTTTCTTAAGACTTCCAAATATTTTTTTAAGTAAATTCACTCTATTTTCTTGTTAGTTAATGATTGTGGTAAAAAGTAATAGTATGAGTGTAATTAGTAAAAAGTGATCACTATAGTCACATCCGTCTTTAAGGCTCTTTTTTATATAAATATTTAAGAATTCATTTGAAATGACAAATATTAAATAAATAGGGTCTTTGTCATTATTTAAATGGAAATACACTACATCAATATTCGACAATATTCAAAACCTATATCTAAGACTAGCTACGCCCACGACTTCGTTTGTGGGGAATGTGTTTTAAAAAAATCAGCCAAGTTGCTACTTATAACATCAGTAGAAGTCATATTAAAATCAGTCCACCGTTTCAGAGATTATCCAGAATAAACAGACAGAAATTATAAATTTAAAATATTACTTTTTTGGACAATTACCGTACATACTTTTATATACATTTAGTTAAAAGCTGTTACTTTGGATACAAACAGACAATCCAATATTATTTATAGATATGACAATTAAGATAAAAGCTATAGAGAGAATAACTTTTCACTATCCATTTGCTAATATTTTTCGATATGACTATCTCACTCATCATCACATCATCTGAGGGGGACTTGCATTTTATTTTTTATTCAAACCATTCATGACTTATTGGGTCTTAAGGGTCGAAATTATTCGACACAATAAGTTTTTTAAAAGCAGCTCCGTAATAAAATTAAAAGCTCGTTCCATTGATATACAACAACACGACGCCCCGACGTTACATTACACAGAACATTAACTCACAGACCGAGAAGCTGCGAGTTATAATGGCTCTAGTTCATACATATTTCATTCGTGGTAAATGTTAACAAAAGTAACAATTCTGGGTGGTTACAGCAATAACAGTGGTGTAGTTTTAAATGTGGCCTGTATGTGCTAGCTCAGTGGTTACTCTTTCACGAAAAGAGTATTGTTACGTATTAAGACTGTAACCTCAATATTTACAAAAATATTCGTTCACGCAGTATGTCAGCGTAATCCTAAACACCGCAGAAATATTCGCACAATTTAATTCACGCAGTTTAAGTTTATGATACGTGTAACAACAGTTCCATACTGTAATAAATATTAAGTTAAATAACTTATTTTTATCACTTGCACTATCATACTGTTTTATTTCTTATTTCTCTATTTGAGCTATTAGGTCTACAACTTTGCTCCCGCCGTTTTTTTTTAATTTTAAAAATTATATTTAAAAAAATGGTATCTTATTTATGTTTCAAAGTATTGTCCGTCACTTTCCACTACTTTGTCCCATCTTTCAAGCAACAAACGAATCCCGCTCGGAAAAATTCTTCATCCTTTGATAAGATCCAAGAATCGATCCATTCTTTCACTTTTTCAAAAGAATCGAAGCACTGGCCCGCCAGGCCGTGTGCCATCGACCTAAATAAATGGTAATCAGATGGAGCAACATCTGAAGAGTATGGCGGGTGAGGTAGAATTTCCCATTTCAGTGTTTCGAGGTACGTCTTGACTACTTTCGCCACGTGAGGTCGAGCATTGTCGTGTTGCAAAATTACTTTTTCGTGTCTATCAGCGTATTGCGGCCGTTTTGCTTTTAATGCCTGACTCAAACGCATTAATTGTGTTCGATAAAGTGCACCAGTAATTTTTTCAGAAGGTTTTAGCAGCTCATAATAAATTACGCCAAGCTGATCCCACCAAATACACAACATGACCTTGGATTCGTGAATATTTTGTCGAGGTGTCGCCGTAGGAGTGTGGCCGGGCAATCCCCATGATGTGCGTCGCTTAGAGTTGTCGTAGTGCACCCATTTTTCGTCCCCAGTAACAATACGATGAAGAAATCCTTTTCGTTTTTGTCTTTCAAGCAGCTGTTCACAAGCAAATAAACGTCGCTCAACATCTCTTGGTTTCAACTGATACGGTACCCAGTATCCTTGTTTTTGGATCATCCCCAGCTGTTCCAGGCGTTTTGATACTGCTTGCTGAGTTACTCCCAATGATTTTGGTAGCTGTTCTTGAGTTTGGCACGAGTCTTCATTAAGTAAAGCCTCCAGTTCATCATCTTCAAAAGTTTTTTCTCTGCCACCGCTATGCCGATCTTCAACAACAAAATCACCGCTTTTAAAGCGCTGGAACCACTTGCGACACGTTCTTTCACTAATAGTATCATCACCATAAGTACTTGAAATAACCCGATGAGCCTCAGCCGCCGATTTTTTCATGTTGAAATGAAAAAGTAAAATCTCCCGCAAATGACGTGAATTCGGTTTATAAGTTGACATATTTAATTAAGTGTGTAGTAATTTAACTATATGACGCAAACAAAAATTTACTAATATCGATGTAAGGTTATATTTATAGATGTCAAAACTGATGGAAAACAACTGTGATTTATTTATTTGAACTATTACTGGCTACTAGCGCCATCTTTTGGAAAACGGCGGGAGCAAAGTTGTAGACCTAATATGATATGTAAATATGGACGTCGTACAAATAACATGTTGTCTGAACCGCCATTACAATATTATTATATAGCACAATCGCTTTTCTATACAAAATATATAATTTTATTGTTTTGACTAGTATAGTAAAATAAATATATGTAAAGACAACTAAAGTTTTGTATTAGACTTACAAATTTCAACAGTACCTACTTATTTGATACAGAAATTAGTAACAGGCTTGAAACTCGTTGTGACGCGCTTTGTCTCTCGAGGATGGACTTTGAGGCCTTCACTATCCCAATTAACATTTGACCTACATAGATGAATATGATTCAAGAATAACTAATTTATTATGTAGTATGATAAAAGGTACTGGAATTCAAACCAATTAAACTTTTTTTCATCTCAACCAAAGTACATTTTATAACAATCAATAAATAGGTGCATTTCACTAAATAGATAAAAATTATGGAAAACTATTCAAGTAAAGACCACCTTTATGGAGAGTGAATTTTCCGAAGGAATACTAATCGAGAAAGTAAGAAGCAATATTACTTAACAAGTTATAATTAAGTTATACGGCACTGCGTCTAATTTCATTTCAAAACCAGATGTCGAGTCTTTTACTCGAAGGACATTATAACAATAGAACTGTAGCGCCATTACCATAAGGTAATTAATTAATTTGTAAATTTAAAAACAATTGAGACTAACTAGTATTCGGTGGTATAGTTCAAGCCTAAAATTACATCTGATGTTTTGCTTTTTAGTTATAGAATGCACGAATTACAATTATTAAAAAGACTTTAAATTATAACCGTGTGTCTTGAAGTCGTAGCTTGGAGAATAGGACTGAATTATCAATAAACTATATTTTCGCTTAGATACTGCCAAAATTATGAGTTAAAACTCTTTAATAAATATAAAATATACACATGGACCTTTCCTGATATTAATATTTAATAAGACGATTTGACAAGAAGGGTTATGACATATATATCTTTATTTATTTTGACATGGTAATAAATTAAAAATATCTTCCTTATTTCGTATATTCTATATAAAAGGATACCAAATAATATAAAGTTGGGTTTTAAATGTCAAGAATGTTAGTTACAGAATAATATCATTTAATTAAATTGTAGGAAGTAACAGTTAATGAGAAAACTAAATTGTGGACTGAGTCAAAGAATATTTACAGATTTAAGAAAGGTCAAATTTTTAAAGGTAGAAATTTCTTTGAAACTTTCTTCGATATACCTTGTATAAATTGTTTCATAAATACAGTCAGACATCTCTTTATAAAACGTAGTTTTGTCCTTAACATGCGCCCTGTATGTGGTGTATAGAATAATTACTATATTCCTTTCGGCAATAGAAAGTGCTTCAAAGACGCTTATAGTTTTATTACCCCTTGATATACCCTAATGGTTTAAACAATTTGTTAATACAATGAACGAGAGCAAAGCTAGGTTAGATATTAAATGACATAACAAATACATAACAGGATCTCCACCCACGGGACTACAGAAGACTGACTAGCGACTGGCGTTTTGCCCCAACTCTCTCTAGTAGCCCTTAGCTAATATAGAATTCACGCTCTGAACACACGTTTCACGTCGACATTCCTATTTCAACGACAGTGACATCAGTTGTGCAGTACTAGGACTGTTCACGTTAATCGAACACTACGCAAATCCAACATTTATCTCACAACTGACTTCTGATTGGTAAGTTAGTATTAATGTATATATTACTGGAACTCCATAAATAGGTAATTTTACTTTTTAATTTAATGTAGAATAAATTTTAGATTTTTAAAATTAAAATTATATCTAAGATACATCTTTTAAAGGCAACAAAGAATAACGGAGAACCTTTAAACACGTGCTATGGACATATTAACATAAAATATAATATATTAGCTATGCATATAATTTTACAAGTATATATAACTAGAGGTCCGACAAGCATTCCGATGCTGTCACGAAAAAAAGGAAATATCCTGAAATCTATTAAGACTCGCGAACTGAGTCCAATTTCAAATCCAAACTGTCCAGAGAAAAAATATTTCAAATCGGTCGGGCTAATTTCAACATACGTTGTCCTACAAAAAAATAGATTGTAGAAAATTGATATCACGAATATATTCATTTAAAACATGTTATTTAAAATATTTGATCGCAGGAAACAAATATCATAGAAATATCCCACAGGAAGCTTTCCTGTTTCGTATATAGTATACATAGCATATTATAGAGACAAATTATTATTCTTTAAATTCAATGAAAATATATAAGACTCTCCACTATTCTGATCTTCGTAAGGTTATTATTATAAGTTGTTTAACAAAATTCTGGCCGGACGTAGCAGGTTCGAGTTTGACCAGTATCGATGTTTTTTTTATATTTATATAAAATTCCAATATCAGTAACATTGATAAGCCTGTTTAAAGACTTTGCAAAATTGTCGATTAAAGCTCCGATTACGTTAAAAGCTTCGATCGTTAAATCCTTTGAAGTACTTCATCAAAATAATTACTATCTTATTTAAAATAATATATATGAAAAGTAATGAAAGACAGAATTAGTCTTGCTAAGCATTCAGTTCAAAGTCACTAAAACATACTGGGTGTATAATTAGATTTTTTTTAATTTATTATAAAGATAAATTGCTAAATAAAAAAAATATTAAAAATCAAATCTCGATTATATATTTTTTTCTATATTTAATTTTAAATATGTACTCAGTGAATCCCTGCACCTTCCCAAGTTACATTCCTTAAACTTAACCGAACCAATAACTTAAATTATAAGGCTTCAAAGCAACGCTGATGAAATTTTCGTACCAACATTTCCTTCCCCACTATGTTCGTCCGCTACAGAAACCCTTGAAGGCATAACGGTACATACAATGAAATTTGTACGTAACACGAAGCTCTTTTAATTTCACATCATGTAAATTAAAATATAGAAAATATATTCGATTCAATAATTATTAACAAATCAATTTATATTCAAAGTTATAGCGTGGTAAGTATATTAGACATATAGCAACTTATGTTAAAGGTTTAAGGAGATTAGCGACCACATACAATCAAACTAGATGAACAGACAAAAATTATAAAAAATATTTTCTGTTCTATAAGTTACTAAATACCCCCAGTAACAATTTCTCTCAGATATCTAAAGACCGAAAGTCTGTCATGGTATGGGCATGTTATGAGGAGAGATGAAAGGCATGTAACCAAAAGAGTGCTGGGTATGGTAGTGGAGGGATGGACAGGTAGAAGACGATATGGAGAAGAAGGGAGTGCGTACAGAGATAAAGAGTTACAGGAGAGTATGGAGGAAAAAACCATACTGCGCTGACCCCAAAAGTGGGATAAGGGCAGATGATGATCTAAAGACCGCAATCAGTTACAGATTTATTATATGTATAGACTAGGTGTGCGCGTGACTTCGTTCGGGCGTAATATGATTTCTTTTTTAATAAACAGAAATTATTAATATAAGCTATTCGCCAGCGAAAGTTAAAATCTGTCCAATCGTTTAAGAGATTTGCCGGAAGAAACAGACAGACAGTCAAAGAAAATTTTAATAATTGTTTTTTTTATATAAGTAATATAAAATACGGGTTTTCAGTTTCATATGCGTTTAGTGAGAAGCTGTTAATTTGTAACAAACAGACACTTCAATTTAATTAATATGTATAGATATGGCAACTTGGATTTAATTTTTCAGGACTACTAATGTAAATTATTATCTTACAATTCATTACTTTCGATTCCATCCATTTCGTTATACTAGGGGCACCAACATTTATTTCGACTCGCTGCGCTCGCGAAATCTCGGGTGCCGTTTGCATATTGAGCGACGAGAGCCCGCGCGAAAAAAATCGAACAGGGGGACATTAGAATTCGATAAAAAAAAATCTTCACGCGCTTTTCATTGTAAAGTAAATTTTTCGCGCAATTTTTTTTTTCTCATCGACTTCTATGGGATATCAGTTTTTTGACGATTTTTTCTCAACGGCATGACATTTTAAATTAAAAAAAAACATCACCTAATGTGTGTCTTTTTGATTGCAAAATTTCATAATTTTCCGTCAAGTAGTTTTCGAGCTTTTTCATGACAAAGAATGTGAAAAAGTCTCCAGTAAAGCGCTCCGCTCGCTACGCTCGCTTCGCTCAATTATTATATTTATCATTCTCGTTGTTACCGAGCAGATATATTTTCTATCAAACTACTTAACAAAGGATCCACACGAGACTAGTGTAAAGTTTAATTAAAGTTCTGTCGCGACTCAAACACTAACAGAGACAATAAGTGCTATTAACAAAACTACACACACTTGGGTTAAAATACGAAGTATGTGTGATAGTTCTAGACAAAACATAAAAGTAGTTATAAGTTATGTAGGAACATCTTGTTCCTTACCAAATTTTTTTTTTTAAACCAACTCAGTTCTCTAGTGTTTTCTTTATTTTTCATATAACTTAAACGTTAATTATATTTTGATATAAGATTAATGATGAAAATATAAAAGATATTTTACAAAAAAAAACCTGTAGTTTCTTCAAAACTGAGATGGAATATATACAAAACTTTATCCAATAGTTGTAATCAGTTAGACAGCAAATGAAAAGTTTAAAGTAAAATTACAAACGTTAATTATTACTCGGTTCGGTCTAACCCAGCTGTAGAAAATGGTAAAGTTTTGACTCGATAGGCAATATCGCTCTCCAACAGAACATCGACTTTAAACATTTTATTATATATATATCTAGTACTGGTAGTAACAGACGGGAGCAGAATCCCACTGTGTCCTAGTCTCCTCCATCAATTCCCATTATTTTGTAAATTCATATATCGGACATCTAGAAATGTCCGATGTTGGATAATACTACTTTCCACTATGCGGAACTCCTGTTCCTTTGTTGTTGACATAACAAAATAGTATATTATCCATGTATCATGTTGTGGACTTCTATCGATAAATAATCAAGTCACGTGTTCTAGTGACAATAATGAATATTCAGTTCAGGAAACTACATATAGTAGTTACTACGTGATCGTTCAGTTCGATAAAGGTATATTGGTACAGTTAAATAGCATCGGTAACTTTGAACATAGCAGAATTAGAAAGATTATTAACTTTCCTTCTTGTAAAAAATGTAATTTGTACTTATTTCATTATGAAATTTTTATTTCTACAGAATCACGTGTGGACTCGACCGTAACACAATTTAGACTTACTATTCATACATCAAGCATTATTCCAGTAAATATCTGTGCTTATAAGTAGTAAAATTCAATATAAACGTACTCAAGATACTGCCCTGACAGAACTTGTCACAGACTATTTTAAAACTATTTATATACATATATAGAATTATATGGTCGGAACTACATGATCGGAACTCCAACCTTCGGCTTCTGATATACCATCGCTCTACCAATTGAGCTAACATATCGTTACTTATTTAAATGCATTTGACACATATTGATTAAATTAAAGAAAACATTTCTATCTCTATAAAAAATTAATTAAAGATATCAAAAATACTTTACATAATAACATAGTCAACTATTTGAATATCGTACACTTACTGAAAGTCATGGATTTATGTTTTAAACCAGAAGGAACTTCTTATAAAGGCCAATTACGTTCACATAGTTTTAAGAGAATATTTCATTATTATACATCAAACAAACTAAGAACAATGATTATTAACTACTAGTCTTATTATTAGCTATAAAAATAAAATTTATCAGTTGTTTAGATTCGATTAGATTATCTCTGGATCTATAAGGTTATAACCTTTAAACAATTTCTTTTTAAACCACTTGTGGTCTGTTTTAATGTGTAGATATTCATCCGCTGTCCAAAAATAGTATTTATCAAGCTACAAACTAACATTATTACACTATTACACGCTACTGTACTATTAACATAGGACATTCACATTTCTAACAAAGATATGCGTGATGCAGCACGTCGTTTTATTACCGGGCCTCTTAACCCACTCACATAAAATGTTCAGAAACACTTAAATTGCTCTTTGTGAAGCCGCTTGTCGCCTTTATTTTCTTTAGAACTACTTATCGTGTAAGTAATGATGGGTCAGTATGGGACAATTCACAAATATTGCGTCACGAAACATCGCTACAGTTTAGGATTTGCAAAAATAATACTTTACTATTATTGCTTACCATAAAAGCTTTTCAAACGAAAGAATCATAAACAACAGTGAGTCAAGAGCAATTGTCTTTCTTGTTATAGTTATTGTCTCGCAAAATTGAGGGTTTGAAGACATCTCGTTACAATAATAAAAGAAAACGATTTTTATGTGTTACTAATTTTCATTAAACTGTATTATATTATTACCCAAGTAGAAAAATATATAAGTACATTAACTTGTGTTGCGATTAAATATAAATAATTGCAACTTTATATGGAATAATTCCTTACAAATAACACAGCTGTTGTTGTGGCTCAAGGCTCACGGATTATTATATAAACGTATTATTCTGTACCTATCCTCGATCAAGTATCGTAAGTGCTTACTTTGTATCGACTCGAGCAAGCGATATATATATCTATTTAAAATAGCTTGAGCTTTGTTAAGATGAGCTTCGTGAAGTTATTATTTCATTCAAAAGAGGTAAATGAGTGAGGTAGAGTGTTAAAGAAAATAACTCTTTTTATAAAATAATGTACACTGCTCTTACTGCTCTTAAGCTCTTAAGTACGTGATAATATAATGAAATAATTGTTTACTCTTTGTGTTAAAACTCGAGAGTTCTTTAATCCGTTGGATCCATTTAAAGATATAATTTTCTAGTAACGATGTCCATTTTCAGTTTTAAAAAGTCTTCTTTCTACTGTAGAAAGTAATATTGAGCTCACAAGTTTAAGCTAGATAACATGAGTATTTTGTGGAAAATAATAATGTATTGTTTAAAAAAAAGTTCAAATGAAATAATCCAATGTCACCCTCAGTTCTATATAACTCCCTGGAAAGGACAACATTGTAATAACATAATCATATATGTTTATAATTGGGATTTAAAAACAGTATTGATTAAGCAACTCCCACATAGTCCATGGACTGACAATACCGATTATTAATTTTATAAGTATCATGTTAATTTTATATCAATTTATTACTTATTATTTTATTATAATCATAAATTTTTTGTCTCTCCCTATATATCGTTGTTATATAATTTTATCACTATATTTCATTAACTTTGGTGCATGTTGAATCATGGTGAAGGAGTAATCAAAATTATCTCAAAACCTCAAACATATCACGAAAGGGAAGTAAAAGTATTGTGTGCTTTGCAGATGAATTTAATACATTTAATTTCAACATTTCACCCCGTGATGTCGTAGGAGGCGACAGAGGAATCGGTTTTCTGGAGAATGGGCAGCAGCGTCCTCTGCGTACTATAACGCTGTAATCGCCAACCCAACTGCAAAACGTGGCGATTATGGCATGAATCGCGATGTTTCGAGGAGGCCTATGCCTTACACAGCACGTCCAGAGGCTGACAAGAAGAAGAATAATAATGTGTTGTTATTTTCACCTATAAAATAATCATCACTCATTAACCTCACTTCAGGTGTATAATCAAAGTTATGTAAATAAATAGTTAAAAAGTACCTCTTTCATTAATAGATCATGTCGGGTGAAGTCCGCTTAATTTCAAACTAGGAAAGACGAAAGGGTCGACAGGACTATAATCGTGCCCTTCAGCCACAATCACTATCACATTATATAATACGGTGAAATGAGTTTATACGGTTCACTACCTTCCACTTTCATTACCGACAACATTATATAGAATAGATTCCTTAAAGCGGGTAGCGTTAGCCCATTTGGTAGGTCAAAGTGACGATATCTCAGGTCGCAGTTTCAAACCCTGGACGCATTAATTAATTTCTCAATTTATAATAATTAAAAAATTTACTAAGTTACACATGTTAGCAAACATATTTTTTATTTAATAAGCAAATACTACCAAATGTAAGCTTCACAACTTATTCATGATCTATAGGTCGAAAATTTATTCTACGTCTAAATAAACTCAATAAATATGTATAGTTTTTTAGAAGCACCTGTTGCCCCAAATAGCATTGTACATTTTATTATAAAATTACCTATTTTTGCATACCATACAGCCTATTGATTTGTTGTATGGACAAAGGTGTACTTATATTTTATAAACAATATACAAACTAATTATTATTAATTCTTTAAAACAATTGTAAAGTTTTCTGGCATCTCTAGGTTAAGGTTTTTTTTATATTGGTGGGGGGAAACGAGCGTGCAGGTCACTGATAATGCGTGATCGTTATCACTAGCATTGCCAGCTTTGGAAGTCAGGGTATACTTCATCATTGTAGGTACCTTTGTTGAAATACCGGCGAAGGGAGTTCGTTCCACATCTTTTTGGTACGTAGAAAAAAAATTCTTGAAAACCGTATAGTCGAAAGTTGCACGCATTCAAGTGGTACTGATGGTATTGCAGGCGATGACGTGCAATGCGGTGATGTATTTCGACGGCAGGCAATATTATTACAACATTATTTACTTTAAATTTCATTAGAAATATTGTATGTGTTCAGATTATATTGTTTTTAAGGCAACCACAGCATCTTTTACATTTATCTATTTATAAAACAAATATTTTAATGTAATAAGATATACAACATTGTTATTTTTTATAGAATAAGAAAATCACCTCTTTTGAGAAAAACATGAAACCGAGGACTCGAAATTACAATATAACAAGATTTCAGACTAAACAGCAAAGCCATAAATATTCCGATGTTCAGAGTAAACAGACAACATAATATAATAATGAGCTGTATGTGTATATACATATATGTGTATATACATATATATTTTAATCGCATATATATTATACCTTATATAATTTCAAAGTTATAAGCACCAAATGCATATGAAATTTAATTTGAAAATACAAACAGACACTTAAATTTTATTTATACAGATTATACATTTTTCATTATTTTTCTTATAATAGTTTGGTCTTAGATTCGATTCCGGTTCGAGTCGGGCATATTATTTACATTTATTAAATGAGTATAATTAAAAAAAATTGCTATATATATATATATATATATATATATATATCACTTGTTTCGTAAACACAATACAGTCTTTGCTGTAGTCTGGGTTCCGGTGTTGTGAGAGCGTTTGAATATTTATTATTTCTATTATTATTTTTATAAAAAAATTTATAAACGCATGATTATAAACGATCTTTTTATAAACGCACTTGGTCCCTCATTATTTTCTTTTGTTAATGTAATAATTATTTACTCAAGGCTTGGTATCCTTCTAATTTGCAGTGACTCCAGACTAAGGCCCTGCCACTAATGTAAGCGGTCCCATATATTACCGGAGCTGTGTCACCTGTGTTTCGTCGAGACACATTATAAATCTACTAAACGGCTTCTCTGGAGATCCTTTAATTTTCGTGCTCTTGACTTTGTATCACTATTGTATATATTTTATTATTTACAATATTTTATCGAAACTGAAACTAAGTTTTATCAAACGTCTAAAGTTTTCAAACTTTATAAGACGTATTGTTGAGTTTGGAGCAATTTTCTTAAAGTTGTATTAAATTGTAACATTGGTTTGAATTTTGGTGACAGTATTAGTTTGAATTTAAGTTAGAGGTGTTAAACATGTGAAATGAGTCAATATACGTTGTACTCAACACTGCAGGTCCCGTGATGGAGAGAACAGATAAGTTACTTTGAAGGTACTTTGTAAAACTGTCAAGATATGCTATTTTAGTTATAATATGAGTGAAAGAGAAATGTGTGTTTGTGTGTATTAATATTATTATCTTTATCTTTATCTTTAATTATTGTCATCTAGTAAATGCTTTTTTATTTAGAAATTATGCAATCATGATTTGTAATTTACTATAAAAAGAAAACATTTTTTTTTTCACTTAACTTTTTTTGCACATCTTCATTTTGGATTATACTTAGTAATTTATGTGATAATAATTAAAGAAACAATCTTCCAACTTATAATTATTATAACATATTACATTTTATTTACTTTGTTACTTTGCTTTAACGTTATTTTTATTATTTAATCAACAAAGAAATAATAATTACAAATAAAAGTATTTCTAAAATAAAATAATTGTTACGTAAATGGCACAGATCGAAATATAACACTTGTAAATGTTTTTTCTTTTTGTATGTTTAGCTGTTAGTGTAGAAATAAACAGAAATAGATACTTTGAGGTATGTTGGGTGTAGCTTACACAGCACAGCTTACTCCAGTATTCTGTAATCTGATTAATCTTTTATTCTCTAACTACAATAAAACTAAAGTGTAAAGATTTTCACCAATTGTATTTGAGTTTGGTGAAGGTGAAAAGGCTGAGGAAGTAGCAATTTGGAATCATCTAATTTACAGAATTGATAAGGTTATAATTTATTAATAACACTAAAATTCCCAAAGTGATCTCAGGGCAGTGTACAAATAGATACTTTAATTGACTTACAAAAGCATCTTTCAATTAGTCACAGTCCCCTGGCTATACTATACCTACGAGAGCGATCCTTGTTTAAGATTTTATATATACACTACAATTATTAGTATTTGTAGTTGTAGTTTATTGGTACGACATAAAATATATACAGATAATAATGAACATATGAAATGGGTGTCGTGTTTGTTTGTTGAATAAGTTAACATATATACATATAAACTGTTTTTAATTTTATTGTAAATATAGCTCATATTTACAATAAAATTAAGAATGTGACTCTAGACAATATTTAGGTAATGATAGTTGGTAATGATTTCAGTCATGAAGGAAGAGGGAGGAGAGTAGACAATATCTTTGTAGCATCAAGAATGTTTTATCCATAAAGATCCATATATTTATCTGATGTAAACAGCGTATCTGCATAGCTGAATGCAAAAAAAACATCTGTACGAGTGACGCAGTCAAGGGAATTACAGTTAAAGCCTGCTCTGACCGAGTTCCAAATTGAACTGAGAAGCAAGAAGTACTTTAAACGAGTTCCATTTTTTAACAATTTCTATTTTTTCCATACCTTTGAAAACTAAGTTAGAATACAATAATCAAATAAGTAGGTTTTGCTATATAGGATTTCTTATAATTTTATTCCCTTAAAAACTCTCCCAACCCATAAATAAATAAAACAATAAATATAAGAATAGTTGAAAAATTTAATCTGGATGTTTATAATAATACCTTTAAGGATATATATTGACATTTCCAAATGATTTAACCTTTATTTTGCAAACACATTCAGAAGCAAATATGAAGCTGTAGTATATATTCTGTTAATGAAGTATTTATTTGTATACTTTAAATAATTAATACGTTATATGAATTATACATGAATTTTAATATTAAGAGTTATATTAATATTATTTATGTAACTTTATTAAATGTCCTTCTTATCACCCGCACAGTGCAGTGACTTGTTAAGTATTCACGCGGCGTGGGTTATCTCACTGGAGTAACAACACTCTAATAACAAACCATATTTATACAAACCATATTTACTTCATTTCATTTGCTTCTTTTTATTTAAATTGTACTACTTGTGGTGTATTACTACTAATACAGATTTTAAAGTAAGATGACGTTGTAAATAATTTATAATATGGTGTTCGTAACCATGCTACGGGTGTTCGTAGCAGTGCTACAAACCAACGTAGCTCCGTAGACTCAACTACGTTAATGACCCGTAGGGTGTTCTTTTGTTTAAGATAAATTAATTTTATCATTGTATCGCTGTCATAACATTCGCCATCATTAAAAATACATTATAATTAAAACACAAAAAGTCAAAATATTATTTTTGCTTATTCCACGTTATAGAGTTTTAAGGACATTTATGTGAAAAAAAAACAGATTAAATGATTCTGAAGAAAAACTAAGATTCTAATTACATTGTTGCAAAGAATATTCATGAGATTCATCGATTGATTCACTTTTGACAAATTATTTGTCCGAATATAATCAATATTGTACACAGTTTAACTAATTTGATATACAAATATTAGTCTAGTCCTGTATCTATCATGCAGTTTGTTTAAGCGATATATTAACGTCAAGTGAAGCGGGTGATTAATAGATGAAGTGTTTTGGTCCGCTGTATTAACGATCCATATTATAATTACAGGTAGAAATAGACTATGTTATCTACCTTTTAAAAACCATCCCAATAACTGAATGTTTTCGCTAACTGTATTAAGACAACCCAAAATGTCAACATAAAACTCTCAGTCACTCGAAGTGAAACCTATTGGCATAGATAGTACCATTAATTTCCTATCATATATATTTGATATCGGGAGTGGAAAGACAGAGAATTGGAAGCGACCTTAAAAGTAATTAAAAGTGCACTGCTTTGACATAAAAACCAGTACCTATATCTTTTACCGGACATCAATTTTCTATGAAAAAGAACCCACCCATGAGAATAGTTAATCATTTTCTTTCTGTAATTTTATCTCAGTGTTCTAAAATTTGAAATAAGTCTGTCTCACTCTGTCCAAACGAAATACGTCATCTGAATGGAAATTTGCACCTTCGCCATACTGTAGATAAGATAATAGTCATTACATTATAACATTTTTATAAAGTTTTTTAAATGCAGCTATGTTATAAAATTAAAAGCTCGTTCCATTGATATATAACAACACGACGCACCGACGTTATATTACACAGAACATTTAACTCACAGACCGAGAAGCTGCGAGTTATAATGGCTCTAGTTCATACATATTTCATTCGTGATAAATGTTAACAAAAATAACAATTCTGTGTGGTTACAGCAATAATAGTGGTGGTGTAGTTTTAACTGTAGCTTGTATGAGCGTCACTCTCTCACGAAAGATAACTCACTACCCGGTAACTCACCCTCCGCTTCTCCTACGTTGTTCTGAAAAAATCCATTTATGCATCGATATTACATGTATATCTCGAAATCTATGGGCGGCGGGACCACTGACCATGAGATCGAAACTTCAATTCCCTCTCTGTACTATTAATAAATAAATACTTTATTAAATGTAATAAAAATATAATCTTAATACTTGCAATAAAATACGTTCACTCACGCAGTATGTCAGCGTAATCCTAAACACCGCAAAGATCTTCGCACACTTTAATTCACACAGTTTATGTTTATAATACGTGTAACAACAGTCCTACAGTGTAATAGATATTATGTTAAATAACATGTTTTACCACTTGTATCATAACTGAGAAAGTAAAAATTGTATCGCTTCTTGTATTTTGATATAAGGGGGTTACCTTTTAGGTAATTTTCAATTAATATCAAATTCTTCTATACTGCTTGTACAATCGTATTTAAATATGTATAAATATGTATATATATATACATATATATATGTATATATATATACATATTTATACAAAGAGATTGGAAATATAGACTAAGACAAAAAACAACCAATCGCTAATGAAAATATTTTATATTTTACATGGAAGTGGTTTTAAAAATAATCCATGTAAATAATTATATAGTATTAAATAGCGGCGCCATTAACGGTTTTTAAAAAAACGGTACAACATATATTTGTATAAGATAAACTGAATTCCACAAAATTTTATATTTTCTTTACTACTATAATCTTATTTCCTTATTTGAGCTATGATATGTAAATATGGACGTCGTACAAATAACATGTTGTCTGAACCTCCATTGCAATATTATTATATAGCACAATCGCTTTTCTATACAATATATATGATTTTGTTGCTTTGACTAGTACAGTAAAATATGTCTAAAGCGAACTAAAGTTTTGTATTAGACTTACAAATTTCAACAGTACCTACTTATCTGATACAGAAATTAGTAACAGGCTTGAAACTCGTTGTGACGCGCTTTGTCTCTCGAGGATGGACTTTCAGGCCTTAACTATCCCAATTAACATTTGACCTACATAGTTAAATATGATTAGAGAATAACTTAATTTATTATGTATTATAAGACTAGTGGAACTCAAACCTTTAACACTTTTTCAATCTTAACAAAAGAACATCACATAATAAAAATAGAGTATATTGATGCTGTATAGATGCAATTTAATGCACAGAAGTAAACTTTTTAAACTAAGACCCGTTCACGTTAGAAAAAATGCAGCTAATTTGCCGAAGGAATACTAATGAAGATAGTAAGAAGTAATATTACTTAACAAGTTATAATTAAGAGCGCTGGACGGCACTGTGACTAAGATCACTTTAAAATCAGATGTCGAGTAAAAGATGAAGGACATTGGAACAATACAACTTATTACCATTACGTTATTAATTAATTAATGGAAGAGGGTATTTGTAAAAAAGTTGAGACTAATGTTCCGTAGTGTTAATGATATCTCAAAGTATATCAGATGGTACTCCTTTTCGACAATTGTTATTAACAATTGACTGAAATAATAATTTCAAGTCTGAAGAATAAAGTGATGTATATAAAAAAATACTATCACAACTGAATCATTCACTTGAAAGAATCGTTCATAATGACTCAAGAATATATATATCTGTAATCTAATGATTATTTCGAGATTAAACTCTAAGAACGTACGACATCCATAAATACATTTTATCAACACATATACATGGTAACAAAATAAAAATGTCTCGTTTATTTTGTATAATATATATAAAACTACACTAAATAATAGTACGTTGGATTTGAATACCATTTATTTATCCTCAAGACATATTAATATGACACATAACGATATCCGGTATATAATAGAAACCACGCCAAAGAGCGAACACCTACGTTATTATAATAATCTCTAAGGATTCGAGTTTCATCATAGACTGGTAGATGTACGGAGTTAACTGTGATAAGGATGTAACGACTGCAGCACATTCTGTAAGTCGGAACTTGGAACACAGAACACAAAAGGATTTGTTGGGATAAAGTTTTCCATTAACGAGTTTGAAATTGTAAACTTCCGCTAATCTTTATAATATTGTTCGAAATGTTAGTGTTTGACTTTACAACATATCATATATTTAAATTGCAGGTAGAAGCGAATTGTAAGTTAATGAGAAAACTAAATTGTGGATTAAGTTAAAGAATGTTTTCAGATTTAAGGACGGTCAAATTCTTAACAGTAAAATTGGCTTGGGAACTTATTTTAAAATATGAGACATCTCTTTATAAAATATAGTTTTGTCCTTAACATGTGCCCTGCACCTTGTCTATAGAATAATCACTACATCCGCTCCCGCAGTAGAAAATGTTTCAAAGATGAGGTTATAGTTTTATTATGCCTAGAAATACCGTCATGGTTAAGAATTGTATTAATACAATGAACGAGAGCAAGGCTTGGTTCGAATATTAAATGGAAACTATATTAAATAACTAGGCGTATACATAAGAGGATCTCCACCCACGGGACTACAGAAGACTGACTAGCGACTGGCGTTTTGAAAGCTCTAATTACCAGTGACCCTTTACTAACATAGAATTCACGCTCCGAACACAACGTTTCACGTCGACATTCGTATTTGAACGACGTTGACATCGGTCCAACAGTACTAGACCCGTTCACGGTAGTCGAGCACTACGCTATCAGAAGTCATTTATTCGATGAGTACGAATAAATGTACTACTACTTGTTTGAGCAATAGCACTAAACAGATAAACTCCCAATTTATTTGACAAATTATTTCTTTTGTTTTACAAACAGTAGGACGTTCGATTTAATTTATCTCAAAACAATTTAATAAATGATTTAAACTAGTATTTCACCTCTATCATAGCATATTCAATTATATTAAGAGTAAATAATATGTATAATCAAAACACGTTGTCCTAATTTTTAGACTCTTTCTTTCAGACAGTCCAAGTGTAGAGTAGATATTTAGTTTGTTTTAATGTCAACGCAAACATACATAAGAAACTCCTTTTTTGTTTATTACAATATTTTAAAAATGTAAAAGTATTTAAAAGAACTATATATACTTTTTCATTCTATATTCAGTTCTTAAGAAATATTCCCAATAACTCTCTTTAATTCAGTTTATTAATTAGACGAACAGACCTCTTATAACCCAAATTTTGGGTAATTAACAGCAGTACTACCCTAAAATAAAATATATCGCACACAATGCTATCATGACTTGAGCCTTTGATCTCTGGAGTACCGTCCTTGTCCTAAAATAATACCTAAAATTTTACATGAAATGTACTAGTCCTGCAGTTTCTATTGTTTTTGTTTTTTTTTCTTTACTTACATTCTTGATATCCAAAGAAAGTGTTTTGAAGTAATATATTATTACGTAAATTATGATATCAAAGAGTTTTGATTTTTTAACACACAACTTCCCTAATTAGAACCAAGTTCCGTACACCTGAAACTGACAGAAGCGGTATGATTTATGAACGAATACAGTCAAGCGACACGGACTTGTTCATATCAGAGACTTGCTATACTTAGATTCAAAGTTCTTTCAGATGTTGATTAAAGGAAAAATAAAGTACTGTTTATATCTTAAATTTTCTTCTTTACGAACACGACTGTTCGTTTGAAAATTTGAGTTGAGTTCTTGGTTATTCGATACCTACATAGGATCTATGTGTAATTAACACGTTTTAATTTCTTCTCTGTTTTGGTTTAAATTTATTCAACAAAATTTTCACTTATAACTAAAAGTTTAAAAAGTGGGGAATACACTTTCTAAACTTTTAAGCTTTTACATGAAATAAATAAAAAAATATTATATAAATGTATATTTTCCAGTAGTAAGCAGACGAAATCACAAGCAACAGCTAGTATAAACTATAATCTAATCTATTTGATATAATCCGGTCAGTAGTCATAAAAAAAATATACACAAATTTGTTTGGTAAAAAATACAAATTTAGTACCACATTTTATGACAATTTCTAAAACAAATCGCTTTGACCTGAATGTAATAACAATTACTATTGGAAGTTTTATTGAGATAAAAAACGGTTAGAATATATTTTTGCTTGAATATCAAAAGTGAAAAGGTAATGTACATATACATTTCCCACTTTTACAGTTGCAGATTCTCTTTCCAATTATAGAAAGAATTCGAAACTTAACTTACCCTTAACGGTAACTGTCGGCAATAGACATCTGCAGCAAAAGATAACTGCGGGTGTATTGCCAACCTACCAGTAACCACACGTGGAATATATACACTGACCTCATGGTTTCATTTGGAAGTAAGATTGTAATTCTACCAAAAATGTAGAATGAAAAAAATCATAAGTTTCATTTTTGTATATTTCACATTTTCATTGTCTTTCCTTTTTGGATTTCCTTCGCTTCTATCTCAAATGATAAAAAGAATTTTGCCTTGAAGTCACCAACAGTAGACACGTATTACATAAACCACACATCATTTGTAACTCGTGAAACAGAATAAAATTGTATTTACGATTTAATAATAATGTAAAAAATACGTGAGTTTAAAATCATTAAATTGTTTTGTAAAATGGGTACAGAGAATGACAATAGCTGTTCATTGAGAGATCTAGAGAGAAAACATTTATTATGTGAATATAATATTTTCGTTGTGTATATTTTACATATCAGAAATGTTATATTCACAAGTAAATTATTAATCAAAAGTAATAGAGTGTTAATAAAGGTGTATTTAAAGGTATGTATGTAGTCGAGTTCACGTCATTGCGTGGTCACGTCGTACTGAATATTCATACAACGCACGTGTTGGATTAGGATCTGCACCATACGATAAGCACGCATCATATATTGACGACCTATCTTTAATATATTATTAACAAAAAGTATATTAAAAACTGTACACCAGATACCAAGCAACTACTTTATTTTCAAAGTTTTGTTCCAATATTTAAGGTGCAAACTACAGAAGTGCATACAACTACAATAGAAAGTGCAAAAACCAAAAATATCTTCAAACTTAATTATTAATACTATTTAAAAAATTAATTACAATTATCCTTAATTTAATTAGCTTAATAGACTTCAAAACCAGGACCGAAGTATTTATTAAGAACTATTTCCTCAAAGTCTCTTACATCCAGTAAGTCGGCGCGTATCTTCGTCGTTTATTCTCAATTTTCCGTAAACACATCGTCAGCGTTTCATTCTACTGCCGTATGTTATTGGGTAATATATCATAGTAAGGTAACATTATTCAAAATATAAATATATTTATGACTTTACAATTCTAGTTGAAATAGAAGAGGCGAGACGACTACCTCTTTTCAATTAATTATAATTAATTAATACGTATTAAATATATTCCTGAAAGTGCATAAATAGGTAACTTAAAATGATGCTTGCATGAGAAATCAAACCAATGCATGAACTGAATTGCTATTACAACTTAACTTTTTATTTTAAAACGAGCTTCGTGTTTGCATCACTCAATACACAGAGGGCGCTGGTTCTTTTGATTAAATGACAGAAAAGTCTTTTTATTATATTTATATTAAGCTTTATCTTTTTAGAAGGTATAAAGGTTAAAAGCTCCATTTTCTTTGTAGTATAAAACTTCAAAAGCGTAGTAAATACTTTTGCATATTTTGAAAATACATCTTTTAAAGGAAACAAAGAATACCCGAGAGATATTGCAAGGTAATATTAATATTTTATGCATATACAATATATTAGCTATGCATATTATTTTACAAGTAAATATATATAACTAAAAGTCGGGCGAGCAATGTGTCATCCCGAAAATAAAGAAATGTCCTGAAATCCAATAAGATTCGCGAACTGGCTCCAATTTCAAACTCAAACTATCCAGAGGAAAAAATATTTGGAATCGGTCCGGCAGAATAGCATACATTGCTGTACAGAAATGCGTTGTAGAAAATACATGTCACGAATATGTTGACCAAAGTTTTCTATTTGACAAAATCATGGATCAGATATTCATTTAAAATATATTATTTAATATTTTTACAGAAAATGTATCATAAAAATATCAAATCACCAAAGGAAGTTTTCCGATTCCAAATATATTGTATAGAAAATTTATTGTCAAGATAAATTTGCATACTGTTAGTAACTTAAGTTGTATAAAGAAATAAAGATATATAGATGTTAAATAGTCGTTATTGTAAGCACGCTAACTAGTCTCCGGTCATGTGTTTGGTTAAGTAGGTTAGTCTCATCATGCAGAGGTGCTTAAATGACACTAAATGCAAATTTACAGAAGTGGCATTCATTGTTTAACCGTTCATTAAATAATAATAAAATAATACAACGCAATTTACTTTCTTATTAAAATTAATAAGGTTTAAAGTTAAAATGATCAGACACTAAACCAATAAGAAATATAAAGATATATTTTTTTAGAGTCAGAGTCAACGAGGTGGAGACTGGCAGCTAAACACTCGGTATTTTATTTCACCATACTAAAGCTTTGTAACAGTCACACAATAATTTCTAGCATTTCTATTTGCAACATTATATTTCTAAAAAAATGATAAAATATAAACAGAGTAAAAATATATTATAACAGAATCAAGATTGTTACGAGCAGTAACAAATGTTATTTATTAAATTTTCGTTAATTTCATGTTAACACGATAACAATGAAACAATATATACATATATTTAATTTCATAATACACTAATCAAGGTGTTACGTATGCCTTTCATATTAAGTAAAACTCGCAGCTAGCACCACGAGCTCTCGTGCCATAATTCTTATAATATTTGTTCCACGTGATATCATGAATAATAAACAGCACGTCAGTGCAATCGGGAATGTGAATACGCCCCGAGATAATTCACAGTGAGACTATCTCGGCATGTGTCTCGTTAATGTACGGAATTCCCGATGCCGTTGGTGGTTTGTGTTTAATTTATATATTGGGATTTTTAATTCCTATCGTACATTAATATTTACTTTGATTATTTTAGTATTTGATAAGATTCTATGAATTAGATTTGATGTAACAATAACACAGTTAGTTTATGATAGGTATTATCATGGCATGATATAATTAAAATATAGCAATAACATAAATAATAACGACATGTTATACTGTGGGTATTTTTATATCAACAGAAGTTTACAAACTGCGATTTTCACAAAAAAATCTAATGAACGCGAGGTTACATTTCAGTCATTATTCTCGGTAAAAATATTTATGTTTTTCAACAATTTTAAACTCTCAGATACCGCTGTCCATTTAACACACAAACAAACAAATGTATTATGTAATGTATTCATTGTATTACTGCAGCAACCCTGGTTCTGCTCATGTTAATATTATTTAGAATATATAGATAGAAATATGGTGTATGTACATAAAATTACGTAGTCAATTTAAACTTTATTGCCACTTTTTTTGTATAAACATTGTTCCTATTCGAATATTTATACTCAGAACTACTTTTATCTTAGCATTGGAGTAAAATATCTTTAGGATGGTTTCAAGAAACTCTAATCATGGGAACATTGTCATTTATATCAACAACGAACAGAAAAACAGAAATACTTTCTTTAATTACTAACAAAGTTTTTTAACTAATGGTGTTTCCTAAACATACATTCTCCACTTTAAATATATATATATTATAAAGTAAATCATTCTGATGCCTTCACCAGACACCACCTTTGATGTACTATTACAATACATGGAGTACTGATCTTATCAGAGGAACAGTTGCTCTGAATACCAGCTAGAGACGTTTTAAAAAACTGATGGATACATGCAGAGGAGCTCACAAGTGAATTGCTTCAGAGCCTTGAACATCGTCGAAAAGTCAGAAGGCATTGTCTCTTTCCTTCTATCGGACAACCCTCAATGAGCGCAACCTCTTTATAGCGGAAATCACAATCGTTTGCAAAAAACATTTTGTTTCCACTTTCACTATAGATATATATGGATACCCATATAATGGGAACGTGTTGCCCAAATCTGTTTCCTTATACTCTAGGGTCTTTAAAACATAGGAGAAAGGTACCTTTTGGGGAAGCGTTTTACTGCTTAGACTTTCATCGGTTATCACGAGATAGTAGGCAAACCCGCTACAAAACGCTAGTTGGTCTATAAAACCATTAATTTACGAGATTGGTTATTAATACAATAAGTTGACTCTAGACTCTTGAACTTCAATAACCGAGTTTTATTAAAAAACAACATTGAGCAATTCATTTTACAGACCAACTTTTATTTTGCCCTAAAGTATAGAATCTTAAAATGTACCTACAAAATAATCAAGAATGTTTATCAAATATAATACTAAACTGCGTAGACCTAGTCTATACTGAAATATATATATATTATTTATATATAAATAAAAAAATATATATATATATATAACACTCTACTATGTTTATAACAATTATAAATACAATTCGAAAATCTAAATGTCGTGTAAATAGTGCTTAATTTAAATTAAGAAGTAACAATCGGATTCGATTTGTAGACTCGTAACATCGCTTACTATCTTCTGATTTGCTGATCATTTATTATTTACATTATGTGTTAAACTAATCAGGGATCATTTTATAAAAGATATTACTAGATAGTGGAGTGAAATAAGCTAAATTAATTAGAACTACAAGTTTTTTTACTAAAAACAATATATACAAAAATAAGAAGAGTAACCTCTTTCATTACACACCTCGTTCCACACGACCTACTCACTACCGACACTACTCGAGTAGTATGTACTTGTACTACGAGCTCTTTCACCATATTTATGAATACCAACCAACCGCTATTCAATTAATATATAACTCTTGTATACTTCCAAATAAGAAGCAACGTCTATATTAATATGAAGAGAAAACTTTGTATCCTTTATAGTTTAGTGCGCTCTGAGGTTTGTGCGATTTGGAGTAGCTCTTTATACTGAGTATGAATGCATGTCTGAAACTTAAATGTATATTACAAATGCATTAAAGGATTCGTTGATCACACAAATTTAGAGTAATTTACACACACTAATTTATTTAGATCACACTAATGTATCAAATATATATATATATAGGCAATGTTTGTCCAAACTCTTATTAACTTATAAACTACGAATGTCGACTACCAATATTAGAACTAGTCACTTTAGTTAGTGTTATTTATCAATGTTACAAATAAATTGCTTGAAATATATTTCCTTCCTTTATTCTTTATAAAGATAAATGTTTGCTTCTTAGTTTGATTTTATTTAAACTGTGTTATATTTCAGACAAAGTTCAGTAAATCTTTCAGCGATGAGTAACGCTCTGTGAGTGCAGTTCCGTGTCGTCATTTCTGGAACTGCTCTCTGCAAGATATCGGACTTCACCAATACACTTCATTACTTATTTTGATATCAATGTTACTTATATAACTGCAGAGAGCAGGAACTATCTGTTCGTAAAAACAACGAACATATTATTTCATAAATATATTATCATATATGAAAAGATTTATTGTTACTGTCTTTGGATTAACAATTTTTATGAAACAGTAAAATAAATGTAGTCTTCGTTTGTTTTTTGTTTCTTTTATTGTTGCAAGTTATGAGATTGATAAAATATTTTAAGCAGCTATCTTTTCTAATCTTACAAAATAGCCTTTGAAATGAAAAATCAGTTACCAATATTTTTCTTGACTTATCTGTTTCATATCTCTACATAAAGTGACAAATTAAATTATCTTAAACAACGTAACATGTATTAAATTTGACATCAATAAAATATATATATCAACACAACGAGCAGGTAAACTATTCAGGCATTATCTGTCGCATCGGTACTCATTATAATGAATATAGCAATATATATGTAAATGTTTCAGGACACTTATTAGAATTTTTCAAATAAAAAGCATTTAACAATATAAAATAGTTATTTAATAAAATAAATGAATATTTTAAAATATCTATTGACATACATAAGTTGGGGAACGCAGCCAATATTATAGCAGCATGTGCGTATACACGTTATTTAAAATTATATTATTTATTTTTAAAAAATAATTTAGAATGACCATTCTAAAAATTATATTTTTTATTGAAAATAAAAAATATTTCTTTTAATTTTGAAATACTAATTTGAAATAATCTTTATTGAAATAATAGCTTACAGATATTATTTCAATAATAAATTCTTCTATAAGCGTGAGTGTGCTTAACCAAAGGGTTCATACGAAACACAGAATTTGGTAAAGACCGCAATTTTTAAGTTAAAATTAAAAAATATATTTTTATGTGTATAAAATTTTACACATTTCTCACATTTTCTTCCGAAAACACAAAAAGCTAAAACTTTAAATGATGTTTATTGATCATACATGTTACTACCCTTTCTTTATCTCCCAAAAATGTATATAAAAGTTCTTTTATTACTAGATATTTGTATTAAAAGAATTAAATAAATGTATAATGAGTCTCATTTCCTCCCAAACTCTGTCACGGTAACATCCAATCAGTGATATCTCTGCCTCGTCTCTTATCACACAGAGCAGTCACGTGGCCTCATAATGATAGACCGAATCAATAGTCATTATACTCAGCTCCTGGAATATATTGAGGAACATTTCAGGTTTCTAAGCTAAGTTTAAAACTCCATTAACAAAGATTATAAGAATATTGATTGCACAATTTAACAGTATTGATTTATTTGTTACTCAAAACTTATAAATGAAAACTGAAATGAAATTATCGTCATTGAAATTATAATTAAATTCAAAGAAAATATCAATAAATTAAAAAGAAATGTATCATAAATATATTATTACCATACAGACCCAGTGTATTCTACAACAGCATGGTGTAATTAGTTATTTCTTAAGACTTATATTTATCTTCACTATTTATAACTTTTATTTGCGTAACTGAAAGGTATTGTAATTGGTTTCTTGTCTTCATACTTTTATGGGAAGTACTTAAAAATCATTCAATCAAGATTTAAATATGTGTTATGTATCTTAAATAACAAAAATAGACACACAGTATTCAAAGATACAAAAGATTAAATAAGAAAGATAAAGACGAGTAATAACTATAAGTACCATACAAAAGGAGATATAAAATAAAGAAACCTTTTAGTTTACCATATACGTACATACACATAACCATATACGTACTTACGTTTTCGTATATTGAGATACAAGTCTTTAATTTGTCGAGTAAATTACTAAGTTTAATTGTTAGTAAATTTGTTTCACTTACAGATGACTACCGCCGTTTAATAATTGATAGAGCAGAGTGCAGTGGTGATGGACACACAGACAGGGTAAATGATTTCTAAATACATCCTCTAACTAAGGACACTTACATTCTGATATAGCAGATTCCGTGTAAGGTGTAGAAAAATAAACACACAGATCTCCACAAAACTTTAAATACGTTTAAATCATTATCACACAAAAATAGTAGAATGTTGATATCTATATTTTCCTTAAACACTTTAAATATGTGTTCAAAAAACTTATTTATACTTACATACAAACAGAATAACTGTTTAAATAAAATAAGTATTCTATTTATAGTCGGTAACTAACAAAGCTGAAAGAAAGAATTCTAACAGAAATATGAGAACAAAGCCAACAAAACTCAACAATGTCCAGTTTATGTAAGCCGCCATATTTACTAGATGATTTCCCGTGACGACACTCGACAGTACTACTAATATTTAAAAGCTCTTCTAACAATGCAGGATAAAAGTAACTACTTACTCAGAATTGTTGGTTACAATTCATAGGCAAGAAAATACACAATGGAAACTAATGCTATTATTTTATATCAGTAAGTTTGTTTATTTAATTGAATCTTTCTTCAGTGAGGGAGTCAAAGTCA
The DNA here is from genome assembly GCA_918358865.1 of Melinaea marsaeus rileyi. Taxonomy (NCBI): domain Eukaryota; kingdom Metazoa; phylum Arthropoda; class Insecta; order Lepidoptera; family Nymphalidae; genus Melinaea; species Melinaea marsaeus. Next base: position 14,659,466 of record OU911085.1, read on the forward strand.
ACGAGGTGCAGACTGGCAGCAAGACACTCGGTATTTTATTTCACCAGACTAAAGCTTTGTAAGCGTCACTCAATAAATCACATAGCATTTCTATTTGCAACATTATATTCCTAAAAAATTATAAAATATAAACACAGTAAAAATATATTACAATAGAATCAAGATTGTTACGAGCAGTAACAAATGTTATTTACAATTGTCGTTAATTTCATGTTAACACGATAACAATGAAACAATATATATATATATATATATATATATATATATTAATTTCATAATATAATATTATCAAGGAGTTACGTATGACTTTCATATTGTTAATACAACGTAATGAAATATAGAGTTTTGTAAGGAAAACTCACAGCTAGCACCACGAGCTCTCGTGCCATAATTCTTATAATATTTGTTCCACGTGATATCATGAATAATAAACAGCACTTCAGTGCAATCGCCAATGTGAATACGACCCGAGATAATTCACAGTGAGACTATCTCGGCATGTGTCTCGTTAATTTACGGAATTGTCGATTCCGTTGGTGGTTTGTGTTTAATTTATATATTGGGATTTTTGATTCCTATCGTACAATTAATATTTACTTTGATTATTTTAGTATTTCATAAGATTCTGTGAATTAGATCTGATGTAACTATAAAAAAATAATGTATGATATGAAATAACTCCAACACACTAAGATATAGCAATAACATAAATAATAAGGACATGTTATATGGTGGGTATTTTTTTCAACAGAAGCTTACAAACTCTGATTTTCACAAAAAAATCTGGTGAACGCGAGGTTACATTTCAGTTATTATTATCGGTAAAAATATTTATGTTTTTCAACAATTTTAAACTCTCAGATACCTCTGTCCATTTAACACACAAACAAATAAATGTGTTATGTAATGTATTCATTGTATTACTGCAGCAACCCTGGTTCTGCTTATGTTAATATAATTTAGAATATATAGATAGAAATATGGTGTATGTACATAAAATTACGTAGTAAATTTAAACTTTATTGCCACTTTTTTTGTATAAACATTGTTCCTATTCGAATATTTATACTCAGAACTACTTTTATCTTAGCATTGGAGTAAAATATCTTTAGGATGGTTTCAAGAAACTCTAATCATGGGAACATTGTCATTTATATCAACAACGAACAGAAAAACAGAAATACTTTCTTTAATTACTAACAAAGTTTTTTAACTAATGGTGTTTCCTAAACATACATTCTCCACTTTAAATATATATATATTATAAAGTAAATCATTCTGATGCCTTCACCAGACACCACCTTTGATGTACTATCACAATACATGGAGTACTGATCTTATCAGAGGAACAGTTGCTCTGAATACCAGCTAGAGGCGTTTTAAAAAACTGATGGATACATGCAGAGGAGCTCACAAGTGAATTGCTTCAGAGCCTTGAACATCGTCGAAAAGTCAGAAGGCATTATCTCTTTCCTTCTATCGGACAACCCTCAATGAGCGCAACCTCTTTATAGCGGAAATCACAATCGTTTGCAAAAAACATTTTGTTTCCACTTTCACTATACATATATATGGATATCCATATAATGAAAACGTGTTGCCCAAATCTGTTTCCTTATACTCTAGGATCTTCAAAACATAGGAGAAAGATATCTTTTGGGGAAGAGTTTTACAACTTAGACTTTCATCGGTTATCACGAGATAGTAGTCAAAACCGCTACAAAACGCTAGTTGTTCTATAAAATAATTAATTTACGAGATTGGTTCTTAATACAATAAGTTAACCCTTGACTCTTGAACTTCAATAACCGAGTTTTATTAAAAAACAACAATGAGCCATTCATTTTACAGACCAACTTTTATTTTGCCCTAAAGTATAGAATCTTAAAATGTACCTACAAAATAATCAAGAATATCTATCAAATATAATACTTAACTGCGTAGACCTAGTCTATACTGAAATATATATATATATATATATATATATATATATATATATATATATATATATATATATATATATATATATATATATGTGTGTTATAAACATAGTAGAATGTTTCTTTTATATATATATATATATATATATATATATATATAAAAGAAACACTCTACCATGCTTATAACAATGAGAAATAAAATCCGAAAGTCAAAATGTAGTGTAAATAGTGCTTAATTTAAATTAAGAAGTAACAATCGGATTCGATTTGAAGACTCGTAACATCGCTTACTATCTTCTGATTTGCTGATCATTTATTATTTACATTATGTGTTAAACTAATCAGGGATCATTTTATAAAAGATATTACTAGATAGTGGAGAGAAATAAGCTAAATTAATTAGAACTGCAAGTTTTTTTACTAAAAACAATATCAAAAAGTAAGAAGAGTAACCTCTTTCATTACACACCTCGTTCCACACGACCTACTCACTACCGACACTACTCGACTAGTGTGTACTTGAACTACGAGCTCTTTCACCATATTTATGAATACAAACCAACCGCTATTCAATTAATATATATACTTGTATACTTCCAAATATGAAGTAACGTCTATATTAATATGAAGAGATAACTTTGTATCCTTTATAGTTTAGTGCGCTCTAAGGTTTGTGAGATTTGGCGTAGCTCTTTATACTGAGTATGAATCCATGTCTGAAACTTAAATGTATTTGTAATAGCATTAAAGGACTGATTTGTTAGATCAAACTAATGTATCAAATAAATATATATATATATAGGTAATGTTTGTCCAAACTCTTATTAACATATAAACTACGAATGTCGACTACCAATATTAGAACTAGTCACTTTAGTTAGTGTTATTTATCAATGTTACAAATAAAATGCTTGAAATATTTTTCCTTAACGTTAACGTAACGTAACGTAACGTTCTATAACGTTAAAACTTGTTGTGACTTGCTTTGTCTCTCGAGGATGGACTTTGAGGCCTTCACTATTCGAATTAACATTTGACCTACATAGTTGATTATGGTTCAAGAATAACTTAATTTATTATGTATTATAAGACTAGTGGAACTCAAACCTTTAACACTTTTTCAATCTTAACAAAAGAACATTACATAATAAGCTTTAAAAATAGAGTATATTGATGCTGTATAGATGCAATTTAATGCACAGAAGTAAATCTAGACAACTTTTTAAAATAAAACCAGTTTCCGTTAGAAAAAATGCAGCTAATTTGCCGAAGGAATACTAATCAAGAGAGTAAGAAGTAATATTACTTAACAAGTTATAATTAAGAGCGCTGGATGGTACTGCGGCTAAGATCACTTTAAACCAGATGTCGAGTAAAAGATGAAGGACATTGGAACAACATAACTTATTACCATTACGTTATTAATTAATTAGTGGAAGTGGGTATTTGTAAAAAAGTTGTGACTAATGTTCCGTAGTGTTAATGATATCTCAAAGTATAACAGACGGTACTCCTTTTCGACAATTGTAAATAACAATTGACTCAAATAATAATTTCAAGTCTGAAGAATAAAGTAAAGTATATTAAAAAATACTATCACAACTGAATCATTCACTTGAAAGAATCGTTCATAATGACTCAAGAATATACAATTAAGTCTTCTTAATGCAAAATATTATTTTTATTTAAATGTTATATCAGTAATGTAATAATTACTTCAAGATTAAACTTTTAGAAAGTACGACATCCATAAATACATTTATCAACACTATATATATATGCTAACAAAATAAAAATGTTTAGAATATTAATAAAACTACACTAAATAATATTATATTGGATTTAATACCATTTATTTAACCTCAAGACATAGTAATATGACACATAACGATATCCGGTATATAATAGAAACCACGCCAAAGAACGAACACCTACGTTATTATAATAATCTCTAAGGATTCGAGTTTCATCAGACACTGGTAGAAGTACGGAGTTAACTGTGATCAGGATGTAACGACTGCAACACTTCTGTGAGTAGGAACTTGGAACACAGAACACAAAAGGATTTGTTGGCATAAAGTTTTTCATTAACGAATTTGAAATTGTAAACTTCCGCTTACCTTTATAATATTATTCGAAATGTTAGAGTTTAACTTTATAACAAATCATATATTTAAATTGCAGGTAGAACCGAAGTGTAAGTTAATGAGAAAACTAAATTGTGGATTAAGTCAAAGAATGTTTGCAGATTTAAGGACGGTCAAATTCTTGAAAGTAAAATTGGCTAGGAAACTTATTTTTAAATAGCTTATTTAAATTGTTTCATAAACACAGTGGGACATCTCATTATAAAATATAGTTTTGACCTTAACATGCGCCCTGCACCTTGTCTATAGAATAATCACTACATCCGCTTCCGCAGTAGAAAATGTTTCAAAGATGAGGTTATAGTTTTATTATGCCTAGAAATACCGTCATGGTTAAGAATTGTATTAATACAATGAACGAGAGCAAGGCTTGGTTCGAATATTAAATGGAAACTATATTAAATAACTAGGCGCATACAGACTACAGAAGACTGACTAGCGACGGCCGTTTTGAAAGCTCTAATTACTAGTGACCCTTACCTAACATAGAATTTACGCTCAGAACTCAACGTTTTACGACTTTTTCGTTTGTATTTGAACGACGTTGACATCGGTCCAACAGTACTAGTCCCGTTCACGGTAGTCGAACACTATGCTATCAGAAGTCATTTATGCAATTAATACGCATAAATGACTTCTGGTTAGAAAGTTAGTATAAAATTGGCAATTAAAGTGAAAAATAACCTTGTCTTCAATCTGTGTTGTGTAAGCTATGGATTTTATAAGTTTTACAGTACATTCAATATTATTTTCAATATATTGTAATAGTAATTTGAAAAATTATTTATCAGACTCACAGGATATCGTACTCGAAAATTTACGAAAAAAATTAAAAGATATGTATATTATAATTATAGTTGAATTTAAGTAGCGTTGTGTTATCAAACAAATAAAGTAACCTACCTTATTTTAATGTCAACGCAAACATAGATAAGAAACTTCTTTTTTTGTTTATCACAATATCATAACATCACTTTAAAAATGTAAAACTATTTAAAAAATCATTGTCCATTTCATTCTATATTCACTTCTTAAGAAATATTCCCAATAACTCTCTTCAATTCATTTTATAAATTAGACGAACAAACCTCTTTATAACCCAAATTTTGAGTAATCAGCAGCAGTACTACCCTAAAATAAAATATATCACACACAATGCTATCAAGACTTGAACCTTCAATCTCTGGAGTACCGTCCTCGTCCTAAAATAAAACCTAAAATTTGATATGAGATGTACTAGTCCAGTAGTTTCTATTGTTTTTGTTTTTTTTTCTTTACTTTCTTGACATCCAAAGAAATTGTTTTGACGTAATATATCTTTACGTAAATTATAATACCAAAGAGTGCTTAAGAATAACTTAGTAAGATGGGGCAAAGCCACCGAAAAATCTTGCAACATCTGCGGGGAGGCAGTAGGAACCGCGAAACACTTGCTAGTAGGGTGTAGGGTACTATTAAATAGAGGTAAATACTCGCGTCGCCACGATAAAGTATTAGAAATCATACGAGAAGCGGTTAGTCTTTCTGTAGCAAGAGCGCAGAGGGGTATAACAACCACCAAAAAATCAGTAGAGTTCGTAAAGGCAGGTTCGTCCAAAAAATCTAAATTAAAACCGTATTCCATCTTGGACGCGTCTCCTGATTGGACTCTCATGATGGACACGTATGAAAGGCAATACAAAATCCCCGGGGATGTTTGTGTTTCGTCATCTAGGCCGGACTTATTCCTGTATTCAAAACAACTAAGGCGCGTTATACTTGTGGAGCTTACTGTACCCTGGGAAACAAACATACCCAAAGATCATACATTTAAGCTTAACAAGTATTACGAACTATGTAACGAACTGATCAGGAATAGATTTATAGTTAATTTGTACGCTGTAGAAGTAGGAGCGAGAGGTATAACAGCAAAATCTCTCTACAACTTATTTAAGGATCTCGGCCTTTCTAGAACGATCATCAGTTCACTTCTGGAACGTATTTCAAAGGCGGCTTTAGTAGGTTCTTACGATATTTGGTTAGGTAGGGAGAGGAGCGTAAACAGTGAAGGTGAGCGTGTATGCGCATAGTAAAGGGGCCCCTTAAACCTACATCTGGGTCGCAAGTCCCAGGCATTGTTTGCGCTCCTCTTCTTGCAACGCGATGGGCCCGGCACCCGCACGGTGAATCCATGGAATGCTAAGAAGCTTCGTCTCTTGATGTCTTAACACACAACTTCCCTAAGTAGAACCAAGTTCCGTACACCTGAATATGACAGAAGCGGTATGATTTATGAACGAATACAGTCAAGCGACACGGACTTGTTCATATCAGAGATTTGCTATACTTAGATTCAAAGTTCTTTCAAATGGTGATTTACGACAAAATAAAGTACTATTTATATCTTAAATTTTCTTCTTTACGAACACGAATGTCCGGTTGAAAATTTGAGTGGAGTTCTTGGCTTCTTCATTCATACATAGGATCTATGTGTATTTAACACATTTTAATTTCTTCTCTGTTTTAGTTTAAATTTCTGCAACAAAATCTATACTTATAAGTAAAAATTTAGAAATGTCACACGACCTACATAAAATAAATAAAAAGGGATCTATATTATATGAATGTATATTTTCCAATAGTAAGCAGACGAAGTCACAGGCAACAGCTAATATAAACTATAATCTAATCTAACTTATATAATCCGGTCAGCGGTCATAAAAAATTGTTTATTATAAACAATATAATATTATTATTTGTAAATAAATTAATATATACAAATTTGTTTAGTAAGAAATACAAATTGAGTACTACATTTTATGGCAATTTCTGAAACAAATCGCATTGACCTGAATGTAATAACAATTACTATTTGGAGTTTTATTGAGGTCTTCGAAATCAGGCAGAAATAAATTTTTTGCTTGAATATCAAAAGTGAAAAAGTAATGTACGTATACAGTTCCCACTTTTACAGTTGCACATTCTCTTTCTAATTTTAGAAAGAGTTCGAAACTTAACTTTCCCTTAACGGTAACTGTAAATGATAGACATCTGCAGCAGAAAGATAATTGCGGGTGTATTGCCAACCTACCAGGAACCACACCTATAATATATATACTGATCTCATGGTTTCATTTTTAAGAAAGATTGTAATTCTACCAAAAATGTAGAATAAAAAAAAATAACATTCATTTTTGTATATTTCACATTTTTCCTTGTGTTTTCTTTTTTGTTTTTCTTCGTTTCTATCTCAAATGATAAAAATAATTTTGCCTTGAAGTCATCAACGGTAGACACGTATTACATAAACCACACATCAGTTTGTAACTCGTGAAAGAGAATAAAATTTTATTTATGATTTAATAATAATGTAAGAAATACGAGAGTTTAAAATCATTAAATTGTTTTGTAAAATGGGTTCAGAGAATGACAATAGCTGTTCATTGAGAGATCTAGAGAGAAAACATTTATTATGTGAATATAATATGCTCGTTGTGTATATTTTACATATCAGAAATATTATATTCACAAGTAAATTAGTAATCAAAAGTAATATAATGTTAATATAAGTGTATTTAAAGGTATGTATGTAGTCGAGTTCACGTCGTTGCGTGGTCACGTCGTACTGAATATTCATACAACGCACGTGTCGGATTAGGATCTGCACCATACGAAAAGCACGCATCATATATTGACGACCTATCTTTAATATATTATTAACAAAAAGTATATTAAAAACTGTACACCAGATACCAAGCAACTACTTTATTTTCAAAGTTTTGTTCCAATATTTAAGGTGCAAACTACAGAAGTGCATACAACTACAATAGAAAGTGCAAAAACCAAAAATATCTTCAAACTTAATTATTAATACTATTTAAAAAATTAATTACAATTATCCTTAATTTAATTAGCTTAATAGACTTCAAAACCAGGACCGAAGTATTTATTAAGAACTGTTTCCTCAAAGTCTCTTACATCCAGTAAGTCGGCGCGTATCTTCGTCGTTTATTCTCAATTTTCCGTAAACACATCGTCAGCGTTTTATTCTATTCCCGTATTTTATTAGATAATATATCATAGTTACGTAACGTGCATCTTAATATTATTCAACATATAAATATATTCATGACTTTACAATTCTAGTTGAAATAGAAGAGACGATTCGATAATACCTACCTCTTTTCAGTTAATTATAATTAATTAATACCTATTGAATATATTCCTGGAACTGCATAAATAGGTAATTTTAAATGATGCATGCATGAGAAATCAAATATATGCATGAATTGAACTGCTATTACAACTTAACTTTTCATATTAAAAGGAGCTTCGTGTTTGCATCACTCAATACACAGAGGGCGCTGGTTCTTTTGATTAAATGACAGAAAAGTCTTTTTATTATATTTATATTAAGCTTTATCTTTTTAGAAGGTATAAAGGTTAAAAGCTCCATTTTCTTTGTAGTATAAAACTTCAACAGCGTAGTAAATACTTTTGCATATTTTGAAAATACATCTTTTAAAGGAAACAAAGAATACCCGAGAGATATTGCAAGGTAATATTAATATTTTATGCATATACAATATATTAGCTATGCATATTATTTTACAAGTAAATATATATAACTAAAAGTCGGGCGAGCAATGTGTCATCCCGAAAATAAAGAAATGTCCTGAAATCCAATAAGATTCGCGAACTGGCTCCAATTTCAAACTCAAACTATCCAGAGGAAAAAATATTTGGAATCGGTCCGGCAGAATAGCATACATTGCTGTACAGAAATGCGTTGTAGAAAATACATGTCACGAATATGTTGACCAAAGTTTTCTATTTGACAAAATCATGGATCAGATATTCATTTAAAATATATTATTTAATATTTTTACAGAAAATGTATCATAAAAATATCAAATCACCAAAGGAAGTTTTCCGATTCCAAATATATTGTATAGAAAATTTATTGTCAAGATAAATTTGCATACTGTTAGTAACTTAAGTTGTATAAAGAAATAACGATATATAGATGTTAAATAGTCGTTATTGTAAGCACGCTAACTAGTCTCCGGTCATGTGTTTGGTTAAGTAGGTTAGTCTCATCATGCAGAGGTGCTTAAATGACACTAAATGCAAATTTACAGAAGTGGCATTCATTGTTTAACCGTTCATTAAATAATAATAAAATAATACAACGCAATTTACTTTCTTATTAAAATTAATAAGGTTTAAAGTTAAAATGATCAGACACTAAACCAATAAGAAATATAAAGATATATTTTTTTAGAGTCAGAGTCAACGAGGTGGAGACTGGCAGCTAAACACTCGGTATTTTATTTCACCATACTAAAGCTTTGTAACAGTCACACAATAATTTCTAGCATTTCTATTTGCAACATTATATTTCTAAAAAAATGATAAAATATAAACAGAGTAAAAATATATTATAACAGAATCAAGATTGTTACGAGCAGTAACAAATGTTATTTATTAAATTTTCGTTAATTTCATGTTAACACGATAACAATGAAACAATATATATATATATTTAATTTCATAATACACTAATCAAGGTGTTACGTATGCCTTTCATATTAAGTAAAACTCGCAGCTAGCACCACGAGCTCTCGTGCCATAATTCTTATAATATTTGTTCCACGTGATATCATGAATAATAAACAGCACTTCAGTGCAATCGGGAATGTGAATACGCCCCGAGATAATTCACAGTGAGACTATCTCGGCATGTGTCTCGTTAATGTACGGAATTCCCGATGCCGTTGGTGGTTTGTGTTTAATTTATATATTGGGATTTTTAATTCCTATCGTACATTAATATTTACTTTGATTATTTTAGTATTTGATAAGATTCTATGAATTAGATTTGATGTAACAATAACACAGTTAGTTTATGATAGGTATTATCATGGCATGATATAATTAAAATATAGCAATAACATAAATAATAACGACATGTTATACTGTGGGTATTTTTATATCAACAGTAGTTTACAAACTGCGATTTTCACAAAAAAATCTAATGAACGCGAGGTTACATTTCAGTCATTATTCTCGGTAAAAATATTTATGTTTTTCAACAATTTTAAACTCTCAGATACCGCTGTCCATTTAACACACAAACAAACAAATGTATTATGTAATGTATTCATTGTATTACTGCAGCAACCCTGGTTCTGCTCATGTTAATATTATTTAGAATATATAGATAGAAATATGGTGTATGTACATAAAATTACGTAGTAAATTTAAACTTTATTGCCACTTTTTTTGTATAAACATTGTTCCTATTCGAATATTTATACTCAGAACTACTTTTATCTTAGCATTGGAGTAAAATATCTTTAGGATGGTTTCAAGAAACTCTAATCATGGGAACATTGTCATTTATATCAACAACGAACAGAAAAACAGAAATACTTTCTTTAATTACTAACAAAGTTTTTTAACTAATGGTGTTTCCTAAACATACATTCTCCACTTTAAATATATATATATTATAAAGTAAATCATTCTGATGCCTTCACCAGACACCACCTTTGATGTACTATTACAATACATGGAGTACTGATCTTATCAGAGGAACAGTTGCTCTGAATACCAGCTAGAGACGTTTTAAAAAACTGATGGATACATGCAGAGGAGCTCACAAGTGAATTGCTTCAGAGCCTTGAACATCGTCGAAAAGTCAGAAGGCATTGTCTCTTTCCTTCTATCGGACAACCCTCAATGAGCGCAACCTCTTTATAGCGGAAATCACAATCGTTTGCAAAAAACATTTTGTTTCCACTTTCACTATAGATATATATGGATACCCATATAATGGTAACGTGTTGCCCAAATCTGTTTCCTTATACTCTAGGGTCTTTAAAACATAGGAGAAAGGTACCTTTTGGGGAAGCGTTTTACTGCTTAGACTTTCATCGGTTATCACGAGATAGTAGGCAAACCCGCTACAAAACGCTAGTTGGTCTATAAAACCATTAATTTACGAGATTGGTTATTAATACAATAAGTTGACTCTAGACTCTTGAACTTCAATAACCGAGTTTTATTAAAAAACAACATTGAGCAATTCATTTTACAGACCAACTTTTATTTTGCCCTAAAGTATAGAATCTTAAAATGTACCTACAAAATAATCAAGAATGTTTATCAAATATAATACTAAACTGCGTAGACCTAGTCTATACTGAAATATATATATATTATTTATATATAAATAAATATATATATATATATATATATATATATATATATATATATATATATATATATATAATAAACACTCTACTATGTTTATAACAATTATAAATACAATTCGAAAATCTAAATGTCGTGTAAATAGTGCTTAATTTAAATTAAGAAGTAACAATCGGATTCGATTTGTAGACTCGTAACATCGCTTACTATCTTCTGATTTGCTGATCATTTATTATTTACATTATGTGTTAAACTAATCAGGGATCATTTTATAAAAGATATTACTAGATAGTGGAGTGAAATAAGCTAAATTAATTAGAACTACAAGTTTTTTTACTAAAAACAATATATACAAAAATAAGAAGAGTAACCTCTTTCATTACACACCTCGTTCCACACGACCTACTCACTACCGACACTACTCGAGTAGTATGTACTTGTACTACGAGCTCTTTCACCATATTTATGAATACCAACCAACCGCTATTCAATTAATATATAACTCTTGTATACTTCCAAATAAGAAGCAACGTCTATATTAATATGAAGAGAAAACTTTGTATCCTTTATAGTTTAGTGCGCTCTGAGGTTTGTGCGATTTGGAGTAGCTCTTTATACTGAGTATGAATCCATGTCTGAAACTTAAATGTATATTACAAATGCATTAAAGGATTCGTTGATCACACAAATTTAGAGTAATTTACACACACTAATTTATTTAGATCACACTAATGTATCAAATATATATATATATAGGCAATGTTTGTCCAAACTCTTATTAACTTATAAACTACGAATGTCGACTACCAATATTAGAACTAGTCACTTTAGTTAGTGTTATTTATCAATGTTACAAATAAATTGCTTGAAATATATTTCCTTCCTTTATTCTTTATAACGATAAATGTTTGCTTCTTAGTTTGATTTTGTTTAAACTGTGTTATATTTCAGACAAAATTCAGTAAATCTTTCAGCGATGAGTAACGCTCTGTGAGTGCAGTTCCGTGTCGTCATCTCTAGAACTGCTCTCTGCAAGATATCGAACTTCACCAAGATTACTTCATTACTTATTTTGATATCAATGTTACTTATATAACTGCAGAGAGCAGGAACTATCTGTTCGTTAAAGACAACGAACATATTATTTCATAAATATATTAACATATATAAAAAGATTTATTGTTACTTTCTTCGGATTATTTTTTTGGAAACAGTAAATTAAAAGTAATGTATTCGTTACTTTTCTCTGTTTCTTTAATTGTTGCAAGTTAAGAGATTGATAAAATGTTTTAAGCTTGCTAGCTTTTTTTTTTGTGGAATTAGAATAGATTGCTATCTATTCTAATTCCACAAAAATTTAAAAACGATCTTGTTACAAACGCATTTGGTCTTTTGTTATTTTCTTTTGTCAATGTTATAATTATTTTTTCAGGGCTTGGCATCCTTCTATTTTGTAATTACTCCAGACCAAGGTCCTGCCACTAATGTAAGCGGTCCCATATATTACCGGAGCCGTCTCACCTATTTATGGTCGTGACACATTATAAATCTACTACACGGCTTCTCTGGGAGATCCTTTAATTTTCGTGCTCTCGACTTTGTATCACTACTGCATATATTTTATTATTGTAACTAAGTTTTATCAAACATCTCAAGTTTTCAAACTTTATAAGACGTATTGTAGAGTTTGGGTTTGTAGGTTAAGTTTTGGTGACACTATTAGTTTGATTTGAAGTTAGAGGTGTTAAGCATCTGAAATGAGTCAATATACGTTGTACTTAACACCGCAGGTGACGCAGAGAACAGATAAGTTACTTTGAAGGTACTTTGTAAAACTGTCAAGATATGCTATTTTAGTTATAATATGAGTGAAAGAGAAATGAATTTGTGTGTATGAATATTATTTATCTTTAATTACTGTCATCTCGTAAATGCTTTTTTATTTAGAAATTATGCAATCATGATTTATAATTTACTTTAAAATGAAAATAATATAATTTCACTTTATTTTTTTTTGCACATCTTCATTTTGGATTATACTTAGTAATTTATGTGACAATAATTAAAGAAAACAATCTTCCAACATATAATTATTATAACATATTATATTTTATTCACTTTTTTACTTTGCTTTAACGTTCTTTTTATTATTTAATCAACAAAGAAATAATAATTACAAATAAAAGTATTTCTAAAATAAAATAATTGTTACGTAAATCACACAGATCTAAATATATCACTTGTGAATATTCTTTCTTTTTGTATGATTAGTTGTTAGTGTGGAAATAAACAGAAATAGATACTTTGAGGTATGTTGGTTGTAGCTTACACAGCACAACTTACTCCAGTATTCTGTAATCTGATTAATCTTTTATTCTCTAACTACAATAAAACTAAAGTGTAAAGATTTTCACCAATTGTATTTGAGTTTGAAGAAGGTGGAAAGGCTGAGGCAGAATGGGATCATCTATAATGATAAGGTTATAGTTTATTAATAACACTAAAATTCCCAAAGTGATCTCAGGGCAGTGTACAAACAAATACTTTAATTGACTTACAAAAGCATCTTTCAATTAGTCACAGTCCCCTGGCGATACTACTCGTATATCCACGAGAGCGATCCTTGTTTAAGATTTTATGTATACACTACAAATATTAGTATTTGTAGTTGTAGTTTATTGGTAGGACATTAAATAAATACAGATAATAATGAACATATGAAATGGGTGTCGTGTTTGTTTGTTGAATAAGTTAACATATAGACATATAAACTGTTCTTAATTTTATTGTAAATATAGCTCATATTTACAATAAAATTAAGAATGTGACTCTAGATAATATTTAGGTAATGATAGTTGGTAATGATTTCAGTCATGAAGGAAGAGGGAGGAGAGTAGACAATATCTTTGTAGCATCAAGAATGTTTTATCCATAAAGATCCATATATTTATTTGATGTAAACAGCGTATCTGCATAGCTGAATGCAAAAAAAACATCTGTACGAGTGACGCAGTCAAGGGAATTACAGTTAAAGCCTGCTCTGACCGAGTTCCAAATTGAACTGAGAAGCAAGAAGTACTTTAAACGAGTTCCATTTTTTAACAATTTCTATTTTTTCCATACCTTTGAAAACTAAATTAGAATGCAATAATCAAATAAGTAGGTTTTGCTATATAGGATTTCTTATAATTTTATTCCCTTAAAAACTCTCCCAACCCATAAATAAATAAAACAATAAATAAAAGAATAGTTGAAAAATTTAATCTGGATGTTTATCATAATACCTTTAAGGATATGTATTGACATTTCCAAATGATTTAACCTTTATTTTGCAAACACATTCAGAAGCAAACATGTAGTTGTAGTATATATGCGATTAATAAATTATTTATTTATATACCTTAAATAATTAACACGTTATTTTAATTATTATACATGAATTTTTATATTAAAAGTTATATTAATATTATATATGTAACTTTATTAAATGTCCTTCTTATCACCCGCATAGTGCAGTGACTTGTTAAGTATTCACGAGGCGTGGGTTATCTCATTGGAGTAACAACACTCTAATAACAATCCATATTTATACAAACCATATTTATTTAATTTTATTTGTTCCATATTTTATTTTAAAAGTATTATTTCTGGTGTATTACTACTAATACAGATTTTAAAGCAAGATGACGTTGTAAATAATTTATAATATGGTGTTCGTAACCATGCTACGGGTGTTCGTAGCCGTGCTACAACCCAACGTAGCTCCATAGACTCAAATACGTTAATGACCCGTAGGATGTCCTTTTGTTTAAGATAAATTAATTGTATAATTGAATCGTTGTCATACCATTCGTCATTATTAAGAAATACAATATAATTAAAACACAAAACTCAAAACAGAGTATTTCTGTTCATTCCACGTTAAAAATCAGATTAAATAATTCTGACAGAATATGTAAGATTCTAATCACATTGTTGCAAAGAATACTCATTTCATACTCAACGATTGGCTTACTTTAGACAAATATTGAGTTCGAATATCAACAATATTGTACACACTTAAACTAATTTCTAATACAAATATTAGACTACTCCTGTATCTATCATGCAGTTTGTTTAAGCGATATATTAACGTCAAGTGAAGCGGGTGATTAATAGATGAAGTGTTTAGTTTTGGTCCGCTGTATTAACGTCGCATATTATAATTACAGGTGGAAATAGACTATGTTATCTATCTTTTAAAACCGTCCCAATAACTCAATGTTTTCGCTAACTCTATTAAGACAACCCAATATGTCAATATAAAACTCTCAATCAGTCGAAGTGAAACCTATTGGGATATATAGTACCATTAATTTCCTATCATATATGTTTGATATCGGGAGTAGAAAGACGGAGTGTTGATAGCGACCGTAAAAGTAATTAAAAGTGCACTGCTTTGACATAAAAATCTGTACCTTTATCTTACCCCGGACATCAATGTTCTATGAAAAAGAACCCACCCATGAGAATAGTTAATCATCATCCTTCTGTAATTTTATCTCAGAGTTCTAAAATTTGAAATATGTCTGTCTCACTCAATCCAAACGAAATACGTCATCTGAATGGAAATTTGCACCTTCACTATACTGTAGATAAGATAATAGTCGTTACATTATAACATTTTTATAAAGTTTTTTAAAAGCAGCTACGTAATAAAATTAAAAGCTCGTTCCATTGATATATAACAACACGACGCCCCGACGTTACATTACACAGAACATTTAACTCACAGACCGAGAAGCTGCGAGTTATAATGGCTCTAGTTCATACATATTTCATTCGTGATAAATGTTAACAACAATAACAATTCTGTGTGGTTACAGTCTTTAATCACAACAATATTTTTTATGGTGGTGTGGTTTTAGCTGTGGCTCGTATGGGCTCGATAGGGTCACTCTCTCACGAAAGATAATTATTAATATTGTTATAGCTACATGTTGTACGGTGAGTAAGAACCCGGAAACTCACCCTCCGCTTCTCCTCCGTTGTTCTGAAAACATTCATTTCTGCAACGAACTTACATGTATATTTCGAAATCTATAAACGACACCACTGACCATGAGACAGATCGACACTTCAATTCCTTCTCTGTACTATTAAGAAATAAATGCATTGTTAAAAGTAATAAATATATAGTCTTAGTACTTGCATTAAAATATTTTCATACTGCGTGAAATCAGTCAGCGTAATCCTAAACACCGCAGAGATCTTTGCACAATATAATTCATACATTTTTTGTTTATGATAGGTGTAACTACAGTCCCATACTGTAATAAATATTAAGTTAAGTAACATGTATTTTTTACATTCTTGTATTTTGGGTAGACCTCGAAGAATTCGGTCTGCCCATTCATTTGTACCCGAGTTTCGAATATTGGAAAAATTTCTTCACAGGAGGTCTTCTTATGACCCCCTGAGTCCGAAATGACCATTGGTCAAAATGTTTATATATATATATATATATATATATATATATATATATATATGCGTGCGTGCGTCCAGATTCGACTTTTGTCAGCACGATAGCGGCCGCAGTTTTGCTCAGATCGCTTTCAAACTTTGCACAAAAATCTACCATCCAAAAATGAAGGTCAAGTTCGTTAACCAGAGAAATCTGACCACAGGGGGCGCTAGGGCCTCACTTTTTCCGATTTCAGTTTTTCGACCATAACTTTTTTCCTATACAAAGTAGATCAATCGCGTTCATATTATATGATGTATTTGATGAATATCTATAACTAATGTAGATAAACCGAAAACCTAACTTCAATAACTTAGGGGTGGGGGTAAAAAAACCGAAAATTTTTGGAAAAAAACTCATAACTTTTTTTTGGTAAACATTCTCACATCACAAGTATTTTTAATAGAAAGGTTATTTTTTACTCTAAATTTTAGTACCAAAAGTTTTTCCGTAAAAGGTACCGTTTCCGAGAAAAAAAATAAAAACCTCTTTTAGCTTGAAAATTTAAAGTACGTAAAACCACGGCAACTTTTTTCTGGTAAACATTCCCTCCTCGCAAATATTTTTTATAGAAAGGTTATTTTTTACTCTAAATTTAAGTATCAAAAATATTTCCAAAAAAGATACCTTTTCCGAGAAAAAAAATTCGTGTGTTATTCTTAGGTAGTGAGTTATATTTTAAACGAGTTACACACGAGGTCTACCCACGCGTGTCCCCCTGCGGGGGATTTTTATATTATGGGGGTTACTCTTTACATAATTTTCAATTAATATCAAGTTCTTCTTTACTGTTTGCAAATTCGTATTTAAATATGCATATAATATATATATAAAGAGATTGGAAATATAGACTAAGACAAAAAACAACCAATCGCTAATGAAAATATTTTATATCTTACATGGAAGTGATTTTAAAAATAATCCATGTAAATAATGATATAGTAGTATAGTAGCGGCGCCATTCACTATTTATAAAGAAACGGTACGACATATATTTGTATAAGATAAACTGAATTCCACAAAATTTTATATTTTCTTTTACTACTATAATCTTATTTCCCTATTTGCGCTATGATATGTAAATATGGACGTCGTACAAATAACATGTTGTCTGATCCGCCATTGAAATATTGAGTCTTGCATTTCTATTTGTTTGAACGATCAGGAATCAGTATACGACGGACACATTTCACTTGTTCGTAATATTATTATATAGCACAATCGCTATTCTATACAATATATATGATTTTGTTGCTTTGACTAGTACAGTAAAATATGTCTACAGAGAACTGAAGTTTTGTATTAGACTTACAAATTTCAACAGTACCTACTTATCTCCTACAGAAATTAGTAACAGACTTGAAACTCGTTGTGACTTGCTTTGTCTCTCGAGGATGGACTTTAAGGCCGTAACTATCAGAACTAACAATTGACCTACATAATTAAATATGGTTCAAGAATAACTTAATTGATTATGTATTATAAGACTAGTGGAACTCAAACCTTTAACACTTTTTCAATCTTAACAAAGTACATCACATAATAAGCTTTAAAAATTAGAAAATATAGAAACTCTTTAGAAGCAATTTAATGCAGAGAAGTAAATCTAAACAACTCTTTCAACAAGACCAGTTTACGTTTCAAAAAATTTTACGTCCAAATACTAAACAAGAAAGTAAGAAGAAGTAATATTTAACAAGTTATAATTGAGTGCGCTGGACGGCACTGCGGCTAAGATCACTTTAAAACCAGATGTCCAGTAAAAGATGAAGGACATTGGAACAACACAACTTATTACCATTACGTTATTAATTAATTAGTGGAAGTGGGTATTTGTAAAAAAGTTAAGTCTAATATTCCGTAGTGTTAATGATATCTCAAAGTATATCAGATGTTACTTCTTTTCGACAATTGTAATTAACAATGGAATCAAATGACAATTTCAAGTCGGCAGAATTAAGTGAAGCATATAAAAGAACACTTGATAGTGTGATGATACAGTAGTGATCTACTGTATAATTCACTTTAAAGGAGCCTTCATATTGAATATATTTAACATATATTTAAATCAAGAATATATTTAAATCTTCTTAATGCAAAATATTATTTTAATTTATATATTATATCTTTAATAATTACTCCATTAAAATTAAACTCTTTAAGAACGTACGACGTTCATAAATTCATTTATCAACACATTCATATATAACAACAAAATAGAAACGTCTTCCTTATTTTCTGTAATAAGTAGAAAGACACCAAATAATATTATGTTCCATTTTAATACCTTTTCTTTATCCTCAAGACATAGTAATATGACACATAATGATATCCGGTAGATAATAGAAACCACACCAAAGAACGAACACCTACGTTATTATAATAATCTCTAAGGATTCGAGTTTCATCAGAGACTGGTAGAAGTACGGAGTTAACTGTGATCAGGATGTAACGACTGCAACACTTCTGTGAGGCGGAACTTGGAACAAAGAACACAAAAGGATTTGTTGGGATAAAGTTTTTCATTAACGAATTTGAAATTGAAAACTTCCGCTAACCTTTATAATATTATTCGAAATATTAGAGTTTAACTTTATAACAAATCATATATTTAAATTGCAGGTAGAACCGAATTGTAAGTTAATGAGAAAACTAAATTGTGGATTAAATCAAAGAATGTTTTCAGATTTAAGAACTGTCAAATTCTTGAAAGTATAATTGGCTTGAGAACTTATTTTAAAATAGCTTATATTAATTGTTTCATAAACACAGTTAACATGCGCCCTGCACCTTGTGTATAAAATAATCACTACACCCGCTTCCGCAGTAGAAAATATTTCAAACATGAAGTTATAGTTTTATTATGCCTAGAAAAACCTCATGGTTAAGAATTGTATTAATACAATGAACGAGGGCAAGGGTTAATTCGAATATTAAATAGAAACTTTATTACATAACTAGACATATACATAACAGGATCTCAAGCCACGGGACTACAAAAGACTGACAAGCGACTGGCGGTTTGAAAGCTCTAATTACCAGTGACCCTTAGCTAACATAGAATTCACACTCCGAACACAACGTTTCACGTCGACATTCCTATTTAAACGACGTTGACATCGGTCCAACAGTACTAGATCCGTTCACGGTAGTCGAACACTACGCTATCAGAAATCATTTATGCGATGGAACTCAACTATTCCGATCGCATAAATGACTTCTAATTAATAAGTTGGTATAGATTTTGTAATTGAAGTTATCCGTATATCCAATCGGTTTTGCCATAAATTTAGTAAGTTTTACAGTTCATTCAATATTTGTTTCAATGTATTGTAATAGTACATTCTTGACATCCAAAGAAAGTGTTTTCATATGTCATTACATAAATTATAATACCAAAGAGTTTTTATTTCTTAACACACAACTTCCCTAAGTAGAACCAAGTTCCGTACACCTGAAGCTGACAGAAGCGGTATGATTTATGAACGAATACAGTCAAGCGACACGGACCTGTTCATATCAGAGACTTGCTATACTTAGATTCAAAGTCTTTCAAATGTTCATTTACGGAAAAATAAAGTACTATTTATATCTTAAATTTTCTTCTATACGAAAACGACTGTTCGTTTGAAAATTTGAGTTGAGTTCTTGGTTTTTCCATACATATATAAGATTTATGTGTATTTAACAAATTTTAATTTCTTCTCTGTTTTAGTTTAAATTTTTTCGACTAAATCTATACTTATAACTAAAAGTTCAGAAAGTGGGGGAATACACTTTCTGAACTTTTAGTTACATTAAATAAATTAAAAGGAAACTAAATTATATGAATGTCTATTTTCGCGTAGTAAGCAGACAAAGTCAAAAGCAACAGCTTGTATATACTATAATCTAATCTGTCTAATACAATTCAGTCAGTAGTCCTCAAAATATATTTATCTACATTACAAATTTAGTACTACATTTTATGTCAATTTCTGAAACAAATCGCTTTGACCTGAATGTAATAACAATTACTATTTGGAGTTTTATTGAGGTCTTCGAACTCGGACAGAAATAATTTTTTTGCTGGAATATCAGAAGTGAAAAAGTAATATACGTATACAGTTCCCACTTGCACATTCTCTTTCCAATTATAGAAAGAATTCGAAACTTAACTTACCCTTAATGGTAACTGTAGGCAATAGACATCTGCAGCAGCAAGATAATTGAGGGTGTATTGCCAACCTACCAGGAACCACACGTGGCATATATATACTGATCTCATGGTTTCATTTGGAAGGAAAATTATAATTCAACCAAAACTGTAGAATTAAAAAAATAAGATTCTTCATTTGTGTATATTTCACATTTTTACTGTCTTTTCTTTTTTGTCTTTCTTCTGTTATATATATAAATATGTAAAATGACAAAAATAATTTTGCCTTGAAGTCACCAACGGTAAGCACGTATTACATAAACCACACATCAGTTTGTATCTCGTGAAAGAGAATAAAATTGTATTTATGATTTAATAATAATTTCAGAAATACGTGAGTTTAAAATTATTAAATTGTTTTGTAAAATGAGTACAGAAAATGACAATAGCTGTTCATTGAGAGATACCATTTATTATGTGAATATTATATTTTCGTTGTGTATATTTTACATATCAGAAATATTATATTCACAAGTAAATTAGTAATCAAAAGTAATAGAGTGTTAATATAAGTGTAGAGCGAGGCAGTACTTCAAACTGGCCAAAGACTTGCGCTCTATAAGGCGCAGGTCCGGCCACACATGGAGTACTGTTCTCATCTCTGGTCCGGATCACCCCAATATCAGCTTCTACCATTTGACCGCGTACAACGGAGAGCCGTTCGAATTGTCAGGGACCCGGTGTTCTGCGAACGGCTGGAGTCTTTGGCATTGCGTAGAGACGTGGCTTCTTTGTGCGTCTTCTACCGCATTTACAACGGGGAGTGTTCCGAAGAACTATTCGATCTGATGCCTGCCGCCGAATTTCATCACCGCACAGCGCGCCATCGCCTCCAATGCCATCCTTACCACCTGGATGCGTGGCGATCCTCCACTGTGCGGTTCTCAAGGACATTTTTTCCACGTACCACTCGAATGTGGAACGAACTCCCTGCGGCGGTATTTCCAGATCGGTACGACATGGGTACCTTCAAAAAAGGCGTTTATTCCTCCCTACAAGGCCGGCAACACTCTTGTAAATCCTCGGATGTTGCAAGAGTTCATGGGCGGCGGTGATCACGTCCATCCGTGACCCGCCAGCTCGTTTGCCCTCCTCTTACATAAAAAAAAAAAAAAAAAGTGTATTTAAAGGTATGTATGTAGACGAGTTCACGTCATTGCGTGGTCACGTCGTACTGAATATTCATACAACGCACGTGTTGGATTAGGATCTGCACCATACGATATGCACGCATCATATTGACGACCTATCTTTAAATAGGTCATATATTATTAACAAAAAGTATATTAAAAACTGTACATCACATACAAAAATAACTACTTTATTTTCATAGTTTTTGTTCCAATATTTAAAGTGCAAACTTCAGCAGTTAATACAGCTACAATAGAAAGTACAAAAACCAAAAAAATCTTGAAACTAAATTATTAATTCAATTTAAAAAATTTATTACAATTATTTTTAATTTAATTAGCTTAATAGACTTCAAAACTAGGACCGAAGTATTTAATAAGAACTGTTTTCTCCAAGTTTCTTATATCCAGTAAGTCGGCGCGTATCTTCGTCGTTTATTCTCAATTTTCCGTAAACACATCGTCAGCGTTTCATTCTATTGCCGTATGTTATTGGATAATATATCATAGTAACGTAACGTGCATCTTAACATTATTCAACATATAAATATATTCATGACTTTACAGTTCTACTTGAAATAGAAGAGACGATTCGATAATACCTACCTCTTTTCAATTAATTATAATTAATTAATACGTATTGAATATATTCCTGGAACTGCATAAATTGGTAATTTTAAATGATGCGTGCATGAGAAATCAAATGTATGCATGAACTGAATTGCTATTACAACTTAACTTTTTATTTTAAAACGAGCTTCGTGTTTACATCACTCAACCCACAGAGGGCGCTGGTTCTGGTGATTAAATGAAAGAAAAGTCTTTTTATTATATCTATATTCAGAAGGTATGAAGGTTAAAAGCTTCATTTTCGTACAAAACTTCAATATCGTAGTAAATAGTTTAGCATAATTTGAAAATACATCTTTTAAAGGAAACAAAGAATACCCGAGAGATAGTGCACACGTGCTAAGGTAATATTAACATGTTATGCATATACAATATATTAGCTATGCATATTATTTAACAAGTAAATATATATAACTAAAAGTCGGTCGAGCAATCCGTGTCGTCCCGAAAATAAAGAAATGTCCTGAAATCCAATAAGACTCGCGAACTGGCTCCAATTTCGAAATCAAACTATCCAGAGAAAAAATATTTGGAATCGGTCTGGCAGAATAGCATACATTGCTGTACAGAAATACGTTGTAGAAAATACATGTCACGAATATGTTGACCAAAGTTTTCTATTTGACAAAATCATGAATCAAATATTTATTTAAATTATATTATATAATATTTGTAATGGAAAATATATATCTTAGAAAACTCACACCAAAGGAAGTTTTCCGATTCCAAATATATTGTATAGAAGATCTATTATCAAGATAAATTTGAATACTGTTAGTAACTTAATTGAGACGTATAAAGAAATAAAAATAAATAGATGTTAATGTAAACTATAAATAGTCTTAATTGTAAGCACGCTAACTAGTCTCCAGTCCTGTGGTGTGTTAAGTAAGTTAGTCTCATCATGGAGAGGTGCTTAAAGGACACTAAATGCAAATTTACAGAAGTGGCATTCTCTATTTAACCGTTCATTAAATAATAATAAACGAATACAATTCTATTTACTTCTTTAATAAAATTAATAAAGATTAAAGATAAAATTAAAGATTTAAATATGTATAATACATCTTAAACAACAAAAACAGACACACAGTATTCAAAGATACAATTGATACGTCTTTCTCTTTCTTATCTAAACAAGAAAGAGAAAGTCGAGTAATTACTATAAGTACCATATAAAAGGAGATGTAAAATAAAGAAACCACTTGTTTACAAAACCATATACTTACTTTATTATCCCTGTTTTCGTATATTGAGATACAAGTGTTTAATTTATCGAGTAAATTACTAAGTTTAATTGTTAGCAAATTTGTTTCACTTACAGATGACTACCGCCGTTAGATTATTGATGGAGCAGAGTGCTGTGATGATGGACACACAGACAGGGTAAATGATATTTAAATACATCCTCTAACAAAAGACACTTACATTTAGATACATCAGATTCCGTGTAAGGTGTACAAAAATAAACAGATAGATCTCCATAAAATTTTAAAAACGTTCAAATCATTATCACACAAAAATAGTAGAATGTTGATATCTATATTTTCCTTAAACACTTTAAATATGTGTTCAAAAAACTTATTTACACTTACATAGAAACATAATACCTATTTAAATCAAATAAATATTCTATTTATAGTCGATAACTAACAATGCTGAAAAGGAAGGATTATACAAGAAATATGAGAACAAAGCCAACAAAACTCAACAATGTCCAGTTTTATGTAAGCCGCCATATTTACTAGATGATTTCCCGTGACGACACTCGACAATACTACTAATATTTAAAAGCTTTCCTAACAGCTTACTCAGAATTGTTGGTTACAATTCATAGGCAAGAAATTACACAATAAAAACTAATGCTATTATTTTATATCAGTAAGTTAGTTTATTTAACTGAGATTCAGTTCAGTTCTTCAGTGAGGGAGTCAGAGTCAACGAGGTGCAGACTGGCAGCAAGACACTCAGTATTTTATTTCACCATACTAAAGCTTTGTAAGAGTCACTCAATAATTCACATAGCATTTGTATTATTAAAAATATATTATAATACAATTATGTATAAAATATTATCCACAAGAGTTACCTTTATACCTTATACCTTTCATAGTTTCATACAACGTAATATTGAAAAATTTAAGAGTTTTGTAAGTAAAACTCACAGCTAGCACCACGAGCTCTCGTGCTATAATTCTTATAATATTTATTCCACGTGATATCATGAATAATAAACAGCACTTCAGTGCAATCGCCAATGTGAATACGACCCGAGATAATTCACAGTGAGACTATCTCGGCATGTGTCTCGTTAATGTACGGAATTCCCGATGCCGTTGGTGGTTTGTGTTTAATTTATATATTGGGATTTTTAATTCCTATCGTACATTAATATTTACTTTGATTATTTTAGTATTTGATAAGATTCTATGAATTAGATTTGATGTAACAATAACACAGTTAGTTTATGATAGGTATTATCATGGCATGATATAATTAAAATATAGCAATAACATAAATAATAACGACATGTTATACTGTGGGTATTTTTATATCAACAGTAGTTTACAAACTGCGATTTTCACAAAAAAATCGGATGAACGCGAGGTTACATTTTAGTCATTATTCTCGGTAAAAATATTTATGTTTTTCAACATTTTTAAACTCAGATATCAGATATCTCTGTCCATTTAACACACAAACAAGCAAATGTGTTATGTAATGTATTTATTGCAATACTGCAGCATTCCTGATTCTGTTTATGTTAATATAGTGTAGAGAATATAGATAGAAATATGGTGTATGTATATAAAATTACGTAGTAAATTTAAACTTTAAACTTTATTGCCACTTTTTTTTAATTAATATTGTTCCTATTCGAATTTTTAAACTCAAGAATATTTTTAATGTACCATTAGAAGAAAATTATTTTCAGGCTGGTTTCAAGAAATTAATATCCTATGGGACAATTGTCATTTACATCAATAACAAACAGACAAACAGAAATACTTTCTTTAATTACTAACAAAGTTTCTTAACTAATGGTGTTTCCTAAACATACATTCTCCACTTTAAATATATATATTATAAAGTAAATCATTCTGATGCCTTTACCAGACACCACCTTTGATATACTATCACAATACGTGGAGTACTGGTCTTACCAGAGGAACAGTTCCACTTAATACCAGCTACAGTTTTAAAAAAAACTGATGGATACATGCAGAGGAACTTACAAGTGAATTGCTTCAGAGCCTTGAACATCGTCGAAAAGTCAGAAGGCATTGTCTCTTTCCTTCTATCGGACAACCCTCAATGAGCGCAACCTTTTTATAGCGGAAATCACAATCGTTTGCAAAAAACATTTTGTTTCCACTTTCACTATACATATATATGGATATCCATATAATGGGAACGTGTTGCCAAAATCTGTTTCCTTATACTCTAGGGTCTTTAAAACATAGGAGAAAGGTATCTTTTGGGGAAGAGTTTTACAACTTAGACTTTCATCGGTTATCACGAGATGGTAGGCAAAACCGCTACAAAACGCTAGTTGTTCTATAAAATAATTAATTTACGAGATTAGTTCTGAATACAATAAGTACTCTGAACTCTTGAACTTCAATAACCGAGTTTTGTTAAAAAACAACAATGAGCTATTCATTTTACAGACCAACTTTTATTTTGCCCTTAAGTATAGAATCTTAAAATGTACCTACAAAATAATCAAGAATATCTATCAAATATAACACTAAACGGCGTAGACCTAGTCTATACTGAAATATATATATATATATATATTTCAATATAGACTTCTTTTCTTTTATTCTTTTATATATATATATATATATATATATATATATATATATATATAAGAAACACTCTACTATGTTTATAACAATTAGAAATAAAATCCGAAAGTCAAAATGTCGTGTAAATAGTGCTAATTTAAATTAAGAAGTATCAATCGGATTAGATTTGAAGACTCGTAACATCACTTACTATCTTCTGATTTGCAAATCAATTATTATTTACATTATGTGTTAAACTATTCAGGGATCATTTTATAAAAGATATTACTAGATAGTGGAGAGAAATAAGCTAAATTAATTAGAACTACAAGTTTTTTTACTAAAAACAATATATACAAAAATAAGAAGAGTAACCTCTTTCATTACACACCTCGTTCCACACGACCTACTCACTACTGACACTACTCGAGTAGTATGTCCTTGTACTACGAGCTCTTTCACCATATTTATGAATACCAACCAACCGCTATTCAATTAATATATATACTTGTATACTTCCAAATATGAAGCAACGTCTATATTAATATGAAGAGATAACTTTGTATCCTTTATAGTTTAGTGCGCTCTGAGGTTTGTGAGATTTGGCGTAGCTCTTTATACTGAGTATGAATCCATGTCTAAAACTTAAATGTATATTACAAATGCATTAAAGAATTGATTGGTTAGATTATTTATATCAATATATAGGTAATGTTTGTCCAAACTCTTATTAACATATAAACTACGAATGTCGACTACCAATATTAGAACTAGTCACTTTAGTTAGTGTTATTTATCAATGTTACAAATAAAACGCTTGAAATATTTTTCCTTCCTTTATTCTTTATAAAGATAAATGTTTGCTTCTTGGTTTGATTTTGTTTAAACTGTGTTATATTTCAGACAAAGTTCAGTAAATCTTTCAGCGATGAGTAACGCTCTGTGAGTGCAGTTCCGTGTCGTCATCTCTGGAACTGCTCTCTGCAAGATATCGAACTTCACCAAGACACTTCATTACTTATTTTGATATCAATGTTACTTATATAACTGCAGAGAGCAGGAATTATCTGTTCGTTAAAGACAACGAACATATTATTTCATAAATATATTAACATATATAAAAAGATTTATTGTTACTTTCTTCGGATTAATTTTTTGGAAACAGTAAATTAAAAGTAATGTTTTCGTTACTTTTCTCTGTTTCTTTAATTGTTGCAAGTTAAGAGATTGATAAATTGTTTTAATCTAGCAATCTATTCTAATTCCACAAAAATTTAAAAACGATCTTGTTACAAACGCATTTGGTCTTTTGTTATTTTCTTTTGTCAATGTTTTAATAATTTTCTCAGGGCTTGGTATCCTTCTATTTTGTAATTACTCCAGACCAAGGTCCTGCCACTAATGTAAGCGGTCCCATATATTACCGGAGCCGTCTCACCTATTTATGGTCGAGACACATTATAAATCTACTAAACGGCTTCTCTTGGAGATCCTTTAATTTTCGTGCTCTTGACTTTGTATTACTATTGTTTATATTTTATTATTTACAACATCTTATCGAAACTGGAACTAAATTTCATCAAACGTCTAAAGTTTTCAAACTTTATAAGACGTATTGTTGAGTTTGGAGCAATTTTCTTAAAGTTGTATTGAATTGTAACATTGGTTTGAATTTTGGTGACAGTATTACTTTGAATTTAAGTCAGAGGTGTTAAACATCTGAAATGAGTCAATACGTTGTACTTAACACCGCAGGTCCCGTGACGGAGAGAACGAGGAAGTTACTTTGAAGGTTCTTTGTAAAACTATCAAGATATGCTATTTTAGTTATAATATGAGTGAAATAGAAATGCATTTGTGTGTATGAATATTATTTATCTTTAATTAATGTCATCTCGTAAATGCTTTTTTATTTAGAAATTATGCAATCATGATTTGTAATTTACTATAAAAAGAAAACCAAATATTTTTTTTTACTTTTTTTTTTGCACATCTTCATTTTGGATTATACTTATAAATTTATGTTATAATTATTAAAGAAACATTCTTCCAACATATAATTATTATAACATGTTATATTTTATTCACTTTTTTACTTTGCTTTAACGTTCTTTTTATTATTTAATCAACAAAGAAATAATAATTACAAATAAAAGTATTTCTAAAATAAAATAATTGTTACGTAAATCGCACAGATCTAAATATATCACTTGTGAATATTCTTTCTTTTTGTATGATTAGTTGTTAGTGTGGAAATAAACAGAAATAGATACTTTGAGGTATGTTGGTTGTAGCTTACACAGCACAGCTTACTCCAGTATTCTGTAATCTGATTAATCTTTTATTCTCTAACTACAATAAAACTAAAGTGTAAAGATTTTCACTAATTGTATTAGAGTTTGAAGAAGGTGGAAAGGCTGAGGCAGAATGGGATCATCTATAATGATAAGGTTATAGTTTATTAATAACACTAAAATTCCCAAAGTGATCTCAGGGCAGTGTACAAACAAATACTTTAATTGACTTCCAAAAGCATCTTTCAATTAGTCACAGTCCCCTGGCGATACTATATCTACGAGAGCGATCCTTGTTTAAGATTTTATGTATACACTACAATTATTAGTATTTGTAGTTGTAGTTTATTGGTACGACATAAAATATATACAGATAATAATGAACATATGAAATGGGTGTCGTGTTTGTTTGTTGAATAAGTTAACATATAGACATATAAACTGTTCTTAATTTTATTGTAAATATAGCTCATATTTACAATAAAATTAAGAATGTGACTCTAGATAATATTTAGGTAATGATAGTTGGTAATGATTTCAGTCATGAAGGAAGAGGGAGGAGAGTAGACAATATCTTTGTAGCATCAAGAATGTTTTATCCATAAAGATCCATATATTTATTTCATATTAACAGCGTATCTGGATAGCTGAATGCAAAAAAAACATCTGTACGAGTGACGCGGGCAAGGGAATTACAGTTAAAGCCTGCTCTGACCGAGTTCTAAATTGAACTGAGAAACAAGAAGTACTTTAAACGAGTTCCATTTTTTAACAATTTCTATTTTTTTCCATACCTTTGAAAACTAAGTTAGAATGCTAAAATCAAATAAGTAGGTTTTGCCATATAGGACTTCTTATAATTTTATTCTCTTTAAAGCTCTACCAACCCATAAATAAATAAAACAATAAATATAAGAATAGTTTAAAAGTTTAATCTGGATGTTTATGATAATACCTTTTGTCTATATATTGATATTTCCAAATGATTTAACCTTTATTTTGCAAACACATTCAGAAGCAAACATGAAGCTTTAGTATATATGCTGTTAATAAAGTATTTATTTGTATACCTTAAATAATTAGTACATTATTTTAATTATTACACATCAATTTTGATATTAAAAGTTATATTAATATTATTTATATAACTTTATTAAATGTCCTTCTTATCACCCGCACACTGCAGTGACTTGTTAAGTATTCACGCGGCATGGGTTATGTTACTGGAATAACAACACTGTAAAAACAATCCATATTTATACAAACCATATTTACTTCATTTTATTTGTTCCATATTTTATTTAAAAAGTATTATTTCTGGTGTATTACTACTAATACAGATTTTAAAGCGAGATGACGTAAATAATTTATAATATGGTGTTCATAACCATGCTATGGGTGTTCGTAGCAGTGCTACAAACCAACGTAGCTCCGTAGACTCAACTACCTTAATGACTCGTAGGATGTTCTTTTGCTTAAAATAAATTAATTTTATCATTGTATCGCTGTCATAACATTCGTCATTATTAAAAAATACAATATAATTAAAACACAAAATACAAAACAGAGTATTTTTGTTCATTCCATGTTAAAAATCAGATTAAATAATTCTGACAGAAAATGTAAGATTCTAATCACATTGTTGCAAAGAATATTCATTTCATACTCAACGATTGGCTTACTTTAGACAAATATTGAGTCCGAATATAATCAATATTGTACACTCTTTAACTAATTTGGTATACAAATATTAGACTAGTCCTGTATCTATCATGCAGTTTGTTTAAGCGATATATTAACGTCAAGTGCAGCGGGTGATTAATAGATGAAGTGTTTTGTTTTGGTCCGCTGTATTAACGTCCCATATTATAATTAGAGGTAGAAATAGACTATGTTATCTATCTTTTAAAAACTGTCCCAATAACTGAATGTTTTCGCTAACTGTATTAAGATAACCCAATATCAAACTCTCAGTCACTCGAAGTGAAACCTATTGGGATAGATAGTAATATTATTTTCCTATCATATGTGTTTGATATCAGAAGTAGAAGGACAGAGTATTGGAAGCGACCTTAAAAGTAATTAAGAGTGCACTGCTTTGACATAGATATCTGTACTTATATCTTTTCCCGAACATCAATGTTCTATGAAAAAATAGCCCACTTCGGTAACTTAGATCCACTACTTACAAAAAATATATATATACATTTGTAACACTAAGAAATCAGAGAAAGTATTATATTATTATTGATGTATAACATGTTTTAAAATATGTAAAAGAAAAATTACAAAAGATACTTAGATTTTATTTACAGATATTAAGATTAAGAATAATGAAAAAAATGTAGTAAGAATAGTTAATCATCATCCTTCTGTAATTTTTTACGATACGTCCTTCACACTCTTCTAAAATTTGCAATATGTCTATCTCACTCTATCCAAACGAAATACGTCATCTGATTGGCAACTTGCACCTTGGCCATGCTGTAGATACGAGAATAATTATTACATTGTAACATGTTTATAAAGTTTATTAAAAGCAGCTCCGTAATAAAATTAAAAGCTCGTTCCATTGATATATAACAACACGACGCCCCGACGTTACATTACACAGAACATTTAACTCACGGACCGAGAAGCTGCGAGTTATAATGGCTCTAGTTCATACATATTTCATTCGTGATAAATGTTTACAAAAATAACAATTCTGTGTGGTTACAGTCTTTAATCACAACAATATTTTTTATGGTGGTATGGTTTTATTTGTGCCTAGTATGGGCTCGATGAGGTCACTCTCTCAAAAAAAAAATTGTAAATAATTGTTATAGCTACATGTTGTACGGTGAGTAGGAACCGGGAAACTCACCCTTCTCCTCCGTTGTTCTGAAAACATTCATTTCTGCAACGAACTTACATGTATATTTCGAAATCTATAAACGACGGCACCGCTGGCCATGGGACAGATCGACACTTCAATTCCTTCTCTGTACTATTAAGAAATAAATTCATTATTAAAAGTAATAAATATATAGTCTTAGTACTTGCAATAAAATATTTTCACGCAGTATGTCAGCGTAATCTTAAACACCGCAGAGATCTTCGCACAATATAATTCATACATTTTATGTTTATGACACATGTAACAACAGTCCCATACTGTAATAAATATTAAGTTAAATAACATGTTTTTATCACTTGTACTGTCATAACTGTAAATGTGAAAATTATATCACTTCTTGTATTTTTTATATTATGGGGGTTACTGTTTACATAATTTTCAATTAATATCAAGTACTTCTTTACTGTTTGCACATTCGTATTTAAATATATATATATATATATATATAAAGAGATTGGAAATATAGACTAAGACAAAAAACAACCAATCGCTAATGAAAATATTTTATATTTTACATGGAAGTGGTTTTAAAAATAATCCATGTAAATAATAATATAGTAGTATAGTAGCGGCGCCATTCACGATTTATGAAGAAACGGTACGACATATATTTGTATAAGATAAACTGAATTCACAAAATTTTATATTTTCTTTTACTACTATTCTCTACTAATATTATTTTTTTATTTGAGCTATGATATGTAAATATGGACACCGTATAAATAACATGTTGTCTGATCCGCCATTGCAACATTGAGTCTTGCATTTCTATTTGTTTGAACGATCAGGAATCAGTATACGACGGACACATTTCACTTGTTCGTAATATTATTATATAGCACAGTCGCTATTCTATACAATATATATGATTTTGTTGCTTTGACTAACTAGTACAGTAATATATGTCTACAGAGAACTGAAGTTTTGTATGAGACTTACAAATTTCAACAGTACCTACTTATCTGATACAGAAATTAGTAACAGGCTTGAAACTCGTTGTGACTTGCTTTGTCTCTCGAGGATGGACTTTGAGGCCTTCACTATCAGAATTAACGTTTGACCTACATAGTTAAATATGGTTCAAGAATAACTTAATAGATTATGTATTATAAGACTAGACACTTTTTCAATCTTAACAAAAGAACATCACATAATAAGCTTTAAAAATAAAATATGTAGATTCTCTATAGTGCATCTATAGAGAATCTACATACATTTAATACAAAGACGTAAATTTTGACAACTTTTTAAACTAAGACCAGTTTACGTTAAAAAAATGCAGTCAATTTTCCGAAGGAATACTAATCAAGAAAGTAAGAAGTAATATTTAACAAGTTATAATTAAGAGCGCTGGACGGCACTGAGGCTAAGATCACTTTAAACCCAGATGTCGAGTAAAAGATGAAGGACATTGGAACAATACAACTTATTACCATTACGTTATTAATTAATTAGTGGAAGTGGGTATTTGTACTAAAGTTAAGACTAATATTCCGTACCATTAATGATATCTCAAAGTATATCAGATGTTACTTCTTTTCGACAATTGTAATTAACAATGGAATCAAATGACAATTTCAAGTCGGAAGAATAAAGTGAAGCATATAAAACAACACTTGATAGTGTGATGATACAGTAGTGATCTACTGTATAATTCACTTTAAAGGAGCCTTCATATTGAATATATTTAAAATATTTAAATCAAGAATATATTTAAACGTTTTTAATGCAAAATATTATTTTAATTTATATATTATATCTTTAATAATTACTCCATTAATATTAAACTCTTTAAGAACGTACGACGTTCATAAATTCATTTATCAACACATTCATATATAACAACAAAATAGAAACGTCTTCCTTATTTTCTGTAATAAGTAGAAAGACACCAAATAATATTATGTTAAATTTTAATACCTTTTCTTTATCCTCAAGACATAGTAATATGACACATAACGATATCCGGTACATAATAGAAACCACGCCAAAGAACGAACACCTACGTTATTATAATAATCTCTAAGGATTCGAGTTTCATCAGAGACTGGTAGAAGTACGGAGTTAACTGTGATCAGGATGTAACGACTGCAACACTTCTGTGAGTCGGAACTTGGAACACAGAACACAAAAGGATTTGTTGGGATAAAGTTTTTCATTAACGAATTTGAAATTGAAAACTTCCGCTAACCTTTATAATATTATTCGAAATGTTAGAGTTTAACTTTATAACAAATCATATATTTAAATTGCAGGTAGAACCGAATTGTAAGTTAATGAGAAAACTAAATTGTGGATCAAATCATAGAATGATTTCAGATTTAAGGACGGTCAAATTCTTAAAGTAAATTTTGCCTTTGAACTTATTTTAAAATCGCTAATATAAATTGTTTCATAAACACAGTGAGACATCTCTTTATAAAACATAGTTTTGTCCTTAACATGCGCCCTGCACTTTATCTCTATAAAAAAAATAATTAAGGATATCAAATATACTTTACATAATAACATAGTCAACTATTTGAATATCGTACACTTACTGAAAGTCATGGGTTTATGTTTTGAACCAGAAAGAACTTCTTATAAAGGCCGATTACGTTCGAATAGTTTTAAGAGAATATTTCATTATCATATATCAAACAAACTAGGAATAATGATTATTAACTATTAGTTTTATTATTAACTATAAAAATAAAATTTATCAGTTGTTTAGATTAGATTAGATTATCTCTGGATCTATAAGGTTATAACCTTTAAACAATTTCTTTTTAAACCACCTGTGGTCTGTTTTGATATGTAGATATTCATCCGCTGTCCTTAAATAAGATTTATCAAGCTACAGTCTAACATTATTACACTATTACACGCTACTGTACTATTAGCATAGGACATTCACATTTCTAACAAAGATATGCGTGATGCAGCAGGTCGTTTTATTACCGGGCCTCTTAACCCACTCACATAAAATGTTCAGAAACAC
The DNA here is from genome assembly GCA_918358865.1 of Melinaea marsaeus rileyi. NCBI lineage: Eukaryota > Metazoa > Arthropoda > Insecta > Lepidoptera > Nymphalidae > Melinaea > Melinaea marsaeus. Next base: position 14,694,175 of record OU911085.1, read on the forward strand.
TTAAATTGCTCTTTGTGAAGCCACTTGTCGCCTTTATTTTCTTTAGAACTACTTATCGTGTATGCAGTGATGGGTCAGCCTGGGACAATTCACAAATATTGCGTCACGAAGCATCGCTACAGTTTAGGATTTGCAAAAATAATACTTTACCATTATTGCTTACCATAAAACCTTTTCCAACGAATTTCAAGAATAATAAACAACAGTGAGTCAAGAGCAATTGTCTTTCTTGTTATAGTTATTGTCTCGCAAAATTGAGGCTTGAAGACATCTCGTTACAATAATAAAAGAAAACGATTTTTATGTGTTACTAATTTTCTTTAAAAACTGTATTATATTATTACCCAAGTAAGTAAAAATATATAAGTACATAAACATGTGTTGCCATTAAATATAAATAATTGCAACTTTATATGGAATAATTCCTTACAAATAACACAGATGAATGTTGATGTGGCTCAAGGCTCACGGATTATTATATAAACGTATTATTCTGTACGTATCCTCGATCAAGTATCGTAAGTGCTTACTTTGTATCGACTCGAGGGAGCGATATATATATCTATTTAAAATAGCTTAAGCTTTGTTAAGATGAGCTTCGTGAAGTTATTATTTCATTCAAAAGAGGTAAATGAGTGAGGTAAAGTGTTAAAAAAAATAACTCTTCTTTTAAAATGATGTACACTGCTCTTACTGCTCTTAAGCTCTTAAGTACGTGATAATATAATGAAATAATTTTTTACTCTTTATGTTAAATCTCGAGAGTTCTTTAATCCGTTGGATCCATTTAAAGATATAATTTTCTAGTAACGATGTCCATTTTCAGTTTTAAAGAGTCTTTTTCTACTATAGAAAGTAATGTTGAACTTACAGGTTTAAGCTAGATAATATGGGTATTTTGTGGAAAATAATAATGTATTAATTAAAACAGGATCCAGCAAAATAACCCAATGTCACCCTCAGTTCTAAATAACTCGCTGAAAAGAACGTAATTGTGATAACATAATCATATATGAAGCCTATGCTTTGCACTGGGCATCTATAGGCTGACAAGAAGTGGAAGAAGAATATGTTATTTTCATATATAAAATAATAACCAATTTATTAGCTTATTAACCACACTTCAAACGTATAATCAAAGTTATGTAAATAAATAGATAAATAATACCTCTTACATAAATATGTAGGTCATGTCGGTTCAAGTCTGCTAAAGTTCAACCTGGAAAACCAAAAGGGTCGACAGGAATTTAATAAAACCCTTCAGCCACAATTACTATCACATTATATAATACGGTGAACTGAGTTTATACGGTTCACTACCTTCGACTTTCATTGCCGACAACGTTATATAGAATAGATTGCTTAAGGCGAGTAGCAATAGCTCAGTTGGTAGGTCGAAGTGACGGTATCCCAGAGGTCTCACTTCAAATCCTGGACGCATTAATGAATTTTTAAATATATATTAATTAAATAATTAACTAAGGTTCAAACAGGTAACTCATTAGCAAATATATTTTGGGTAGACCTCGAAGAATTCGGTCTGCCCATTCATTTGTACCCGACTTTCGAATTTTGGAAAAATTTCTTCACAGGAGGTCTTCTTATGACCCCCTGAGTCCGAAATGACCATTGGTCAAAAAGTTTATATATATATATATATATATATATATATATATATATATATATATATATATATATATGCGTGCGTGCGTCCAGATTCGACTTTTGTCAGCACGATAGCGGCCGCAGTTTCCCGCGGATCGCTTTGAAACTTTGCACAAAAATCAACCATCCAAAAATGAAGGTCAAGTTCGTTAACCAGAGAAATCTGGCCACAGGCGGCGCTAGGGCCTCATTTTTTCTTATTTCAGTTTTTCGACCATAACTTTTTCCCTATATGAAGAAGATCATTTGCGTTCATATCATATGATGACTTTGATGAATACCTATAACTAATGTAGATAAACCGAAAACCTAACTTCAATAACTTAGGGGTGGGGGTAAAAAAACCGAAAATTTTTGGAAAAAAATTCATAACTTTTTTTCTGGTAAACATTCTTACAAAACAAGTATTTTTAATAGAAAGATTATTTTTTACTCTAAATTTAGGTACCAAAAGTTTTTCAGTAAAAGATACCGTTTCCGAGAAAAAAAATAAAAACCACTTTTAGCTTGAAAATTTAAGGTAGGTAAAACCACGGCAACTTTTTTCTGGTAAACATTCCCTCCTCGCAAATATTTTTAATAGAAAGGTTATTTTTTACTCTAAATTTAAGTATCAAAAGTATTTCCAAAAAAGATACCTTTTCCGAGAAAAAAAATAAAAACCGCTTTTTGCTTGAAAATTTTTGATGTAAACAACGGCATCATGTGTTATTCTTAGGTAGTGAGTTATATTTTAAACGAGTTACACACGAGGTCTACCCACGCGTGTCCCCCTGCGGGCACGGATTTTTTTATATAATAAGCAAATAATATTAAATACAAGATTCCATTCCAAAGTATATTCCACATGGAAGTAAACTCGATAAATATGTATAGTTTTTTTAGAAGCATCTGTTGCCCAAAATATTATCATACATATCATAGAATTACCTACTTTTGCAGATCATACAGCGAGTTGATATGTTGTATGGATAAAGGTATTCTTATATTTTATAAGCAATATACAAACTAATAGTATTATTAATTCACTAAAACAATTGTAAGGTTTTCTGGCATCTCTGGGTTAATTTTTTTTTATATTGGAGGAGGGCTAACGAGTGCGGGTCACTGATGATGCGTGATCACCGCTGCCCATGAACTCTTGCAACATCCCAGGACTAGCAAGAGCATTGCCGGCTTTGGAGTTAGGAGTATACGTCATCTTTGTAGGTACCTATCAAAATATTGGCGAAGGGAGTTCGTTCCACATCTTTGTGGTACGTAGAAGAAAGGCTCTTGAAAACCATCCAGTATATTTATCCAAAGAAAATATTTTAATGTAATAAAATATCCAACATTGATATTTTTTATAGAATAATAAAATCATATCTTCTGAGAAAAAAAGGAAACCGAGGACTTGAAAGTACAATATAACAAGATTTCAGACTAAACAGCGAAGCCATAAATATTCCGATGTTCAGAGTAAACAGACAACATAATATTATAAAAAGCTATATGTGTATATATATATATATTTTAAGCTCATATACATTATACCGTATATACTTTCATATGCATTTAGTGTTAATTACTGTTAATTTGAAAATACAAACAGACACTTCAATTTTATTTATACAGATTATAATTTTTTTATTATATTTGTTTGGTCGTAGATTCGATTCGGACACTAGGGCATATTGTTTACATTTTTACATTTATTAAATGCGTATACCCAAAATAAATTGCTATTTATATATCACTTGTCTCGTAAACATAATTACAGTCTTTGCTGTAGTCTGGGTTCCGGTGTTGTGAGAGCATTTGAATATTTATTATTTCTATTATTATTTTTATACAATATAAAAACGATCTTTTTATAAACGCATTTGGTCCCTCGTTATTTTCTTCTGTCAATGCAATAATTATTTCCTCAGGGCTTGGTATCCTTCTATTTCGCAGTGACTCCAGACTAAGGCGCTGCCACTAATGTAAGCGGTACCATATATTAACGGAGCTGTGTCACCTATTTATCGTCGAGACACATTATAAATCTACTAAACGGCTTCTCTTGGAGATCCTTTAATTTTCGTGCTCTTGACTTTGTATCACTATTGTTTATATTTTATTATTTACAACATCTTATCGAAACTGGAACTAAATTTCATCAAACGTCTAAAGTTTTCAAACTTTATAAGACGTATTGTTGAGTTTGGAGCAATTTTCTTAAAGTTGTATTGAATTGTAACATTGGTTTGAATTTTGGTGACAGTATTAGTTTGATTTTAAGTTAGAGGTGTTAAACATCTGAAATGAGTCCATACGTTGTACTTAACACCGCAGGTTCGGTGACGGAGAGAACCGATAAGTTACTCTAAAGGTACTTTGTAAAACTGTCAAGATATGCTATTTTAGTTATAATATGAGTGAAAGAGAAATGTGTGTTTGTGTGTATTAATATTATTATCTTTATCTTTATCTTTAATTATTGTCATCTAGTAAATGCTTTTTTATTTAGAAATTATGCAATCATGATTTGTAATTTACTATAAAAAGAAAACATTTTTTTTTTCACTTAACTTTTTTTGCACATCTTCATTTTGGATTATACTTAGTAATTTATGTGATAATAATTAAAGAAACAATCTTCCAACATATAATTATTATAACATGTTATATTTTATTCACTTTTTTACTTTGCTTTAACGTTATTTTTATTATTTAATCAACAAAGAAATAATAATTACAAATAAAAGTATTTCTAAAATAAAATAATTGTTACGTAAATGGCACAGATCGAAATATAACACTTGTAAATGTTTTTTCTTTTTGTATGTTTAGCTGTTAGTGTAGAAATAAACAGAAATAGATACTTTGAGGTATGTTGGGTGTAGCTTACATAGCAAAGCTTATCCCGGTATTCTATAATCTGATTACTCTTTTATTCTCTAACTACAATAAAACTAAACTGTTAAGATTTTCACTAATTGTATTTGAGTTTGGAGAAGGTGGAAAAGCTGAGGAAGTAGCAATTTGGGATCATCTAATTTAGAGAATTGATAAGGTTACAGTTTATTAATAACACTAAAATTCCCAAAGTGATCTCAGGGCAGTGTACAAACAAATACTTTAATTGACTTACAAAAGCATCTTTCAATTAGTCACAGTCCCCTGGCGATACTATATCTACGAGAGCGATCCTTGTTTAAGATTTTATGTATACACTACAATTATTAGTATTTGTAGTTGTAGTTTTTTGGTACGACATCAAATATATACAGATAATAATGAACATATGAAATTGGTGTCGTGTTTGTTTGTTGAATAAGTTAACATATAAACTGTTTAAATGTAATTTTATTGTAAATATAGCCCATATTTACAATAAAATAAAGAATGTGACTTTAGATAATATTTAGATAATGATAGTTGGTAATGATTTCAGTCATGAAGGAAGAGGAAGGAGAGTAGACAATATCTTTGTGACATCAAGAATGTTTTATCCATAAAGATCCATTTATTTATTTGACATTAACAGCGTATCTGGATATCTGAAGGCAAAAAAAAAAACATCTGTACGAGTGACGCAGTCAAGGGAATTACAGTTAAAGCCTGCTCTGACCGAGTTCTAAATTGAACTGAGAAGCAGAAAGTACTTTAAACGAGTTCCATTTTTTAACAATTTCTATTTTTTTCTATACCTTTGAAAACTAAGTTAGAATGCAAAAATCAAACAAGTACGAGTAGGTTTTGCTACACAGGACTTCTTATAATTTTATTCCCTTTAAAGCTCTACCATCCCATAAATAAATAAAACAATAAACATAAGAATAGTTTAAAAAATTTATCTGGATGTTTATGATAACACCTTTATATTGAAATTTCCAAATGATTTAACCTTTATTTTGCCAACACATTCAGAAGCCAACATGAACATACAACAACAACAACAAACAAGACGTTATTTTAATTATACATGAATTTGTAAATTAAAAGTTATACATATTAATATTATATATGTTAGTTCATTAAATGTCCTTCTTATCACCCGCACACTGCAGTGACTTGTTAAGTATTCACGCGGCATGGGTTATGTTACTGGAATAACAACACTGTAAAAACAATCCATATTTATACAAACCATATTTACTTCATTTTATTTTTCCGTATTTTATTTTAAAAGTATTATTTCTGGTTTATTACTACTAATACAGATTTTAAAGCAAGATGACGTTGTAAATAATTTATAATATGGTGTTCGTAACCATGCTACGGGTGTTCGTAGCAGTGCTACAAACCAACGTAGCTCCGTAGACTCAACTACGTTAATGACCCGTAGGATGTCCTTTTGTTTAAGATAAATTAATTTTATAATTGAAACGTCATTATTAAAAAATACAATATAATTAAAACACAAAACTCAAAACAGAGTATTTTTGTTCATTCCACGTTAAAAATGAGATTAAATAATTCTGACAGAAAATGTAAGATTCTAATCACATTGTTGCAAAGAATACTCATTTCATACTCAAAGATTGGCTTACTTTAGACAAATATTAAGTTCAAATATCAGCAATATTGTACACACTTAAACTAATTTCTAATACAAATATTAGACTAGTCCTGTATCTATCATGCAGTTTGTTTAAGCGATATATTAACGTCAAATGAAACGGGTGATTAATAGATGAAGTATTTAGTTTGGGTCCGCTGTATTAACGTCGCATATTATAATTACAGGTAGAAATAGACTATGTTATCTATCTTTTAAAACCGTCCCAATAACTCAATGTTTTCGCTAACTCTATTAACCCAATATGTCAATATAAAACTCTCAGTCACTCGAAGTGAAACATATTGGGATAGATAGTATGATTAATTTCCTATCATATGTGTTTGATATCACAAGTAGAAAGAATGGGTATTGGTAGCGACCGTAAAAGTAATTAAGAGTGCACTGCTTTGACATAAAAATCTGTACCTATATCTTTCCCCGGACATCAATGTTCTATGAAAAAGAACCCACCCATAAGAATAGTTAATCATCATCCTTCTGTAATTTTATCTCAGTGTTCCAAAATTTGAAATATGTCTGTCTCACTCTATCCAAACGAAATACGTCATCTGAATGGAAATTTGCACCTTCGCCATACTGTAGATAAGATAATAGTCATTACATTATAACATTTTTATAAAGTTTTTTAAAAGCAGCTCCGTAATAAAATTAAAAGCTCGTTCCATTGATATATAACAACACGACGTCCCGACGTTACATTACACGACACATTTAACTCACAGACCGAGAAGCTGCGAGTTATAATGGCTCTAGTTCATACATATTTCATTCATGATAAATGTTAACAAAAATAACAATTCTGTGTGGTTATAGTCTTTAATCACAACAATATTTTTTATGGTGGTGTGGTTTTAGCTGTGGCTCGTATGGGCTCGATAGGGTCACTCTCTCACGAAAGATAATTGTTAATAATTGTTATAGCTACATGTTGTACGGTGAGTAAGAACCCGGAAACTCACCCTTCTCCTCCGTAGTTCTGAATACATTCATTTCTGCAACGAACTTACATGTATATTTCGAAATCTATGGGCGGCGGGACCACTGACCATGAGATCGATACTTCAATTCCCTCTCTGTACCATTAAGGAATAAATACTTTATTAAAAGTAATAAAAATATAATCTTAATACTTGCAATAAAATACGTTCACTCACGCAGTATGTCAGCGTAATCCTAAACACCGCAAAGATCTTCGCACACTTTAATTCACACAGTTTATGTTTATAATACGTGTAACAACAGTCCTACAGTGTAATAGGTATTATGTTAAATAACATGTTTTACCACTTGTATCATAACTGAGAAAGTAAAAATTGTATCGTTTCTTGTATTTTGATATAAGGGGGTTACCTTTTAGGTAATTTTCAATTAATATCAAATTCTTCTATACTGCTTGTACAATCGTATTTAAATATGTATAAATATGTATATATACATATTTATACAAAGAGATTGGAAATATAGACTAAGACAAAAAACAACCAATCGCTAATGAAAATATTTTATATTTTACATGGAAGTGGTTTTAAAAATAATCCATGTAAATAATTATATAGTATTAAATAGCGGCGCCATTAACGGTTTTTAAAAAAACGGTACAACATATATTTGTATAAGATAAACTGAATTCCACAAAATTTTATATTTTCTTTACTACTATAATCTTATTTCCTTATTTGAGCTATGATATGTAAATATGGACGTCGTACAAATAACATGTTGTCTGAACCTCCATTGCAATATTATTATATAGCACAATCGCTTTTCTATACAAAATATATAATTTTATTGTTTTGACTAGTATAGTAAAATAAATATCTGTAAAGACAACTAAAGTTTTGTATTAGACTTACAAATTTCAACAGTACCTACTTATCTGATACAGAAATTAGTAACAGGCTTGAAACTCGTTGTGACGCGCTTTGTCTCTCGAGGATGGACTTTGAGGCCTTCAGTATCCCAATTAACATTTGACCTACATAGTTGATTATGGTTCAAGAATAACTTAATTTATTATGTATTATAAGACTAGTGGAACTCAAACCTTTAACACTTTTTCAATCTTAACAGAAGAACATTACATAATAAGCTTTAAAAATAGAGTATATTGATGCTGTATAGATGCAATTTAATGCACAGAAGTAAATCTAGACAACTTTTTAAACTAAGACTAGTTTACGTTAAAAAAATGCAGTCAATTTTCCGAAGGAATACTAATTAAGAAAGTAAGAAGTAATATTATTTAACAAGTTATAATTGATAGCGCTGGACGGCACTGCGGCTAAGATCACTTTAAAACCAGATGTCGAGTAAAAGATGAAGGACATTGGAACAATACAACTTATTACCATTACGTTATTAATAAATTAGTGGAAGTGGGTATTTCAAAAAAAGTTAGGACTAATGTTCCGTAGTGTTAATTATATCTAAAAGTATATCAGATGTTACTTCTTTTCGACAATTGTAATTAACAATGGAATCAAATGACAATTTCAAGTCGGAAGAATAAAGTGAAGCATATAAAACAACACTTGATAGTGTGATGATACAGTAGTGATCTACTGTATAATTCACTTTAAAGGAGCCTTTATATGGAATATATTTAATATATATTTAAATCAAGAATATATTTAAACCTTTTTAATGCAAAATATTATTTTAATTTATATATTATATCTGTAATAATTACTCCATCAATATTAAACTCTTTAAGAATGTACTACGTTCATAAATTGATTTATCAACACATTCATATATAACAACATAATAGAAACGTCTTCCTTATTTTGTGTAATACGTAAAAACACATCAAATAATATTATGTTGGATTTTAATACCTTTTCTTTATCCTCAAGACATAGTAATATGACACATAATGATATCCGGTAGATAATAGAAACCACACCAATGAACGAACACCTACGTTATTATAATAATCTCTAAGGATTCGAGTTTCATCAGAGACTGGTAGAAGTACGGAGTTAACTGTGATCAGGATGTAACGACTGCAACACTTCTGTGAGTCGGAACTTGGAACAGAGAACACAAAAGGATTTGTTGGGATAAAGTTTTCCATTAACGAATTTCAAATTGTAAACTTCCGCTAACCTTTATAAAATTATTCGAAATGTTAAGATTTAACTTTACAAAGTATCATATATTTATGTATTATAACTTAATGAGGAAACTAAATTGTGGATTAAGTCAAAGAATGTTTTCAGATTTAAGAATGGTCATATTCTTGAATGTAAAATTGGCTTGGGGACTTATTTTAAAATAGCTTATATAAATTGTAGCATAATAACAGTGAAAGATCTCTTTATAAAACATAGTTTCGTCCTTAACATGCGCCCTGCACATTGTGTAAAAAATAATCACTTCCGCAGTAGAAAATGTTTCAAAGATGAGGTTAAAGTTTTATTATGCTTAGAAATACCGTTATGGTTAAGAATTGTATTAATACAATGAACGAGAGCAAGGCTTGGTTCGAATATTAAATGGAAACTATATTAAATAACTAGGCGTAAACATAACAGGATCTCCACCCACGAGACTACCGAAGACTGACTAGCGACTGGCGTTTTGAAAGCTCTAATTACCAGTGACCCTTAGCTAACATAGAATTCACGCTCCGAACACAACGTTTCACGTCGACATTCCTATTTAAACGACGTTGACATCGGTCCAACAGTACTAGACCCGTTCACGGTAGTCGAACACTAAGCTATCAGGAGTCATTTATTCGATGAGTACGCATAAATGACTTCTGTTTAGAAAGTTAGTATAAAATTAGTAATTGAAGTTAAAAATAACGTTGTCTTCAACCTGTGTTGTGTAAGCTATGGATTTTATAAGTTTTACAGTTCATTCAATATTTGTTTCAATGTTTTGTAATAATGGTAAGAAAAACTATTTATCAAACTCACAGGACATCGTACTCGACGGAATAAATTAAAAGGTATATTAAAAATATAGTTGAATTTAAGTAATGTTGTGTTATCAAACTAATAAAATAACCTACTAGTATGAGCAATTATGTATTAGATTGTTAGCTTGTATTTTTCGATAAGAGTACAACTATCATATAAACTCCCAATTTATTTGACAAATTGTTTTAATTATTTTTTAGTTTTATAAACATTGTTTTTGTTTTTTTTCTTTACTTACATTCTTGATATCCAAAGAAAGTGTTTTGACGTAATATATCATTACGTAAATTATTACACCAAAGAGTTTTGATTTCTTAACACATAACTTCCCTAAATAGAACGAAGTTCCCTACAGCTGAAACTGACAGAAGCGGTATGATTTATGAACGAATACAGTCAAGCGACATGGACCTGTTCCTATCAGAGACTTGTTATACTTAGATTTAAAGTTCTTTCAAATGTTGATTTACGGAAAAATAAAGTACTATTTATATCTTAAATTTTCTTCTTTACGAACACGACTGTTTGTTTGAAAATTTGAGTAGAGTTCTTGGATTTTCCACACATACATAAGATTTATGTGTATTTAACAAATTTTAATTTCTTTTCTGTTTTAGTTAAAACATTTTCAACTAAATCTATACTTATAACTAAAAGTTCAGAAAGTGCATTCCCTTGCATAAAATAAATTAAAAAGGAACTAGATGAACTAGAACTAGAATGTCTATTTTCCAGTAGTAAGCTGACAAAGTCACAGGCAACAGCTAGTATACTATAATCTAATCTGTCTAATACAATTCGGTCAGTACTCCTAAAAAAATATTTATCTACATTATAAAAAAATATATACAAATTTGTTTCGTAAAAAATACAAATTTAGTACTACATTTTATGGCAATTTCTGAAACAAATCGCTTTGACCTGAATGTAATAACAATTACTATTTGGAGTTTTATTGAGGTCTTCGAAATAGGGCAGAAATAATTTTTTTGCTTGAATATCAAAAGTGAAAAAGTAATGTACATATACAGTTCCCACTTTTACAGTTGCACATTCTCTTTCCAATTATAGAAAGAGTTCGAAACTTAACTTACCCTTAACGGTAACTGTAGGCAATAGACACCTGCAGCAGAAAGATAATTGCGGGTGTATTGCCAACCTACCAGTAACCACACGTGGAATATATATACTGATCTCATGGTTTCATTTGAAAGAAGATTATAATTCTACCAAAAATGTAGAATAAGAATAATTAAGTTCTTTCATTTTTGTATATTTCACATGTTCATTATATTTTCTCTTTTCTGTTTTTTTTTTGTTTTCTTCGCTTCTATCTCAAATGATAAAAATAATTTTGCCTTGAAGTCATCAACGGTAGACACGTATTACATAAACCACACATCAGTTTGTATCTCGTGAAAGAGAATAAAATTGTATTTATTATTTAATAATAATGTAAGAAATACGGGAGTTTAAAGTCATTAAATTGTGTTGTAAAATGGGTTCAGAGAATGACAATAGCTGTTCATTGAGAGATCTAGAGAGAAAACATTTATTATGTGAATATAATATTTTCGTTGTGTATATTTTACATATCAGAAATATTATATTCACAAGTAAATTAGTAATCCAAAGTTATAGAGTGTTAATATAGGTGTATTTAAAGGTCTGTATGTAGTCGAGTTCACTTCGTTGCGTGGTCACGTCGTACTGAATATTCATACAACGCACGTGTCGGATCAGGATCTTCACCATACGATAAGCACGCATCATATATTGACGACCTATCTTTAAATAAGTCATATATTATTAACAAAAAGTTTATTAAAACTATAAGCTGCTACTACGACACTAATTTATGTTGAAAGTTTTGTTTAAATATTTATATTATAATATGTGCAAAATTACATACGGCTACGATAACCAAAAATATTTACAAACTAAATTATTAATACTATTTAAAAAAAATATTATAATTATCCTAAATTTAATAAGCTTAATAAACTTCAAAACTAGAACCGAAGTATTTAATAAGAACTGTTTCCTCAAAGTCTCTTACATCCAGTAAGTCGGCGCGTATCTTCGTCGTTTATTCTCAGTTTTCCGTAAACACATCGTCAGCGTGTCATTCTATTCCCGTATCTTATTGGATAATATATCATAGTAAAGTAACGTGCATCTTAATATTATTCAACATATAAATATATTTATGACTTCACAATTCTAGTTGAAATAGAAGAGACGATTCGATAATATCTACCTCTTTTCAGTTCATTATAATTAATTAATACGTATTAAATATATTTCTGGAACTTCATAAATAGGTAATTTTAAATGATGCATGCATGAGAAATCAAATGTATGGATGAACTAAATTGCTATTACAACTTAACTTTTTATTTTAAAACAAGCTTAATGTTTACATCACTCAACACACAGAGGGCGCTGGTTCTGGTGATTAAATGAAAGAAAAGTGTTTTTCTTATATCTATATTAAGCTTTATCTTTTTAGAAGTTATGAAGGTTAAAAGCTTCAGTTTTGTTGTAGTACAAAACTTCAACAGCGTAGTAAATACTTTTGCATAATTTGAAAATACATCTTTTAAAGGAAACAGAGAATACCAAAAGCAAAAGATATTGCACACGTGCTAAGGTAATATTAACATGTTATGCATATACGATATATTAACTATGCATATTATTTTACAAGTAAATATATATAACTAAAAGTCGGTCGAGCAATCTGTGTCGTCCCGAAAATAAAGAAATGTCCTGAAATCCAATAAGACTCGCGAACTGGCTCCTATTTCAAACTCAAACTATCCAGAGGAAAAAATATTTTGAATCGGTCCGGCAGAATAGCATTCATTGCTGTACAAAAACGCGTTGTAGAAAATACATGTCACGAATATGTTGACCAAAGTTTTCTATTTGACAAAATCATGGATCAGATATTCATTTAAAATATATTATTTAATATTTTTACAGAAAATGTATCATAAAAATATCAAATCACCAAAGGAAGTTTTCCGATTCCAAATATATTGTATAGAAAATTTATTGTCAAGATAAATTTGCATACTGTTAGTAACTTAAGATGTATAAAGAAATAAAGATATATAGATGTTAAATAGTCGTAATTGTAAGCACGCTAACTAGTCTCCGGTATGTGGTGTGTTAAGTAAGTTAGTCTCATCATGGAGAGGTGCTTAAAGGACACTAAATGCAAATTTACAGAAGTGGCATTCTCTATTTAACCGTTCATTAAATAATAATAAACGAATACAATTCTATTTACTTCTTTAATAAAATTAATAAAGATTAAAGATAAAATTAAAGATTTAAATATGTATAATACATCTTAAACAACAAAAACAGACACACAGTATTCAAAGATACAATTGATACGTCTTTCTCTTTCTTATCTAAACAAGAAAGAGAAAGTCGAGTAATTACTATAAGTACCATATAAAAGGAGATGTAAAATAAAGAAACCACTTGTTTACAAAACCATATACTTACTTTATTATCCCTGTTTTCGTATATTGAGATACAAGTGTTTAATTTATCGAGTAAATTACTAAGTTTAATTGTTAGCAAATTTGTTTCACTTACAGATGACTACCGCCGTTAGATTATTGATGGAGCAGAGTGCTGTGATGATGGACACACAGACAGGGTAAATGATATTTAAATACATCCTCTAACAAAAGACACTTACATTTAGATACATCAGATTCCGTGTAAGGTGTACAAAAATAAACAGATAGATCTCCATAAAATTTTAAAAACGTTCAAATCATTATCACACAAAAATAGTAGAATGTTGATATCTATATTTTCCTTAAACACTTTAAATATGTGTTCAAAAAACTTATTTACACTTACATAGAAACATAATACCTATTTAAATCAAATAAATATTCTATTTATAGTCGATAACTAACAATGCTGAAAAGGAAGGATTATACAAGAAATATGAGAACAAAGCCAACAAAACTCAACAATGTCCAGTTTTATGTAAGCCGCCATATTTACTAGATGATTTCCCGTGACGACACTCGACAATACTACTAATATTTAAAAGCTTTCCTAACAACTTACTCAGAATTGTTGGTTACAATTCATAGGCAAGAAATTACACAATAAAAACTAATGCTATTATTTTATATCAGTAAGTTAGTTTATTTAACTGAGATTCAGTTCAGTTCTTCAGTGAGGGAGTCAGAGTCAACGAGGTGCAGACTGGCAGCAAGACACTCAGTATTTTATTTCACCATACTAAAGCTTTGTAAGAGTCACTCAATAATTCACATAGCATTTGTATTATTAAAAATATATTATAATACAATTATGTATAAAATATTATCCACAAGAGTTACCTTTATACCTTATACCTTTCATAGTTTCATACAACGTAATATTGAAAAATTTAAGAGTTTTGTAAGTAAAACTCACAGCTAGCACCACGAGCTCTCGTGCTATAATTCTTATAATATTTATTCCACGTGATATCATGAATAATAAACAGCACTTCAGTGCAATCGCCAATGTGAATACGACCCGAGATAATTCACAGTGAGACTATCTCGGCATGTGTCTCGTTAATGTACGGAATTCCCGATGCCGTTGGTGGTTTGTGTTTAATTTATATATTGGGATTTTTAATTCCTATCGTACATTAATATTTACTTTGATTATTTTAGTATTTGATAAGATTCTATGAATTAGATTTGATGTAACAATAACACAGTTAGTTTATGATAGGTATTATCATGGCATGATATAATTAAAATATAGCAATAACATAAATAATAACGACATGTTATACTGTGGGTATTTTTATATCAACAGTAGTTTACAAACTGCGATTTTCACAAAAAAATCGGATGAACGCGAGGTTACATTTTAGTCATTATTCTCGGTAAAAATATTTATGTTTTTCAACATTTTTAAACTCAGATATCAGATATCTCTGTCCATTTAACACACAAACAAGCAAATGTGTTATGTAATGTATTTATTGCAATACTGCAGCATTCCTGATTCTGTTTATGTTAATATAGTGTAGAGAATATAGATAGAAATATGGTGTATGTATATAAAATTACGTAGTAAATTTAAACTTTAAACTTTATTGCCACTTTTTTTTAATTAATATTGTTCCTATTCGAATTTTTAAACTCAAGAATATTTTTAATGTACCATTAGAAGAAAATTATTTTCAGGCTGGTTTCAAGAAATTAATATCCTATGGGACAATTGTCATTTACATCAATAACAAACAGACAAACAGAAATACTTTCTTTAATTACTAACAAAGTTTCTTAACTAATGGTGTTTCCTAAACATACATTCTCCACTTTAAATATATATATTATAAAGTAAATCATTCTGATGCCTTTACCAGACACCACCTTTGATATACTATCACAATACGTGGAGTACTGGTCTTACCAGAGGAACAGTTCCACTTAATACCAGCTACAGTTTTAAAAAAAACTGATGGATACATGCAGAGGAACTTACAAGTGAATTGCTTCAGAGCCTTGAACATCGTCGAAAAGTCAGAAGGCATTGTCTCTTTCCTTCTATCGGACAACCCTCAATGAGCGCAACCTTTTTATAGCGGAAATCACAATCGTTTGCAAAAAACATTTTGTTTCCACTTTCACTATACATATATATGGATATCCATATAATGGGAACGTGTTGCCAAAATCTGTTTCCTTATACTCTAGGGTCTTTAAAACATAGGAGAAAGATATCTTTTGGGGAAGAGTTTTACAACTTAGACTTTCATCGGATATCACGAGATGGTAGGCAAAACCGCTACAAAACGCTAGTTGTTCTATTAAACCTTTAATTTACGAGATTGGTTCTTAATACAATAAGTTCTCTGAACTCTTGAACTTCAATAACCGAGTTTTATTAAAAAACAACAATGAGCCATTCATTTTACAGACCAACTTTTATTTTGCCCTAAAGTATAGAATCTTAAAATGTACCTACAAAATAATCAAGAATATCTATCAAATATAATACTTAACTGCGTAGACCTAGTCTATACTGAAATATATATATATATATATATATATATATATATATATGTGTTATAAACATAGTATAGTTATAAACATAGTAGAATGTTTCTTTTATATATATATATATATATATGTAAAAGATATATATATATATATATATAAAAAAGAAACACTCTACCATGCTTATAACAATTAGAAATAAAATCCGAAAGTCAAAATGTAGTGTAAATAGTGCTTAATTTAAATTAAGAAGTAACAATCGGATTCGATTTGAAGACTCGTAACATCGCTTACTATCTTCTGATTTGCTGATCATTTATTATTTACATTATGTGTTAAACTAATCAGGGATCATTTTATAAAAGATATTACTAGATAGTGGAGAGAAATAAGCTAAATTAATTAGAACTGCAAGTTTTTTTACTAAAAACAATATCAAAAAGTAAGAAGAGTAACCTCTTTCATTACACACCTCGTTCCACACGACCTACTCACTACCGACACTACTCGAGTAGTTTGTACTTGTACTACGAGCTCTTTCACCATATTTATGAATACCAACCAACCGCTATTCAATTAATATATATACTTGTATACTTCCAAATATGAAGCAACGTCTATATTAATATGAAGAGATAACTTTGTATCCTTTATAGTTTAGTGCGCTCTGAGGTTTGTGAGATTTGGCGTAGCTCTTTATACTGAGTATGAATCCATGTCTGAAACTTAAATGTATATTACAAATGCATTAAAGGATTGATTGGTTACATCACACTAACGTATCAAATATAATATAAGGTAATGTTTGTCCAAACTCTAATTAACATTCAAACTACGAACTTCCACTACCAATATTAGAACACGTCACCTCAGTTAGTGTTATCTATCAATGTTACAAATAAAATGCTTGAAATATTTTTCCTTCCTTTATTCTTTATAAAGATAAATGTTTGCTTCTTAGTTTGATTTTATTTAAACTGTGTTATATTTCAGACAAAGTTCAGTAAATCTTTCAGCGATGAGTAACGCTCTGTGAGTGCAGTTCCGTGTCGTCATCTCTGGAACTGCTCTCTGCAAGATATCGAACTTCACCAAGACTACTTCATTACTTATTTTGATATCAATGTTACTTATATAACTATAGAGAGCGGGAACTATCTCTTCGTTAAAGACAACGAACATATTATTTCATAAATATATTATCATATATAAAAAGATTTATTGTTACTGTCTTTGGATTAACAATTTTTATGAAACAGTAAAATAAATGTAGTCTTCGTTTGTTTTTTGTTTCTTTTATTGTTGCAAGTTATGAGATTGATAAAATATTTTAAGCAGCTATCTTTTCTAATCTTACAAAATAGCCTTTGAAATGAAAAATCAGTTAACAAAATCTTTCTTGACTTATCTGTTTCAAAGCTCCACATGTAATACCAAATTAAATTATCAGTTTCAAGACACTTATTAGGATTTTTCAAATAAAAAGCATTTAACAATATAAAATAGTTATTTAATAAAATAAATGAATATTTTAAAATATCTATTAACATACATAAGTTGGGGAACGCTGCCAATGTTATAGCAGCATGTGCGTATACACGTTATTTAAAATTATATTATTTATTTAAAAATTGTGATTTAGAATGACAATTCTAAAAAATATATATTTTATTCAAAATGAGAAAAATTTCTTTTAATTTTGAAATACTAGTTTAAAATAATCTTTATTGAAGTTAGCTTACAGATTTTTTCAATAATAATTTCTTCTATAAGCGTGAGTGTGCTTAATCAGAGGGTTCATACGAAACACAGAATTTGATAAGGACTGCAATTTTAAAGTTAAAAAAATATATTTTTATGTGTATAAAAATTTACACATTTCTCCCATTTTCTTCGGAGTACACAAAAAAAGCTTAACTTAAAATAATATTTTTTGATGATACATTTTACTACCCTTTCTTTATCTCCCAAAAATGTATATAAAAGATCTTTTATTATTAGATATTTTTATTAAGAGAATTAAATAAACGTATAATAAGTCTCATTTCGTCCCAAACTCTGTCACGGTAACATCCAATCAGTGATATCTCTGCCTCGTCTCTTATCACACGGAGCAGTCACGTGGCCTCATAACGATAGACCGAATCAATAGTCATTATACTCAGCTCCTGGAATATATTGAGGAACATTTCAGGTTTCTAAGCTAAGTTTAAAACTCCATTAACAAAGATTATAAGAATATTGATTGCACAATTTAACAGTATTGATTTATTTGTTACTCAAAACTTATAAATGAAAACTGAAATGAAATTATCGTCATTGAAATTATAATTAAATATATAGAAAGTGTCTATAAATTAAAAAGAAATGTATTACAAACATATTATTACAATACAGTCCCAGTGTATTCTATAACATCTAAATATCGACTGTGACAGCGAGAACGTCAACAAACAATATGTTGTCTGATCCGCCATTGCAATATTGAGTCTTGCATTTCTATTAATATTATTATATAGCACAATCGCTTTTCTATACAATATATATGATTTTGTTGCTTTGACTAACTAGTACAGTAAAATATGTCTAAAGAGAACTCAAGTTTTGTATTAGACTTACAAATTTCAACAGTACCTACTTATCTCCTACAGAAATTAGTAACAGGCTTGAAACTCATTGTGACGCGCTTTGTCTCTCGAGGATGGACTTTGAGGCCTTAACTATCCCAATTAACATTTGACCTACACAGATGATTATGGTTCAAGAATAACTTAATTGATTATGTATTATAAGACTAGTGGAACTCAAACCTTTAACACTTTTTCAATCTTAACAGAAGAACATTACATAATAAGCTTTAAAAATAGAGTATATTGATGCTGTATAGATGCAATTTAATGCACAGAAGTAAATCTAGACAACTTTTTAAACTAAGACTAGTTTACGTTAAAAAAATGCAGTCAATTTTCCGAAGGAATACTAATTAAGAAAGTAAGAAGTAATATTATTTAACAAGTTATAATTAAGAGCGCTGGACGGCACTGCGGCTAAGATCACTTTAAAACCAGATGTCGAGTAAAAGATGAAGGACATTGGAACAATACAACTTATTACCATTACGTTATTAATAAATTAGTGGAAGTGGGTATTTCAAAAAAAGTTAGGACTAATGTTCCGTAGTGTTAATTATATCTAAAAGTATATCAGATGTTACTTCTTTTCGACAATTGTAATTAACAATGGAATCAAATGACAATTTCAAGTCGGAAGAATAAAGTGAAGCATATAAAACAACACTTGATAGTGTGATGATACAGTAGTGATCTACTGTATAATTCACTTTAAAGGAGCCTTCATATTGAATATATTTAAAATATTTAAATCAAGAATATATTTAAACGTTTTTAATGCAAAATATTATTTTAATTTATATATTATATCTTTAATAATTACTCCATTAATATTAAACTCTTTAAGAACGTACGACGTTCATAAATTCATTTATCAACACATTCATATATAACAACAAAATAGAAACGTCTTCCTTATTTTCTGTATTAAGTAGAAAGACACCAAATAATATTATGTTCCATTTTAATACCTTTTCTTTATCCTCAAGACATAGTAATATGACACATAACGATATCCGGTAGATAATAGAAACCACACCAAACAACGAACACCTACGTTATTATAATAATCTCTAAGGATTCGAGTTCCATCAGAGACTGGTAGAAGTACGGAGTTAACTGTGATCAGGATGTAACGACTGCAACACTTCTGTGAGTAGGAACTTGGAACACAGAACACAAAAGGATTTGTTGGGATAAAGTTTTTCATTAACGAATTTGAAATTGTAAACTTCCGCTAACCTTTATAATATTATTCGAAATGTTAGAGTTTAACTTTATAACAAATCATATATTTAAATTGCAGGTAGAACCGAATCGTAATAACTTACGATTAACGTACGTAACGTAACTTACGTTCTCATTAACATGAGAAAACTAAATTGTGGATTAAGTCTAAGAATGTTTTCAGATTTCGGTACGGTCAAATTCTTAAAAGTAAAATGGGCTTGGTAACTTATTTTAAAATAGCTTATATAAATTGTTTCATAAACACAGTGAGACATCTCTTTATAAAATATAGTTTTGTCCTTAACATGCGCCCTGCACGTTGTGTATAGAATAATCACTACATCCGCTTCCGCAGTAGAAAATATTTAAGTAATGGGGTTATAGTTTTATTATGCCTAGGAATACCTTTATGGTTAAGAATTGTATTAATACAATAAACGAGAGCAATGCTTGGTTCGAATATTAAATGGAAACTATATTAAATAACTAGACGTATACATAAAAGGATCTCTACTCAAAGTACAACAGAAGCCTGACTAGCGACTGGCGTTTTGAAAGCTCTAATTACCAGTGACCCTTAACTAACATAGATTTCACGCTCCGAACACAACGTTTCACGTCGACATTTCTATTTAAACGACGTTGACATCGGTCCAACAGTACTAGACCCGTTCACGGTAGTCGAACACTACGCTATCAGAAGTCATTTATGCGATGAATATAAATGACTTCTGGTTAGAAAGTTAGTATAAAATTAGTAATTTAATTTAAAAATAACCTTGTCTTCAACCTGTGTTGTGTAAACTATGGATTTTATAAGTTTTAGAGTACATTCAATATTTGTTTCAATGTTTTGTAATAATAGTAAGAAGAACTATTTATCAGACTCACAGGACATCGTACTCGACGGTTTAAGACAAAATTAAAAGGTATATTATAAATATAGTTGAATTTAAGTAATGTTGTGTTATCAAACTAATAAAATAACCTATCAGTATGAGCAATTATGTAATAGATTGTTAGCTTGTATTTTTCGATAAGAGAAAAACCTAGGTCACAGGTCACAATGCGTCTGCGTTACTAATATTTACTTTTTATTACTTTGTTGGAATAAAGAGTACAACTATCAGATAAACTCCCAATTTATTTGACAAATTGTTTTATTTATTTTTTAGTTTTATAAACATTCGACGTTCGCTTTCATTTACCTGAAAACAATTTGCTAACTTAATTTACTTAAGAGAACCAGTATTTCACCTCTTATCATGATACATGCGTTCGCTATTATTATTATTATTATTATGCTATTACTGTTTGTTATTAAAATTATAAAAACTATCACATTATTGTAATATTTTTTACTCTTCAAACCTACGTCCGAGTTTAAAGACGAAATTTTTTTTGTGTTCGAAAATATTCAAGAAACTCCTTTTTTTTGTTCACTACCTTCTCACATCACTTAAAAATAATTCTTCTTCTCTAAAATTTCCTCCTCGTACTAAAATAATATCGAAATTTTATATTAAATATAGTAAATAGTCCAGCCGTTTCTATAGCTCTTTTTCTTGACATGCAAATAAAGTTTTGAGACGTAATAATAACGTAAATTATTATACCAAAGAGTGTTGATTTCTTAACACACAACTTCACTAAGTAGAACCAAGTTCCGTACAGCTGAAGCTGACAGAAGCGGTATGATTTATGAACGAATATAGTCAAGCGACACGGACCTGTTCATATCAGAGACTTGCTATACTTAGATTTAAAATTCTTTCAAATGTTGTTTTACGGAAAAATAAAGTACTATTTATATCTTAAATTTTCTTCTTTACGAACACAACTGTTCGTTTGAAAATTTGAGTTGCGTTCTTGGTTTCTCCATACATACATAGGATCTATGTGTATTTAACACATTTTAATTTCTTCTCTGTTTTAGTTTAAATATCTTCAACAAAAAACTATACTTATAACAAAAAAAAATAATTTCACTTATATTTCACTCCATAAAATAAATAAAAAGAGGTCTATATTATATGAATGTATATTTTCCAGTAGTAAGCAGACGAAGTCACAGGCAGCAGCTAGTATATAATATAATGTAATCTGTCTAATATAATTCGGTCCGTAGTCATAAAAAATTGTTTAGCTACATAATAAAAATATATATACCAATTTGTTAAGTAACAAATACAAATTTAGTACTACATTTTATGACAATTTCTGAAACAAATCGCTTTGACCTGAATGTAATAACAATTACTATTTGGAGTTTTATTGAGGTCTTCGAAATCGGGCAGAAATATTTTTTTTGCTTTAATATCAAAAGTGAAAAGGTAATGTACATATACATTTCCCACTTTTACAGTTGCTGATTCTCTGTCCAATTATAGGAAGAATTCGAAAGTTTACTGACCCTTAATTGTCGGCAAAAGACATCTGCAGCAGAAAGATAATTGCGGGTGTATTGCCAACCTACCAGGAACCACAAGTGGAATATATATACTGATCTCATGGTTTCATTTGAAAGGAAGATTGTAATTCTACCAAAAATGTAGAATAAAAAAAATAAGTTCCTTCATTTGTGTATATTTCACATGTTCATTATGTTTTCTCTTTTTTGTTTTTTTTTTTGTTTTCTTCGCTTCTATCTCAAATGATAAAAATAATTTTGCCTTGAAGTCACCAACGGTAAGCACGTATTACATAAACCACACATCAGTTTGTGCCTTGTGAAAGAAAATAAAATTGTATTTATGATTTAATAATAATGTGAGAAATAGGTAAGTTTAAAATCATTAAGTTTTGTAAAATGGGCACAGAGAATGACAATAGCTGTTCATTGAGATATCTAGAGAAAAAACATTTATTATGTGAATATAATATTTTCGTTGTGTATGTTTTACATACCAGAAATATTATATTCACAAGTAATCAAAATATGTATGTATGTCGTGGTATAGTCGAGTTCAGTACTTCATTGCGTGGTCACGTCGTACTGAATATTCATACAACGCACGTGTCGGATCAGGATCTGCACCATACGATAAGCACGCATCATATATTGACAACAAATCTTTAAATAAGTTCTATATTATTAACAAAAAGTCGGTATATTAAAAACTATACACCAGATATCAAGCAACTACTTTTAAATTATTAGCCTTAAATTATTAGCCAAGACTTCAAAACTAGGACCGAAGTATTTATTAAGAACTGTTTCCTCAAAGTCTCTTACATCCAGTAAGTCGGCGCGTATCTTCGTCGTTTATTCTCAATTTTCCGTAAACACATCGTCAGCGTTTCATTCTATTGCCGTATGTTATTGGGTAATATATCATAGTAAGGTAACATTATTCAAAATATAAATATATTTATGACTTTACAATTTTAGTTGAAATAGAAGAGGCGAGACGACTACCTCTTTTCAATTAATTATAATTAATTAATACGTATTAAATATATTCATGAAAGTGCATAAATAGGTAACTTAAAATGATGCTTGCATGAGAAATCAAATCAATGCTTGAACTGAATTGCTATTACAACTTAACTTTTTATTTTAAAACGAGCTTCGTGTTTGCATCACTCAATACACAGAGGGCGCTGGTTCTTTTGATTAAATGACAGAAAAGTCTTTTTATTATATTTATATTAAGCTTTATCTTTTTAGAAGGTATAAAGGTTAAAAGCTCCATTTTCTTTGTAGTATAAAACTTCAACAGCGTAGTAAATACTTTTGCATATTTTGAAAATACATCTTTTAAAGGAAACAAAGAATACCCGAGAGATATTGCAAGGTAATATTAATATTTTATGCATATACAATATATTAGCTATGCATATTATTTTACAAGTAAATATATATAACTAAAAGTCGAGCGAGCAATGTGTCATCCCGAAAATAAAGAAATGTCCTGAAATCCAATAAGACTCGCGAACCTGGCTCCAATTTCAAACTCAAACTATCCAGAGGAAAAAATATTTGGAATCGGTCCGGCAGAATAGCATATATTGCTGTACAGAAATGCGTTGTAGAAAATACATGTCACGAATATGTTGACCAAAGTTTTCTATTTGACAAAATCATGGATCAGATATTCATTTAAAATATATTATTTAATATTTTTACAGAAAATGTATCATAAAAATATCAAATCACCAAAGGAAGTTTTCCGATTCCAAATATATTGTATAGAAAATTTATTGTCAAGATAAATTTGCATACTGTTAGTAACTTAAGATGTATAAAGAAATAAAGATATATAGATGTTAAATAGTCGTAATTGTAAGCACGCTAACTAGTCTCCGGTATGTGGTGTGTTAAGTAAGTTAGTCTCATCATGGAGAGGTGCTTAAAGGACACTAAATGCAAATTTACAGAAGTGGCATTCTCTATTTAACCGTTCAATAAATAATAATAAAATAATACAATTATATTTACTTCATTAATAAAATTAATAAAGTTTAAAGTTAAAATTAAAGATTCAAGTATGTATAATACATCTTAAATAACAAAAACAGACACAAAAAATTCAAAGATACAAATGATTAGATAAGAAAGATAAAGACGAGTAATTACTATAAGTATTATATAAAAGGAGATATAAAGTGAAGAAACCTTTTTGTATACAAAACTATATACGTACTTTATTATCCCTATGTTTTCGTATATTGAGATAAAAGTCTTTAATTTGTCGAGTTAATTACTAAGTTTAATTGTTAGTAAATTTGTTTCACTTGAAGGTGACTCCCAACGTTTGATTAACGATGGAGCAGAGTGCAGTGATGATGGACACACAGACAGGGATGATATTTAAATACATCCTCTAACAAAAGACACATTTAGTTATAGCAGATTCCGTGTAAGGCGTACAAAAATAAACAGATAGATCTCCATAAAATTTTAAAAACGTTCAAATCACTATCACACAAAAAATAGTAGAATGTTGATATCTATATTTTCATTAAACACTTTAAATAAGTGTTCAAAAAAATTATTTATACTTACATATAAACATAATACCTATTTAAATCAAACAATTATTCTATTTATAGTCGGTAACTAAACAGGTGAAAGGAAGCATTATAACAGAAATATGAGAACAAAGCCCACAAAACTCAACAATGTCCAGTTTTATGTAAGCCGCCATATTTACTAGATGATTTCCCGTGACGACACACGACAATACTACTAATATTTAAAAGATTTTCCTAACAATGCAGGATAAAAGTCACTACTTACTCAGAATTGTTGGTTACAATTCATAGGCAAGAAATTACACAATAAAAACTAATGCTATTATTGAGCGAAGCGAACGATGTGAGCGGAGCGTTTTACTGGAGACTTTTTGCATTCTTTGTCACGAATTGGTTCAAAAACTACTTGACGGAATATTATGAAAGTTTGCAAACAAAAAGACACACAGTAGGTGATAGCTTAAAAAAAATTTTGAAAAAAGTAAAAAAAAAAAAATTTTTTTTTAATATCATATCAAAAAACTGATATCTCATTGAAGTCAATGGGAAGCGATGGGTGAATACACTGGGCTCGCTTCGCTCAATATGCAAACGGCACCCGAGATTTCGCCAGTGCAGCGAGTCGAAATTGAGGGTTTTTTGGCGCCCCTAGTTTTATATCAATAAGTTTGTTTATTTAACTGAATCTTTCTTCAGTGAGGGAGTCAAAGTCAACGAGGTGCAGTCTGGCAGCTAAACACTCGGTATTTTATTTCACCATACTAAAGCTTTGTAAGATTCACACAATAATTCACATAACATTTCTATTTCTTTCATCATTATATTTAAAAAAAATTGGTAAAATATAAACAAAGTAAACAAATATTACAATATTATCAAGATTGTTACGAGCAATAACAATTGTTATTTATTGAATTGTCGTTTATTTCAGGTTATATATATATATATATATATATATATATACAATTAATTTCATAATATAATATTATCAAGGAGTTACGTATGCCTTTCATATTGTTTATACAACGTAATGATATATTGAAAAATTAAAGAGTTTCGTAAGTAAAACTCACAGCTAGCACCACGAGCTCTCGTGCCATAATTCTTATAATATTTGTTCCACGTGCTATCATGAATAATAAACAGCATTTCAGTGCAATCGCCAATGTGAATACTCCCCGAGATAATTCACAGTGAGACTATCTCGATATGTGTCTCGTTAATTTATGGAATTCCCGATGCCGTTGGTGGTTTGTGTTTAATTTATATATTGGGATTTTTAATTCCCAATATATAAATAATTTTTACTTTGATTTTTTAGTATTTGATAAGATTCTATGAATTAGATTTGATGTAACAATAACAGAATTAATTTATGATAGGTATTATCATGGCATGATGTAATTAAAATATAGCAATAACATAAATAATAAGGACATATTATACAGTAGGTATTTTTATATCAACAGAAGCTTACAAGCTGCGATTTTCACAAAAAAATCTGATGAACGCGAGGTTACATTTTAGTCATTATTTTCGGTAAAAATATTTATCTTTTTCAACATATTTAACTCAGAGATATGTCTGTTCATTTAACACACAAACAAGCAAATGTGTCATGTAATGTATTTATTGTAATACTGCAGCATTCCTGATTCTGTTTATGTTAATATAGTGTAGAGAATATAGATAGATATATGGTGTATGTATATAAAATTACGTAGTAAATTTAAACTTTATTGCCAGTTTTTTTTAATTAATATTGTTCCTATTCGAATTTTTAAACTCAAGAATATTTTTATAATAGCACTGGAGAAAATTTTTAGGCTGATTTCAAGAAACTTTAATCTTCCATGGGACAATTGTCATTTACATCAGTAACAAACAGAAAAACAGAAATACTTTCTTTAATTACTAACAAAGTTTCTTAACTAATGGTGTTTCCTAAACATATATTCTCCACTTTAAATATATATATTATAAAGTAAATCATTCTGATGCCTTTACCAGACACCACCTTTGATATACTATCACAATACATGCAGTACTGATCTTATCAGAGATATAACAGATCCTCTTAATACCAGGTAGAGGCGTTTTAAAAAACTGATAGATACATGCAGAGGAACTTACAAGCGAATTGCTTCAGAGCCTTGAACATCGTCGAAAACTCAGAAGACACTCTTTTTTCCTTCCATCGGACAACCCTCAATGAGCACAATCTCTTAATAGCGAAAATCAAAATCGTTCGCAAAAAACACTTTGTTTCCACTTATATTATACATATATCCATAGAATGAAACGTGTTGGCCGAATCTGTTTCCTTACTATCTAGGATCTTTAAAATACGAGGGGAACATATCTTTTGGGAAAGCATTTTACAACTTAAACTGTTCGTGGGTTATCACTAGATCAGATAGTACACAAAAACCACTAGCAAATGCTAGTTCTTGCATAAAATAATTAATTTACAAAATTGGTTTTTAATACAATAAGTTGACCTTTTACTCTTTAACTTCAATTACCGAGAGTTTTATTAAAAAACAACAATCAGGAATTTATTTAGCAAACCATCTTTTGTCTTGCCGTAAAATATAGAACCTTAAAATGTACCTACAAAATAAGCATATTTGAGGATGTCTATCAAATATAATACTAAACTGCGTCGGCCTAGTCCATCCTGAAATATAGTAAATTCTCTTAATTTTGTATTAATAGAGTAGCAGCAGCATTGACGATTTTTAAAGAAACGGTATGGCATATTGGAATAAAATAAACTGAATTCCACAAAATTTTGTATTTTCTTTCACAACTATAATCTTAATAATTCACAGAGATGGACACATTTCACTTGTTCGTAATATTATTATATAGCACAGTCGCTTTTCTATACAATATATATGATTTTGTTGCTTTGACTAGTACAGTAAAATATGTCTAAAGAGAACTGAAGTTTTGTATTAGACTTACAAATTTCAACAATACCTACATATCTGATACAGACTTTAGAAACAGGCTTGAAACTCATTTTGACGCGCTTTGTCTCTCGAGGATGGACTTTGAGGCCTTCACTATCCCAATTAACATTTGACCTACATAGATGATTATGGTTAAAGAATAACTTTATTTATTATGTATTATAAGACTAGTGGAACTCAAACCTTTAACACTTTTTCAATCTTAACAAAAGAACATCACATAATAAGCTTTAAAAATTAGAAAATATACATACTCTATAGATGCAATTTAATGCAGGGAAGTAAATATGTTATAAACAACTTTTTCAACAAGACCAGTTTATGTCAGAAAAAATAAGTGAATTTTCCGTCGGAACACTAAACAAGGAAATAAGAAGAAGTAATATTTAACAAGTTATAATTGAGAGCGCTGGACGGCACTGCGGCTAAGATCAAAAACCAGACCAACCAGATGTCGAGTAAAAGATGAAGGACATTGGAACAACTCAACTTATTACCATTACGTTATTAATTAATTAGTGGAAGTGGGTATTTGTTAAATAGTTGGGACTAATGTTCCGTAGTATTAATGATATCTCAAAGTATATCAGATGTTACTTCTTTTCGACAATTGTAATTAACAATGGAATCAAATGACAATTTCAAGTCGGAAGAATAAAGTGAAG
The DNA here is from genome assembly GCA_918358865.1 of Melinaea marsaeus rileyi. Classification (NCBI taxonomy): domain Eukaryota; kingdom Metazoa; phylum Arthropoda; class Insecta; order Lepidoptera; family Nymphalidae; genus Melinaea; species Melinaea marsaeus. Next base: position 14,722,845 of record OU911085.1, read on the forward strand.
CATATAAAACAACACTTGATAGTGTGATGATACCAGTAGTGATCTACTGTATCATTATATTATCATATCATTCACTTTAAAGCAGCCTTCATAATGACTCAAGAATATATTGAAACCTTAATGTAAAATATTATTTTAATTTATATATTATATCTTTAATAATTACTCCATTAATATTAAACTCTTTAAGAACGTACGACGTTCATAAATTCATTTATCAACACATACATATATAACAACAAAATAGAAACGTCTTCCTTATTTTCTGTAATAAGTAGAAAGACACCAAATAATATTATGTTCCATTTTAATACCATTTATTTATCCTCAAGACATAGTAATATGACACAACGATATCCGGTAGATAATAGAAACCACACCAAAGAACAAACACCTACGTTATTACAATAATCTCTAAGGATTCGAGTTCCATCAGAGACTGGTAGAAGTACGGAGTTAAATGTAATCAGGATGTAACGACTGCAACACTTCTGTGAGTCGAAACTAGGAACAGAGAACACAAAAGGATTTGTTGGGATAAAGTTTTTCATTAACGAATTTCAAATTGTAAACTTCCGCTAACCTTTATAAAATTATTCGAAATGTTAAGATTTAACTTTACAAAGTATCATATATGTATGTTGCAGATAGAACCGAATTGTAAGTTAATGAGAAAACTAAATTGTGGATTAAGTCAAAGAATGTTTTCAGATTTAAGAATGGTCATATTCTTGAAAGTAAAATTAGCTTGGGAACTTATTTTAAAATAGCTTATATAAATTGTAGCATAATTACAGTGAAAGATCTCTTTACAAAACATAGTTTTGTCTTTAACATGCGCCCTGCAAGTTGTGTATAGAATAATCACTACAGCCGCTTTCGTAGTAGAAAATATTTAAATAATGAGGTTATAGTTTTATTATGCCTAGGAATGCCGTTATGGTTAAGAATTGTATTAATACAATGAACGAGAGCAATGCTTGGTTCGAATATTAAATGGAAACTATATTAAATAACTCGGCGTAAACATAACAGGATCTCCACCCACGAGACTACCGAAGACTGACTAGCGACTGGCGTTTTGAAAGCTCTAATTACCAGTGACCCTTAACTAACATAGAATTCACGCTCCGAATACAACGTTTCATGTCGACATTCCTATTTAAACGACGTTGACATCGGTCCAACAGTACTAGACCCGATCACGGTAGTCGAACACTACGCTATCAAAAGTCATTTATTCGATGAGTACGCATAAATGACTTCTGGTTAGAAAGTTAGTATAAAATTAGTAATTGAAGTTAAAAATAACCTTGTCTTCAACCTGTGTTGTGTAAACTATGGATTTTATAAGTTTTACAGTACATTCAATATTTGTTTCAATGTTTTGTAATAATAGTAAGAAGAACTATTTATCAGACTCACAGGACATCGTTCTCGACGGTTTAAGACAAAATTAAAAGGTATATTATAATTATAGTTGAATATATACGTAATATAAGTAATGTTGTGTTATCAAACTAATCAAGTAACCTACCAGTATGAATGAGCAATTATGTATTAGATTTTTAGCTTGTATTTTTCGATAAGAGAAAAATCTAGGTCATAGGTCACAATGCGTCTGCGTTACTTATATTCCTTATTACTTTGTTGGAAGAAAGAGTACAACTATTAGATAAACTCCCAATTTATTTGACAAATTGTTTTAATTATTTTTTAGTTTTATAAACATTCGACGTTTGCTTTCATTTACCTGAAAACAATTTGCCAACTTAACTAACTCAAGAAAAGCAGTATTTCACCTCTTATCATAACATATGTGTTCACTATTACTATTTTTATTATACTATTACTGTTTGTTATTAAAAATATAAAAACTATCACATTATTGTAATAATTTTTACTCTTCAAACCTACGTCCGAGTTTAAAGACGACATTTTTTTTTATGTGTTCGAAAATATTATTCAAGAAACTCCTTTTTTTTGTTCACTACTTTCTCACATCACTTAAAAATAATGGAGGACTTCTTCTTCTCTAAAATTTTATCCATTAACTCTCTTTTGGATTTCTTCCTTCCTTCCAATTCCTTTTATAAATGACACTAACAGCACTCATTTGTTTACCGAGCAGTGTGCAAGTATCAGAGTATAACGCAAAATAAAATATAATATCATACACTGCTGTCAAGACGTGAACCTTTGACCTCTGGTTCGTCCTTGTACTAAAATAATATCAACATTTTATATAATATTAAATAGTTTCTATCCAGTCCATCAGTTTCTATATTTCTTTTTCTTGACATGCAAATAAAGTTTTTAGACGTAATAATAACGTAAATTATTAAACCAAAAAGTGTTGACTTCTTAACACATAACTTCCCTAAGTAAAACCAAGTTCCGAACAGCTGAAGCTGACAGAAGCGGTATGATTTATGAACGAATACAGTCAAGCGACACGGACTTGTTCATATCAGAGACTTGCTATACTTAGATTCAAAGTTCTTTCAAATGTTGATTTACGGAAAAATAAAGTAGTATTTATATCTTAAATTTTCTTTTTTACAAACACGACTGTTCGTTTGAAAATTTGAGTTGAGTTCTTGGTTTCTCCATTCATACATAGAATATATGTGTATTTAAATCATTTTAATATCTTCAACAAAATCTATACTTATAACAAAAAAAAAAAATTGCACTTGTATTTCACTTCATAAAATAATATGAGGTCTATATTATATGAATGTATATTTTCCATTAGTATATTATTATTATATTTTCCATAGTAGGCAACAGCTAGTCATAAAAAATTGTTAAGCTACATGATAAATTAATATATATAAATTTGTTTAGTAAAAAATACAAATTTAGTATTACATTTTATGGCAATTTCTGAAACAAATCGCTTTGACCTGAATGTAATAACAATTACTGTTTGGAATTTTATTGAGATCGAAAACGGTTAGAATTAAAATTTTGCTTGAATATCAAAAGTGAAAAGGTAATGTACATATACATTTCCCACTTTTAGCGTTGCAGATTCTCTTTCCAATTATAGAAAGAATACGAAACTTAACTTACTCTTAACGGTCGGCAATAGACATCTGCAGCAAAAAGATAATTGCGGGTGTATTGCCAACCTACCAGTAACCACACGTGGAATATATATACTGATCTCATGGTTTCATTTGAAAGAAGATTATAATTCTACCAAAAATGTAGAATAAGAATAATTAAGTTCCTTCATTTGTGTATATTTCACATGTTCATTATATTTTCTCTTTTCTGTTTTTTTTTTGTTTTCTTCGCTTCTATCTCAAATGATAAAAATAATTTTGCCTTGAAGTCATCAACGGTAGACACGTATTACATGAACCACACATCAGTTTGTATCTCGTGAAAGAGAATAAAATTGTATTTATTACATATTTAATAATAATGTAAGAAATACGTGAGTTTAAAGTCATTAAATTGTGGTGTAAAATGGGTACAGAGAATGACAATAGCTGTTCATTGAGAGATCTAGAGAGAAACCATTTATTATGTGAATATAATATGCTCGTTGTGTATGTTTTACATATCAGAAATATTATATTCACAAGTAAATTAGTAATCAAAAGTAATAGAATGTTAATATAAGTGTATATAAAGGTATGTATGTAGTCGAGTTCACTTCATTGCGTGGTCACGTCTGAATATTTATACAACGCACGTGTCGGATTAGGATCTGCACCATACGATAAGCACACATCATATATTGACGACCTATCTTTAAATAAGTCATATATTTTTAACAAAAAGTATATTAAAAACTGTACATCAGATACCAAGCAACTACTTTATTTTCCATGTTTTCTTCCAATATTTAAGGTGCAAACTACAGCAGTGCATACAGCTACAATAGAAAGTGCAAAAACCAAAAAAATCTTCAAACCTAATTATTAATTCTATTTAAAAAATTTATTACAATTATTTTTAATTTAATTAGCTTAATAGACTTCAAAACTAGGACCGAAGTATTTATTAAGAACTGTTTCCTCAAAGTCTCTTACATCCAGTAAGTCGGCGCGTATCTTCGTCGTTTATTATCAATTTTCCGTAAACACATCGTCAGCGTTTTATTCTATTGCCGTATTTTATTGGATAATATATCACAGTAACGTAACGTGCATCTTAATATTATTCAACATATAAATATATTTATGACTTTACAATTCTAGTTGAAATAGAAGAGGCGAGACGACTACCACTTTTCAATTAATTATAATTAATTAATACGTATTAAATATATTCCTGAAAGTGCATAAATAGGTAACTTAAAATGATGCTTGCATGAGAAATCAAACAAATGCATGAACTGAATTGCTATTACAACTTAACTTTTTATTTTAAAACGAGCTTCGTGTTTGCATCACTCAATACACAGAGGGCGCTGGTTCTTTTGATTAAATGACAGAAAAGTCTTTTTATTATATTTATATTAAGCTTTATCTTTTTAGAAGGTATAAAGGTTAAAAGCTCCATTTTCTTTGTAGTATAAAACTTCAACAGCGTAGTAAATACTTTTGCATATTTTGAAAATACATCTTTTAAAGGAAACAAAGAATACCCGAGAGATATTGCAAGGTAATATTAATATTTTATGCATATACAATATATTAGCTATGCATATTATTTTACAAGTAAATATATATAACTAAAAGTCGGGCGAGCAATGTGTCATCCCGAAAATAAAGAAATGTCCTGAAATCCAATAAGATTCGCGAACTGGCTTCAATTTCAAACTCAAACTATCCAGAGGAAAAAATATTTGGAATCGGTCCGGCAGAATAGCATACATTGCTGTACAGAAATGCGTTGTAGAAAATACATGTCACGAATATGTTGACCAAAGTTTTCTATTTGACAAAATCATGGATCAGATATTCATTTAAAATATATTATTTAATATTTTTACAGAAAATGTATCATAAAAATATCAAATCACCAAAGGAAGTTTTCCGATTCCAAATATATTGTATAGAAAATTTATTGTCAAGATAAATTTGCATACTGTTAGTAACTTAAGTTGTATAAAGAAATAAAGATATATAGATGTTAAATAGTCGTTATTGTAAGCACGCTAACTAGTCTCCGGTCATGTGTTTGGTTAAGTAGGTTAGTCTCATCATGCAGAGGTGCTTAAATGACACTAAATGCAAATTTACAGAAGTGGCATTCATTGTTTAACCGTTCATTAAATAATAATAAAATAATACAACGCAATTTACTTTCTTATTAAAATTAATAAGGTTTAAAGTTAAAATGATCAGACACTAAAACTTGTTTGACGGACCAATAAGAAATATAAAGATATATTTTTTTAGAGTCAGAGTCAACGAGGTGGAGACTGGCAGCTAAACACTCGGTATTTTATTTCACCATACTAAAGCTTTGTAACAGTCACACAATAATTTCTAGCATTTCTATTTGCAACATTATATTTCAAAAAAATGATAAAATATAAACAGAGTAAAAATATATTATAACAGAATCAAGATTGTTACGAGCAGTAACAAATGTTATTTATTAAATTTTCGTTAATTTCATGTTAACACGATAACAATGAAACAATATATATATATATTTAATTTCATAATACACTAATCAAGGTGTTACGTATGCCTTTCATATTAAGTAAAACTCGCAGCTAGCACCACGAGCTCTCGTGCCATAATTCTTATAATATTTATTCCACGTGATATCATGAATAATAAACAGCACTTCAGTGCAATCGCCGATGTGAATACGACCCGAGATAATTCACAGTGAGACTATCTCGGCATGTGTCTCGTTAATTTACGGAATTCCCGATGCCGTTGGTGATTTGTGTTTAATTTATATATTGGATTTTTAATTCCTATCGTAAATTAATATTTACTTTGAATATTTAAGAATTGATTAAGATTCTATGAATTAGATCTGATGTTACTATAACTAAATTAGTTTACGATAGGTATGATGTGATTTTACTCTAACACACTAAGATATAGCAATAACATAAATAATAAGGACATATTATACAGTAGGTATTTTTATATCAACAGAAGCTTACAAACTGCGATTTTCCCAAAAAAAATCTGATGAACGCGAGGTTACATTTCAGTCATTATTCTCAGTAAAAATATTTATCTTTTTCAACATTTTTAACTCAGAGATATGTCTGTTCATTTAACACACAAACAAGCAAATGTGTTATGTAATGTATTTATTGTAATACTGCAGCAATCCTGATTCTGTTTATGTTAATATAGTGTAGAGAATATAGATAGAAATATGGTGTATGTATATAAAATTACGTAGTAAATTTAAACTTTAAACTTTATTGCCAGTTTTTTTTTATTAATATTGTTCCTATTCGAATTTTTAAACTCAAGAATATTTTTATAATAGCACTGGAGAAAATTTTTAGGCTGATTTCAAGAAACTTTAATCTTCCATGGGACAATTGTCATTTACATCAGTAACAAACAGAAAAACAGAAATACTTTCTTTAATTACTAACAAAGTTTCTTAACTAATGGTGTTTCCTAAACATATATTCTCCACTTTAAATAAATATATTATAAAGTAAATCATTCTGATGCCTTTACCAGACACCACCTTTGATATACTATCACAATACATGCAGTACTGATCTTATCAGAGATATAACAGATCCTCTTAATACCAGGTAGAGGCGTTTTAAAAAAACTGATAGATACATGCAGAGGAACTTACAAGCGAATTGCTTCAGAGCCTTGAACATCGTCGAAAACTCAGAGGACACTCTTTTTTCCTTCCATCGGACTACCCTCAATGAGCACAATCTCTTAATAGCGTAAATCAAAATCGTTCGCAAAAAACACTTTGTTTCCACTTATATTATACATATATCCATAGAATGGAACGTGTTGGCCGAATCTGTTTCATTACTATCTAGGATCTTTAAAATACGAGGGGAATATATCTTTTGGGAAAGCGTTTTACAACTTAAACTGTTCGTCGGTTATCACTAGATCAAATAGTAGACAAAAACCACTAGCAAATGCTAGTCCTTACATAAAATAATTAATTTACAAAATTGGTTTTTAATACAATAAGTTGACCCTTTACTCTTTAACTTCAATTACCGAGAGTTTTATTAAAAAACAACAATCAGGGATTTATTTAGCAAACCATCTTTTGTCTTGTCGTAAAGTATAGAACCTTAAAATGTACCTACAAAATAAGCATACTTGAGGATGTCTATCAAATATAATACTAAACTGCGTCGGCCTAGTCCATCCTGAAATATAGTAAATTCTCTTAATTTTGTATTAATAGAGTAGCAGCAGCATTGACGATTTTTAAAGAAACGGTATGGCATCTATTGGAATAAGATAAAGTGAATTCCACAAAATTTTATATTTTCTTTCACTACTATAATCTTAATAATTCACAGAGACGGACAGATTTCACTTGTTGGTAATATTATTACATAGCACAATCGCTTTTCTATAAAATATAAAAATTTGTTGCTTTGACTAGTTTAGTAAAATAAATATATCTCTAAAGAGAATAGAAGTTTTGTATTAGACTTTCTAATTTCAACAGCACCTACTTTTACAGAAATTAGTAACAGGCTTCAAACTCATTGTGACGCGCTTTGTTTCTGGAGGATGGACTTTGAGGCCTTAACTATCAGAATTAAAATTTGACCTACATAGTAGAATATGATTCAAGAATAACTTACTTTATTATGTATTATAAGAGTAGTGGAATTCAAATATTTAACACTTTTTAATCTTAATCAAACAATATCACATAACAAGCTTAAAAAAAGAAAATATAGATCCTGTATAGATGCAATTTAATGCAGACACGTAAGACTAAATAACTTTTTAACTAAGACCACTTTAGGTTAGAAGCAATAAAGTGATTTTTTCGTCGAAATACTAATCAAGAAAGTAAGAAGTAATATTATTTAACAAGTTATAATTGAGAGCGCTGGACGGCGTTGCGGCTAAGATCACTTTAAAACCAAATGTCGAATAAAAGATGAAGGACATTATAACGATAGAACTGTAACGCCATTACCATTAAGTAATAAATTAATTAGTGAAAGTGGATATTTTAAAAAAGTTGAGACTAATATTCCGTACAGACACACCGTAACAGATATTGAAACTGCGACCTTTGGGTCGCAGTTTCAAATCCTGGACGCATTAATTAATTTCTCAATATATATTAATTAAAAATTAACTAAGTTTCACAAAGCTAACATATTAGCAAACATATTTTTATTTAATAAGCAAATACTACCAAATGTAAGCCTCACAACCTATTCATGAACTATAAGTCGAAAATTTATTCCACGTGGAAATAAACTCGATAGACATGTATAGTGTTTTTAGAAGCACCTGTTGCCCCAAATATTATTGTACATTTTGCATTACTTTTGCATACCATGCAGCCTATTGAATCGTTGTAAGGACAAAGGTATACTTATATTTTAAACGAATAGTATTATTAATTCTCTAAAAACAATTGTAACGTTTTCTGGCATATCTAGGTTAAGGTTTTTTTTATATTGGTGGGGGGAAACGAGTGTGCAGGTCACTGATAATGCGTGATCGTTATCACTAGCATTGCCGGCTTTGGAAGTCAGGGTATACTTCATCATTGTAGGTACCTATGTTGAAATACCGGCGAAGGGAGTTCGTTCCACATCTTTTTGGTACGTAGAAAAAAGATTCTTGTAAACCGTATAGTAGAAGATCGCACGCATCCAGGTGGTACTGATGGTAGTGCAGGCGATGACGTGCAATGCGGTGATGTATTTCGACGGCAGGCAATATTATTATAACATTATTTACTTTAAATTTCATTAGAAATATTGTACGTGTTCAGATTATATTGTTTTTAAGGCAACCACAGCATCTTTTACATTTATCTATTTATAAAGCAAATATTTTAATGTAATAATATATACAACAGTGTTATTTTCTATAGAATAAGAAAAACACCTCTTTTGAGAAACATGAAACCGAGGACTCGAAATTACAATATAAAAAGATTTCAGACTAAACAGACAACATAATATAATAATGAGCTGTATGTGTATTTATATATATATTTTAATCTAATATATATTATACCTTATATAATTTCAAAGTTATAAGCACCAAATGCATATGATATTTAATTTGAAAATACAAACAGACACTTAAATTTTATTTATACAGATTATAAATTTTTCATTATTTTTATTATATTAGTTTGGTCTTAGATTCGATTCCGATTCGAGTCGGGCATATTATTTATATTTATTAAATGCGTATAATTAAAAAAAAATGCTATATATATATATATATATATATCACTTGTTTCGTAAACACAATACAGTCTTTGCTGTAGTCTGGGTTCTGGTGTTGTGAGAGCGTTTGAATATTTATTATTTCTATTATTATTATAATACAATATAAAAACGATATTTTTATAAACGCATTTGGTCCCTCATTATTTTCTTTTGTCAATGCAATAATTATTTCCTCAGGGCTTGATATCCTTCTATTTCGCAGTGACACCAGACTAAGGCCCTGCCACTAATGTAAGCGGTCCCATATATTACCGGAGCTGTGTCACCTATTTATCGTCGAGACACATTATAAATCTACTAAACGGCTTCTCTGGAGATCCTTTAATTTTAGTGCTCTTGACTTTGTACCACTATTGCATACATTTTATTATTTACAATATCTTACTGGAACTAAGTTTTATCAAACGTCTCAAGTTTTCAAACTTTATAAGACGTATTGTTGAGTTTGGAGCAATTTTCTTAAAGTTGTATTGAATTGTAACATTGGTTTGAATTTTAGTGACAGTATTAGTTTGAATTTGAGTAGGAGGTGTTAAACATCTGAAATGAGTCAATATACGTTGTACTTAACACCGGAGGTCCCGTGACGGAGAGAACAGATAAGTTACTCTAAAAGTACTTTGTAAAACTGTCAAGATATGCCATTTTTGTTATAATATGAGTGAAAGAGAAATGTATTTGTGTGTATGAATATTATTTATCTTTAATCATTGTCATGTCGTAAATGCTTTTTTATTTAGAAATTATGCAATCATGATTTGTAATTTACTATAAAAAGAAAACAATATTTTTTTTTTACTTAATTTTTTTTGCACATCTTCATTTTGGATTATACTTATTAATTTATGTTATAATAATTAAAGAAACAATCTTCCAACATATAATTATTATAACATATTATATTTTATTTACTTTGTTACTTTGCTTTAACGTTCTTTTTATTATTTAATCAACAAAGAAATAATAATTACAAATAAAAGTATTTCTAAAATAAAATAATTGTTACGTAAATCACACAGATCTAAATATATCACTTGTAAATATTCTTTCTTTTTGTATGATTAGTTGTTAGTGTGGAAATAAACAGAAATAGATACTTTGAGGTATGTTGGTTGTAGCTTACACAGCACAGCTTACTCCAGTATTCTGTAATCTGATTAATCTTTTATTCTCTAACTACAATAAAACTAAAGTGTAAAGATTTTCACCAATTGTATTTGAGTTTGAAGAAGGTGGAAAGGCTGAGGCAGAATGGGATCATCTATAATGATAAGGTTATAGTTTATTAATAACACTAAAATTCCCAAAGTGATCTCAGGGCAGTGTACAAACAAATACTTTAATTGACTTACAAAAGCATCTTTTAATTAGTGACAGTCCCTTCCCCAGAGAGCGATCCTTGTTTAAGATTTTATATATACACTACAATTATTAGTATTTGATGTTGTAGTTTATTGATACGACATAAAATATATACAGATAATAATGAACATATGAAATCTGTGTCACATTTGTTTATTGAATAAATTAACATATAAACATATAAACTGTTCTTAATTTTATTGTATATATAGCCTAAATTTACAATAAAATTAAGTATGTGACTTTAGATAATATTTAGGTAATGATAGTTGGTAATGATTTCAGTCATGAAGGAAGAGGAAGGAGAGCAGACAATATCTTTGTGGCATCAAGAATGTTTTATCCATAAAGATCCATTTATTTATTTGATATTAACAGCGTATCTGGATATCTGAATGCAAAAAAAACATCTGTACGAGTGACGCAGTCAAGGGAATTACAGTTAAAGCCTGCTCTGACCGAGTTCCAAATTGAACTGAGAAGTAGGAAGTACTTTAAACGAGTTCCATTTTTTAACAATTTCTATTTTTTTCCGTACCTTTGAAAACTAAGTTAGAATGCAAAAATCAAATAATTATGTTTTGCTATATACGACTTCTTATAATTTTATTCCCTTTAAAGCTCTACCAACCCATAAATAAATAAAACAATAATTATAAGAATAGTTTAAAAGTTTAATCTGGATGTTTATGATAATAACTTTAAGGATACATATTGACATTTCCAAATGATTTAACCTTTATTTTGCAAACACATTCAGAAGCAAACATGTAGTTGTAGTATATATGCGATTAATAAATTATTTATTTATATACCTTAAATAATTAACACGTTATTTTAATTATTATACATGAATTTTTATATTAAAAGTTATATTAATATTATATATGTAACTTTATTAAATGTCCTTCTTATCACCCGCACAGTGCAGTGACTTGTTAAGTATTCACGAGGCGTGGGTTATCTCACTGGAGTAACAACACTCTAATAACAATCCATATTTATACAAACCATATTTATTTAATTTTATTTGTTCCATATTTTATTTTAAAAGTATTATTTCTGGTGTATTACTACTAATACAGATTTTAAAGCAAGATGACGTTGTAAATAATTTATAATATGGTGTTCGTAACCATGCTACGGGTGTTCGTAGCCGTGCTACAACCCAACGTAGCTCCATAGACTCAAATACGTTAATGACCCGTAGGATGTCCTTTTGTTTAAGATAAATTAATTGTATAATTGAATCGTTGTCATACCATTCGTCATTATTAAGAAATACAATATAATTAAAACACAAAACTCAAAACAGAGTATTTCTGTTCATTCCACGTTAAAAATCAGATTAAATAATTCTGACAGAATATGTAAGATTCTAATCACATTGTTGCAAAGAATACTCATTTCATACTCAACGATTGGCTTACTTTAGACAAATATTGAGTTCGAATATCAACAATATTGTACACACTTAAACTAATTTCTAATACAAATATTAGACTAGTCCTGTATCTATCATGCAGTTTGTTTAAGCGATATATTAACGTCAAGTGAAGCGGGTGATTAATAGATGAAGTGTTTAGTTTTGGTCCGCTGTATTAACGTCGCATATTATAATTACAGGTGGAAATAGACTATGTTATCTATCTTTTAAAACCGTCCCAATAACTCAATGTTTTCGCTAACTCTATTAAGACAACCCAATATGTCAATATAAAACTCTCAATCAGTCGAAGTGAAACCTATTGGGATATATAGTACCATTAATTTCCTATCATATATGTTTGATATCGGGAGTAGAAAGACGGAGTGTTGATAGCGACCGTAAAAGTAATTAAAAGTGCACTGCTTTGACATAAAAATCTGTACCTTTATCTTACCCCGGACATCAATGTTCTATGAAAAAGAACCCACCCATGAGAATAGTTAATCATCATCCTTCTGTAATTTTATCTCAGAGTTCTAAAATTTGAAATATGTCTGTCTCACTCAATCCAAACGAAATACGTCATCTGAATGGAAATTTGCACCTTCACTATACTGTAGATAAGATAATAGTCGTTACATTATAACATTTTTATAAAGTTTTTTAAAAGCAGCTACGTAATAAAATTAAAAGCTCGTTCCATTGATATATAACAACACGACGCCCCGACGTTACATTACACAGAACATTTAACTCACAGACCGAGAAGCTGCGAGTTATAATGGCTCTAGTTCATACATATTTCATTCGTGATAAATGTTAACAACAATAACAATTCTGTGTGGTTACAGTCTTTAATCACAACAATATTTTTTATGGTGGTGTGGTTTTAGCTGTGGCTCGTATGGGCTCGATAGGGTCACTCTCTCACGAAAGATAATTATTAATATTGTTATAGCTACATGTTGTACGGTGAGTAAGAACCCGGAAACTCACCCTCCGCTTCTCCTCCGTTGTTCTGAAAACATTCATTTCTGCAACGAACTTACATGTATATTTCGAAATCTATAAACGACACCACTGACCATGAGACAGATCGACACTTCAATTCCTTCTCTGTACTATTAAGAAATAAATGCATTGTTAAAAGTAATAAATATATAGTCTTAGTACTTGCATTAAAATATTTTCATACTGCGTGAAATCAGTCAGCGTAATCCTAAACACCGCAGAGATCTTTGCACAATATAATTCATACATTTTTTGTTTATGATAGGTGTAACTACAGTCCCATACTGTAATAAATATTAAGTTAAATAACATGTATTTTTTACATTCTTGTATTTTGGGTAGACCTCGAAGAATTCGGTCTGCCCATTCATTTGTACCCGACTTTCGAATATTGGAAAAATTTCTTCACAGGAGGTCTTCTTATGACCCCCTGAGTCCGAAATGACCATTGGTCAAAATGTTTATATATATATATATATATATATATATATATATATATGCGTGCGTGCGTCCAGATTCGACTTTTGTCAGCACGATAGCGGCCGCAGTTTTGCTCAGATCGCTTTCAAACTTTGCACAAAAATCTACCATCCAAAAATGAAGGTCAAGTTCGTTAACCAGAGAAATCTGACCACAGGGGGCGCTAGGGCCTCACTTTTTCCGATTTCAGTTTTTCGACCATAACTTTTTTCCTATACAAAGTAGATCAATCGCGTTCATATTATATGATGTATTTGATGAATATCTATAACTAATGTAGATAAACCGAAAACCTAACTTCAATAACTTAGGGGTGGGGGTAAAAAAACCGAAAATTTTTGGAAAAAAAATCATAACTTTTTTTTGGTAAACATTCTCACATCACAAGTATTTTTAATAGAAAGGTTATTTTTTACTCTAAATTTTAGTACCAAAAGTTTTTCCGTAAAAGGTACCGTTTCCGAGAAAAAAAATAAAAACCTCTTTTAGCTTGAAAATTTAAAGTACGTAAAACCACGGCAACTTTTTTCTGGTAAACATTCCCTCCTCGCAAATATTTTTTATAGAAAGGTTATTTTTTACTCTAAATTTAAGTATCAAAAATATTTCCAAAAAAGATACCTTTTCCGAGAAAAAAAATTCGTGTGTTATTCTTAGGTAGTGAGTTATATTTTAAACGAGTTACACACGAGGTCTACCCACGCGTGTCCCCCTGCGGGGGATTTTTATATTATGGGGGTTACTCTTTACATAATTTTCAATTAATATCAAGTTCTTCTTTACTGTTTGCAAATTCGTATTTAAATATGCATATAATATATATATAAAGAGATTGGAAATATAGACTAAGACAAAAAACAACCAATCGCTAATGTAAACATTTTATATTTTACATGGAAGTGGTTTTAAAAATAATCCATGTAAATAATGATATAGTAGTAGTAGCGGCGCCATTCACGATTTATGAAGAAACGGTACGACATATATTTGTATAAGATAAACTGAATTCCACTAATTTTTATATTTTCTTTTACTACTATAATCTTATTTCTCTATTCGAGCTATGATATGTAAATATAGACGTCGTACAAATAACATGTTGTCTGATCCGCCATTGCAATATTGAGTCTTGCATTTCTATTTGTTTGAACGATCAGGAATCAGTATACAACGGACACATTTTACTTGTTCGTAATATTATTATATAGCACACTCGCTATTCTATACAATATATATGATTTTGTTGCTTTGACTAACTAGTACAGTAAAATATGTCTACAGAGAACTGAAGTTTTGTATTAGACTTACAAATTTCAACAGTACCTACTTATCTCCTACAGAAATTAGTAACAGGCTTGAAACTCATTGTGACGCGCTTTGTCTCTCGAGGATGGACTTTGAGGCCTTAACTATCCCAATTAACATTTGACCTACATGGTTGATTATGGTTCAAGAATAACTTAATTGATTATGTATTATAAGACTAGTGGAACTCAAACTTTTAACACTTTTTCAATCTTAACAAAGTACATCACATAATAAGCTATAAAAATTAGAATATATAGATACTCTATAGATGCAATTTAATGCAGGAAAGTAGATCTAAATAACTTTTTCAACAAGACCAGTCTATGTTAGAAAAAATAATTGAATTTTCCGTCGGAATATTAAACAAGAAAGTAAGAAGAAGTAATATTTAACAAGTTGTAATTAAGAGCGCTGGACGGCATCGCGGCTAAGATCACTTTAAAACCAGATGTCGAGTAAAAGATGAAGGACATTGGAACAACACAACTTATTACCATTACGTTATTAATTAATTAGTGGAAGTGAGTATTTGTAAAAAAGTTGAGACTAATGTTCCGTAGTGTTAATGATATCTCAAAGTACATCAGATGGTACTCCTTTTCGACAATTGTAATTAACAATGGAATCAAATAATAATTTCAAGTCTGAAGAATAAAGTGAAGTATATAAAAAAAATACTATCACAACTGAATCCTTCACTTCGAAGAATCGTTCATAATGACTCAAGAATATATATTTAAGTGTTCTTAATGCAAAATATTATTTTTATTTAAATGTTATATCTGTAATGTAATAATTACTTCGAGATTGAAGTCTAAGAAAGTACGACATCCATAAATACATTATCAACACTATATATATGCTAACAAAATAAAAAGGTTTAGAATATTAATAAAACTAGAATAAATAATATTATATTTATTTATCCTCAAGATATAGTAATATGACACATAACGATATCCGGTAGATAATAGAAACCACGCCAAAGAACGAACACCTACGTTATTATAATAATCTCTAAGGATTCGAGTTTCATCAGAGACTGGTAGAAGTACGGAGTTAAGTGTGATCAGGATGTAACGACTGCAACACTTCTGTGAGTCGGAACTTAGAACTGAGAACACAAAAGGATTTGTTGGGAAAAAGTTTTCCATCAACGAATTTGAAATTGTAAACTTCCGCTAAACTTTAGAAGATTTAACTTTACAAATTATCATATATTTAAATTACAGGTAGAACCGAATTGTAAGTTAATGAGAAAACTAAATTGTGGATCAAATCATAGAATGATTTCAGATTTAAGGACGGTCAAATTCTTTAAGTAAATTCTGCCTTTGAACTTATTTTAAAATCGCTAATATAAATTGTTTCATAAACACAGTGAGACATCTCTTTATAAAACATAGTTTTGTCCTTAACATGCGCCCTGCACTTTATCTCTATAAAAAAAATAATTAAGGATATCAAATATACTTTACATAATAACATAGTCAACTATTTGAATATCGTACACTTACTGAAAGTCATGGGTTTATGTTTTGAACCAGAAAGAACTTCTTATAAAGGCCGATTACGTTCAAATAGTTTTAAGAGAATATTTCATTATCATATATCAAACAAACTAGGAATAATGATTATTAACTATTAGTTTTATTATTAACTATAAAAATAAAATTTATCAGTTGTTTAGATTAGATTAGATTATCTCTGGATCTATAAGGTTATAACCTTTAAACAATTTCTTTTTAAACCACCTGTGGTCTGTTTTGATATGTAGATATTCATCCGCTGTCCTTAAATAAGATTTATCAAGCTACAGACTAACATTATTACACTATTACACGCTACTGTACTATTAACATAGGACATTCACATTTCTAACAAAGATATGCGTGATGCAGCACGTCGTTTTATTACCGGGCCTCTTAACCAACTCACATAAAATGTTCAGAAACACTTAAATTGCTCTTTGTGAAGCCACTTGTCGCCTTTATTTTCTTTAGAACTACTTATCGTGTATGCAATGATGGGTCAGCATGGGACAATTCACAAATATTGCGTCACGAAGCATCGCTACAGTTTAGGGTTTGCAAAAATAATACTTTACTATTATTGCTAACCATAAAACCTTTTCAAACGAAAGAATCATAAACAACAGTGAGTCAAGAGCAATTGTCTTTCTTGTTATAGTTATTGTCTCGCAAAATTGAGGCTTGAAGACATCTCGTTACAATAATAAAAGAAAATGATTTTTATGTGTTACTAATTTTCATTAAAAACTGTATTATATTATTACACAAGTAGAAAAATATATAAGTACATTAACTTGTGTTGCGATTAAATATAAATAATTGCAACTTTATATGGAATAATTCCTTACAAATAACACAGCTGAATGTTGTTGTGGCTCAAGGCTCACGGATTATTATATAAACGTATTATTCTGTACGTATCCCTGAGCAAGTATCGTAAGTGCTTACCTTATATCGACTCGAACAAGCGATATATATATTTAAAATAGCTTGAGCTTTGTTAAGATGAGCTTCGTGAAGTTATTATTTCATTCGAAAGAGGTAAATGAGTGGGGTAGAAAATAACTCTTCTTTTAAAATAATGTACACTGCTCTTACTGCTCTTAAGCTTTTAAGTTCGTAATAATATAATGAAATAATTTTTTACTCTTTATGTTAAAACTCGAGAGTTCTTTAATCCGTTGGATCCATTTAAAGATGATATAATTTTCTAGTAACGATGTCCATTTTCAGTTTTAAAGAGTCTTCTTTCTATTACGAGTATAGAAAGTAATGTTGAGCTTGCAAGTTTAAGCTAGATAATATGGGTATTTTGTGAAAAATAATGATGTATTAGTTAAAAAAAAGTTCAAACGAAATAATCCAATGTCACCCTCAGTTCTATATAACTCCCTGGAAAGGACAATATTGTGATATCATAATCATATAGGTTTGTAATTGGGATTTAAAAAACACAGTATCGATTGAGAAGCTCCTACATAGTCCATGGACTGACAATACCGATTATTAATTTTATAAGTATCATTTTAATTTTATATCAATTTATTACTTATTATTTTATTATAATCACAAATTTTATGTGCTTAAAATTATATATCGTTGTTATATAAAGTTATCACTATATTTTATTAACTTTTTTGCATGTAAAAGAATCATGGTGAAGAAGTACCTAATCAAAATGATCTCAACATCGCAAATACATCACGAAAAGGAAGTATAAGAGTTGTGTGCTTTGCAAATGAATTTAATATATTTAATAACACCATTTCTTCCTATGATGATAGAGGCGACAGAGCATCCTCTGCGTACTATAACACTATAATCGCCAACCCCCCTGCAAAACGTGGCGATTATGGCATGGATCGCGATGTTTCGGGGAGGCCTATGCCTTACACAGGACGTCTTGAGTCTGACAAGAAGAAAAATAATGTGTAGTTATTACCTACCTATAAAATAATCATCACTCCTTAACCACACTTCAAATGTATAATCAAAGTTATGTAAATAAATAGTTTAAAAGTACCTCTTACATTAAAAGATCATGTCGGGTGAAGTCCGCTTAATTTCAAACTAGGAAAGACGAAAGGGTCGACAGGACTATAATCGTGCCCTTCAGCCACAATCACTATCACATTATATAATACGGTGAACTGAGTTTATACGGTTCACTACCTTCCACTTTCATTACCGACAACATTATATAGAATAGATTCCTTAAAGCGGGTAACGTTAGCCCATTTGGTAGGTCAAAGTGACGATATCTCAGAGGTCGCAGTTTCAAACCCTGGATGCATTAATGAATTTCTCAATATATAATAATTAAAAAATTTACTAAGTTACTCATAGCTGACATGTTAGCAAACATATTTTTATTTAATAAGTAAATACTACCAAATGTAAGCTTCACAACTTATTCATGATCTATAAGTCGAAAATTTATTCTACGTCTAAATAAACTCAATAAATATGTATAGTTTTTTTAGAAGCACCTGTTGCCCCAAATATCATTGTACATTTTATTATAAAATTACCTACTTTTGCATACCATACAGCCTATTGATTTGTTGTATGGACAAAGGTGTACTTATATTTTATAAACAATATACAAACTAATTATTATTAATTCTCTAAAAACAATTGTAACGTTTTCTGGCATCTCTATGTTAAGGTTTTTTTTATATTGTTGAGGGAAAACGAGCGTGCAGGTCACTGATAATGCGTGATCGTTATCACTAGCATTGCCGGCTTTGGAAGTCAGGGTATACTTCATCATTGTAGGTACCTATGTTGAAATACCGGCGAAGGGAGTTCATTCCACATCTTTTTGGTACGTAGAAAAAAGATTCTTGTAAACCGTATAGTAGAAGATCGCACGCATCCAGGTGGTACTGATGGTATTGCAGGCGATGACGTGCTATGCGGTGATGTATTTCGACGGCAGGCATTATTATAACATTATTTACTTTAAATTTCATTAGAAATATTGTATGTGTTCAGATTATATTGTTTTTAAGGCAACCACAGCATCTTTTACATTTATCTATGTATGAAGCAAATATTTTAATGTAATAATATATACAACATTGTTATTTTTTATAGAATAAGAAAATCACCTCTTTTCAGAAAAACATGAAACCGAGGACTCGAAATTACAACATAACAAGATTTCAGACTAAACAGCGAAGCCATAAATATTCTGATGTTCAGAGTAAACAGACAACATTATATAATAATGAGCTGTATGTGTATATATACATATATATTTTAATCTCATATATATTATACCTTATATAATTACAAAGTTATTAGCACCAAATGCATATGAAATTTAATTTGAAAATACAAACAGACACTTAAATTTTATTTATACAGATTATAAATTTTTCATTATTTTTATTATATTAGTTTGGTCTTAGATTCGATTCCGGTTCGACTCGGTCATATTATTTACATTTATTAAATGCGTATAAAAAAAAATTGCTATATATATATATCACTTGTTTCATAAACACAATACAGTCCTTGTTGTAGTCTGGGTTCCGGTGTTGTGAGAGCGTTTGAATATTTATTATTTCTATTATTATTTTTATAAAAAAAATGTATAAACCCATGATTATAAACGATCTTTTTATAAACGCACTTGGTCCCTCATTATTTTCTTTTGTTAATGTAATAATTATTTCCTCAAGGCTTGGTATCCTTCTAATCTGCAGTGACTCCAGACTAAGGCCCTGCCACTAATGTAAGCGGTCCCATATATTACCGGAGCTGTGTCACCTATTTATCGTCGAGACACATTATAAATCTACTAAACGGCTTCTCTGGGAGATCCTTTAATTTTCGTGCTCTTGACTTTGTATCACTATTGTTTATATTTTATTATTTACAATATCTTACTGAAACTAAGTTTTATCAAACGTCTCAAGTTTTCAAACTTTATAAGACGTATTGTTGAGTTTGGAGTAATTTTCTTAAAGTTGTATTAAATTGTAACATTGGTTTGAATTTTGGTGACAGTATTAGTTTGAATTTAAGTTAGAGGTGTTAAACATCTGAAATGAGTCAATACGTTAACACCGCAGGTCCGGTGACGGAGAGAACAGATAAGTTACTTTGAAGGTTCTTTGTAAAACTATCAAGATATGCTATTTTTGTTATAATATGAGTGAAAGAGAAATGCATTTGTGTGTATGAATATTATTTATCTTTAATTATTGACATCTCGTAAATGGTTTTTTATTATGCAATCATGATTTATAATTTACTTTAAAATGAAAATAATATAATTTCTTTTGCACTTTATCTTTTTTGCACGTCTTCATTTTGTTGTTTACTTAGTAATTTATGTTATATTAATAATAGAAACAATCTTTCAACATATATTTATTATAACATATTATGTTTTATTTACTTTGTTACTTTGCTTTAACGCTCTTTTTATTATTTAATCAACAAAGAAATAATAATTACAAATAAAAGTATTTCTAAAATAAAATAATTGTTACGTAAATCACACAGATCTAAATATATCACTTGTGAATATTCTTTCTTTTTGTATGATTAGTTGTTAGTGTGGAAATAAACAGAAATAGATACTTTGAGGTATGTTGGTTGTAGCTTACACAGCACAGCTTACTCCAGTATTCTGTAATCTGATTAATCTTTTATTCTCTAACTACAATAAAACTAAAGTGTAAAGATTTTCACCAATTGTATTTGAGTTTGAAGAAGGTGGAAAGGCTGAGGCAGAATGGGATCATCTATAATGATAAGGTTATAGTTTATTAATAACACTAAAATTCCCAAAGTGATCTCAGGGCAGTGTACAAACAAATACTTTAATTGACTTACAAAAGCATCTTTCAATTAGTCACAGTCCCCTGGCGATACTACTCGTATATCCACGAGAGCGATCCTTGTTTAAGATTTTATATATACACTACAATTATTAGTATTTGTAGTTGTAGTTCATTGGTACGACATAAAATATATACAGATAATAATGAACATATGAAATGGGTGTCGTGTTTGTTTGTTGAATAAGTTAACATATAAACATATAAACTGTTCTTAATTTTATTGTAAATATAGCTCATATTTACAATAAAATTAAGAATGTGACTCTAGATAATATTTAGGTAATGATAGTTGGTAATGATTTCAGTCATGAAGGAAGAGGGAGGAGAGTAGACAATATCTTTGTAGCATCAAGAATGTTTTATCCATAAAGATCCATATATTTATTTGATGTAAACAGCGTATCTGCATAGCTGAATGCAAAAAAAACATCTGTACGAGTGACGCAGTCAAGGGAATTAAAGTTAAAGCCTGCTCTGACCGAGTTCCAAATTGAACTGAGAAGCAAGAAGTACTTTAAACGAGTTCCATTTTTTAACAATATCTATTTTTTCCATACCTTTGAAAACTAAATTAGAATGCAATAATCAAATAAGTAGGTTTTGCTATATAGGATTTCTTATAATTTTATTCCCTTAAAAACTCTCCCAACCCATAAATAAATAAAACAATAAATAAAAGAATAGTTGAAAAATTTAATCTGGATGTTTATCATAATACCTTTAAGGATATGTATTGACATTTCCAAATGATTTAACCTTTATTTTGCAAACACATTCAGAAGCAAACATGTAGTTGTAGTATATATGCGATTAATAAATTATTTATTTATATACCTTAAATAATTAACACGTTATTTTAATTATTATACATGAATTTTTATATTAAAAGTTATATTAATATTATATATGTAACTTTATTAAATGTCCTTCTTATCACCCGCACAGTGCAGTGACTTGTTAAGTATTCACGAGGCGTGGGTTATCTCATTGGAGTAACAACATTCTTATAACAATCCATATTTATACAAACCATATTTATTTAATTTTATTTGTTCCATATTTTATTTTAAAAGTATTATTTCTGGTGTATTACTACTAATACAGATTTTAAAGCAAGATGACGTTGTAAATAATTTATAATATGGTGTTCGTAACCATGCTACGGGTGTTCGTAGCAGTGCTACAACCCAACGTAGCTCCATAGACTCAAATACGTTAATGACCCGTAGGATGTCCTTTTGTTTAAGATAAATTAATTGTATAATTGAATCGTTGTCATACCATTCGTCATTATTAAGAAATACAATATAATTAAAACACAAAACTCAAAACAGAGTATTTCTGTTCATTCCACGTTAAAAATCAGATTAAATAATTCTGACAGAATATGTAAGATTCTAATCACATTGTTGCAAAGAATACTCATTTCATACTCAACGATTGGCTTACTTTAGACAAATATTGAGTTCGAATATCAACAATATTGTACACACTTAAACTAATTTCTAATACAAATATTAGACTAGTCCTGTATCTATCATGCAGTTTGTTTAAGCGATATATTAACGTCAAGTGAAGCGGGTGATTAATAGATGAAGTGTTTAGTTTTGGTCCGCTGTATTAACGTCGCATATTATAATTACAGGTGGAAATAGACTATGTTATCTATCTTTTAAAACCGTCCCAATAACTCAATGTTTTCGCTAACTCTATTAAGACAACCCAATATGTCAATATAAAACTCTCAATCAGTCGAAGTGAAACCTATTGGGATATATAGTACCATTAATTTCCTATCATATATGTTTGATATCGGGAGTAGAAAGACGGAGTGTTGATAGCGACCGTAAAAGTAATTAAAAGTGCACTGCTTTGAGATAAAAATCTGTACCTTTATCTTACCCCGGACATCAATGTTCTATGAAAAAGAACCCACCCATGAGAATAGTTAATCATCATCCTTCTGTAATTTTATCTCAGAGTTCTAAAATTTGAAATATGTCTGTCTCACTCAATCCAAACGAAATACGTCATCTGAATGGAAATTTGCACCTTCACTATACTGTAGATAAGATAATAGTCGTTACATTATAACATTTTTATAAAGTTTTTTAAAAGCAGCTACGTAATAAAATTAAAAGCTCGTTCCATTGATATATAACAACACGACGCCCCGACGTTACATTACACAGAACATTTAACTCACAGACCGAGAAGCTGCGAGTTATAATGGCTCTAGTTCATACATATTTCATTCGTGATAAATGTTAACAACAATAACAATTCTGTGTGGTTACAGTCTTTAATCACAACAATATTTTTTATGGTGGTGTGGTTTTAGCTGTGGCTCGTATGGGCTCGATAGGGTCACTCTCTCACGAAAGATAATTATTAATATTGTTATAGCTACATGTTGTACGGTGAGTAAGAACCCGGAAACTCACCCTCCGCTTCTCCTCCGTTGTTCTGAAAACATTCATTTCTGCAACGAACTTACATGTATATTTCGAAATCTATAAACGACACCACTGACCATGAGACAGATCGACACTTCAATTCCTTCTCTGTACTATTAAGAAATAAATGCATTGTTAAAAGTAATAAATATATAGTCTTAGTACTTGCATTAAAATATTTTCATACTGCGTGAAATCAGTCAGCGTAATCCTAAACACCGCAGAGATCTTTGCACAATATAATTCATACATTTTTTGTTTATGATAGGTGTAACTACAGTCCCATACTGTAATAAATATTAAGTTAAGTAACATGTATTTTTTACATTCTTGTATTTTGGGTAGACCTCGAAGAATTCGGTCTGCCCATTCATTTGTACCCGACTTTCGAATATTGGAAAAATTTCTTCACAGGAGGTCTTCTTATGACCCCCTGAGTCCGAAATGACCATTGGTCAAAATGTTTATATATATATATATATATATATATATATATATATATATATATATATATATATATATATGCGTGCGTGCGTCCAGATTCGACTTTTGTCAGCACGATAGCGGCCGCAGTTTTGCTCAGATCGCT
The DNA here is from genome assembly GCA_918358865.1 of Melinaea marsaeus rileyi. NCBI lineage: Eukaryota > Metazoa > Arthropoda > Insecta > Lepidoptera > Nymphalidae > Melinaea > Melinaea marsaeus. The sequence goes on from OU911085.1 coordinate 14,747,247, forward strand.
TTCAAACTTTGCACAAAAATCTACCATCCAAAAATGAAGGTCAAGTTCGTTAACCAGAGAAATCTGACCACAGGGGGCGCTAGGGCCTCACTTTTTCCGATTTCAGTTTTTCGACCATAACTTTTTTCCTATACAAAGTAGATCAATCGCGTTCATATTATATGATGTATTTGATGAATATCTATAACTAATGTAGATAAACCGAAAACCTAACTTCAATAACTTAGGGGTGGGGGTAAAAAAACCGAAAATTTTTGGAAAAAAACTCATAACTTTTTTTTGGTAAACATTCTCACATCACAAGTATTTTTAATAGAAAGGTTATTTTTTACTCTAAATTTTAGTACCAAAAGTTTTTCCGTAAAAGGTACCGTTTCCGAGAAAAAAAATAAAAACCTCTTTTAGCTTGAAAATTTAAAGTACGTAAAACCACGGCAACTTTTTTCTGGTAAACATTCCCTCCTCGCAAATATTTTTTATAGAAAGGTTATTTTTTACTCTAAATTTAAGTATCAAAAATATTTCCAAAAAAGATACCTTTTCCGAGAAAAAAAATTCGTGTGTTATTCTTAGGTAGTGAGTTATATTTTAAACGAGTTACACACGAGGTCTACCCACGCGTGTCCCCCTGCGGGGGATTTTTATATTATGGGGGTTACTCTTTACATAATTTTCAATTAATATCAAGTTCTTCTTTACTGTTTGCAAATTCGTATTTAAATATAAAGACAAAAAACAACCAATCGCTAATGAAAATATTTTATATCTTACATGGAAGTGATTTTAAAAATAATCCATGTAAATAATGATATAGTAGTATAGTAGCGGCGCCATTCACTATTTATAAAGAAACGGTACGACATATATTTGTATAAGATAAACTGAATTCCACAAAATTTTATATTTTCTTTTACTACTATAATCTTATTTCCCTATTTGCGCTATGATATGTAAATATGGACGTCGTACAAATAACATGTTGTCTGATCCGCCATTGAAATATTGAGTCTTGCATTTCTATTTGTTTGAACGATCAGGAATCAGTATACGACGGACACATTTCACTTGTTCGTAATATTATTATATAGCACAATCGCTATTCTATACAATATATATGATTTTGTTGCTTTGACTAGTACAGTAAAATATGTCTACAGAGAACTGAAGTTTTGTATTAGACTTACAAATTTCAACAGTACCTACTTATCTCCTACAGAAATTAGTAACAGACTTGAAACTCGTTGTGACTTGCTTTGTCTCTCGAGGATGGACTTTAAGGCCGTAACTATCAGAACTAACAATTGACCTACATAATTAAATATGGTTCAAGAATAACTTAATTGATTATGTATTATAAGACTAGTGGAACTCAAACCTTTAACACTTTTTCAATCTTAACAAAGTACATCACATAATAAGCTTTAAAAATTAGAAAATATAGAAACTCTTTAGAAGCAATTTAATGCAGAGAAGTAAATCTAAACAACTCTTTCAACAAGACCAGTTTACGTTTCAAAAAATTTTACGTCCAAATACTAAACAAGAAAGTAAGAAGAAGTAATATTTAACAAGTTATAATTGAGTGCGCTGGACGGCACTGCGGCTAAGATCACTTTAAAACCAGATGTCCAGTAAAAGATGAAGGACATTGGAACAACACAACTTATTACCATTACGTTATTAATTAATTAGTGGAAGTGGGTATTTGTAAAAAAGTTAAGTCTAATATTCCGTAGTGTTAATGATATCTCAAAGTATATCAGATGTTACTTCTTTTCGACAATTGTAATTAACAATGGAATCAAATGACAATTTCAAGTCGGCAGAATTAAGTGAAGCATATAAAAGAACACTTGATAGTGTGATGATACAGTAGTGATCTACTGTATAATTCACTTTAAAGGAGCCTTCATATTGAATATATTTAACATATATTTAAATCAAGAATATATTTAAATCTTCTTAATGCAAAATATTATTTTAATTTATATATTATATCTTTAATAATTACTCCATTAAAATTAAACTCTTTAAGAACGTACGACGTTCATAAATTCATTTATCAACACATTCATATATAACAACAAAATAGAAACGTCTTCCTTATTTTCTGTAATAAGTAGAAAGACACCAAATAATATTATGTTCCATTTTAATACCTTTTCTTTATCCTCAAGACATAGTAATATGACACATAATGATATCCGGTAGATAATAGAAACCACACCAAAGAACGAACACCTACGTTATTATAATAATCTCTAAGGATTCGAGTTTCATCAGAGACTGGTAGAAGTACGGAGTTAACTGTGATCAGGATGTAACGACTGCAACACTTCTGTGAGGCGGAACTTGGAACAAAGAACACAAAAGGATTTGTTGGGATAAAGTTTTTCATTAACGAATTTGAAATTGAAAACTTCCGCTAACCTTTATAATATTATTCGAAATATTAGAGTTTAACTTTATAACAAATCATATATTTAAATTGCAGGTAGAACCGAATTGTAAGTTAATGAGAAAACTAAATTGTGGATTAAATCAAAGAATGTTTTCAGATTTAAGAACTGTCAAATTCTTGAAAGTATAATTGGCTTGAGAACTTATTTTAAAATAGCTTATATTAATTGTTTCATAAACACAGTTAACATGCGCCCTGCACCTTGTGTATAAAATAATCACTACACCCGCTTCCGCAGTAGAAAATATTTCAAACATGAAGTTATAGTTTTATTATGCCTAGAAAAACCTCATGGTTAAGAATTGTATTAATACAATGAACGAGGGCAAGGGTTAATTCGAATATTAAATAGAAACTTTATTACATAACTAGACATATACATAACAGGATCTCAAGCCACGGGACTACAAAAGACTGACAAGCGACTGGCGGTTTGAAAGCTCTAATTACCAGTGACCCTTAGCTAACATAGAATTCACACTCCGAACACAACGTTTCACGTCGACATTCCTATTTAAACGACGTTGACATCGGTCCAACAGTACTAGATCCGTTCACGGTAGTCGAACACTACGCTATCAGAAATCATTTATGCGATGGAACTCAACTATTCCGATCGCATAAATGACTTCTAATTAATAAGTTGGTATAGATTTTGTAATTGAAGTTATCCGTATATCCAATCGGTTTTGCCATAAATTTAGTAAGTTTTACAGTTCATTCAATATTTGTTTCAATGTATTGTAATAGTACATTCTTGACATCCAAAGAAAGTGTTTTCATATGTCATTACATAAATTATAATACCAAAGAGTTTTTATTTCTTAACACACAACTTCCCTAAGTAGAACCAAGTTCCGTACACCTGAAGCTGACAGAAGCGGTATGATTTATGAACGAATACAGTCAAGCGACACGGACCTGTTCATATCAGAGACTTGCTATACTTAGATTCAAAGTCTTTCAAATGTTCATTTACGGAAAAATAAAGTACTATTTATATCTTAAATTTTCTTCTATACGAAAACGACTGTTCGTTTGAAAATTTGAGTTGAGTTCTTGGTTTTTCCATACATATATAAGATTTATGTGTATTTAACAAATTTTAATTTCTTCTCTGTTTTAGTTTAAATTTTTTCGACTAAATCTATACTTATAACTAAAAGTTCAGAAAGTGTATTCCCCCACTTTCTGAACTTTTAGTTATATTAAATAAATTAAAAGGAAACTAAATTATATGAATGTCTATTTTCGCGTAGTAAGCAGACAAAGTCAAAAGCAACAGCTTGTATATACTATAATCTAATCTGTCTAATACAATTCAGTCAGTAGTCCTCAAAATATATTTATCTACATTACAAATTTAGTACTACATTTTATGTCAATTTCTGAAACAAATCGCTTTGACCTGAATGTAATAACAATTACTATTTGGAGTTTTATTGAGGTCTTCGAACTCGGACAGAAATAATTTTTTTGCTGGAATATCAGAAGTGAAAAAGTAATATACGTATACAGTTCCCACTTGCACATTCTCTTTCCAATTATAGAAAGAATTCGAAACTTAACTTACCCTTAATGGTAACTGTAGGCAATAGACATCTGCAGCAGCAAGATAATTGAGGGTGTATTGCCAACCTACCAGGAACCACACGTGGCATATATATACTGATCTCATGGTTTCATTTGGAAGGAAAATTATAATTCAACCAAAACTGTAGAATTAAAAAAATAAGATTCTTCATTTGTGTATATTTCACATTTTTACTGTCTTTTCTTTTTTGTCTTTCTTCTGTTATATATATAAATATGTAAAATGACAAAAATAATTTTGCCTTGAAGTCACCAACGGTAAGCACGTATTACATAAACCACACATCAGTTTGTATCTCGTGAAAGAGAATAAAATTGTATTTATGATTTAATAATAATTTCAGAAATACGTGAGTTTAAAATTATTAAATTGTTTTGTAAAATGAGTACAGAAAATGACAATAGCTGTTCATTGAGAGATCTAGAGAGAAACCATTTATTATGTGAATATTATATTTTCGTTGTGTATATTTTACATATCAGAAATATTATATTCACAAGTAAATTAGTAATCAAAAGTAATAGAGTGTTAATATAAGTGTAGAGCGAGGCAGTACTTCAAACTGGCCAAAGACTTGCGCTCTATAAGGCGCAGGTCCGGCCACACATGGAGTACTGTTCTCATCTCTGGTCCGGATCACCCCAATATCAGCTTCTACCATTTGACCGCGTACAACGGAGAGCCGTTCGAATTGTCAGGGACCCGGTGTTCTGCGAACGGCTGGAGTCTTTGGCATTGCGTAGAGACGTGGCTTCTTTGTGCGTCTTCTACCGCATTTACAACGGGGAGTGTTCCGAAGAACTATTCGATCTGATGCCTGCCGCCGAATTTCATCACCGCACAGCGCGCCATCGACTTCTTTACCATCCCTACCACCTGGATGCGTGGCGATCTTCCACTGTGCGGTTCTCAAGGACTTTTTTTCCACGTTCCACTCGCTTGTGGAACGAACTCCCTTCGGCGGTATTTCCAGATCGGTACGACATGGGTACCTTCAAAAAAGGCGTCTACTTCTACCTACAAGGCCGGCAACACTCTTGTAAATCCTCGGATGTTGCAAGAGTTCATGGGCGGCGGTGATCACAAGTCATCTGTGACCCGCCAGCTCGTTTGCCCTCCTCTTCCATAAAAAAAAAAAAAAAAAAAAAAAAAGGACAACATTGTAATAACATAATCATATATGTTTATAATTGGGATTTAAAAACAGTATTGATTAAGCAACTCCTACATAGTCCATGGACTGACAATACCGATTATTAATTTTATAAGTATCATGTTAATTTTATATCAATTTATTACTTATTATTTTATTATAATCATAAATTTTTTGTCTCTTCCTATATATCGTTGTTATATAATTTTATCACTATATTTCATTAACTTTGGTGCATGTTGAATCATGGTGAAGGAGTAATCAAAATTATCTCAAAACCTCAAACATATCACGAAAGGGAAGTAAAAGTATTGTGTGCTTTGCAGATGAATTTAATACATTTAATTTCAACATTTCACCCCGTGATGTTGTAGGAGGCGACAGAGGAATCGGTTTTCTGGAGAATGGGCAGCAGCGTCCTCTGCGTACTATAACGCTGTAATCGCCAACCCAACTGCAAAACGTGGCGATTATGGCATGAATCGCGATGTTTCGAGGAGGCCTATGCCTTACACAGCACGTCCAGAGGCTGACAAGAAGAAGAATAATAATGTGTTGTTATTTTCACCTATAAAATAATCATCACTCATTAACCTCACTTCAGGTGTATAATCAAAGTTATGTAAATAAATAGTTAAAAAGTACCCCTTTCATTAATAGATCATGTCGGGTGAAGTCCGCTTAATTTCAAACTAGGAAAGACGAAAGGGTCGACAGGACTATAATCGTGCCCTTCAGCCACAATCACTATCACATTATATAATACGGTGAACTGAGTTTATACGGTTCACTACCTTCCACTTTCATTACCGACAACATTATATAGAATAGATTCCTTAAAGCGGGTAGCGTTAGCCCATTTGGTAGCTCAAAGTGACGATATCTCAGGTCGCAGTTTCAAACCCTGGACGCATTAATTAATTTCTCAATTTATAATAATTAAAAAATTTACTAAGTTACACATGTTAGCAAACATATTTTTTATTTAGCTGACATGTTAGCAAACATATTTTTTATTTAATAAGCAAATACTACCAAATGTAAGCTTCACAACTTATTCATGATCTATAGGTCGAAAATTTATTCTACGTCTAAATAAACTCAATAAATATGTATAGTTTTTTTAGAAGCACCTGTTGCCCCAAATATCATTGTACATTTTATTATAAAATTACCTATTTTTGCATACCATACAGCCTATTGATTTGTTGTATGGACAAAGGTGTACTTATATTTTATAAACAATATACAAACTAATTATTATTAATTCTCTAAAAACAATTGTAATGTTTTGTGGCATCTCTAGGATAAGGTTTATTTTATATTGGTGGGGGGAAACGAGCGTGCAGGTCACTGATAATGCGTGATCGTTATCACTAGCATTGCCGGCTTTGGAAGTCAGGGTATACTTCATCATTGTAGGTACCTATGTTGAAATACCGGCGAAGGGAGTTCGTTCCACATCTTTTTGGTACGTAGAAAAAAGATTCTTGAAAACCGTATAGTAGAAGATCGCACGCATCCAAGTGGTACTGATGGTATTGCAGGCGATGACGTGCAATGCGGTGATGTATTTCGACGGCAGGCAATATTATTATAACATTATTTACTTTTAAATTCATCAGAAATATTGTATGTGTTCAAATTATATTGTTTTTAAGGCAACCACAGCATCTTTTACATTTATCTATTTATAAAGCAAATATTTTAATGTAATATATACAACAGTGTTATTTTCTATAGAATAAGAAAAACACCTCTTTTGAGAAAAACATGAAATCGAGGACTCCAAATTACAATATAACAAGATTTCAGACTAAACAGCGGAGCCATAAATATTCCGATGTTCAGAGTAAACAGACAACATAATATAATAATGAGCTATATGTGTATATACATATATGTGTATATACATATATGTGTATATATACATATATATTTTAATCTCATATATATTATACCTTATATAATTTCAAAGTTATAAGCACCAAATGCATATGAAATTTAATTTGAAAATACAAACACTTAAATTCGATTCCGTCTTGATTGACTTAGATTCGATTCCGGTTCGACTCGGGCATATTATTTACATTTATTAAATGAGTATAATAAAAAAAATTGCTATATATATATATATATCACTTCTTTCGTAAACATAATACAGTCTTTGCTGTAGTCTGGGTTCCGGTGTTGTGAGAGCGTTTGAATATTTATTATTTCTATTATTATTTTTATTAAAAAAATTATAAACGCATGATTATAAACGATCTTTTTATAAACGCTCTTGGTTCCTCATTATTTTCTTTTGTTAATGTAATAATTTTCCTCAGGGCTTGGTATCCTTCTAATCTGCAGTGACTCCAGACTAAGGCCCTGCCACTAATGTAAGCGGTCCCATATATTACCGGAGCTGTGTCACCTGTGTTTCGTCGAGACACATTATAAATCTACTAAACGGCTTCTCTGGGAGATCCTTTAATTTTCGTGCTCTTGACTTTGTATCACTATTGTTTATATTTTATTATTTACAACATCTTATCGAAACTGGAACTAAGTTTTCTCAAACGTCTCAAGTTTTCAAACTTTATAAGACGTATTGTTGAGTTTAAAGCAATTTTCTTAAAGTTGTATTAAATTGTAACATTGGTTTGAATTTTGGTGACAGTATTAGTTTGAATTTGAGTTAGAGGTGTTAAACATATGAAATGAGTCAATATACGTTGTACTTAACACCGCAGGTCCGGTGACGGAGAGAACAGATAAGTTACTTTGAAGGTACTTTGTAAAACTATCAAGATATGCTATTTTAGTTATAACATGAAAGAAAAAGAAATGCATTTGTGTGTATTAATATTATTTATCTTTAATCATTGTCATCTCGTAAATGTTTTTTTATTTAGAAATTATCTAAACATGATTTGTAATTTACTATAAAAAGAAAACATATTTTTTTTCACTTAATTTTTTGCACATCTTCATTTTGGATTATACTTAGTAATTTATGTTATAATAATTAAAGAAACAATCTTCCAACATAATATATTTATTATAACATATTATATTTTATTTACTTTTTTAATTGGCTTTAACGTTATTTTTATTATTTAATCAACAAAGAAATAATAATTACAAACAAAAGTATTTCTAAAATAAAATAATTGTTACGTAAATGGCACGGAACTAAATATATCACTTATGAATGTTTTTTCTTTTTGTATGTTTAGCTGTTAGTGTGAAATAAACAGAATTAGATACTTTGAGGTATGATACTATACCTACGAGAGCGATTCTTGTTTAAGATTTTATATATATATTACAATTATTAGTATTTGTAGTTGTAGTTTATTGGTACGACATAAAATATATACAGATAATAATGAACATATGAAATTGGTGTCGTGTTTGTTTGTTGAATAAGTTAACATATAAACATATTAATTATCCTGGGCTATAATTACAATGAAATTAAGAATGTGACTTTATATAATATTTAGGTAATGATAGTTGGTAATGATTTCAGTCATGAAGGAAGAGGAAGGAGAGCAGACAATATCTTTGTGGCATCAAGAATGTTTTATCCATAAAGATCCATTTATTTATTTGATATTAACAGCGTACCTGGATATGTGAATGCAAAAAAGAACAACATCTGTACGAGTGACGCAGGCAAGGGAATTACAGTTACAGCCTGCTCTGACCGAGTTCTAAATTAAACTGAGAAGCAGAAAGTACTTTAAACGAGTTCCATTTTTTAACAATTACAATTTTTTTCCATACCTTTCAAAACTAAGTTAGAATGTAAAAATCAAATAAATAGGTTTTACTATATAGGACTTCTTATAATTTTATTCTCTTTAAAGCTCTACCAACCCATAAATAAATGAAACAATAAATATAAGAATAGTTTAAAACTTTAATCTGGATATTTATGATAATACCTTTAAGGATATGTATTGACATTTCCAAATGATTTAACCTTTATTTTGCAAACACATTCAAAAGCAAACATGCAGCTGTAGTATATATACTGTTATTAAAGTATTTATTTGTATACCTTAAATAATTAATACGTTATTTTTATTATTAAACATGAATTTTATATTAAAAGTTATATTAATATTATATATGTAACTTTATTAAATATCCTTCTTATCACCCGCACAGTGCAGTGACTTGTTAAGTGTTCACGAGGCGTGGGTTATCTCACTGGAGTAACAACACTCTAATAACAAACCATATTTATACAAACCATATTTACTTCATTTTATTCGTTCCATATTTTATTTTAAAAGTATTATTTCTGGTGTATTACTACTAATACAGATTTTAAAGCAAGATGGCGTTGTAAATAATTTATAATATGGTGTTCGTAACCATGCTATGGGTGTTCGTAGCAGTGCTACAAACCAACGTAGCTCCGTAGACTCAACTACGTTAATGACCCGTAGGGTGTTCTTTTGTTTAAGATAAATTTATTTTATCATTGTATCGCTGTCATAACATTCGTCATTATTAAAAAATACAATATAATTAAAATACAATATAATTAAAATACAATATAATTAAACACAAAACTCAAAACAGAGTATTTTTGTTCATTCCAAGTTAAAAATCAAATTAAACAATTCTGACAGAAAATGTAAGATTCTAATCGCATTGTTACAAAGAATATTCATTTCATACTCAACGATTGGTTTACTTTAGACAAATATTGAGTTCGAATATCAGCAATATTGTACACACTTAAACTAATTTCTAATACAAATATTAGACTAGTCCTGTATCTATCATGCAGTTTGTTTCAGCGATATATTAACGTCAAGTGAAGCGGGTGATTAATAGATGAAGTGTTTAGTTTTGGTCCGCTGTATTACCTTCGCATATTATAATTACAGGTAGAAATAGACTATGTTATCTATCTTTTAAAACCGTCCCAATAACTCCATGTTTTCGCTAACTCTATTAAGACAACCCAATATGTCAATATCAAACTCCCAGTCACTCGCAGTGAAACCTATTGGGATAGATAGTAACATTAATTTCCTATCATATGTGTTTGATATCACAAGTAGAAAGACAGAGAATTGGAAACGACCTTAAAAGTAATTAAAAGTGCACTGCTTTGACATAAAAATCTGTACCTATATCTTTCCATGGACATAAATTTTCTATGAAAAAATAACCCACTTTGGTAACTTGGATCCACTACTTACAAAAAATGTTTATATACATTTGTAACATTAAGAATTCACAGAAAGTATTATTACTGAAAGTTAAAATTAATTATTATGCTATACCTCTTAAAACCTTAATATTGAATTATCATTTGTATAATGATTTCTAAAAATGTTGTGTAAAACCCACTTTTTTAGGTTTAAATATATTTAAAAGAAATCGACATTCAACCTTAAGATACGAGTGGAGTTGTTATATTACAACATTTTAATGAAGTTTTTTAAAAGCAACAACGTAATAAAATTAAAAGCTCGTTCCATTGATATATAACAACACGACGCCTCGACGTTACATTACACAGAACATTAACTCACAGACCGAGAAGCTGCGAGTTATAATGGCTCTAGTTCATACATATTTCATTCGTGGAAATGTTAACAAAAGTAACAATTCTGGGTGGTTACAGCAATAATAGTGGTGGTGTGGTTTTAACTGTAGCTTGTATGGGCTCGATAGGGTCACTCTTTCACGAAAGATAATTGATAATAATTGTTATAGTTACGTGTTGTACGGTGAGTAAGAAAGAATCCGGTAACTCATCCTCCGCTTCTCCTACGTTGTTCTGAACAAAATCCATTTATGCAACGATATTCAATGAACTTACATGTATATTTCGAATGGGCTACAGCACCACTGACCATGAGACAGATCGTCACTTCAATTCCCTCTCTGTACTATTAAGAAATAAATACTTTATTAAAAGTAATAAAAATATAATCTTAATACTTGCAATAAAATACGTTCACTCACGCAGTACGTCAGCGTAATCCTAAACACCGCAAAGATCTTCGCACACTTTAATTCACACAGTTTATGTTTATGATACGTGTAACAACAGTCCTACAGTGTAATAGATATTATGTTAAATAACATGTTTTTATCACTTGTACTATATATAACTGTGAATGTGAAAATTGTATCGCTTCTTGCATTTTGATATAAGGAGGTTACCGTTTAGGTAATTTTCAATTAATATCAAATTCTTCTATACTGCTTATACAATCGTATTTAAATATACAAAGATATATGTAAAGAGATTGGAAATATAGACTAAGACAAAAAACAACCAATCGCTAATGGAAATATTTTATATTTTACATGGAAATGGTTTTAAAAATAATCCATGTAAATAATTATATAGTAGTATAGTAGCGGCGCCATTCACGATTTTTAAAGATACGGTACGACATATATTTGTATAAGATAAACTGAATTCCACAAAATTTTATATTTTCTTTTACAACTATTTCTCTATTTGAGCTCATAGCTCATGTAAATATGGACCTCGTACTAATAACATGTTGTCTGATCTGCCATTGCAATATTGAGTCTTGCATTTCTATTTGTTTGAACGATCAGAAATCAGTATACGACGGACACATTGCATTTGCTCGTAATATTATTATATAGCACAGTCGCTATTCTATACAATATATATGATTTTGTTGCTTTGACTAATACAGTAAAATATATCTAAAGAGAACTGAAGTTTTGTATCAAACTTACAAATTTCAACAGTACCTACTTATCTCCTACCGAAATTAGTAACAGGCTTGTAACTCGTTGTGACGCGCTTTGTCTCTCGAGGATAGCTTTGAGGCCTTCACTATCCGAATTAACATTTGACCTACATAGTTAAATATGGTTCAAGAATAACTTAATTGATTATGTATTATAAGACTAGTGGAACTCAAACCTTTAAAACTTTTTCAATCTTCATCACATAATAAGCTTTAAAAATTAGAAAATATAGATACTCTTTAGAAGAAATTTAATGCAGAGAAGTAAATCTAAACAACTTTTTCAACAAGACCAGTTTACGTTAGATAAAATTAAGTGAATTTTACGTCCAAATACTAAACAAGAAAGTAAGAAGAAGTAATATTTAACAAGTTATAATTGAGAGCGCTGGACGGCACTGCGGTTAAGATCACTTTAAAACCAGATGTCGAGTAAAAGATGAAGGACATTGGAACAACACAACTTATTACCATTACGTTATTAATTAATTAGTGGAAGTGGGTATTTGTACAAAAGTTAAGACTAATATTCCGTAGCATTAATGATATCTCAAAGTATATCAGATGTTACTTCTTTTCGACAATTGTAATTAACAATGAAATCAAATGACAATTTCAAGTCGGAAGAATAAAGTGAAGCATATAAAACAACACTTGATAGTGTGATGACACAGTAGTGATCTACAGTATAATTCACTTTAAAGGAGCCTTCATAATAACTCAAAAATATATTTAAACCTTCTTAATGCAAAAAATTATTTTAATTTATATATTATATCTTTAATAATTACTCCATTAATATTAAACTCTTTAAGAACGTACGACGTTCATAAATTCATTTATCAACACATTCATATATAACAACAAAATAGTAACGTCTTCCTTATTTTCTGTAATAAGTAGAAAGACACCAAATAATATTATTTTCCATTTTAATACCTTTTCTTTATCCTCAAGACATAGTAATATGACACATAACGATATCCGGTACATAATAGAAACCACACCAAAGAACGAACACCTACGTTATTATAATAATCTCTAAGGATTCGAGTTCCATCAGAGACTGGTAGAAGTACGGAGTTAACTGTGATCAGGATGTAACGACTGCAACACTTCTGTGAGTAGGAACTTGGAACACAGAACACAAAAGGATTTGTTGGGATAAAGTTTTTCATTAACGAATTTGAAATTGAAAACTTCCGCTAACCTTTATAATATTATTCGAAATGTTAGAGTTTAACTTTATAACAAATCATATATTTAAATTGCAGGTAGAACCGAATCGTAATAACTTACGATTAACGTACGTAACGTAACTTACGTTCTCATTAACATGAGAAAACTAAATTGTGGATTAAGTCTAAGAATGTTTTCAGATTTCGGTACGGTCAAATTCTTAAAAGTAAAATGGGCTTGGTAACTTATTTTAAAATAGCTTATATAAATTGTTTCATAAACACAGTGAGACATCTCTTTATAAAATATAGTTTTGTCCTTAACATGCGCCCTGCACGTTGTGTATAGAATAATCACTACATCCGCTTCCGCAGTAGAAAATATTTAAGTAATGGGGTTATAGTTTTATTATGCCTAGGAATACCTTTATGGTTAAGAATTGTATTAATACAATAAACGAGAGCAATGCTTGGTTCGAATATTAAATGGAAACTATATTAAATAACTAGGCGTAAACATAACAGGATGTCTACCCACGAGACTACAGAAGACTGACTAGCGGACTGGCGTTTTGAAAGCTCTAATTACCAGTGACCCTTAACTAACATAGAATTCACGCTCCGAACACAACGTTTCACGTCGACATTCCTATTTGAACGACGTTGACATCGGTCCAACAGTACTAGACCCGTTCACGGTAGTCGAACACTACGCTATCAGAAGTCATTTATTCGATGAGTACGCATAAATGACTTCTGGTTAGAAAGTTTAGTATAAAATTAGTAATTTAAGTTAAAAATAACCTTGTCTTCAACCTGTGTTGTGTAAGCTATGGATTTTATAAGTTTTACAGTTCATTCAACATTTGTTTCAATATATTGTAATAGTAGTATGAAAAACTATTTATCAGACTCACAGGACATCGTACTCAACGGTTTACGAAAAAAATTAAAAGATATGTATATTATAATTATAGTTGAATTTAAGTAGCGTTGTGTTATCAAACTAATAAAGTAACCTACCCGTATGAGCAATTACGTCTCAGAATCTTAGCTTGTGTTTTTCGATAATAGATAATCCTAGGTCACCCTGCGTCTGCGTTACAGATATTCCTTACTACTTTTTTGAGCTATAGTTCTAAACAGATAAACTCCCAATTTATTTGACAAATTATTTCTTTTGTTTTACAAACGGTAGGACGTTTAATTTATCTGAAAACAATTGAATAAATTAATTAAACTAGTATTTCACGTCTATCATAGTATATTTAATTCTCTCTTAAACTCTTAATATAGTAATTAATATAATATAAACATCATTACATTGTCATACTTTCTTTCAGACAGTCCAAGTGTAGAGTAGATATTTAGTTTTTTTTATGTCAACGTAAACATAGAAAAGAAACTTCTTTTTTTGTTTATCACAATATTATAACATCACTTTAAAAATGTAAAAGTATTTAAAAAATATATATTTACTATTTCATTCTATATTCACTTCTTAAGATAATATTCCCAATAACTCTCTTCAATTCAATTTATAAATAAGACGAGCAGACCTCTTTATAAAACAAATTTTGTGTAATCAGCAGCAGTACTACCCTAAAATAAAATATATCACACACAATGCTATCAAGACTTGAACCTTCAATCTCTGGAGTACCGTCCTCGTCCTAAAATAAAACCTAAAATTTGATATGAGATGTACTAGTCCAGTAGTTTCTATTGTTTTTGTTTTTTTTCTTTACTTTCTTGACATCCAAAGAAATTGTTTTGACGTAATATATCTTTACGTAAATTATAATACCAAAGAGTGTTGATTTCTTAACACATAACTTCCCTAAGTAGAACCAAGTTCCGTACAGCTGAAGCTGACAGAAGCGGTATGATTTATGAACGAATACAGTCAAGCGACACGGATCTGTTCATATCAGAGACTTGCTACACTTAGATTTAAAATTCTTTCAAATGTTGATTTACGGAAAAATAAAGTAGTATTTATATCTTAAATTTTCTCCTTTACGAACACGACTGTTCGTTTAAAAATTTGAGTTGAGTTCTTGGATTTTCCACACATTCATAAGATTTATGTGTATTTAACACATTTAAATTTCTTCGCTGTTTTAGTTTAAATTTCTGCAACAAAATCTATACTTATAAGTAAAAGTTTAGAAATGTTACACGACCTACATAAAATAAATAAAAAGGGATGTATATTATATGAATGTATATTTTCCAATAGTAAGCAGACAAAATCACAGGAAACGGCTGGTATAAACTATAATCTAATCTAGCTTATATAATCCGGTCAGTAGTCATAAAAAATTGTTAAGCTACATAATAAATTAATATACACAAATTTGTTTAGTAAAAAATATAAATGTAGTACTACATTTTATGGCAATTTCTGACCTTTTGACCTGAATGTAATAACAATTACTATTGGAAGTTTTATTGAGATCGAAAACGGTTAGAATAAAATTTTTGCTTGAATATCAAAAGTGAAAAGGTAATGTACATATACATTTCCCACTGTTCGCAGTTCCAGATTCTCTTTCCAATTATAGAAAGAATTCGAAACTTAACTTGCCCTTAGCGGTAACTATAGGCAATAGACATCTGCAGCAGAAAGATAATTGCGGGTGTATTGCCAACCTACCAGAAACCACACCTGTAATATATATACTGATCTCATGGTTTCATTTGGAAGGAAGATTTTAACTCTACCAAAACTGTAAAATAAAAAAAAAATAGTTTCTTCATTTGTGTATATTACACCTTTTATGTTTTCTCTTTTTGTTTTTCATCTGTTCACTTTTAATATCTCAAAATGATAAAAATAATTTTGCCGATAAGCACGTATTACATCATTTGTAACTCGTGAAAGAGAATAAAATTTTATTTATGATTTAATAATAATGTAAGAAATACGAGAGTTTAAAATCATTAAATTGTTTTGTAAAATGGGTTCAGAGAATGACAATAGCTGTTCATTGAGAGATCTAGAGAGAAAACATTTATTATGTGAATATGATATTTTCGTTGTGTATGTTTTACATATCAGAAATATTATATTCACAAGTAAATTAGTAACCAAAAGTAATAGAATGTTAATATAAGTGTATTTAAAGGTATGTATGTAGTCGAGTTCACTTCATTGCGTGGTCACGTCGTACTGAATATTCATACAACGCGCGTGTCGGATTAGGATCTGCACTATACGAAAAGCACGCATCATATATTGACGACCTATCTTTAATATACGAGGGTCAAACTGAAAGTTCTTAGAAAATCAAAAACTAAGCATTCTAGCAAGTTATTATTTATATTGTAACTTTTCCAAATAGCGTCCATTTACATCAATACATCGCTGCATTCAATGGAACCATTGAGAAAAGCACCTTGCCCACTCGGTCTTAGGGGTCTCTTCGACGGCGTTTTGAAATGCAGCCACTGCTTCTTCGGCTTTTATAAAACGTTTTCCTCGAAGTTTTTCTTTTATTTTCGGAAATAAATAAAAATCGCAGGGTGCGAGGTCGGGGCTATACGGCGGGTGACTCAGTAATTCCACGTCTGAGGTCACCAAATAGTCGATCGTTTGCCTGGCCGTGTGCGACGAGGCATTGTCGTGATGAAGGAGGATCCTGCTGCGAGGTCGTTTCTCTCGAACTTTTTCCAAGACAAGTGGCAAACAATTGTTAGTATACCACTCTGCATTAACCGTTTTCTGATCCTCTAAGACTACTGTCGCGTAATGACCTGTCTTTCCGAAGAACGAGGCCACCATCTTTTTTCCAACACTTCGACCTCTCTTCACTTTAGTTGGCAACTCTTCGGAAGGAAACACCCACTGAGCAGACTGTCTTTTGGTTTCCGGATCATAACAGTAAATCCAGCTTTCGTCACCCGTTAGTATGTCGAACACAGCATTTGAGTCACCTCCGTTAAATTTTTGGATCATTTCTCGGCACCAATCAACACGGCGGAGTTTTTGAGCCTCGGTCAAATTATGCGGTATCCAGCGGGCACAAAGCTTCCTGACCGCTAAATGTTCATGGAGGATTTTGAGCACTTGACTCATACCTATGCCTAGACTTGTCCGAATCTGCTGATAGGTCACTCTTTTGTCAGTCTCTATCATACGCCGCACAACACTGATGTTATCTTCAGTCGTCGCTGTAGAAGGCCGTCCCTCACGCAAATCATCGGTGAGATTAGTTCGACCACGTTTGAATTCATTAAACCAGTTGTAAACTGTGGCACGAGATGGGGCTTCATCGTGAAAAGCCAATCGAAGTCTATCATAACTTTCTTGTTGACTTAAATGACATCGAAAGTCATAAAAAATCATTGCACGAAAATTTTCTCGGCTTAAATTCATTCTGACGTGCACAGACAATTTTCAATTTGCCGCCAAATCGTAAAACAAATGACAAATGAATGAAATGTACACTCAATAATATTGGTAAAGAGTTCTATTTTCAAAATTTAAACTATTTTTTTTTATATAATGCTTTTAAGTGGCCAGTTCTAAAAACTTTCAGTTTGGCCCTCGTATTATTAACAAAAAGTATATTAAAAACTGTACACCAGATACCAAGCAACTACTTTATTTTCAAAGTTTTGTTCCAATATTTAAGGTGCAAACTACAGAAGTGCATACAACTACAATAGAAAGTGCAAAAACCAAAAATATCTTCAAACTTAATTATTAATACTATTTAAAAAATTAATTACAATTACCCTTAATTTAAATAGCTTAATAGACTTCAAAACCAGGACCGAAGTATTTATTAAGAACTGTTTCCTCAAAGTCTCTTACATCCAGTAAGTCGGCGCGTATCTTCGTCGTTTATTCTCAATTTTCTGTACACACACATCGTCAGCGTTTCATTCTACTGCCGTAGGTTATTGGGTAATATATCATAGTAAGGTAACATTATTCAAAATATAAATATATTTATGACTTTACAATTCTAGTTGAAATAGAAGAGACGAGACGACTACCTCTTTTCAATTAATTATAATTAATTAATACGTATTAAATATATTCCTGAAAGTGCATAAATAGGTAACTTAAAATGATGCTTGCATGAGAAATCAAACCAATGCATGAACTGAATTGCTATTACAACTTAACTTTTTATTTTAAAACGAGCTTCGTGTTTGCATCACTCAATACACAGAGGGCGCTGGTTCTTTTGATTAAATGACAGAAAAGTCTTTTTATTATATTTATATTAAGCTTTATCTTTTTAGAAGGTATAAAGGTTAAAAGCTCCATTTTCTTTGTAGTATAAAACTTCAACAGCGTAGTAAATACTTTTGCATATTTTGAAAATACATCTTTTAAAGGAAACAAAGAATACCCGAGAGATATTGCAAGGTAATATTAATATTTTATGCATATACAATATATTAGCTATGCATATTATTTTACAAGTAAATATATATAACTAAAAGTCGGGCGAGCAATGTGTCATCCCGAAAATAAAGAAATGTCCTGAAATCCAATAAGACTCGCGAACCTGGCTCCAATTTCAAACTCAAACTATCCAGAGGAAAAATATATTTGGAATTGGTCCGGCAGAATAGCATACATTGCTGTACAGAAATGCGTTGTAGAAAATACATGTCACGAATATGTTGACCAAAGTTTTCTATTTGACAAAATCATGGATCAGATATTCATTTAAAATATATTATTTAATATTTTTACAGAAAATGTATCATAAAAATATCAAATCACCAAAGGAAGTTTTCCGATTCCAAATATATTGTATAGAAAATTTATTGTCAAGATAAATTTGCATACTGTTAGAAACTTAAGATGTATAAAGAAATAAAGATATATAGATGTTAAATAGTCGTTATTGTAAGCACGCTAACTAGTCTCCGGTCATGTGTTTGGTTAAGTAGGTTAGTCTCATCATGCAGAGGTGCTTAAATGACACTAAATGCAAATTTACAGAAGTGGCATTCATTGTTTAACCGGACATTAAATAATAATAAAATAATACAACGCAATTTACTTTCTTATTAAAATTAATAAGGTTTAAAGTTAAAATGATCAGACACTAAAACTTGTTTGACGGACCAATAAGAAATATAAAGATATATTTTTACCATTTCGATAAATCAATATTTAAATTCATTCTTTAACGAAAAACACTGTAATTCAGATAGTATAAGAGTTTACGTGTAATGCGTAGAAAAATAAACAAACAAAAACTTCTCAAAACTCTAAAAATGTTCAAATCACTATTACACAAAAATAGTAGAATGCTGATTGTATTTTCCTTAAGTGCTTTAAAAAAGTATTCAAAAAACTTTACACTTACATATAAATATAAAATCTATTTAAGTCAAATAGGTATTATGTTTATAGTCGGTTTTTAACAAAGCTGAAAGGAAGTATTATGACAAAAATATGAGAACAAAGCCAACAAAACTCAACAATGTCCAGTTTTATGTAAGCCGCCATCTTTACTAGATGATTTCCCGTGACGACACACGACAATACAACTAATATTTAAAAGCTCTCCTAACAATGCAGGATAAAAGTAACTACTTACTCAGAATTGTTGGTTACAATTCATACGCAAGAAAATACACAATAAAAAGGAATGCTATCATTTTATATCAGTAAGTTTGTTTATTTAATTGAATCTTTCTTCAGCGAGGGAGTCAAAGTCAACGAGGTGCAGACTGGCAGCAAGACACTCGGTGTTATATTTCACCAGACTAAAGCTTTGTAAGAGTCACTCAATAAATCACATAGCATTTTTATTTGCAACATTATATTTCTAAAAATTGATAAAATATAAACAAAGTAAAAAAATATTACAATAGAATCAAGATTGTTACGAGCAGTAACAAATGTTATTTATTGAATTGTCGTTTATTTCATCTTAACACAATAACAATGAAACAATACATATATTTTTTATTTCATAATATAATATTATAAAGGAGTTACGTATGCCTTTCATATTGTTTATACAACGTAATGATATATTGAAAAATTAAAGAGTTTCGTGAGTAAAACTCACAGCTAGCACCACGAGCTCTCGTGCCATAATTCTTATAATATTTATTCCACGTGATATCATGAGTAATAAACAGCACTTCAGTGCAATCGCCAATGTGAATACGACCCGAGATAATTCACAGTGAGACTATCTCGGCATGTGTCTCGTTAATGTACGGAATTCCCGATGCCGTTGGTGGTTTGTGTTTAATTTATATATTGGGATTTTTAATTCCTATCGTACATTAATATTTACTTTGATTATTTTAGTATTTGATAAGATTCTATGAATTAGATTTGATGTAACAATAACACAGTTAGTTTATGATAGGTATTATCATGGCATGATATAATTAAAATATAGCAATAACATAAATAATAACGACATGTTATACTGTGGGTATTTTTATATCAACAGAAGTTTACAAACTGCGATTTTCACAAAAAAATCTAATGAACGCGAGGTTACATTTCAGTCATTATTCTCGGTAAAAATATTTATGTTTTTCAACAATTTTAAACTCTCAGATACCGCTGTCCATTTAACACACAAACAAACAAATGTATTATGTAATGTATTCATTGTATTACTGCAGCAACCCTGGTTCTGCTCATGTTAATATTATTTAGAATATATAGATAGAAATATGGTGTATGTACATAAAATTACGTAGTAAATTTAAACTTTATTGCCACTTTTTTTGTATAAACATTGTTCCTATTCGAATATTTATACTCAGAACTACTTTTATCTTAGCATTGGAGTAAAATATCTTTAGGATGGTTTCAAGAAACTCTAATCATGGGAACATTGTCATTTATATCAACAACGAACAGAAAAACAGAAATACTTTCTTTAATTACTAACAAAGTTTTTTAACTAATGGTGTTTCCTAAACATACATTCTCCACTTTAAATATATATATATTATAAAGTAAATCATTCTGATGCCTTCACCAGACACCACCTTTGATGTACTATTACAATACATGGAGTACTGATCTTATCAGAGGAACAGTTGCTCTGAATACCAGCTAGAGACGTTTTAAAAAACTGATGGATACATGCAGAGGAGCTCACAAGTGAATTGCTTCAGAGCCTTGAACATCGTCGAAAAGTCAGAAGGCATTGTCTCTTTCCTTCTATCGGACAACCCTCAATGAGCGCAACCTCTTTATAGCGGAAATCACAATCGTTTGCAAAAAACATTTTGTTTCCACTTTCACTATAGATATATATGGATACCCATATAATGGGAACGTGTTGCCCAAATCTGTTTCCTTATACTCTAGGGTCTTTAAAACATAGGAGAAAGGTACCTTTTGGGGAAGCGTTTTACTGCTTAGACTTTCATCGGTTATCACGAGATAGTAGGCAAACCCGCTACAAAACGCTAGTTGGTCTATAAAACCATTAATTTACGAGATTGGTTATTAATACAATAAGTTGACTCTAGACTCTTGAACTTCAATAACCGAGTTTTATTAAAAAACAACATTGAGCAATTCATTTTACAGACCAACTTTTATTTTGCCCTAAAGTATAGAATCTTAAAATGTACCTACAAAATAATCAAGAATGTTTATCAAATATAATACTAAACTGCGTAGACCTAGTCTATACTGAAATATATATATATATTTCAGTATAGACTTCTTTTCTTCTATTCTTTATATATATATATATATAAACACACTATTATGTTTATAACAATTAGAAATAAAATCCGAAAGTCTAAATGTCGTGTAAATAGTGCTTAGTTTAAATTAAGAAGTAACAATCGGATTCGATTTGAAGACTCGTAACATCGCTTACTACCTTCTGATTTGCAGATCATTTATTATTTACATTATGTGATAAAGTATTAAGGGATCATTTTATAAAAGATATTACTAGATAGTGGAGTGAAATAAGCTAAATTAATTAGAACTGCAAGTTTTTTTACAAAAAACAATATTAAAAAGTAAGAAGAGTAACCTCTTTCATTACACACCTCATTCCACACGACCTACTCACTACCGACACTACTCGAGTAGTATGTACTTGTACTACGAGCTCTTTCACCATATTTATGAATACCAACCAACCGCTATTCAATTAATATATAACTCTTGTATACTTCCAAATACTAAGCAACGTATATATTAATATGAAGAGAAAACTTTGTATCCTTTATAGTTTAGTGCGCTCTGAGGTTTGTGAGATTTGGCCTAGCTCTTTATACTGCGTATGAATCCATGTCTGAAACTTAAATGTATATTACATCATACTATCAAATATATATATATATATATATATATATATATATATATATATAATGTTATATAATGTTATATTATAATGTTACAAATAAAATTATATAAATATTATTATATGTTATTATATAATGTTACAAATAAAATGCTTGAAATATTTTTCCTTCCTTTATTCTTTATAAAGATAAATGTTTGTTTCTTAGTTTGATTTTGTTTAAACTGTGTTATATTTCAGACAAAGTTCAGTAAATCTTTCAGCGATGAGTAACGCTCTGTGAGTGCAGTTCCGTGTCGTCATCTCTGGAACTGCTCTCTGCAAGATATCGAACTTCACCAAGACTACTTCATTACTTATTTTGATATCAATGTTACTTATATAACTATAGAGAGCGTTAGCTATCTATTCGTTAAAGACAACGAACATTATTTCATAAATATATTATCATATATGAAAAGATTTATTGTTACTGTCTTTGGATTAACAATTTTTATGAAACAGTAAAATAAATGTAGTCTTCGTTTGTTTTTTGTTTCTTTTATTGCTGCAAGTTATGAGATTGATAAAATGTTTTAAGCAGCAATCTTTTCTAATCTTACAAAATTGTTTTTGAAAGGAAAATCAGTTAACGATATCTTTCTTGAGTTATCTGTGTCAAAGCTCCACATGAAATAAAATTAAATATCTTAAACAACATAAAATGTATTAAATTTGACATCAATAAAATAAATAATAAATATATCAACACAACGAGCTGGTAAACTATTCGGTCGTTATCTGTCGCATCGGTACTCGTTATAATGAATATAGCAATCTCTATGTAAATGTTTCAGGACACTCATTAGGATTTTTAAAATAAAAAGCATTTAACAATATAAAATAGTTATTTAATAAAATAAATGAATATTTTAAAATATCTATTAACATACATAATTTGAGACAGGGGGAGGCCTCGAGTGACCTTCGAAAACACAGTATCTATGATACTGGAGGAAGGTCACGTAAAAGCATGAGGACCCCCCGGAGGGCATGTATGAAGAGGTTGATGTCTGTGGCCGAGGCGAAAGAGGTATGCAGGGACCGTAGCGTTTGGCGCTCCGTCGTCTCTGGCTACCCCGCAAGGAATATGGCGTGAAGATAAATAAATAAATAAATATACATAAGTTGGGGAACACTGCCAATATTATAGCAGCATGTGCGTATACACGTTATTTAAAATTATATTATTTATTTAAAAATTGTGATTTAGAATGACAATTCTAAAAAATATATATTTTATTCAAAATGAGAAAAATTTCTTTTAATTTTGAAATACTAATTTGAAATAATCTTTATTGAAATAATAGCTTACAGATATTATTTCAATAATAAATTCTTCTATAAGCGTGAGTGTGCTTAACCAAAGGGTTCATACGAAACACAGAATATGGTAGGCACTGCAATTTTGTGTATAAAATTTTACACATTTCTCACAGTTTCTTCCGAGAACATAAATAAAGCTTAAACTTTAAATGATATATCTTGATCATACTGTAAATACATGTCTTTATCTCCCAAAAATGTATATAAAAGATCATTTATTATAATTTTTATTAATAGAATTAAATAAACGTATAATAAGTCTCATTTCTCCCAAACTCTGTCACGGTAACATCCAATCAGTGATATCTCTGCATCTCTTATCACACGGAGCAGTCACGTGGCCTCATAACGATAGACCGAATCAATAGTCATTATACTCTGCTCCTGAAATATATTGAGGAACATTTCAGGTTTCTAAGCTAAGTTTAAAACTCCATTAACAAAGATTATAAGAATATTGATTGCACAATTTAACAGTATTGATTTATTTGTTACTCAAAACTTATAAATGAAAACTGAAATGAAATTATCGTCATTGAAATTATAATTAAATGCAAAGAAAATATCAATAAATTAAAAAGAAATGTATCATAAATATATTATTACCATACAGACCCAGTGTATTCTACAACAGCATGGTGTAATTAGTTATTTCTTAAGACTTATATTTATCTTCACTATTTATAACTTTTATTTGCGTAACTGAAAGGTAATGTAATTGTTTTCTTGTCTTTATACTTTTGTAGTATCTAAAAATCGACTGTGACAGCGAGAACGTCAACAAACATCTTATTTTGAACTACAATTCTAAAATCAACTTCCAGAGTTATGATAGTTAGATAAAAGAAAATAGTATTGTTATTATTATTAAAAATAACGAATATAAAAAACATCCAACTTGGAGACAACAATCTATGGATTACACACAGAATTGTTTCGAGTGGGATTTGAACCTAGCACGTTTAGCTCAGCATTAAGTGTCACCAACCACTAGATCAACAGGACGAAAAATTATACTTGATTTCATATACTATAAAATAAGGCGCCGATTGTGATATATCCTATACATAATACTAACTATATGAATAATAGAATTAAACATTAAATGAGTTTAAAATATAGGAAGAACACTTCAAATTAAATAATTCACGGATTGTATTGAGACAGTAGAGACTTAAGAAGAGAACAGTTCGTAATGAAGGTGCTGTTGGTTTAGGATACAGAGAAGACACCTAAAGTAACAAAACCATTAACAGTGCGCTGCTCCTTAATAAATACAGACGGGTTAGAACTGTACACTCACTGACGTTAATTGAGAAGACTAATTATTACTTTAATAATGTATTATTTCAATATAAAGTCAAATGAAATGACATTAGTTAAGCCGCATCTAAATATGAATAAAAGGAATTACATTTGTAAATAAATATATGTAATATTAAAAATAATATGTTATATAGGTTAGTTGACAATCTGCTCTTAGTAGTATATAGTACTAAAAATACTAGAAATATACATATCAGTAACGTTACCTCATACTTTCAAATCAAAACATGTATCAAAAGTAAATCAAAAACATTTTTTATATTTTCAGTACATAGAAAAGAAATTTACAACACTTTTGTATAACGGAGGACTGGTATTAAATAATAACTTGATTTATTATTCGGTTGAGTTATTTTATTATTGTAATAATTTATTTTTAGTTCTCAAAACATTTATCAAGTTTCTCAATATAATTTGGAAGAAAATTAATCCTTTGATATTTAAACTTAAACATAATTAAAAATTCTAATAATCATATGACATATAATAACCCTATGTATGTATGTATATATATATATATATATATATATATATATATACATACATACATAGGGTTATTATAGGCACCACGCTTCAACTGGAGAATGCCAATATGGATGAAGTCCGCCCTTTTGAAATCCTAAGTTTTAGATTAATACATAAATGAATGTAAGCAATAATATATTTATTTTATATAATTCTTTATAATATATTTATTTATTCTTGCATTTTTTCTTATAATTATTAATTAATTCATACATCTGTACCTCAAGGTCGCTTGCTGCTTTAGCGATAAATCCGCATCTTGCAAATTGTTTAAATATGTTAAGTTGTTTTGTTTTTTTTTTATTTGTTATTATAAGACTTAGAATATACCAATTACTTCTTCAGTTATCACAGGCTTAATAGACATTTCCAGTTAACAAACTGAACAAACAAAACAAATAGAAACTTCACGAAAACCGAAAACATTTGGATGAAATTTTAAATTGTAATAAAAATCCGCCAGCCAAAGACTTTATGATCGATTCCAATGAATATTTCAAATATTCCCAAAGTAACTGTTCAGTTTGATGCAGAGTTCAGATCGCAGGATATCTCTTGAGTTATCACAAAACTTACTATTCATTTTTGAGTAAGAAAATAAGTAAGTTAGATTGTAGAAGTCATACTGTTTTTAACATTTTCGAGAAGATTTATTTTCCTGTCATAATTTTATGATATATTGTAAAACTAGTTGTGCCCACGACTTTGTTTGCTTGGAATATGATTTAAAAAAAAATTAGGCCAGTACTTATAACAGTTATCCGACAATGAAAGTCCTGTTAAAATCGGTTCAGCCGTTTCAGAGATTAGCCGGACCAAATAGAGAAAAAATATTTTTTTTATGTAAGTACCGTTTATACTTTGATACGCATTAAGTAAGAAGTTAACTTGTAATTACGTATGTAACACAGACACTTCAATTATTATATATATAGATATGATTATAAGTTCTAGAACGAACAGTGTGACACTACTTTAACTGCATTTGCAATTCAATAGCACTGTAAAGTAAAGCAATCCTCATGAGAGCGACTCTATTTCACTTGGCGACTCACAAAATCCGATTGCGATTTTAGATTTCATATAATATTTATACGAAACTTCAATAATAGTAACAAATTTTAAACCACTTTGAATTATAAAATATAATATGAACACAATATTATTCTTTTATCAATAAATGTATCATTTTTAATAAAGCATTGTTTCTCGATTGATTTTCCAGATACGATACAACCGGTGCCAAATGTCCACATAACGATGTAAGTTGTGATATTGTTTGCGAGATTTTATGTGACATCAAGAACAAATGACTCTTCCCGGTTTGTCTGGGATGCGCTACTGAGCTATTTATTTATTGCCTTTATTGAATTTAAGATGGGAATCGCATTTGTCCCATGACGTAATACTCATGTAATGGGAATCGACTGATATTTTGTAGATTCAAAAGCTTTTATAAACAAGCTATTTAAGACAGATGTAAGCTTAAAAAATACATAGATTATAGTCTTTTTCGTCATTATCATTTTTATATTCATATTTTAAGGGTGTTATATCAGATATATGCGTTTATATTGTTTTAATTTTATATATTATTTGTGCTCTCTTTAAATTGGTTTGCTGATGTGTTCATACCTTCATAGGATAGGTGCAGTTCCATGCACCGCGCGGTTAGTTCAAAATCCCATGTTATTCTCTCTGTATTGGTCAGAGAATGTGTAACTCAAACATATTCTACAGAATTTACCAAACTCCGAACAAGATGTAAGGATGCATCGTACAATAAAATTAATTTTAAATAGCAAATATTACATTATTTTCTTATTGCGTTTCATATATAAAAAATAATATATTGAATATATTTCAAGAAACTAAAAATGATATATATACTAGGAATATATATTTAGGAAAATCACTATTTGGTAGGTAATTCAAGACTGACATCAGTTAACGAAGCACGAAGTGGAATAAAGGGCTGACTGCGGTAACAATTTGTAAGACATTTAAACTTCTAATCTAGTGATATTTTTAATATATTTACTGTGATAAAATTTGCTTTTATATTTATTTAATGTATATTTAAAATGTGTTTAAATAATAAGAAAACACCTGATGATACTCTCTTAGATGCTGTAATTGCAAAGAGCTTAATATCTTGGAAACTTATTTTTATTTCAAAAACAAATCGTAAAACGGTTATTAGTTGCTATCCGATAAAACACAATAAACATACACAGATATACATGTCTAACTTATAAAAACATATTTTCAGTCAGTTTTAATAAGTGATTATTTTATATAGAATAGAAACAACCAGAAATTATCATCATCGATAGCTCAATAGATTTTTTGTCAGTAAACAGAAAAGTTTTTTGGTACAATAAAAGACTAACTAACTAATATAATTATTATATTCTGCGGAACTATAATAGCTTATAAACCAAATCTCTCCAAACAGCGACAACAGTTAAAAAAGAATGCCAGAAACATAAGTATTTGTGTATTAATTAATTAAATAAAAATGTAATATTTTAATTACGAACAGGAATTTGTAAAACTTGTATTTTGATTGAAAAATTCATCAACAAAGACTCGAACCCGCGAACTCTGAAGCATCATCTTGCTTCCCTGCCAACTGAACTACCGCTGTGATACCTGGAACCTTCTTTATATAATCGTCTTTATCGGGACGATTTTCATTTCACAATTTAATATATATTTAAATTTAAATAAATTCAAATTTTACAGAATTTAAATAAACATGAATATCTCAAACTAATTAAATCTTAACTATTATTGCCTTCACTGAGGGTCACGAGGATTTCGTTCCGGGACTTTCCACGTTATTTATCACCATCCCCGAGCTATTTACTGATAATATCTTTTTATTACAAAAATAAACCTAAAACCAAAGAAATAGGTTACAGAATCGATTGACAGTTTTATCTATAAGAAGGCAACCGAGACAATGTCTCAGTGTCTTTGTTTTGTCCCTGAGGAGTCCTGTATGAAGACTTTCTTTTCGATTTAGCTGTTCTTTGAACAGTTTTTCCTTTAAGCTTTAAGATAAAAACAAAGTAAGCCTTTCAATCCTTTGTAATAGTTAAATCCTTACGCATTGAAAATAAGTGAAGATCTTACGTAGCCTTCGTAGGTGATAAATGTTACATACAAAACGGATTCTAAGATTTTTATATATCTTGCTATTTCTTATATGTATATATATTTATACGAGTATATTGTATTTAATTATAATTATAATATATATTTTAAACAATAACGTCTTGTAATTTTGCTTTCTTATCATTTGTTTTTATATTTTGCGAACTCACGTCTCTCCTTGGATTTCTTATTTTATTTCAAACTAAACACGAATGTTTCTGACAAGCTATTTCTTAATACTAACTTGTATGGAGTACTTATTATTGAATTTACGATTTTAAAGTTGAATTTAAGACCGGGGATAGTTATCTTTAAATAAGTAATGAAAGGAAACAACTATCGTGTTTTGACTCAACATATAGTCTGCCAAGATACCACACATCACAGTGCATAAATTATAGCCACACATGACGAGTAGTCAATTATGAAGTAACAAAATTGTAACAACGAAGAACATTTGAGTTTGTGACCGTCCTTACTAAATTACGAGACGTAATTATTCAAAACTGTTATATTTTTACCATTTGAATAAATGAATGAACGATAATAAGAAATAATTCTCAGGATTTAGACAAACACAAACACTGAGAAACATATTCAGGATCAAAATGCAGTTGATAACATTTTTGTCAATTGATTGGTGACTGGTGACGGAGCGCTCGTCTTGTAAACACGAATTAGAGATACCGGCAACGTTACATTTATCACGAGAAGCTTTGACATTTCACACTTTGAATCTTTATTTTCATTAATATTTATCAGTTTTAAACATATCCTTGCCCAATTAAGTACCTTCATTTAATTAAGACTTCATATTTCCAGTTTAATGTCATATACGTAACAAATGGTTACTCTGAACATACTTACCAATTAGTGTTATTATAACAGTAAAATTTATTACTTTAAGTCTGAAATGTATACTAAAATGCTTAATGAAGTGTTGTATTTACAATATTTTGCAAATTGTGTTATTAAGATTTAAATATGTCTGTTTGAATATCTAACTTACGCGTTATTTCTATCGCTCTCATCTTAGAGATGTGACGAGTCCGTGCTTTGACCCGCTAATATAAACTAGGGAGCATCTTGGTTGTAAATATTCATGAGGCCAGGCGTCGCGCGTTCTTATCCTGTCGCTGCTGTTATACTGTTACTTTACTGGGCTTATTTTTAAATTTTTTGTAAGGTATTTTAATTTCATCTCTACCATTTTAAATGTCACTCAGTCAGTCAGTTCTGGAATGACTTTTCAATCTTCATATTTACATATTTTTATCTCGTGATAGAAATTCTATTAACAAACCATTCAAACCTCTTGGCTCATTGATTCTAAATGAGGTTGATCAATAAATAACCCATCAACGGACAGTTACTAACAATAATTATCATACTTTAACATAACGCCTCTCAATTCATTTCCTGTATGCTTATCTAGTTAGCTCTTGTGTTTAATTCATCCCATATATCGTTCTCCCTTACAGGATTGGCCAAAAGAAAGAAAAGTCGCAGCAAAAGATAGGGTAGACACGTTCGAGCCATTTGCATAATAACTGGTTCGCGGTCAGCTTGAAAGAAAAGTTTCTAGATGAAGAGAAAGAACAAAGACAACGGGATCAAAGAAATGCATCACAATTTTCTTATGTCTTAAGAGAAGCACTCAAATAAATTAACGGACGATTAGATTTCCACAACACCTCAATCTTTGATAGTACATGTATTACTTAATTTGCAATAATAGATACCTATTGTATCAAATATTTATTTTATGGTTTATGTTCTTTAAATTAGATTAAGATTTAGTCTATATAAATTATAAGATGAAAATGCAAATAACTTTTTTCTTTATTTGTTGGGTTTAGCCAGCAAAGACCAGAGTTCACAAGAAATAGATTTTGCAAATGCGTTGTCATACAAAGAGAAAGAGAAAGATACTGCGCTAGTAGTCCACCTCCCAGACGATAGTACCTTTACACCGATCTTCTATCAAATGCTACTAAAACACTCAAACCAGCTCGTATACAAGCCGTGGTCCAGCACTACAGCCTATTTATTTAGCAAAATGTATAATAATTGAATAAAAATACAAAAAATTAACCGACAATACAATTCACTTACCCATAAACTTAATATGCGATTTTTAAAAATAATATGAACTATAATAATATTGGAATTTAAAGCATTTAATTTATAATTTTTAATTTTTAACTTTGCTGCCCGTCGTTAATTATTTGTTAAAAATGTGTAAATAGTTAGACTCTACATACAAACACACAAATACGTAGCTCCGATACTGCAACCGTAGCACTACGTAGCATACATGTATCCATTATAATATATAATATTACGTTATATACATACACGTAATAAAACCAATATATTCGTAATACATTCCATAAAAATAGAATATGTATAAATTCCAAAAATTACATAACAAACCACATCTCATCCACGATGTCAGCTAACGGCTGTTTAAATATTACAACAAACTCGGTTTCAAATCGTATATATATAAAAATAAAGCTGTCTGCACGTACAGTTTACCTAAATCGTAATATTATGTCGTTAGCAACTGTTATAATTAAACACATCGGCAGCTGAAGGTAATGAGGTCGGACCACGATTAAAACCACTGATTAACTTTAATAGCTTTTCCAGATTACCGCCACATTGTAATTAAAAAGGTAAATTACAGTTAATTACAGTAATTACACGTATGTATGGGATGTACTTATACAGATAGTGGATGAAGTTAAAGCAAGTAAGCATTCTTAAATGTTATCTTTTATTGTTATTAAATATTTTAGAGGTAAAGATCAATTAACGTTTTATTTTATGATCCAAAAGTGATATTAAAAATAACAATTATTTCAATATAATAAATAGATAAAATGGAACGGACTTAACTATAATATTAAAATAATATCAGCTATGGAGATTTACTAGTTGAAATAATCATAATACTTTGTGAATTTACATTCTATATAATGTCCTTTACTGTTACGTTCACTCTTATTCGTCTGAAAAGTGTTTAAATGATTCGTATATATATTCACTAATAGTAAATAATCATAAATAACTTATATATGTAACAAAAACTACATCAGCACATTACAACCAACACCAGCTTTGTATTAAAATATCTGCATTGTGCCAGGATATTTAATGTGAAGATTATATTCCCTCTCCGCAAGCACGTACGGAGGATTACACGAGTCTCACGCTGTGCTGAGACTAAATAATGATCACTGCCTTACATTTTAATGTTGGTTTAATAGGATTATTTATAAGATATAAAGTGCAAAATTAATAAGGATAATCGAGCATACGATTTTAAACCACAGATGAACCATTACAAATGAAGCAGTTAATATTGTTACAGAAACATAATATGTTTTTTATTATTAACAACCAAAATGGCCAGTCTTAACTATTCCGTCACTCGCTAAGCGCCGGTCGTTAAATGTAAAACAGCAAATAGCTTTTTAAGGCGTTCGAAATGAGGTACGTGTTGCGGCAAACGAGTTCTTTATTAACGGGTCTTTGGTTATGCCGGGGATAAAACGGACCATTTGAAAGTAATTTACTTACCGCAAACCAAACAACGAGTAAACAAAATAAAGTTATACCATTTTTGAGAAAAACACGTAAAATTATTAACATGACAGTCCTTCATATAAGCTTATGGTATTAAAAGGAAATTAATGAACAAAAATAAAGAATAGAATACCTTCAGATGAGACGCAATAGATGTCTCACAAGAACGATCGTTCGTAGACATTGATAAAGAGCAAATTCCGACTTTTTTCGTTTATTCAAAAACAGGGTGTTACGTAAATGATTATTAGCTGACACTCTCTTTTAATGAACTCTACTAAAGAATTTGTGATATTGTAAGGAAGTATTTAACATATAGGTATTATGATTGCGACTTTTTGCAACGCGTTGTAAAGATATTAATGTTTTTATAAATATAGAAACCTGAAACTTTGTTTTTTTATTACTTTATATTTTTGTTAATTTATAAGTTTTGTAATATTAATATTGACTTTTACTGGAAGAACTTAGCAAGAAACGGAAATATGTATACGATATATTTGTGCCATCCGGCGTCCACAATCCTTTCATTATTAAGTAAAAATATTTATCTTTATTTAAATAAATATGAAGTAAAAGAAAACAGCTATCGTGTTCTTACTGAATATATAGTCTTATGTCTGTCAAGATACCAAACACCACAGTGCATACATTGTAGCCACGTACACAAATTAAATATTTATTAACAAAATTGAAACAAAACAGGACATTTCAGTTTGTGACCGTTCTTACTAGATTACGAGACTTGTACATTCCCAACTGTCATATATTTGTATGTATGAATGAATGAATGTTTGTAAAAGTGTAAGGAGTATTAAGAAATGATTCTGAGGATTCCTTGGACACTCAAAGAATGAGAAACACGTTCAGGATCATACAGTTACAACATTTGATAACATTTTTGTCCAATTGATTGGTGACTGGTGAGAGAGTGCTCGTCTTGCAAACACGAATAGAGATACCGGCAACGTTACATTTATCACGAGAAGCTTTGACATCTAACACTTTGAAGCTTTATTTTCATTAGTATTTATCAAAAGTATTAAATATATCCTCGCCCCATTAAGTACCTACATTTAATTGAGACTTCATATTTCCAGTTTAATGTCATATACGTAACAAACGATTACTAAACATACTTACCAATTAGTATTATTGTAACAGTAAAATAAATTACTTTTAAGTCTGAAATGTATATTAAAATGCTTAATAAAGTGTTGTATTAACAATATTTACAAATTGTTTTGTTAAGATTCAAATATGCCTGTTTGAATATCTAACTTATGTGCTATGTCTTACTCTTATCTCAGAGGTGTGAGGGTCCGTGCTTTGACCCGCTAATATAATCTTGGGAGAGTCTTGGTTATAAATATTAATGAGACCAGGCGCCGCGAGTTCTTATCCTGTCACTGCTGTTATACTGTTACTTTACTTATTAGCTTATTTTTAAGATTTCTCAGGTATTTTAAATTCACCTTTACTCTTTGGATGTCAGTCTCTGTTTTGGAATGATTTTTTAATCTTCATATTTGTTAAGTTACAAATTGTATTATGTCAAAATGTTTTCTGTTTCTTGCCGCTAGAGGCGCTTATGTTGCTTTTATTATCTGTGTCCTGCGTGTTGTATATACTGTCTTGTCTGTAGTTTTTCTTCAACAATAAAAGTGCATTTATAATATCAGAATTCTTACTTTAATTAATATCCGTCAATAATAATAAGTTAAAGATAATAATATTTATGTAAATATAAAAATATGTATTTTTATCTCGTACAAGATATTCTTTTAAAAAAATATTCAAACCTCTTAGTTTATTGATTCTAAATGCGATTGATCAATAAATAACCCATCAACGGACAGTTACTAACATTAATTATCATACTTTTACATAACGCCTCTCAGTTCATTTTCTGTATGCTTATCTAGTTAGCTAGTGTGTTTCATTTATTCCATATATCTTTCTCCCTTACAATATTAGAAGAAAGAAAGAAATGCCGCAGCAAAAGATAGGGTAGACTCGTTCAAGCCATTTGCATAATAGCTGGTTCGCGGTCAGCTTGAAACAAAAGTTTCTAGATGAGGAGAAAGAACTAAGACAACGGGATCAAAGAAATGCATCACAATTTTCTTATGTCTTAAGAGAAGCACTCAGATAAATTAACGGACGATTAGATTTCCACAACACCTCACTCTTTGATAGTACATATATTAGTTAATTTGCAATTACAAATACCTATTGTATGAAATATTTATTTTAGGTTTTATGTTCAAATACATTTAGCCTTTATGCATTTTAAGGTGGCATTGCAAAATATTTTTTTTATTTATTTTGTTGGGTTTAGCCATCAAAGACTAGAGGTCACAAGAAATAGATTTTGCAAATGCGTTTTCATACAAAGAGAACGGTACTGCCGCTGGAGGCCACCTCCATCACGATAGTTCCTTTACACCGATCTTCTACCACACGGTACCAGCACACTCAAGCCAGCTCGTATACAAACTGCAGTCCAGCACTATAGCTATTTTATTTATTTAGCAATATGTATAAAATTTTATAATTTTAACCCGCACTACAATTTACTCATCCGTAAACTCAGCATGCAACATTTAAAAGTAATATAATATAATAAATAACAATTAGAATTATAAACTTTTACATTTATAATTCATAACTTTGCTAACCATCTTTAAATATTTATTAAAAGTAGGTAAATAGTTATACTCTACGACCTACAAACATACATACGTAGCTCCGATATTGCAACCGTAGTACTACGTAGCAAACATGTATCCATTGAAATATATAATATTAAGTATTTTATATATACATTATAAAAACTAATATATTGCTAAAACATTCCGTAAGAATAAAATATGTATACATTCACAAAAATTTCATAACATACCAGATTTTATAGACAAAGTCAGCTGACGACTGTTTAATTATTACAATAAACTCGGTTTAAAATGGTATACCTACAATAATCCCCCTATAACACGGTACATTCATTCCGCGTTATAGGAAAACGTGTTGTAGGAATATTGTTTTATAACGCGCTCATATGGACATTTAACGTGTTCACGTTTTCACGTTTACCTTTTCTCGTTAAAAGCGGTTTAAATAGAATATTAAGAAAGAACTTAATTAATTTAATAACAAGACGATGTGCAAAGGTAAGCGAAATTAATTATGAACTGTAAAAAATAATTATAAATTCCATAGTATACAAATATAACATGCTAAATCCCCGCGTTATAGGTACAAGTTAAAACACGTGTTATGCGAGGGACTGAAATCGCATTATATGAAAACGCGTTATAAGAGTACCGTATTATAGGGAGATTACATTATATATAAAATAAAGGTTGTCTACACGTACAGTTTATCTAAATTGTAATATTGTGTCGTTGGCAACTGTTATAATTAAACACATCGGCAGCTGAAGGTAATGAGGTCGGACCACGATTAAACCCACTGATTAACTTTAATAGCTTTTCCAGATTACCACCACATTGTAATTAAAAAGGTAAATTACAGTTCATTATAATAATTACACGTATAAATGTACTTATACAGATAGTAGAGGAGTTTAGAGCAAGTAAGCATTCTTAAATGTTACATCAAATCATTCTTCTTTTGATTCTTATATATTCATATATTAAATATATTAGTTGTAAAATTAAATTAATGTTACATTTAATTGACGTTATGTTTTAAGATTACTGCAACAGTACTATGAAAAGTATAAATTATTTCAATCTAAATTTAAATCATATAATAAATATATAATAATAAATAATAAAAATCACATTACAACCAACACAAGCTAAGTATTAAAATATCTGCACTGTACCAGGATATTTAATGTGAAGATTATATTCCCTCTCCGCAAGCACGTACAGAGGATTACGCGAGTCTCATGCTGTGCTGAGACTAAGTAATGATCACTGCCTTGCATTTTACTGTTGGTTTAATAGGATTATTTATTAGATATAAAGTGCAAAATTAATAAGGATAATCCAGCATACGATTTTAAACCACAGATGAACCAAGCGTCACAAATGAAGTACTTAATATTGTTACAGAAACATAACATGTTTTTTATTATTAACAACCAACATGGCCAGTCTTAACTATTCCGTCATTCGCTAAGCGCCGGTCGAAAATGTAAAACAGCAAATAGCTTTTTAAGGCGTCCGAAATGAGGTACGTGTTGCGGCAAACGAGTTCTTTATTAACGGGTCTTTGGTTATGCCGGAGATAAAACGGACCATTTGAAAGTAATTTAGTTACCGCGAACCAAACAACGAGTAAACAAAATAAAGTTGAACCATTTTTTGGGAAAAATACGTTAAATTATCAACATGACAGTCCTTTATACAGAGTGGGCCAAAAAATTTTGCAAATAGCAACACTTGATTTCTCCAAAACCGTGAGAGCAAGGGGCGCGCGGGTGGCGGGGAATTGTGCGTCGTTTAATGCAATTTTAGTCACGATGGAGCGCTTCACGGGACAACAGCGTGCTTTTTGCGGAAAACAATTTTACAAAAACAACGATTCCTACTTTACTGTACGACGCCTCTTTAGAGTTGAATACGGATTACAACGTGTAAGTGAGTGTCCAAGTGTTAATTTAATTAAAGCTTAGGTTAAAAAGTTTGAGCAAACGGGATCGACAACGAATATTAAACAAACTGGGCGACCACGTTCAAGAAGAAGCGAAGAGAACATTCGGGAGGTTGAAATTTCTGTAAGGGACGAACCAGAATCATCTACGCGTAAGCGGTCGGCGGCTCTTGCTATACCAAAAACTAGTCTGAATCGAATCGAATCTTGCGAATCTTGCATTTGGACCTTAAACTGCACCCATATAAGCTTCAAATTGTACAGGAGATGAAACCAAACGATTACATTCAACGCAAGTTATTTGCTGACACTATACTGGAGCGATTCTCTAACCTTGAGAATGTATTGTTTACGGACGAGGCCCATTTTCACATTAATGGTCACGTAAATAAACATAATTGTCAATATTGGAGCACGGAAAACCCTCACTATAAACACCAAAAGCCTCTTCATTCACCAAAAACGACACTGTGGGCTGCCATATCCGCAAAGGGCATAATGGGTCCATACTTCTTTGAAAATAATCAAGGAAATAACGTAACTGTGAACTCAGTGGAATACGTGAAAATGTTGCGAGAGTTTTTGACACCAAAGTTGCATGAATTTGAAGGATACAATAGCCGGAATTGGATGCAACAAGATGGAGCAACATGCCATACTTCAAACGTGACTTTACCGGTGGTCAAAGAAATGTTTCCTAACAAATTGATTTCTCGCAGAGGTGATATCCCATGGCCTCCCAGAAGCCCGGACCTTACACCTTGCGATTTTTTCTTGTGGAGATATCTGAAGAGTAGAGTATACCTTAATAAACCGACGACCATATCCCAATTAAAAGAAAACATCCACGAGGAGATAGCCGCGATTCCTCGCAGCATGTGTCAACGAGTTTTCCAAAGTTTACGTAGTCGATTGCAGGAGTGCCAACGACGAGACGAAGCACATCTCGACAATGTCATTTTTAAAAAATAAATTTTAATAAATGATAATTACGTTACATAAATCATAAACAAAATAACATTTATACTTTTATTTCTAGACATGTTTCAGAAGTGCAAAAATTTTTGGCCCACCCTGTATAAGCTTATGGTATTAAAAGGAAGTTAATGAACAAAAACACATAATAGAATAGAATACCTTCAGATGAAATTGATGACGCAATAGATGTCTCACAAGAACGATCGCACGTAGACATTGTTAAAGAACAAATCATTCCGTTTCGTTTATTAAAAAACAGGGTGTTACGTAAATGATTATTGGCTGACACTCTTTTAATTATCTCCATTAAGGAATGTGTGAGATTGTAAGGAAGTTTTTAATATATACGAATTATGATTACGACTTTTTGCAACTCTTTGTGAAGTTATTAATGTTTTTACAAAAATAGAAATCGACTCAGGCTTTTTATTAGGTTATATTTATATATTTTGGTATATTATTATGAATTTTAATTTAAGAACTTAGCAAGAAACCGAAATATGTACACGATATATTTGTGCCATCCGGTGTCGATAATCTTTTATGAGCTTCCGTCATATATCTGATCTTTTAGATACTTCAGAATATTTTAAATTTATGAAAAGTAAAGAAACATTCCTTATAAATATTTACTATATATAAAACAACCCATAATCATAAAAAAAAATATATTTTAAGGAGTT
The DNA here is from genome assembly GCA_918358865.1 of Melinaea marsaeus rileyi. Lineage (NCBI taxonomy): Eukaryota > Metazoa > Arthropoda > Insecta > Lepidoptera > Nymphalidae > Melinaea > Melinaea marsaeus. Next base: position 14,785,928 of record OU911085.1, read on the forward strand.
TTTACACCACTTTTATTATAGGTTGACACAATAATCGGAAAAGTCTTCTATAAATGGAAAAATTATATTATAATGGAGGCATTAGTTGGAGACGCAACTAATTTAAGACCCGCGGCCTTTTTAAAGCCCATTACTCACTACTCCATCCGGGTAAATACTTTTAGTCTTATCATTAATATACGACCACATTTACATATTACAAGAATTACCGCGCGTGCTCTGAAAACATTGCACTTTGCAATGACGCTGGCACATTTTAAGTGTAATATCCTTCACACAAACCTTCAACATTACTCTTACCTTATCCAGTTATTTAAACGCTGCAATTTGCACATGCTTTCATAAACGTTAATGTTTAATAAGTTTTCACTTTATAATTTATCAGCTTTAAACATTCCGTTCCTTTGGGTCGAGTTTAAGTTGTGTTATTGAATAAATGTCTAATACTAATATGAAATGGCTACAGTGTGTACTCACCCTGCCGCGCGCGGATAAGACGCGGCTAGCACGCGGCGCCGGCGTAATATTGTGTTGTTAGCAACAATTGTAAGTAAACACATTGCAGCTGGCGGGTAATGAGGTTGGACCACGATTAAAATCCCTTATTAACTTCAATAGCTTTTCCAGATTACCACCACATTGTAATTAAAAAGGTAAATTACAGTTCATTACAATAATTACACGTATAAATGTACTTATACAGATAGTGGATGAAATTAAAGCAAGTAAGCATTCTTGAATGTTACATCAAATCATTGTCACTGTTTTGATTTTAAAGTTGTAAAATTTTATTAGATTAGTTTGAAAGTACCATGTGTGTAAAATAACAATTATTTCAGATTAAATTTAAATCATATAATAAATAAATACAAATGAAACGGCCTTAATCATTTTATATTCATGTTTTAATGGTGTTATAAATCTCATATTCGTTATGTCATATATATCAGTTTATATCGTCTTAATTTTGTAAATATTACTTGTGCCTTCTTTAAATTGGGTTGCTGGTGTGTTCATACCTTCTTAGGATCGGTAAAGTGCAGTTCCATGCACCGGTTAGTTCTAATCCCATGTTATTCTCTCTGTATTGGTCAGAGAATGTGTAACTCGTACATATTCTACAGAATTTACCAAATTCCGAACAAGATGTAAGGATGCATCTAACATTTAAATCAATTTTAAATAGAAAATTATAAATTAGAATATTCTTATTTCGTTAGCTATATATATATATGGATTTCTTATTTTATTTCAGTCTAAACGCGAATGTTTCTGACAAGCTATTTCTTATTATTATTGAATTTACGGTTACAGTTAAAATTAAGACCGGGGAAAAAATGTTATCTTTAAATAAATAAGTAATGAAAGGAAACAATAATAAGTTTTGACTTAATATATAGTCTGCTAAGATACCACACCCCACAATGCATACATTATAGCCACGCAAGACGTGTAGTTAATTATGAAGTGACAAAATTGTAACAACGAAGGACATTTGAGTTTGTGACCGTCCTTACTAAATAACGAGACTTGATTATTCCTAACCGTTATATATATGTACGTAAGGAGCATATATATTAAGAAATGATTCTAAGGCTTCCTTGGACACCCAAAGAATGAGAAACATATTCAGGATCAAAATGCAGTAGATAACATTTTTGTCAATTGATTGATGACTGGTGACAGAGCGCTCGTCTTGTAAACACGAATTAGAGATACCGGCAACGTTACATTTATCACGAGAAGCTGTGACATTTCACACTTTGAAGCTTTATTTTCATTAGTAATTATCAAAAGTATTAAATATATCCTCGCCCAATTTAGTACCTTCATTTAATTAAGACTTCATATTTCCAGTTTAATGTCATATACGTAACAAATAGTTACTCTAAACATACTTACCAATTAGTGTTATTGTAACAGTAAAATTTATTACTTTAAGTCTGAAATGTATATTAAAATGCTTAATGAAGTGTTGTATTAGCAATATTTTGCAAATTGTGCTATTAAGATTTAAATATGTCTGTTTGAATATCTAACTTACGCGTTATTTCTATCGCTCTCATCTTAGAGATGTGACGAGTCCGTGCTTTGACCCGCTAATATAAACTTGGGAGCATCTTGGTTGTAAATATTCATTAGGCCAGGCGTCGCGAGTTCTTATCCTGTCACTGCTGTTATACTGTTATTATACTGGGCTTATTTTTAATTTTTTTGTAAGGTATTTTAATTTCATCTCTACCATTTTAAATGTCACTCAGTCAGTCAGTTTTGGAATGACTTTTCAATCTTCTTATTTACATATTTTTATCTCGTGATAGATATTCTATTGACAAACCATACAGACCTAATGGGCTAATTGGTTCTAAATGTGATTGATCAATAAATAACCCACCATCGAACAGTTACTAACATTAATTATCATACTTTTACAAAACGCCTCTCAGTTCATTTGCTGTATGCTTATCTAATTAGCTCTTGTGCTCAATTCATTCCATATATCTTTCTCTCTTACAGTCGTACGGCCAAAAGAAATAAAAGCCGCAGCAAAAGATGGGGTAGACACGTTAGAGCCATTTGCATAATAACTGGTTCGCGGTCAGCTTGAAAGAAAAGTTTCTAGATAAGGAGAAAGAACAAAGACAACGTGATCAAAGAAATGCATCACAATTTTCTTACGTCTTAAGAGAAGCACTCAGATAAATTAACGGACGATTAGCTTTCCACAGCACCTCACTCTTTGATAGTACATGTATTAGTTAATTTGTAATTAGATATAACTATTAAATATTTATCAAATAGTAAATTTTATGATCAATAAGATTTAGCCTTAAAATGTGTTGTTTGGTTTATAAAGCAAAGACCAGAGGCCACAAAAAATAAATTTTCAAATGCGTTGTCATACAAAGAGAACGCTACTGCCGCTTTAGTGCACCCCCCTTACAATAGTTCCTTTACACCGATTAGAAGATAAAATTAGACGTTACTACCACACTCAAGCTAGCTTGCATATGAGCTACAGTAAAGTGACTATAACATATTTATTTAATTGTTTATGAGTTACCAACAAACTACATCGTATTCAACAATCAAAACATAACAATTTTAACCGGCAATACAAACAATTCACTAACACGTAAACTCAACATGCAGTATTTAAAAGTAAAAATAAAATTAAACTTAAAAACTTATAAAATTAAACTTAAAAACCTATACATTAATAATTCATAACTTCGCTACCCATTTTTAAATGTTTATTAAAAGTTTGTAAATAGTTAGACTCTACATACAAACAAATAAATTCGTAGCTCCGACACTGCAACCGTAGCACTACGTAGCAAACATGAATCCATTGAATATATAAAATTAAGTATTTTACATATATATTATAAAAACTAATATATTCCTAATACATTCCATAATAATAGAATATGTATAAATTACAAAAATTACATAACAAATCAGAAATCATTGACAAAGTCAGCTGACGACTGTTTAATTATTACAACAAACTCGGTTTAAAAACGTATATATATAAAGGTAAGGTTGTCTGTACGTACGGTTTACTTAAATCGTAATATTGTGTCGTTAGCAACTGTTATAATTAAACACATCAGTAGCTGAAGGTAATGAGGTCGGACCACGATTAAAGCCACTGATTAACTTTAATAGCTTTTCCAGATTACCGCCACATTGTAATTAAAAAGGTAAATTACAATTTATTACAATAATTACACGAATAAATGTACTCACACAGTTAGTGGAAGAATGTAAAACAAGTAAACATACTTAAATGTTAAATCTAATCATTGTTCTTCTGATTCTTATATACACATATATTAAATATTTTAGTTGTAAAGTTAAATTAACGTTATATTATCTAATTACTCCAACAGTACTATAAAAAATAATAATTATTTGAAAGTATATTTAAATCATATAATAAATATTTAATAATGAAGTAAATAATCAAAAATACCTTACATAGTTAATAAAAAATCTTCCCATTACAAACAACACCAGTTTAGTATTAAAATATCTGCATTGTGCCAGGATACTTAATGGTAAGATTATATTCCCTCTCCGCAAGCACGTACGGAGGATTACGCGAGTCTCACGCTGTGCTGAGACTAAGTAATGATCACTCACTGCCTTACACTTTACTGTTGTTTAATAAGACTTATAAAACATAAAGTGCAAAATTAATAGAGATAATCGAGCATACGATTTTAAACCACAGATGAACCAAGCATTACAAATAAAGTTAATATTGTTACAGAAATATAATATGTGTTTTATTATTAACAACCAAGATGGCCAGTCTTAACTATTCCGTCACTCGCTAAGCACCGGTCGTTAAATGTAAAACAGCAAATAGCTTTTTAAGGCGTTCGAAATGAGGTACGTGTTGCGGCAAACGAGTTCTTTATTAACGGGTCTTTGGTTATGCCGGAGATAAAACGGACCATTTGAAAGTAATTTACTTACCGCAAACCAAACAACGAGTAAACAAAATAAAGTTAGACCATTTTTGAGAAAAACACGTTAAATTATTAACATGACAGTCCTTCATATAAGCTTATGTATTAAAAGGAAATTAATGAACAAAAACACAGAATAGAATAGAATACCTTGAGATGAAATTAATGACGCAATAGATATCTCACAAGAACGATCGTTTGTAGACATTGATAAAGAGCAAATTCCGACTTTTTTCGTTTATTAAAAACAGGGTGTTACTTAAATGATTATTGGCTGACACTCTCTTTTAATTAACTCCACTAAAGAGAGTGTGATATTGTTACAAAATTATTTTACATACACGTATTATGATTGCAACTTTTTGCAACTCTTTGCAAAATTATCAATGTTTTTACAAATATAGAAATCGATTCAGGCTTTTCATTAGTTTATACTTATATTAATTTATACGTTTTGGTATATTATTATGAATTTTAATGGAAGAACTTAGCAAGAAACGGAAATATGTACACGATATATTTGTGTCATCCGGTGTCGATAATCTTTTATGAGCTTCCGTCATATATCCGATCTTTTTGATATTTCAGAATATATTAATTTTATGAAAAAGTAAAGAAACATTCCTTATAAATATTTACTATATATAAAACAACCCATAATCATAAAAAAATATATAATTTAAGGAGTTTTTACACCACTTTTATTATAGGTTGATACAATAATCGGAAAAGTCGTCTATAAATGGAAAAATTATGTTATAATGGAGGCATTAGTTGGAGACGCAACTAATTTGCGACCCGCGGCCTTTTTAAGACCCATTACTCACTACTCCATCTGCCTAAATACTTTTAGTCTTATCATTATTATACGACCACATTTACATATTACAAGAATTACCGCGCGTGCTCTGAAACCATTGCACATTGCAATTACGCTGGCGTATTTTAAGTGTAATATCCTTCACACAAACCTCTAACATTACTCTTACCTTATCCAGTTGTTTAAACGCTGCAATTTGCACACGCTTTCATAAACGTTAGTGTTTAAAAAGTTTTCGCTTTATAATTAATCAGCTTTAAACATTCCCTTCCTTCGGGTCGAGTTTAAGTTGTGTTATTGAATAAATGTCTAATACTAATATGAAATTACTACAGTGTGTACTCACCCTGGCGCGGCGCGGATAAGGCGCGGCGAGCACGCGGCGCCAGCATAATATTGTGTTGTTTGCAACAATTGTAATAAAACACATTGCAGCTAGAAGGTGATGAGGTTGAACCACAATTAAAATCCCTAATTAACTTTAATAGCTTTTCCAGATTACCACCACATTATAATTAAAAAGGTAAATTACAGTTCATTACAATAATTACACGTATAAACGTACTTATACAGATAGTGGATGAGGTTAAAGCAAGTAAGCATTCTTGAATTTTGATTTTAAAGTTGTAAAATTTTATTAGATTAGTTCGAAAGTACCATGAGTGTAAAATAACAATTATTTCAAATTCAATTTAAATCATATAATAAATAGATACAAATGAAACGACCTTAATCATTTTGTATTCGTGTTTTAAGGGTGTTATAAATCTCATATTCGTTATGTCATATATATATATCAGTTTATATTGTCTTAATTTTGTAAATATTATTTGTCCTCTTAAAATTGGGTTGCTGATGTGTTCATACCTTCATATGATCGGTAAAGTGCAGTTCCATGCACTGGTTAGTTCTAAATACTATGTTATTCTCTCTGTATTGGTCAGGGAATGCGTAACTCGTACATATTCTACATAATTTATCAAACTCAAAACAAGATGTTAGAATGCATCTTACATTTAAATCAATTTTGACTAGCAAATTACCTTAAAATTTTCTTATTGCCTTAGCTATATTACTACAAATATTCCGTGAAACTAAAAATGATAAATATATATTCTTATTTTATTTCAAACTAACGCAATTGTTTCTGATAAGCTATTTCTTATTATTATTGAATTTACGGTTTTACAGTTGAATTTAAGACCGAGGATAAAATAGTTATCTATAAATAAATAAGTAATAGAAGGAAACAACTATCGTGTTTTGACAATTATTCAATAACAAAATTGTAACAAAACAGGACATTTTATTTGTGACCGTCTTTACTAGGTTACGAGACTTGATTATTCCTAACTGTTATATATACCATTTATATAAATAAATAAATTTCTGTATGAACGTAAGGAGCATATATTATATATTAAGAAATAATTCTACGGCTTCCTTGGACACGCAAAGAATGAGAAACATATTCAGGATCAAAATACAGTTGACAACATTTTTGTCAATTGATTGATGACTGGTGACGGAGCGCTCGTCTTGTAAACACGAATTAGAGATACCGGCAACGTTACATTTATCACGAGAAGCTTTGACATTTAACACTTTTAATCTTTATTTTCATTAGTATTTATTGAAAGTATTAATCATATCCTTGCCCAATTAAGTACCTACATTTAATTGAGACTTAATATTTCCAGTTTAATGCCGTGTACGTAACAAATAGTTACTCTAAATATACTTACCAATTAGTGTTATTGTAACACATACATGTACATACATACAATGTTTAGCAGAGGGCATATGTTGTATTAATAATATTTGAAAATTGTGTTATTAAGATTCAAATATGTGTGTTTGAATATCTAACTTACACGTTATTTCTTACGCTTCATCTCTAAGATGTGAGTCCATGCTTTGACCCGCTAATATAAACTTGGGAGCATCTTGTTTGTAAATATTAATGAGACAGGGCGTCGCGAGTTCTTATCCTATCGCTGCTGTTATACTGTTACTTTACTTAGGTTATTTCTAAGATTTTTCTTAGGAATTTTAAATTCACCTTTACTTAACTAAGATACTTTATTTTTATCTCGTGATAGACATTCTATTAAAAAACCATTTAAATCTCTTGGCTCATTGATTCTAAATGCGATTGATCAATAAATAACCCATCAACGGACAGTTACTAACATTAATTATCATAGTTTTACATAACGCCTCTCAATTCATTTGCTGTATGCTTATCTAATTAGCTCCTGTGTTCAATTCATTCCATATATCTTTCTCTCTTACAGTCGTGTGGCCAAAAGAAAGAAAAACCGCAGCAAAAGATAGGGTAGACACGTTCGAGCCATTTGCATAATAACTGGTTCGCGGTCAGTTTGAAAGAAAAGTTTCTAGATGAGGAGAAAGAACAAAGACAACGGGATCAAAGAAATGCATCACAATTTTCTTATGTCTTAAAAGAAGCACTCAAATAAATTACCGGACGATTAGATTTCCACAACACCTCACTCTTTGATATTACATGTATTAGTTAATTTGCAATTAGAATTAAGTATTTAATATTTATCAAATAGTTAATTTTATGATCAATAAGATTCAGCTTTAAAATGGAAATGCAAATGTTTTCTTTATTTTGTTTGGTTCAGAAACTAAAAATAAATTTTCAAATGCGTTGTCATACAAAGAGAACGGTACTACCGCTGGAGTCCACCTCCCTCACGATAGTTCCTTTACACCGATCTTCTACCACACGGTACTAGCACAAGCCAGCTGGTATATGAGCTGAAGTCAAGTGACTGTAGCTTATTTATTTATTTATATATCTACCAACAAACTGTATACAGCATACATCATATTGAACAATCAAAACATAACAATTTTAACCGGCAATACAAACAATTCACTAACACGTAAACTCAACATGCAGTATTTAAAAGTAATATAATGAAACTCAACTTAAAGACTTGTACATTTATAATTGATATCTCTGCTACCATATTTAAATATTTATTAAAAGTGTGTAAGTAGTTAGACTCTACGACCTACAAACATACAAATTCATAGCTCCGATACTGCAACCGTAACACTACGTAGCAGACATGTATCCATTGAATAATATAATATTAAGTATTATACATATACGTAATAAAAACCAATTTATTCCTAATACATTTCATAAGAATAGAATATGTATAAATTCCTAAAATTACATTAAAAAATCAGAAATCATCCACAAAAGCAGCTAACGACTGTTTAATTATTACAACAAAATCGGTTTAAAATCGTATATATATAAAAATAAGGCTGTCTGTACGTACAGTTTATCTAAATTTTAATATTGTGTCGTTAGCAACTGTTTAAACACATCGGCAGCTGAGGGTAATGAGGTCGGACCACGATTAAAACCACTGATTAACTTTAATAGCTTTTCCAGATTACCGCCACATTGTAATTAAAAAGGTTAATTACAGTTGATTATAATAATTACACGTATAAATGTACTCATACAGATAGTAGATGAAGTTAAAGCAAGTAAGCATTCTTAAATGTTACATCAAATCATTGTTCTTCTGATTCTTACATATACATATATTAAATATTTTAGTTGTAAAGTTAAATGAACGTTATATGTTATGATTACTCCACCAGTACTTTGAAAAGTAACAATTATTTTAAACTAAATTTAAATCATATAATAGATACAATTGAAATGGCTTTAACTATAATAAAATAATATAAGCTGTTAAGATTTATTGATGAAATAATCATGCTATTCTGTAGATTAACATTATATAAAATATCCTTTATTACTTATACGTTCTCTCTTTTTCGTCTGAAAAGTGTTTTAATGCCATTCAATTGTTTTCTTGATCTTTTTGTGTATTTAAAACGTTCACTATCAGTAAATAATCGAAAATACATTATATATGTTAAAAAAATATCACATTACAACCAACACAAGCTTAGTATTAAAATATCTGCATTGTGCCAGGATATTTAATGTGAAGATTATATTCCCTCTCCGCAAGCACGTACGGGGGATTACGCGAGTTTCACGCTGTGATGAGACTAAGTAATGATCAGTGCCTTACACTTTACTGTTGTTTAATAAGACTTATAAAACATAAAGTGCAAAATTAATAAAGATAATCGAGCATACGATTCTAACCCACAGATGAACCAAGCATTACAAATAAAGTTAATATTGTTACAGAAACATAATTGTTTATTATTAACAAACAAAATGGCCGGTCTTAACTATTCCGTCACTCGCTAAGCGCCGGTCGTAAAATGTAAAACAGCAAATAGCTTTTTAAGGCGTTCGAAATGAGGTACGTGTTGCGGCAAACGAGTTCTTTATTAACGGGTCTTTGGTTATGCCGGAGATAAAACGAACCATTTGAAAGTAATTTACTTACCGCAAACCAAACAACGAGTAAACAAAATAAAAGTTGACAATTTTTAAGAAAAATACGTTAAATTATCAACATGACATTCCTTCATGTAAGAATATGGTATTAAAAGGAAATTAATAAACAAAAAACACAGAATAGAATACCTTCAGATGAGATGCAATAGATGTCTCACAAGAACGATCGTTCGTAGACATTGATAAAGAGCAAATTCCGACTTTTTTCGTTTATTAAGAAACAGGGTGTTACGTAAATGATTATTGGCTGACCCTCTCTTTTAATTAACTCTACTAAAGAATTTGTGATATTGTAAGGAAGTATTTAACATATAGGTATTATGATTGCGACTTCTTGCAACACTTTGTGAGGTTATTAATGTTTTTATAAATATTGAAATTGACTCGGGCTTTATATTTATATTAATTTATAAGTTTTTTAATATTATTATGAAGTTTAATGGCAGAACTTAGCAAGAAACGGAAATATATGCACGATATATTTGTGCCACCCGTCGTCGACAATCCATTATTCGTTTCCGCCATATATCCTATATTTTCAGATGCTTCCGAATATTTTAATCTAAATCTGTGAAAAAGTAAAGAAACATTCTTTATAAATACTCAGTTTGATGACCTATACATAAAACAACCATTACCCATAAAAATATTATTATTTTAAGTTTTTATCAAAATATTTATCTTTATTTAAATAAATATGAAGTAAAAGAAAACAGCTGTCGTGTTCTTACTCAATATATATATCTGTCAAGATAACACACACAACAACTGTGCACACATTGTAGCCACACACACAAATTAATTATTTAGTAACAAAATTAAAACAAAACAGGACATTTCAGTTTGTGACCGTTCTTACTAGATTACGACACTTGTTTATTCCCAACTGTCATATATTTGTATGTATGAATGAATGAATGTTTGTAAAAGTGTAAGGAGCATAAATATTAAGAAATGATTCTAAGGATTCCATGGACGCAAACAGTGAGAAACGCATTCAGGATCAAAATTTATATATATATATATATATATATAAATTTTGGATAACATTTTTGTCAATTGATTGATGACTGGTGACGGAGCGCTCGTCTTGTAAACACGAATTAGAGATACCGGCAACGATACATTTATCACGAGAAGCTTTGACATTTCACACTTTTAACCCTTATTTTCATTAGTATTTCTCAAAAGTATTAAATATATCCTCGCCCAATTAAGTACCTACATTTAATTGAGACTTTATATTTCGAGTTTAATGCCATATACGTAACAAATGGTTACTCTAAACATACTTACCAATTAGTGTTATTGTAAAAGTAATATTTATTACGTCAAATGTTATACATACATACAATGTTTAGCAGAGGTCAGGTGTTGTATTAATAATATTTGAAAATTGTGTTGTTAAGATTCAAATATGCCTGTTTGAATATCTAACTTACGCGTTATTTCTATCGCTCTCATCTTAGAGACGTGACGAATCCGTGCTTTGACCCGCTAATATAAACTAGGGAGCATCTTGGTTGTAAATATTCATGAGGCCAGGCGCCGCGAGTTCTTATCCTGTCACTGCTGTTATACTGTTATTATACTAGGCTTATTTTTAAATTTTTTGTAAGGTATTTTAATTTCATCTCTACCATTTTAAATGTCACTCAGTCAGTCAGTTCTGGAATGACTTTTCTATCTTCATATTTACATATTTTTATCTCGTGATAGAAACTCTATTAACAAACCATTCAAACCTCTTGGCTCATTGATTCTAAATGAGGTTGATCAATAAATAACCCATCAACGGACAGTTACTAACATTAATTATCATACTTTAACATAACGCCTCTCAATTCATTTCCTGTATGCTTATCTAGTTAGCTCTTGTGTTTAATTCATCCCATATATCGTTCTCCCTTACAGGATTGGCCGAAAGAAAGAAAAGCCGCAGCAAAAGATAGGGTAGAAACATTCGAGCCATTTGCATAATAACTGGTTCGCGGTCAGCTTGAAAGAAAAGTTTCTAGACGAGGAGAAAGAACAAAGACAACGGAACAAAGAAATGCGTCACAATTTTCTTATGTCTTAAGAGAAGCACTCAGATAAATTAACGGACGATTAGATTTCCACAACACCTCAATCTTTGATAGTACATGTATTACTTAATTTGCAATAATAGATACCTATTGTATCAAATATTTATTTTATGGTTTATGTTCTTTAGATTAGATTAAGATTTAGACTATATAAATTATAAGATGAAAATGCAAATAACTTTTTTCTTTATTTGTTGGGTTTAGCCAGCAAAGACCAGAGCTCACAAGAAATAGATTTTGCAAATGCGTTGTCATACAAAGAGAAAGAGAAAGATACTGCGCTAGTAGTCCACCTCCCAGACGATAGTTCCTTTACACCGATCTTCTATCAAATGCTACTAAAACACTCAAACCAGCTCGTATACAAGCCGTGGTCCAGCACTACAGCCTATTTATTTAGCAAAATGTATAATAATTGAATAAAAATAAAAAAAATTAACCGACAATACAATTCACTTACCCGTAAACTTAATATGCGATTTTTAAAAATAATATGAACTATAATAATATTGGAATTTAAAGCATTTAATTTATAATTTTTAATTTTTAACTTTGCTGCCCGTCGTTAATTATTTGTTAAAAATGTGTAAATAGTTAGACTCTACATACAAACACACAAATACGTAGCTCCGATACTGCAGCCGTAGCTCTACGTAGCACACATGTATCCATTGTAATATAACATTACGTAATATACATACACGTAATAAAACCAATATAATCCTGAAACATTCCATAAGAATAGAATATGTATAAATTCCAAAAATTAGATAACAAACCACATCTCATCCACAAAGTCAGCTAACGGCTGTTTAATTATTATAACAAACTCGGTTTCAAATCGTATATCTATAAAAATAAGGCTGTCTGTACGTACAGTTTATCTAAATCGTAACATTGTCTCGTTAGCAACTGTTATAATTAAACACATCGGCAGCTGAAGTTAATGAGGTCGGACCGCGATTAAAACCACTGATTAACTTTAATAGCTTTTCCAGATTACCGCCACATTGTAATTAAAAAGGTAAATTACAGTTAATTACAATAATTACATACTCATACAGATAGCGGATGAAGTTAAAGTAAGTAAGCATTCTTAAATGTTACCTTTTATTGTTATCAAATATTTTAGTTGTTAAGTTAAATTAACGTTATTGAGCGAAGCGAACGAAGTGAGCGGAGCGTTTTACTGGAGACTTTTTACATTCTTTGTCACGAATTGGCTCGAAAACTACTTAACGGAAAATTATGAAACTTTGCAATCAAAAAGACACACATTAGGTGATGGTTCTTATAAAAAAAAAATTAAAAAATGTCCTCAAAAAAATTTTTTTTTTTATGTCATTTCAAAAACGGATATCCCATTGAAGTCAATGGGAAACGAAGACTCAATACATTGGGCTCGCTTCGCTCAATATGCTAACGGCACCCAAGATTTCGCGAGCGCAGCGAGTCGAAGTTGAGGGTTTGTTGGCGCCCCTAGTATTTTCTTATTACTCCAACAGTACTACGAAAAATAACAATTATTTCAAAGTAAATTTAAATCATATAATAGTATAAGCTGTGAAGATTTATTGATGAAATAATCATAATACTTTGTGGATTTACATTATATAAAATATCCTTTATTACTTTTACGTTCACTCTTATTCGTCTGAAAAGTTTTTAAATGATTCATATATATATATATTAACTAATAGTAAATAATCGTAAATAACTTACATACGAGTATGTAATTAAAAATCAGCACATTACGACCAACTCCAGTTTAGTATTAAGAATATCTGCATTGTGCCAGGATATTTAATGTGAAGATTATATTCCCTCTCCGCAAGCACGTACGGAGGATTACACGAGTCTCACACTGTGCTAAGACTGAGTAATGATCACTGCCTTACATTTTATTGTTGTTTAATAAGACTTTTAAAACATAAAGTGCAAAATTAATAAGGATAATCCAGCATACTATTCTAAACCACAGATGAACCAAGCATTACAAATAAAGTTAATATTGTTACAGAAACATAATATGTTTTTTATTATTAACAACCAAAAATGGCCAGTCTTAACCATTCCGTCACTCGCTAAGCGCCGGTCGTAAAAAGTAAAACAGCAAACAGCTTTTTAAGGCGTTCGAAATGAGTTACGTGTTGCGGCAAACAAGTTCTTTATTAACGGGTCTTTGGTTATGCCTAAGACAAAACAGACCATTTGAAAGTAATTTAGTTACCACGAACCAAACAACGAGTAACTAAAATGAAGTTGGACCATTTTGTAAAAATACGTTAAATTATCAACATGATATTCCTTCATATTATGATATTAAAAGGAAATTAATGAACCAAAAACACAGAATAGAATACCTTCAGATGAGATGCAATAGATGTCTCACAAGAACGATCGTTCGTAGACATTGATAAAGAGCAAATTCCGACTTTTTTCGTTTCGATTAAAAAACAGGGTGTTACGTAAATGGTTATTGGCTGACACTCTCTTTTAATTAACTCTACTAAAGAATTTGTCATATTGTAAGGAAGTATTTAACATATAGGTATTATGATTGCGACTTTTTGCAACACCTTGTGAGGTTATTAATGTTTTTATAAATATTGAAATTGACTCGGGCTTTTTATTACTTTATATTTATATTAATATATAAGTTTTTTAATATTATTATGAAGTTTAATGGCAGAACTTAGCAAGAAACGGAAATATATGCACGATATATTTGTGCCACCCGTCGTCGACAATCCATTATTGGTTTCCACCACATATATTTTCAGATGCTTCCGAATATTTTAATCTAAATTTGTGAAAAAGTAAAGAAACATTCTTCATAAATACTCAGTTTGATGACCTATACATAAAACAACCATTACCCATAAAAATATTATTATTTTAAGTTTTTATCAAAATATTTATCTTTATTTTAATAAATATGAAGTAAAAGAAAACAGCTGTCATGTTCTTACTCAATATATAGTCATCTGTCTGTCAAGATACCACACACCACAGTGCATACATTGTAGCCACACACACAAATTAATTATTTAGTAACAAAATTAAAACAAAACAGGACATTTCAGTTTGTGACTGTTCTTACTAGATTACGAGACTTGTTTATTGTTAACTGTCATATATTTGTATGTATGAATGAATGAATGTTTGTAAAAGTGTAAGGAGCATATATATAAAAAAATGATTCTAAGGATTAAATGGATACGCAAACAGTGAGAAACACATTCAGGATCAAAATACAGTTGATAACATTTTTGTCAATTGATTGATGACTGGTGACGGAGCGCTCGTCTTGTAAACACGAATTAGAGATACCGGCAACGTTACATTTGTATCACGAGAAGCTTTGACATTTCACACTTTGAAGCTTTATTTTCATTAGTATTTATCAAAAGTATTAAACATAATGTCGCCCAATTAAGTACCTTCATTTAATGGAGACTTCATATTTCGAGTTTAATGCCATATACGTAACAAATGGTTACTCTGAACATACTTACTAATTAGTATTATTGTAACAATAAAATTTATTACGTTAAATGTTATGTATACTTATAATGTTTACCAGAGGACATGTGTTGTATTAATAATATTTGCAAATATGTGTGTTTGAATATCTAACTTACGCGTTATTTCTTGCGCTCTCATCGCAGAAATCTCAGTCCGTGCTTTGACCCGCTAATATAAACTTGGGAGCATCTTGGTTGTAAATATTAATGAGACAGGGGGTTGCGAGTTCTTATTCTGTCACATTCTTCACTGTCTGTTTTGGAATGATTTTTCAATCTTCACTTAACAAAGATACTTATTTTTATCTTGTGATAGATATTCTATTAAAAAACCATACAAACCTAATTGGCTAATTGATTCTTAAAGTGATTGATCAATAAATAACCAAGCAACAGACAGTTACTAATATTAATTATCATACTTTTACAAAACGCCTCTCAGTTCATTTGCTGCCGTATGCTTATCTAGTTAGCTCTTGTATTTAATTCATCCCATATATCGTTCTCCCTTACAGAATTGGCCGAAAGAAAGAAAAGCCGCAGCAAAAGATAGGGTAGACACGTTCGAGCCATTTGCATAATAACTGGTTCGCGGTCAGCTTGAAAGAAAAGTTTATAGATGAGGAGAAAGAACAAAGACAACGGGATCAAAGAAATGCATCACAATTTTCTCATGTCTTAAGAGAAGCACTCAGATAAATGAACGGACGATTAGATTTCCACAACACCTCACTCTTTGATAGTACATGTATTGTATTTGTGTATATTGTATATGTTAATTTGCAATATTTGTTTTATGGTTTATGTTTTTTAGATTAGATTAAGATTTAGCCTATATAGATTAGAAGATTAAAATGAAATGATAAAAATAATTTTATAAAAATACAAAATTTTAACCGACAATACAATTCACTTAACCGTACGATACTATTTTTAAAAGTAATATGAACTATAATAATATTAGAATTTAAAGCATTTACATTTATAATTTTTAGTTTGTATCTTTGCTGCCATTCGTCAAATATTTGTTAAAAATGTGTAAATAGTTAGATTCTACGACATACAATACAATACAAACATACAAATTCGAAGCTCCGATACTGCAACGTAGCATTACGTAGCACACATGTATCCATTGTAATAAATAATATTACGTAATATACATACACGTAATAAAACCAATATATTCCTAAAACATTCCATAAAAATAGAATATGTATAAATTCCAAAAATTACATAACAAACCACATCTCATCCACGAAGTCAGCTAACGGCTGTTTAATTATTATAACAAACTCGGTTTCAAATCGTATATCTATAAAAATAAGGCTGTCTGTAGGTACAGTTTATCTAAATTGTAAAATTGTCTCGTTAGCAACTGTTATAATTAAACACATCGGCAGCTGAAGGTAATGAGGTCGGACAACGATTAAAACCACTGATTAACTTTAATAGCTTTTCCAGATTACCGCCACATTGTAATTAAAAAGGTAAATTACAGTTTATTACAATAATTACACGAATAAATGTACTCACACAGTTAGTGGATGAATGTAAAACAAGTAAGCATACTTAAATGTTAAATCTAATCATTGTTCTTTTGATTCTTACATATACATATATTAAATATTTCAGTTGTAAAGTTAAAGTGACGTTATACAATTATTTCAAAGTATATTTAAATCATATAATAAATATTTAATAATGAAGTAAATAATCAAAAATGCCTTACACAGTTAATAAAAAATATTCACATTACAACCAACACCAGCTTAGTATTAAAATATCTGCATTGTGCCAGGATACTTAATGGTAAGATTATATTCCCTCTCCGCAAGCACGTACGGAGGATTACGCGAGTCTCACGCTATGCTGAGACTAAGTAATGATCACTGCCTTACACTTTACTGTTGTTTTATAAGACTTATAAAACATAAAGTGCAAAATTAATAGAGATAATCGAGCATACGATTTTAAACCACAGATGAACCAAGCATTACAAATAAAGTTAATATTGTTACAGAAATATAATATGTGTTTTATTATTAACAACCAAGATGGCCAGTCTTAACTATTCCGTCACGCGCTAAGCGCCGGTCGTTAAATGTAAAACAGCAAATAGCTTTTTAAGGCGTTCGAAATGAGGTACGTGTTGCGGCAAACGAGTTCTTTATTAACGGGTCTTTGATTATGCCGGAGATAAAACGGACCATTTGAAAGTAATTTAGTTACCGTGAACCAAACAACGAGTAAACAAAATAAAGTTAGACCATTTTTGAGAAAAACACGTTAAATTATTAACATGACAGTCCTTCATATAAGCTTATGGTATTAGAAAGAAATTAATGGACAAAAACACAGAATAGAATAGAATACCTTCAGATGAAATTGATGACGCAATAGATGTCTCACAAGAATGATCGTTCGTAGACATTAATAAAGTGCAATTTCGACTTTTTTCGTTTATTAAAAACAGGGTGTTACGTAAATGATTATTGGCTGACACTCTCTTTTAATTAACTCCACTAAAGAATGTGTGATATTGTTACAAATTTATTTTACATACACGTATTATGATTGCGACTTTTTGCAACTCTTTGTAAAGTTATCAATGTTTTTACAAATATAGAAATCGATTCAGGCTTTTCATTAGTTTATATTTATATTAATTTATAGGTTTGAGTATATTATTATGAATTTTAATGGAAGAACTTAGGAAGAAACGGAAATATGTACACGATGTATTTGTGCCATCCGGTGTCGATAATCTTTTATGAGCTTCCGTCATATATCCGATCTTTTTGATATTTCAGAATATATTAATTTTATGAAAAAGTAAAGAAACATTCCTTATAAATATTTACTATATATAAAACAACCCATAATCATAAAAAAATATATAATTTAAGGAGTTTTTACACCACTTTTATTATAGGTTGACAAAATAATCGGAAAAGTCGTCTATAAATGGAAAAATTATGTTATAATGGAGGCATTAGTTGGAGACGCAACTAATTTGCGACCCGCGGCCTTTCTAAGGCCCATTACTCACTACTCCATCTGGGTAAATACTTTTAGTCTTATCATTATTATACGACCACATTTACATATTACAAGAATTACCGCGCGTGCTCTGAAAACATTGCACTTTGCAATTACGCTGGCACATTTTAAGTGTAATATCCTTCACACAAACCTCTAACATTACTCTTACCTTATCTAGTTGTTTAAACGCTGCAATTGCCACACGCTTTCATAAACGTTAGTGTTTAATAAGTTTCCGCTTTATAATTAATCAGCTTTAAACATGCCGTTCCTTTGGGTCGAGTTCAAGTTGTGTTATTGAATAAATGTCTAATACTAATATGAAATTACTACAGTGTGTACTCACCCTGGCGCGGCGCGCGACCGGCGGCGGCGCGGAAGAGGCGCGTCGAGCACGCGGCGCCGGCGTGCGGCACCGCCGCGGCACGCACTCTGCACACATACAACATTTAGGACAGTGTTATATGCTTTGCGCAGCGTTAATGCCACGTGCGTTCTTGCTACACTTAGTACAAAAATTATTAATCACACACACGTAGTGTCAAATCGGCCACCTAGTTAAAACAAATTTTGTACGTTCTACATTTATAAGAGTATTTTTCTTAATGAATTCATCAAATTATTTTTCGTTTTAGGTTATCTTTTTGTTGCATTTTATTGTGCTAATATTTAATGTGTGTTACTTTTATTTCTTTTTATATTATTACTACGCAGCCAAAGTATAATTTAATTTATAAATAAACAAATCTTAAATACAAGTGAGACAATGAATTACTTCATAACGCAAGAGCTCATAACTAATTTGGACTAAGTACTTTAGGGCACTAGAAATATTGAACAATAATACCAAATCAAAGTTTATTAAAAACTCTCGGTCTATCAGTTCTTAATAATTTAAAAATAGAAAAATTGGAATAAAATTTAATATAATACAGCTGAAGTTGGGTTTATTTTTGTTTTGCTTTCATCTTAACAAATCGGATTTGTAAAAACATATTTGCATTTTATTGAGGAATATGAAATATAGGCATTTATGACACCAATTATTATTATACTTCCTTTTCAGAGACCGAATAATTTAAATTGTTTCATTTTTTATTTTTGTGTCTGTCCGTGAACACCGGAGAGACGAGGTAAATATATAAAATGAGTTTTTATAATAATTTTTGAGCGAAGCAAGCGCAGCGTTCTTCTGGAGACTTTTTCGCATTCTTTATCACGAATAGACTCGAAAACTACTTGACGGAAAATCATGTAATTTTGCAATCAAAGAGACACACATTAGGTGATGAATTATTATTATTTTTTAAATGTCATCAAAAAAATATTTTTTTTTATGTCAAAAATATATTTTTTTTTAAAGTCATCTAAAAACTGATAGCCCCTTGAAGTCAATGGGAAACGATGAGTCACACTGGGCACGCTTCGCTCAATATGCAAACTGTTGGCGCCCCTAGTATTAACATCTTTACATTTATAGAAATTATCACTAGATTTTTTTATGTAGTTAATATAGTCAGATGAGTTAAAATTATTATTTCTTATACGTATTAAGAAATAAAAGAAATATATGTGCTTTGGGAGATGGAACGAAGTTCCTTACATTTTTCTTCAACTCCAAATGAAATTTTAAATGGAATCTGTATATTTAATTTTAATTGTATATTATTTATTCATGGCAAATAATCGAAATAAACGAATGTCGTCTTAAGTGTTTCACTCAATATTACACGACAATATTATTAATAAAAAAATTACTTAATAGTAAATTATATTATATACTTCTAACTACTTATTATACTTCTAACAATACTGTTTTGTACTCTAAACACATAATTTTATATTTCTATCCATACTCTTTTGGACTATGAACACATGATTTTATATTTCTATAAATACTCTTTTGACTATCAACACATGATTTTATATTTCTATCATACTCTTTTAGAGTTTGAACACATAATTTTATATTTGTTTCAATACTCTTTTGGACTCTGAACACATGATTTTATGTTTCTATCATTACTCTTTTGGACTATGAACACATGATTTTATATTTCTATAAATACTCTTTTAGACTATGAACACATGATTTTATATTTCTTTCATACTCTTTTGGACTTTGAACACATAATTTTATATTTGTTTCAATACTCTTTTGGACTATGAACACATGATTTTATATTTCTATCAATACTCTTTTGACTATGAACACATGATTTTATATGTCTATCAATACTCTTTTGACTATCAACACATGATTTTATATTTCTATCAATACTCTTTTGGACTATGAACACATGATTTTATATTTCTGTCAATACTCTTTTGGACTCTGAACACATGATTTCATATTTCTGTCAATACTCTTTTGGACTATGAACACATGATTTCATATTTATGTCAATACTCTTTTGACTATGAACACATGATTTTATATTTCAATCAGTACTCTTTTGGACTATGAACACATGATTTTATATTTCTATCAATACTCTTTTGGACTCTGAACACTATTGTCTCCCTATAATTTAAATAATCACATGCACCGACCGTGTACGTCCGGCGGCGGCGGGTCAGGCGTGCGGCTCCGGCGCGGCGCACGCGCTGCCGGTAAAGCCAGCAGCTGCCGGTACAGTTCCAGCTCGTGGTAGAATTCGGGAGAGGCAGCGTCCACGCGATCCCCTGTATCTCCTCCCGCCACCTCCGCCGTCAGCCCGTTCAGCACGAGGCGGCGTGCCGCCATCGCGCGCGGGGTCCCGCATTCGTGCAGCACGCAAGCACTATGCACTCACACCACACTCAACACTTGCAATCACTATTATTTTCCACATTATTATTTTATTATTAAACTTATCGCAACTTTCAATTAACTTATTGCAACTTTTTTTTAAAACACACTTATGAAAACATTTAAAACTTGATATGTAAGATAGTAAATTTTTTTTAAAAATTAATAACCTTTTTAGACAAGTAAAACTTTTTTTTAATCGTATTACACTCTGTATTATTTATGCTTACACATTTTTTATAAACTTACAATTGGTATATATGTGATACTAATTTTAGTAAACTTTTTTGTTCTTACGAAAAAAAGTCGGAACTAACGGCGATCGAATCGTTATATACTAAACCACGTCTAGTCTCGCGAGCAGCCGCGGCGATACTGACGTTGCCGACTGCACGCCGGCTCCGGAACAACCCTTGCTATCCAAGTAATGAAAATTTTCCTAGATTGGAGATTTAACTCGGATAGACACTATAAAAGAACACGCCGCCTGTTGCTCGCATAACTCAAACCAATACATAATAATAGATACAACGCTTTCTAAACTTATGTCCTAAGGTTATTTGAGAATAGAGAATATGATCCTGATACCTAACCGATACAAATATTATAAATTTTTGTACGTGTTTAAAACCCGATCATCGAAATTATCGGGTTGTTATTATATCAAATGAGATAAAAAAAAATTAATATATTTAATGAAGTAGGCATTAACGTCCACTTTTGAATCGTCAATTATTACATAAAAAGGTCAGTGTAGTTAGTCCGTATTTAAACTACCAACAGCTCGAAATGCAGCACTGGTGGAAGAGCCGGCCAGAAACGCAACAATAGGTCTTTTAAAATACAATTTAACAATTTTTGATGTATACATTATAATATCAACTCTGCAAATGAGTCAACAACTTAAGTTCCGCACATTTCGGTCCACTGAAAACTCTTGAATGTTATAATAAGATTTATATAATATATTTTTGATTTTATGTTTAATACTCAGAAAAGGACAGTTTAAGATATCTTGTAGAATTTTATTATCTTTATAATATCTGCTGGAGACCCATATTATTTATGTCTCTTTTATCAATTTAAAAATGCGCCGTTTTTTACCTTTTGAAAAATATTATTAAGAATTTTATTTAATTGTGTCAAAGTTTAGCAATTCTATACCAAAAAACAAATTCATCGCGGAGGCATTGGCGCTATGATATGAAAATACGATCGTCTGCCGCCGAACAAATATTTATTGCATATATACTTGCATATATAATTGCTTATGTACTGACTTATTATTTACTTAAATGATAGTTGCCGTGAATACGAGGATATTAAATTAGCACTTTTGTAGCTGTAATGAATACATACAACAAACATTTTGTAAAATTTGTTGTAATAATATATTTGTAAAATGTCTTTTAACGGCACCCCTCACCATAAAATGTGCAGCCAAAATTTGTTAACAATATATATATAAACTCAGGAAAGACGAAGACAACATTTTATTCGAAGAGTAAATTAAATTATAAAATGTTATAATCTAATCATAGGATAGGGTCTTGAAGATTTGAATTCAATTAAAACGACAAGTAATAAGTTATTAGAATTCATATAAGTATGATACCAATTTAATAAAACCCGAGGATCAATATTGTATGTAGTTCGAAAAACATTTGTTCTTATTTGTTAATTTAAAAATGATTTTAGTATTGACTATTAATTCATAATCATAAAGTACTATTTTATACATTCTAGGTTATCAAATGCCATATCAAAATAATAGCTTAAGACTACAGGAAGTATATAAAATACTTATTTGTTCCCTCACGCTTCACTAGGCACACTATTAATTTGGATGTGAACTTAGGTTGCTAAGGTAACTTTTGTCATATGATCCGTTGTCATCGTAACTGTTGCTATAGTAACTCTTACCTCCGCGTTTAGTGTACAGTTCCTACAGATTTAAAACTTGGCGAAATGCAAAAAGTTGAAATCCGTTGGGTTAGGAATTCTGTAAAATCCGTTCTTAGTGGACTTCTACGTCGCAAAAGAAATAACTAAAAACGCTGCTAGTTCAACCCATAATCGTATTTGACAAGTGGTTTATAACAGAGGGTTTAAAAAATGATATTGACGGTAATCGAACATAAAGAATGTATATGTAGGGGTTTAATATAAGAGGAACAGTAACGACCACTTGACGTTTGTCAATACACTCCAAGACCGCGACAAAACTATATTTTTGATTTGTCTTTGATTCTTTTTAGATATCCAAGTATAATGTATTGTTATTTTCATTAGATCATTTGAGTAATGTTTAAATTTTGATAACAGCGTCAAATGTATGTCGAATATCATCCTCTTATTAGTTTTGAACAATAAATCAAAAATTTTTATAGGTTTCATATTCTTAAAATACTATTGACTTTTCTCGCGGATTGGTTTAAAAATAAAGTGTAAGTAACCTTATAATGTAAGTTATCCACTAGTGGAAGTACTGTTAAAATCGGTCCAGCCCTTTCAGAGATTTACATTTAATAAATACTCAAAATTTCTCCATTAAATAACTTTCCAAGAATATGTATCTTTTAACTGAAGGAAGATGAGGATGTTGATACTTAAATATTAGTGCAGGATAATAAAACGATAGAACCATGTTAATAATATAATAATTTATTGAGCTCACAACGACACCTATCGATAAATACATTTCGGCTTATGTTAGTGTTGAGTGAGATCTGGACCCTCGACATACTAATGATACTCCGATCCAGCACGGTACATTACATCGTCGAGAACGCTCCGAGATCATATTTTTAATCAATAATAAATTAAGTAGAAAACACAATGATCTGCAATCTGGCGGCTTCACAGCGCAGCAAGCAACGCCAGCAGCAGGCGGCGAGGGTCGAGCGCAGCGATCGCGGCACGAGCGGCACCAGCTGCAGCACCCGGCCAGCGGTGCGCCAGCGCAGCCAGCAACGCAGTGCCGGCGCACAGCGCCGCTGCCAGTGGCAACAGCGCCGGAGCGCGCCGCCGGGGGAGCGTCGAGGGCGCGTGGTGCGCCGGCAGTAGCTCACGATCTGCGCAAGCGGCGCACGCGCCCGCACCCGCCTCTCGCTCCGCCGCCGACCACGCCGCTCCCAGCAGCTCCAGGGCACCCTCCGCCGCGCGCCAGTGCCGCAGGTGCCAGAACGCGTACGCCACCGCCTCGCTGTCCCCGCGCTTCAACATGTGCTCCGGCGGCAGGGTCAGCGGCCGTAACTCCAGTAAGTACTCGGGTACGTGCGGGTTGTAGTCGATGGCGCGGCGCAGGGCGTCCAGCGCGGCGGCCTCGGCCTGCGCCCGCGCCGCTCCCCCTCCACCCCCTCCCGCCGCGCGCGCCCGCAGCAGTGCCGTGGTGTAGCATACGGCGGCGGAGCGCGGGAGACACGCGTCGTCGTAGCGCGCCAACAGCGCCTGAGGCACCACGAATTTGTATTTATTCTCAAGCATTAATTAAGATCGCAAATCGGTAATGAAAGTTAATTTATAAATAAGCTTAAAAAGGTATCTTGTCAGTTTCTCTAAGTGAATCTGACCTCGCGAAACGATAAAACTACAGTTCAAACTGTAATGTAACCTTTCTTTAATGGAATGACGTCACTTAAATGACTATTTAAACCGGTATGTTGGGGCGTTACATAACTTTGCAAGTGTTTATTTCGATTCCTGTAGACTTTTGTTGATAATTGGATTACATTTCAATGTGTAATACCGATATGACCCGGCATGACCAAACAATTTAATAGTTTATTAGCAATTAAAATGTATGGCGAAAGAAAAAACCTAAGATAAGTCGAAAGCTAAGTACATTTGGTTTTCCAAAAATCCAAAATCCATGTTTCAATAGAAATCGCGAGAATCGATCAGAATACTATAATTATTACCTGCACGTCGGCGTACGCCTTCTGTTCCAGCAACACCTCGATGAGATTCTCGTGCAGCGAGAGCGAGCTTAACGCGGGCGGCGCGTCTCGCGCCAGCTCGCGGAACAGGCGCGCCGCGTCCCGCAGTCGGCCCAGCCGCCGCGCGCACATCGCCACGCGGCGCTTCACGTGCGCCAGCACCGCCGCCTCGCGCCGCGCCGCGCCCGCCGCGCCCGCCGCCGCCAGCGCCCGCCACGCCGCCTCGCCCGCGCGCCACGCGCGACGCAGCACGCGCTCCGCCTGTACCGTTCCCACCACTCCTTAGTCCCGCACCTACCATCCCATAACCAGCAACAAAATACTACTCTAGGACGAATCTGACCTCCAGCACGGTAGGCGCATCTTCCTCAGCTAGCAGCAGCAGTGCGGCAGCGCAGTCAGGTCGCAGCGCAAGGGCAGCGCGGGCGCACGCGACACGCGCCGACGGCTCTCGTTCCCGCCAAGCCCGCGCCAATGTCTCGTCCAAATTGGAGGTGCCCCCGCCGCCGCAGAACCACGCTTGATGCTCCTTAATCACAAAAGAATATAGCAATTTGTCAATGAGGTCCGATACGAGCGCATTTGGACCGTACCTGAGCGGAGAGATTCATGTCGTAGTAGGTGAGCGGGGCCCGGCGGGCGGCGCTCCACAGGCGGCCGTACTCGGCGCCCCTCAATAGCGACATGGGGTTGCGCCACACCTTGCAGTCGAGAGTCTCAGCATCCACGCCACCCCCGCCGCCGCCGCCCAGCCACGGACCCAAGTGATTCAGAGATACCTGACGAAAAACACCACATAATTCGCCTCAGAATCAAAATTTCACGTTTTTTTCCAATAGGAGTACTTTTCACTTATGGAATATCATATTCCATGTAGTAGAGCAACGGGACGGTTTTCCAGAGCGACTTGTCAATGATCTTTTCACTGCATATTTATTTAAAATGTATGTAAAATTTTCTAACACATACACAGTTGAAATCAAACCATCTGAGTGTCTTTGAAAACATTTTTAAGGGACTTTAAAGAGCCCAAAATATGTATAAATTTAGCATAAGATAACACTATTTTATTATTTACATCCAAACATTAAAAAATATTAAATAATGAACGCTTGGCACTTGTCTAAAGCACAAATCAGAATGCCATTACACAATACTAATAAAGTCAACTAAAGCAAGGATACGTAAACTAAACTAGGATATGGCAATATAAGTTTGCTATATTGTATAATTGTATAAGTCTTGTTAGGAGCGTTTCACTATAAAAATATTGAAGTGATAAATATAGACCTATAAAGTATTCAATATAGGCCTATTTAGAGGCACATTTTGTGAAAATCCCGGAGATTTTTATTACTGGATATAAAAAGATTTTTTTGCCGCAATTAATTTGAAGTATTAAAACATAAATCAAATTTTGTTGTTTCTGTTTAATTTTAAAATAAGTCCAGTAGCATCTACACATATACATAAAATTGGAGTGTCTGTTTGTAATACCACATTAAAAGCTTTTTATGAAATGTATATATAACTATTAACAAACAATAAATTTTTATTTTTTCTCACTGTTGGTTCCGACTAATCTCTGAAATGACTCAACAGATTTTAACAGAACTTTCTTTGGCGGATATCAATGTGATGATCACAGCTAGTTTTACATAAGCTTATAGCCCAAAGCTATTTTTAAATGAACTTATAGCCCATTACATTAAAATTTTAATGTTAGAACACTACATCCCTTATCATTTGTTTTAATAAGCTAATAATAAAGTAAAACAATATAAAAACATTGAAATAAAATATTTTTCACAACCCTAATTCTAAAAACGTTGTAATAAACTATTCTTCACAACCCTAATTTTAAAAACATTTCTTAATGCAATAGAACCAAGTTTTGGAGTGGACATTAAATGTTTCATTCAAGAAAACTGACAAATGATATTGAAAAAAATAAACACAAATAATCCCATTCGAACAATTAATGTTGTTTAAATTTGTAAAACAATATTATTGTCCTTCATTCCATGTGATACAACATTAATAAGATGCAGCAAATGTGCTAAATGGTTGCCTACTTTAATTACTCTATTAATTCAATCTTAGTGGTAATAGTTTATCTAACTCAGTAAATTCCGTTAATCTAATTTTTTTGTCAATTAAGCCATATTTTAACACACATTTAATAACTAGGGATAAAGACCATATATTTAAAACAAGTTTTCATTTTGTATATGCACTCGTTAAGACAGAATTTTGCTGTTCCACCCCTCAAGCAGTTAAATATTGGATAAATGTTTATAAGGATGGCTTATTTTTTAGAGAACAATATATCTTACAAGTGTAGTAAACGTAGTTATTGGTTACAAATAAAGAAATCACTAACAACACTGCAAAGAGTACAACTTTTCATTGAATGCTTAATAGCTAATAAGATATAAAAGATGTATCTACAACGTACCTGTTCAATGAAGGAGGTTCCATATTTTCTGAAGTACCACCACTCGAATATGAGAATAAGGCCGGAGATCAAAGATGAGGTTCCGGTTAGAGCGACGTAAAACTTAGGCGTTAAAGCACCTAAGAATGTTGATGAGTCCCACATCATGTTTAAACTTCCGATTTCTTAAATCCTAACACACATAGATTAAACTGATTTTCATTTATAAAGAAATAATTTACTTAGAATTAAAAAAAATATAAATAAACAATACTGTAATCAGTAACGCTAATCAACATTCAAACTTCACGTCGATTGTCGACGATTGACAATTTGATTTGACATTGACATTCTATTCGCTATATTCAACATAATTTTTAATATGACTTGCAGCGAATGTAGAGTATCTTTCATTGCATAAGGAAAAAAGGATATTTAATTTATTATTTTTTTAGAAATTTGTTCTAGCTTCGTTAAGTTAAATTTAACACAGATTTTTACAATATTAAAAAATAAATAATTAATTATTCAAATTGGATTTGAGTTCAATTAAAAAAATATGTTCAAATATATTTTTCGGTACAATTACAATTAAGAACTTGGTGCTTTATAATTTTTTTTATACCCGTTGCCAAACAACTCGCCATTAGCAATTTTGGTGTTACAATGATCAAATAAAACTTGTTAACTATAACCTTAACTGTCGTCTGTCATTCGCTAATTGTCATTGAAAATCATAATTTACGTAACATTTTCTTTTCGAAAGAAAAGTGAGACTGTTACTAGAATCACATCGTTTGGCATTTTTTATTATCTAACAAGATGTTGGGAAAATTAGGCAAAAAGCACGCAGAAATTGCCGTCAGTTTTGTGTCTTCAGCTGCGGGCTTCGGAGGCGGAGCATTCCTGGGCTTGCTGTACTTCACAGACTGGAGGGTGTTTGTCGCAAACATCCCCTACTACAATGGCAAGTTCAAAGATGAACCCAGTGAATAAAGAAGATAGCTTTTTGTGTTTGAACACTTAATTTAAAATAGTATGTTATTATAAGTTGTGGTTACATTTATGGACTTTTATTGAAGAGTGTCCTTATTTATTGTTTCGATATAATTTGTAATAATGTAAGAGAAACTTATCAGACGTCTTATTAAAAAAACCATTATATTATTATTTTTTCTAACATTCTCACCAATTTTTTATCCTTATTTTGAGAACAGTGTTATTAGACCATTCTTTACTTAAAACTTAACTTTTATTCCTTATTTCACATAATATCACAAGTCTTGTTACATTGTCATTATAAAAATAGAATAAAAATATTTCAAATTGTTAGTAAATTAAGTCTAAAGTACTCAATACAATATGAAAGATTTTTATGAACATCACTTATAAAGTTGCAAATATTTTTAGGGATTGAACTAGCATAATGTTTAATAACTTTAATAATATATTACAATTAAAACATCTGCTTAAAGTAATAATGAAACAGGATAAATTTGCCAAAAATATAAGATTACGTAGTTACATTCCGAAACTACACTGTGGACTGTTATAAGAATAAATTAAAAATGTAGTTATGCAAGTTTATTGCATCAATCACACTACATTAGATAAAAAATTGGAAAATCAAATATGTTATTTCGATCTAGCTATTAGTAACACCATCTACTCTCTCTAAATTAAATAAGCTATTCAATATTATGGTCTATAATAAGTTATTGCAATCTTGACTAAATTATAAGTTTTCTAGTGTAGATATAAAAAAGAACAAAATGATTTGCTATATCATATTTATGATGATTGTTACTCATTAGTAACACACACAAACTCAACCGATATTCCAAGGTGTCAAAGACAAAAATTTACAGCTCCAAGGAGGATTGATGGTTTCGAATGACAGCTGTTGAGCACATTTTAAATAGAATTTAGTAAGAATAGATTGCATCCTTGAAAGTCTATTTTTCTTTTAAAAAAAAATTAATTATGTAGGTAAAATATTTCATTTTTGTGTTGTCTCTGTTGTTAGCCCTACTAGTTATGACTGCATCATTGGTGGAGTGGGCTGGTCGCTCTTGAAAATTGCCTGAAGGACCCCAAGAGAACGCGCCTCCTGTCAGGCTCGGATCACGGCTTGGAACGCGTTAGTTGGGAGGCTAAGGTGGCTTCAATCAGTAATGAGTTGGGGGTCCCACAGAATTGCCAAAGTAGCTTTTGGAAATACTTTACGATCGTCGGAAGGTGTTGGTAAAATATAAGACGACACCTTCCATGAAGAATTTGTTACTTTTTAGGAATATAAAATTCTGCATTTTTTAGACTTTAGTTAAGAATTAATAAAAAAAAGAGAAATCCTCTGTTTTTTTTTATATTTAAAGAGTGACAAAGTAGGAAGCAAAATCTAAATTCGGATGATATATTTTTTAAGGTAAATTTCACCAAAAGAAATTCATTCCTTATCATGGTAGAGAAAAGTTCTTTGAAGACAGCACTGTGGATGCCTTGCATACAGGTATGGATGGTATTGTTGGGGGTGTGCAAGGCGATAATGATCCTTGTTAAGCTTGGTTTATTTCTGGAAAGACTAATACTTATTGTGTGTTTAGAATCGAGTAGGTATTGATAAATATGCTGACCAATATGGGGTTAGTGAATGAACTTCGAATTTTGTCTCTTACGTGGCGGTTCATTCTCTTGGATTCCGATTTCCACTACCTAGTACCTGATTTCACTAGTGTAAAAAATCACTTTACACTAGTTAAATACCTATCAAACATCCCTAGGTAAGTAAGGAATAATATAAATACAGGATGGGGTTGCCAGTTTTCTGTAATGATAGCTTTATATAGATATATAAACCAACATAACGTTTGTCATATAGTTGTCTATAAGAAACATACGCCATTTTACTCCACCTAGTAGGCAAAAGGTAGGAAGAAGAAGTAGTAGGTGATGAAATTAAAATCGTAATGTTTCGAAACTTAATTCTTCCGAGTATCTATATATATATATATATATATATATATATATATATATATATATATATATATATATATATTTAATTGACCCTAATATAACTATAGTGTTAAGATTTGGGTGGATATAAAATATAAAGAACCATAAAGAAGAATGGCAACTGTCAACCAAAGAAAACTCAATTATAGGAGTTATTGTTTATTTTTAATTAGGTCTTCTTTTGGGAGCAATAACCAAAAGCATTTTCTATACAAGAAGACATCATACATTACATAATTGCAAAATATTTTTGACTACTTAAGTACATACGTTTTCTTCGATCCAATACTAATTATATTTAATTTTAAAATATTTAGTGCCTATGAAGATGGTTTGAAAACTAATAAGTACTTCTTTAGATCGAGATTCCAAGTTATATATTATTTCATAAGCTTGTTATATAATAATATTATAACAGCATAAAAAGAAGTACCTACCACGTTTTAAATAAAAGTTTCATAACTAATGAAGGTGTAATCTATATATAACTTACAAGTGTAATATCATAATATATGTGGAGTACCTACTTATGTATATATGGCTGTATATGTAAATAAATGAACGTGCTAAATGCGATTATAAAAGTTGATACATAATACAAATTATAAATGACGAAATTTTTAATTATATGAAAATACTTTATACTTGCTTCTCTTACATTTTTATATAACGATAAATAAAATATCGTAGGCCTATCGATTAACAATTGTTACAATTCATAATTTCACCATTAATGTTATATATTTCAGTGACAAAACTATTCCTAATATTTTAATTTATAATTGATTGTATCACAATAAATTACAAATAAACATAAAAAGTCGTGCAATAAATCGACAAATGTTTTTCGTATAATCTATTTGAATTAGGGATGGTCTGTCTGCAAAGTCAAAGTCAATGTCAAATGTCACAACTCACAATGACGTGTTAAATGACTTTTTTAAATAGAGAGCGTAAAAACCTAAATTAGATTCCGGTGTGATTTGAAAAGGAAAATGGTATTTTATATTTAAGGACATTATAATCAGCCCTGTTCCACTTTAGAACCGCAGCTCGTTGTTCCCACTGCCGCCTGCATCTTCATCATCATCAGGCGCGCCCCGTCCTGTTCCTTCTCGGCCGGCGCGATTTTCCGTCTCGCTCTCACCTTCCTCCTCGCTGCTTTCTTCCACGCCCAGATCGTTTTCTGTGTCGTTATCACCTGCTGATAAAAATCTTACATGAGTTGTTTGATTTTGGAGATGACATGTTTAAATAAAACAAATATTATATTTTGTAGCGTAAATTTAATTTAACATTATAATTAGTTACTAGTGAATAAAAACAAAAATAGAAATCATGATTCCATTTCTGTTTTTTCCTCAGAGTGCAAATAAAGCTCTTGATATGCTTTATTGTAATTGGTGAATGGATAATTGATTGAACGAAATTATACTTACTGATAGGGGAACGGAAAATGTATAAAAAGAAATGATATCTTCATGAGAGAAGGCGTTGAATATCTATTGTTTATTTACTGACTTTACAATTTGAGTATTTGTATTTATTTACACTCACGTATTTAGTTTATTTTATAGCAATAAGATAATTATGTAGTATTTATTATTCTTAGATTATTTTAGTATAGTATAGTATATTTCATTTATTAGTGTTTTTCTTTTATTATTTTTTTTATTTACCTGTTACCCTCATTGTTTCTGTTAATATTGTTGGTTGACTGTTAGATAATGCCTAGGTAGCATTAAGTCCGCCAATTGTACCATTTTATGTACAATGAAGTCATAATAAATAAATAAATTATAACGCAAAATACTTTTTTAATAGAATAGAATACTTTTAACTGATAGTATGATAAAAATTCACGTTCACGTTTTTTACAAGTTGTAGTTGATACCGTAGGTATACTTAACGTCTTATAAGAATGAGTAGAGTAAGATTCTTACCGGGACACTGCGGCTTGCCCTTGGTCCGCGAGCCAGCTCGCTCCACGCCGTGCGCGTCCACACACCAGCACACGCCTAGCGCGCCGTGACACTGACGCGGGCGGTACCAGCCGCGGGCGTCGCACGCCGGCACGTAAGCCCCCGGCGGTGGAGCGGGATGTGCACGAGCCAGAGCCGCACATGGACGAGCCGCCCGCGCCAGACACCCGCACCAAGCGTTGCGGGATACACCTGTGCCGCCCACAGTACACGATGATAGAAACGGTCGCAGACACCGCTCGCGCTCGTCGTGGCCTGGAAAGGAATTCAAATTGAATATTCATCCGAGCAGGCGCAGAGAGGAGGAGAACGGAGCACTCACGGAGTGCGTACAAGTCAGCAGTCGACAAAAGCCCGTCGCCGCCCGTATCCAGGTGAGAGAACATCCAGCGGACCTCCGGCTTGCAGCCCGGCGGGAAACCTGCACAGACGCGGGTGGGGTTAGAGAATGTCAAAATCTTACAAATATAGCGTCAAAGATCTAGTATTTCAAAGTTACCCTCCTGCGGCGGTGGAATTCCACCCGCTTCATCCATGAGAACAGAGAACCAATCCAGGAGGCGGTTAGCCATCTTGTCGAGAGCGCAGCCTTCCACATCTAACAGTAGCGAAAAAGTATATGTTGAAATCAAAAGTTTCTAAATATTTAACGGAATCATCTATATAAAATTCTATTCAAAACGGCCAACTAACTATAACATAATATTCAACAAAAGTTGCATATAAGTATATGGGGTACCTATAGTGACAAATAAATTTACCTTGAGATGGTCGTCGGAACGGACGTTCGAATACTTCATTGTGAGCATCTAATCGGCGACGTCGACGTTCCTGGAAAAACAATATTAATTTGTAATATCTACATTTCTACCGTTTACAATATGAAAAGTTATCATACATCATCGTATTGCGTGCGCGGGCGGTGGGCTCGCATACGCTGTTGTCGCTCTGGACGCCGTGCTCGTTGTGGACGTTCAGGTCGTTGACCCCGTGGTGCACAAGGACAAAACCCACGACACGCGAGACGCACAGGTGGTGCGGTTCTGTGCACGCAATTGTGCAGGTCGAGACGGCACAGTGATGAATATGTGCGGTTGTCAGAGCCGCACAGGAAGGCGGCCCGCGCTGCGCCCCCGCAACCCACACAGCGGGCTCCTCCTGTGCTAGACGCTCCAGCCACAGGCGTGTGGTCGTGCGACTCGTAGAACACATCTTCATCATCGCTAGATACATCTGATACTATCTGGTCTCTGTGAACGATGTAAAGATATTATCAATTTAATCTAGTTTGAACAAGACCCGCGAATGTATATAGATTTTTATATATTGGATTATTTTTTAAATCAGGATGTTTTCTGTCAAATACTCAGAATAAGGTTAAGATTCTGTAAATATAGGCCACATACATTACTGGCTACAAACTCGTCAGGGTTAGAAATCTCTTTCACAGAACCTTGACTATGGAACCCCAAAAGAAATGGTGTACATAGTCACATAGTATATAGTCACAGTTCTGTTATCTACATACAACCATCGCAACAGTATGCTAAATAGAATATATACATTTAAAAATCGAAACAAATTCATAAAAAACAATGTCAAACGCGAGTACCCTCTCCGCAGCACGTCCTTCTTGGTTGCGCACAGAGCTGTGAATGCGTCTCGCAACAAACACACCTCGCGCTTCTTGCACACAAGCGCACGACACATCGGGTCTGCAATAACAATACAATTAGGTTACATGTGTGTGTATAACCGGTATACATTAAAAATTTAAGGGTTATTTAGACGTCACTAACTTTCCGGATCGTAAACATATCTCCTGGGACGACGCGCGTGCGTTATCGGTGCCTCCTGTAAAATCAAATTAATATTTATATTTTGCATTAATACGTATAAAGATAATATTAAACTTATAATGGTATAGCTTATTAACAAATTATTTATTTTGACTTTAAAATATATAACTATATATGAATAGTCGGTTGAAACTAGATTATATTATGAAGGTTAAAACGCAAATCGCCTCCACGGTTACACCTATTAAGAACAGTTGACCCACATTGAGGCTTGTATTGCATGATCTAATGCCTGAAATCTAGAACTTAAACTAGAAAATACTATAACAAATAATATTTCGCATTCTGATATAAATTTAAATAATGATTAACAACATATTAAAAAGTCAACACTATTAGAAGAATATAGAAGTACCGGCGCGTCATCAAACTCGAAGTCCTGGTCGAGTCTTCGGTGCGCGGTTACCGGTGCCAGGAGAGCAACCAGCAGCGCAACCAATAGTGCAACCAGCAGCGATTCACGCGCGCTAGCTATCATGATCACAACGCGATCTCACAGTCGTCCCGATCACGCTCGTCGGGACACTGCCGCAGACCCTCCGCCCTCACTCTCAGTCGACCCGGGATTAAAGCATTAATGAATTCCATAATTCGATTTGTACCTATTTCCTTGCGAACTCTCAGAGTACATTCACTTTTGCTTACTTGCACATGTTACATGTAATATTAGATAATGCAGTAGATCGTTATGGGTTTACTAAAAATATACACCATTGCGGACTTTCCTTATGTGTGTAAATAGTATGCTTACAGATGAATATTATTGGAGAAACAGAGTCCATTTTATAGATTAGAGATATTAAGCGAACATTCAAAAGTTTTCAATAACTTCGTTTTACACTTTAAAGATAGGGTATCTAAAGAAAATATTTGTTCATTTGTAGCTAAACACATTTTTTTTATTATATGCTATTTATGTTACGTAAATTGTAAGAGAAGAACAAATAAATTATTTATGTTACAATAATCAGAATAGCCGCTTCTGTTAATTTGTTACTCTATAATGTACGTTCGAAGGCTCTACTGGTATCCCGTACGACCCCACCCCGCACTCGAGCCTCGCTGAAACGCTAGGAGGTATGAGTGAAACAGAAAGATAGTGCGAGTCCATCGCTCGTACGTGCTCGGATTAGATCGGGTGTCTTCGGGACACGGAACGCTGTCAGCGAGACGCAGCGGCGCGCCGCGGTGGCGCCATCGGCGATCGATGACGAAAAACTGATTGCAGGATGATCTAATAGTTATTTACTATAGCCTTCATGTTCCTGTGCACTGTTAGGATAACAATTCTATTAATAAAGATAAAACTGCACATTAAAAAGGATTCAAGTTTCTATTAAAACATCGCAACGTAAAGAAATCCAACATAACAAACAAATAAACATAATACATTATCCAAGGCCTAAACATGAGCAATAACAAGAGATTTGAAGTTTTCTGCTCACTGAACTTAATATAGGGCACGAGTTTTCTTTTTTATCTGAGTACTTAAATTTTTATAAGATAATTAAAAATAGCTTAATGTTTGTTGTAAAAAAAACGGAAAAATTACCTTCAGCAAAAGTATGAAAAGATGGTAAATCGAAAAACCTAAGACTAAGTAATAGCAGTATCTCAAATGATTTAAAACAATTCGGTCTAAATACATGTATTGTTAAAATAGTTTATTTATTTAAGATTTTGAAGACAATTTGATAATATTACTGTTCAGAAATTGGTAGTAATTTACAAGATATCAAATATTTTCTCCTATCAGCTGTCAAACAAAATTATAACATATATAAACTTAACAAAAACTGGCATAATAGAAAAACAAAGCCGACTGCATTTTAAGTTTAGGATGGAATAAAAAAAAGCCGGCTGAATTTTTTATGTTTCTTCTCAAAGCAGGACGCGTTTTGAACCCTCGTAGCCTTAATTTTAAGTTGGAGAGTGTCTTTACAGATGGCTTATTTCGATAAGTACGGTATTAACATAAACCCTCCTGACACTCCATTTGATGTACAAATGATCATTGCTATTGATTCAAAGCGGAAAAAATATAAATAAATTAATATTAATCTTTGAAAATAAATATACCAGCTAAGCGCGAATCGGTGAATTATATATGCCAACATTAAGTTTTTTTTTTTTATGTCTGCTGTTAGCTCTACTAGCTATGACAGCGTCACTGGTGTCTGATAAAAATAAAAAAAAATCATACAAATAGTTTCCAAGTACGCAAATATATATAATTTTTTAATACAATCTCTTAATAAAATCTTAAACAAAAACATATATTTAATAATTTAAAACTATTCTCTTGATGAGTTCAAAAATGACTTGTAAACTTGGCACATAACTGATATAAACCTCATTTCCAATTACCTCCTTGCATACCCTTTTTTTTAATTAACTATATAACATTATTTGACACATACATCATATACGAGTTACAAGGTTTAATTAAAATACTAGTTGTTGCCAGCAACTCCTCTTTCTATTCCGCAAATTGAATTAAAATAAATATTTCAATACCTATTTTTTTATTTTCATTAAAAACAAAACGAAATTTTTCAGTTTTAACTACGTAACTAATTGTGGTCGATTCCTGAGGTTGGAGTCGATCAAAAGCTAATAATAAATAACTAAAGTCATAATACAAAATTTAGAAGAAAATATTGCTGAAACGTGTTTTTAGGTTCTAAGTTTCCTTCCTTCCTTTCCTTATCTATCTTAATCATACTCAAGTTCTAAGTTCTAAGTTTCCTTCCTTTCCTTTCCTTATCTATCTTAATCATACTCAATAAAATAATATTTAATTAGTTTTGATAGATCGAAAAGAAAAATAAAAACTACTAAAAAGCGATCTTCTTACCAAACTATGGGTAGACATTTTTAAAATGGTGTTGAAATATAATGATATGAAGACATTTGATATTACGTATCTAGTAAAAACATATAACTAAGATCCTGCCGTGCGCTACGGGAGTTGACCTGAGTCCCCTCAGTTTTTGGACCATAATTTCTGATCGGAATAAGATATTTTAATTCTGTTTTTTTTAAACATGCCCATTCTCAAGCTCTACAGCTCTGCCAATTTTCATTCAAATCAGTTCTGTAGTTTTTATTCGATGTTGCTTCAAAAAGAAGTTTCCCAAACGGTTAAGAGCTTCGCTTACGCTCAGCTCAAGAAATAATTTATAACTTAAATATGAATTATATACACATATATAAATGGATGAATATAGTATAAATGTAAGGATTAATTACTTAGACAATATACATGAATTGTAAAAAATGCTTAAGGTTCAGGTTTAATAACTGTCTAAAGATTCTTCTAACTCAAGACTCAGATAAACTTAAAGTAATGAGAAAGGGTTTAGTGAATAAAATAGTTCATAATAGTGGAACTCATTTAAGAATTTTCTTATTTTTACCTTCTATGAATGGAATCCATATGAATTACTTTTACAAAAACATGTGTAATAATATGATCGCATTTTGCAACTTGTAGAAACATGCACATATAAAGATAAAGGATAATGTGGGTGCTGAATTACTTGTCCGTTAATTTCCTTATATCCGCAGACAGCGTGGGAACACGGCCTTGCACTAACATGTACAATACTTAACTACACTATCAATATATAAATACGTTTGACAAGACCTTTTATTTGGGTTATGTTGAGGTTAAGGCACTATTTTCAAACATATAAACTTAGTTTAAAAAGAAAGTGGAACAACAAACATATTTTTCTGTTTTGAATCATCTTAAGTTGAAAAACAATAATCTATTACCATCCCTAATTTCTTTAATACCAACGAGCAGATAAAAAAACTAAAAATAATGTATTCTGTACATATTTTGCCTCGTTATTTTTGTTATATGGAGAGATTTTGTTATATCTTCTCGAGTACATAGAGATTGGTATTGGTAAGAATACTATAAATCCATAACACGTGCCAGTCTTGCTAACGCAGGCCTATTTCATTTTGCAACTTCAAACGCGCTATTTAAATCAAAAATAGTGAGTTAAACATTACACTAACTAGCGTCACTATCTTTAAGTAACCTCTCCCCCCCAACCCTCAGCACTCAGTAGAAAAGGGACCTTATTTATTAATCATAAGATCCTTTTTGCGATCTATCATAGTAGATAGTTATAGATGAGCAAGTGGTAGTGCATACCATAGCACTAGATAGTAACACTATAGATAGTAGGTCTATGAATGTGTGAATGAAATAAAACACAATTTAAAAACAATAACATTTATACTGTTATCTCCCTTACACATGAACGTAATAAGTATTAACTATTTAATCTCTATAGTTATTGAAAAAAAAATCAGATTATAACCCGACCAAATTGGATATATTAACTGTTGACCTTCGGTGCTTTGATCTATATAATATCAGGTTTCTAAGATTGACATTCCTGGATCAATTTTCAAAACTGCACACAATGGAATAGCACTTGAGGTATGTGAACCAATCACTTTATTAAATACATCACCAAACGACTCCTGGACCAGATATAACAAGTTTCGTTATAGGTTCGATACGTAGTGCCATTTGTCCACTGAAAAGTAAAAAAATATATTAAAGTTCTGCATGAGGATCGATGATATATAATCTGCTGCGTTTCTATGTATCTGCGTGTGTTGTGTATCTGTGCGTGCGTGCGTATATCTATACGCGTGTGTATGTGTATCTGTGCATGCGTGTGTGCAGTTGTTAGTGAGCACGTATGTGCGTGTATACTTGCGAGCGTCTTTTTGTACAAGTGTATCACGTATATGTGTGTTTTTGCGCGTACATGCCTTTTGTGCTAAAGTGTGTGTGTGTGTGTCTGGTTCTGTGTGTTATGTTTATTTGGTGTGTGCTCACCACTGGAGGGAGCAAGCTGCGGTAGTGCGGCCAGTGGCGCGGCGGCCAGCACCCGTGCGGCCTCAGCGCGGTCCACACGGGCAGCGCTACCCGATGCTGTTACATTCATCTTGCAGATATCCGAAGCGTCAGCTACCTCTCCTGACACGAGGCTCTTCCAGAACTCGTGGACCTGTAGATATGTTGGTGTTAGAGAATCGATCATCCAATGCTGTAGCATAAATCATATGCTCACCTCATCGATGACTTTGTGTGCAAACGCGGCGTCCTTGGCCTCGCCGTCGAACGCGAACTTGTTGATGGGCTTTCCATCGGGCACCTTGTAGAGGCGGAACCACTCGACTGTGGCTCGCAGCAGACCAGGGTAGACGGTCTCGACGTCGGCCACGTCGTTCAAACGCTCGGCGACCGGGTCACGCGTGTCAATGGCGATAAGTTTCCAGTCCGTCTCACCCTCGTCGATGAGCGCTAAAGTACCCAAGATCTTCACTGTGATGACGTCACCGCGGGTGGCCACACGTTCCCCGATCTCAATGACGTCGATGGGGTCGTTGTCACCGCGCGCCTGCGTGCCGGCGTCCACGTGCTGTGGGTTTTCCCACGTCTGTGGTAACGCACCGTAGTTCCATATGTAACCGTGGTGTGGGAACACATTAGCGACGAACCGAAGTGCGCCCTTCTTGACGTCCTGCTTGATGGGGTTGAGGGGCTCGCCGAGACTGATTTCCATTTTGGCGTTGGTCCAGCGCGGCACCTCCACCACCATGTTGGCGATGCGCTTCCCGCGATCCGCCCACAGTGGGATGTCGTGGAGTGGGGAGATGGGGCCGCTTTCATCCTCTACAATTACAACAATTCACTTCAATAATAAATCATTAACATATAGAACATATCTTTTATAGTGTAAGTCGATTAAAATGAAGCAACACACAATGAAACGGTAATTTATTTATATAACTAGCTGTTGCTAACTTAAATAATCAAGACATGGTGATGTTTTCAAGTACAGAATAAAAAACATTGTATATGATTATAGCTTATCATAGCTTATAGTTTAGTAAAGAAAGCTCTAGCTCTAACTTTGGAAAAAACTTTCATACTAACAGTTAAAACCTATAAAACAATTCTCTCAACTTCTGCATTACCCTGCATCAATGCAACAACTTACATACAAATAGTGCCTTGTTGTGACTCACAATAGTATATGTATAGGTTCTTATTATTTCCTTTATATATTACATATGGTGGACGCTCATCTTCACATATAAGATAAATATAAAATAATTATTTAATGGGAATATATTAATAAATGTCTTTAGTAAATACATAGTCTGTGTATATATTATTATATAAATACAATAATTTTTAATATATATAATAGGAAGTCTCAAAACAACAATTACGGGCCTTGAATTGTTGCATAAATATATTTAATAATACTTGATATCATATAGATAAAAGATAAAAGAAAACAACATATCTGCATACTTTGACCACCAAAGTTGATAAGATATATTGTGTATGTAAGATATATTCTAGATATCTTTTATATCTTTATCTTACATCAATATTTGTATCCATAATAATATAATATTCAATTGAGTCATAATTACAGTTACATAAACTTAATTATATACACTGGAGTGTTAACAAATATTTAATTTTATGTTATCTTAATACCGGTAACTCTTTAAATTCTTTAAATATTAAATAAGATTTTTTGATAAACTTACAACCTGTTTTAGATGTTTTTAATTTAAAAAACAATATTTAATTGCAGTTGAAGATAATTTTACTTTAATAAAGCATGTTGAATTCTACACTTTAAGATGCCATAATGAATATGATAATAGAATATTGTTAGGTTAAAGGTCAATGTTTGAAAGGTTACCTTTCACTAATGTTATTGACGTATTTATACCAGATGCAAGTATAACAGGAAGTATTTTATGTAAACGTATGGTTATATATTACACAAAAAGTATTAATATGTAACGACTTACTAAAATAGACCCGATAGTCGGATGCAAAAGGTGAACCTCGCTCCTCGGCAATGAACATTTTTGATACCAAAGTTTTAATTCTAGCCGCTGAAGAATTTCGTACGTGTTCTGCGCCAGCCACTCCACACAGCTGTTTCACAAATGACAAACACCGGGGGCGCCCGGGTGCTAGAACGCGTGTTAATGACATCTTGATACCGAGTGACGTCAGTTTGACAGAACAAAATTACGTTGTTTTTTTATGTTGGCATAATTGACTAAATACATATTTTAGTATTAAAAGTTTGAAATTATATAATACTATGTTATATAAATATTATATTAAATAAATTGACTAATCCTAACACTAATTAAAAATTCTAATATACTAAGATTGATTTAAAAACAATGGATTCGTTCCTTATAAAATAAAATGTAACAAACTAAGATTTATTCGATACTATATTAACCTGGTTTAATTGCAATAACAACACTATACTCATTCAATCTTATGTGAACTTTTTTTTTACCGAAAAACCGTTAACGAAATCGTAATCAGTTGCGGTTGTAGTTAAAAGTTTTCAGTTCAGCACATTTTACTCCTAAATTAAGTACTGACTACCACAGGGATAAGGAAATTGACTAGTATGGACAGTAGGGTATCCGTAATGCTCTGTGTTAAAAGCATTAGAGAAGTCTATGAATACAATCACTAACTTTTAGAGATAAGAGCAGTTATACTGCTGTGATCAATAAAATCCACACTGACTTCCAATATGTAATGAATTGAATGAATATAATATATAAAGTATGTCTATTTTAATTTAAACAACGCACTTTGATACAATTACCAACTGCGTTTATTCACTGCGTTCGTTCACTTATTTAAGTCGTCCTGCTTTACAAGTAAAACTGAAAATTGGGAATATTTAGAGATTCCATTAAAATAATGGAAGGCATCCCATGGAAGGAGATGGTTATGGACCAGATTGTCTTGTCCATGAAAGAGGGGATGAAAAACTGATTCCTTATATCATTAAAAGTTATAGAAGGGCTGTAATTTAACAAGCATTTTTATAAGTTAGTTATTAGAAATTTTTAAAGCAGCATTTGAAAAATTTTATACATTGTCATGGATCTATCGACGTTCGGATTGAAATCTCACCAGTTTTGTTCTGTGTGATATTGTTTAATCTTTCCAAAGGTTTGCTTTACTCTTCCAAGGAGCTGGCAATCTTGGAAGAAGTTCTACGTTCATAAACTTACAAAAGTTTTTTTTATCAATTAAGATATTTGTTGATTTGACTCAGACATTTTTTACATGTTATGTTTTTAATGGGATGAATGTATTGTTATGTTTGTTAGGACAGGTATGAAAATAATGGTGAGAGAATTTTGTAGTCTAGAAATGATTGAATAGTAAATAAACTGAAAAGAACAGAAAGATATTAGTTTTTTAAGAACTGGTTCCTTAAATGGGGAAGAGCATCCATAATCCACCACGTAGTATATCTGTCCGCATTGCATTTTCTGGCTAGATTTCTTTTGCTCTCAGAATAATTCTTAACGTTTTAATCTAAACATCTAACATCCTCAGAGTAGTAGAGCTTCAAGGACACTGCAATCCATTGAGCATCGCTACCGCGAGTCCCCCTGGTAACGCAGCAAAGCAATTCATTTCATCGTCAAATTTACGAAGCGTCAGATGTACTAACTTGCTAATGTTGCATTGTGAAAAGTTTATTGTACCGAATGCCCTAAGGCCCTTCCTAGAAAGTTATTAGCTATTTTATTTCCCTACGCTTGTTTAACCTGTTAACCGGGTATGACAAAATATTCCGTGATACATAAAAGCCTACTGCAATGGGCATGACGACATTTTTCATCATGGATATTAATCGTAATATATTGAACGCATTACGTTCTCATTGTTCTTATCTATTATCGATCATCTTTTATTATTGGAGCTGTGATGATATTACTATAACTATGAAAAAAAGTCCCCATAGTGAAAAGAGTTGAACAAAAGTTTATTCCCTGGTTAACAGGTTAACCAGACTTAACGAACTTCTGTGACAATTAATACAATTTTTACACTAAGCTTATAAAAGTCGCACCATGACCTGAACTAGTGAATTTGTCCAAATACTATGGAGACAGAAAAAACATTAAACCTTTGAAGCTTTATGCGATATTGGGACCATAGGTTACGTTACATTTTATTGGTGACTAATTTGTAACGATACAATTTTAATCTAAGTGCAATTATTTTTTGAAATATTTGATTGTAAAATTGTTTTTCTACATTATTGATTAAATATCTTTTGTACTTGTAGGAATAGAAGGTATCAGGTAGGAAGAATCAGGGTAGATTTTACCTAATTTTGGGTAATTGATTTTAAAGTGTTAGTAGTCAGTCAGTAATTATTAGTAGGTCTTAACGACGTTTATGATTAAAGAAATAATTAATTAATCATCCAAAGTCATAGATAGTAAGCAGAAAAGTACTAGTAGTGCACGGGGCACGGCAGAGTCGAGACTGCCCGTCCAGAATGGCTTTCAAACTTATCTCTTGGGGAGCGGGGCAACGATTTCCGGGTGGAACACTCTGTCTGAGCTTTCAAGCGATGATCATGACCATGACCATGTCATTGGGGTGGGGATAATCTCTCCTGCGGTGGGATGGAGATGAGCAGGTGTCGTCTGGGCGGTCAAGGTTAGGCCACCAGCGATCACGACGACTGCTCAGGAGTCGGATGGAGGGAGGAGGTCCCTGGGAAGGAGCTTTGTGTCAGGTGGCCGTGCATGTTAAGACCGAAGTGAGTGACCGAAGCGAGCCCAGTGTAATGACTTATCGTTTCCCATTGACTTCAATGGGATATCAGTTTTTTGACGATTATTCCTCAACATGACATTTTTCAAAAATTTGTGTCTTTTTGATTGCAAAATTTCATAATTTTCCGTCAAGTAATTTTCGAGCCTATTCGTGACAAAGAATGTTAAAAAGTCTCCAGTAGAGCGCTCCGCTCACCTTGCTCAATTATTATTGTTATCCTATTCAAACGTGTAAATATGAAACAAATAAAAGAACATAATAAAATTTACTCAATTTATTTATCATTTTCAATCTAATCTGTATATTCCTAAGTCTCTTCTCGTTGGTGTATCCCTGGCGTGCAGTGCTACAGTTTATCTGACTGGTTTTATGAATTCGGGTTATAGTTTTT
Source organism: Melinaea marsaeus rileyi (assembly GCA_918358865.1). Taxonomy (NCBI): domain Eukaryota; kingdom Metazoa; phylum Arthropoda; class Insecta; order Lepidoptera; family Nymphalidae; genus Melinaea; species Melinaea marsaeus. The sequence continues at coordinate 14,830,424 of OU911085.1, forward strand.
ACAGTTTTCAGTTCGAAGAATAGATTTTTGCATTCATCGCACGGCCTTTCAATTGTGTCAATTATTTTGTCCTTCAATATATACGTTTTTTTAGATGAGTTCTTAAAGAATGAATAGCAATGATCACACACTTTCATGATAGAGGTCTTCTCGATTAGGTCATTCTGAACGAACTCCTGGATTGGCTCGACCAGATTGGAACTTTCATTTTCATACTCCCGATGGTGGTTCCTGATGTGTGTTGAATATTTTCTATATTGAAAACCACATGTTTTGCACGTCTGTATTTCCCCCTTTTTTGTGCAGACCGTCCCGTGAGATGTCGCTTCGTGCCTCTTCAGCGCAAAGTGGTTACCGGCTATATATCTATCACACTGATGACATAGGAGGTACTTGTTTCTCGTTTTCTTGAATCTCATGTGAGAAGTCTCATGGATGACGAGAGAAAATCTGAAATACACTGTAATTTAACTGAAGGGCGTCAACCACTTTTTTTTTTTTTAAATGGCAAAGTGCATCAAGGTCAAGGACGTAAGTTATAGTCAAATAGAAAAAGAAAAAGTTATAGTCAAAAAGAAAAAAAACCATAAAAAATAAAATAACATTGGCACTGGGCCTGAACCATTTATTAATTATATTCACAATAACACACCTATTTGATATCAATACACTGCAATATTTACACTTAAATCTTCCACGACTCATCAAATCCTTGTAATGTACACTTTGATATCCGTCGCAACACTTCAGAGGTACTCCGGATATAATATTGTCAAACTCAAATTCGTCTACCGGCTCTTCAAAAACTATATTATTCGTTATACTCCTTTTACTATTGCTATATTTTTCAGTATCTTTATTATTATTGCTCCAAGTATATCGTATATTGACTTCACAATCCGTCGTGAAATCCTTCAACAGTCCGTCACGTTCCACTTCAAACTTCAGTTTACGCTTGATAAAATCTGTATACTTTTCTTTATTTTTAAAAACATCTCTTTCTATCTCTCTTTTGATCAAGAACTCATCTGAGGAGGTCGAGTCATACTCTTCTCCGTCATAAATTTCATCTTTATCTTTGAACTTATTACTTTTAATTTGTGGTAACTTTTCTAATTTAACTGCAGGTATTTTGAGACCGAAATTATTATTATTATTATTATTTATTACTGGAGGGTGCGTATCATTCGTGTGAGCGTTGAAATCCTCGGCAGAAGTAAAATAAATATAACATATATTGCATCTATGGACATGATTCTTTAACAGCGGTATAATAATATGTGAAGAGTTATGGACAATACTGCTGAATCTGAAACATTTATTCATTATTACATTAATACTATTGATATTTACTGTAAATTTACATTGACACTAAACCTACCAAGTACCGGTCAACTTGACTGTTCTTAAACTTTTGTAAAACTTACACATTTTTAAACGTTATAATATCATTATCAATCAATTTACTTGACAATTCTTAGAATATGCATATAATATTTTCATTACTTTTTACTTTTAGTTATTTCCATTATTACCTACGTTATATAATAAAATAACTTTTAATTACATTACAGGTATACAAGAATTGTCGGTAGGTTTAGTGTTAATATAACAAAAATTATAATTGATTAATCAGTTTAACTCAATTAAATTCTAATTTAATTCATGTAATTAGAACCATGTAATAAAATATCGTAGTTACTGCGAGTCATGATTTAAATGAAAGACGACACTTTCACAGACCCAGGTCAATCACAGAGCCAGGAGGACAATGGAATATATCTTATCTTTAAATATACCAACTTAATTTAATTATTTATTAAACATCCTAAATACAGCTATAAAATATTTCTAAGCAAATTTTGTTTATTTGTTTAATTTAAAGCTCTTTACCAATTTTGAGGTTTAAAGTTTAAAGTTAAGTTTAAAGTTTCATATAGATTTGCATATAAACCTTATCACAAATGTAATATATATATATATATATATATTTTTTATATTACATTTGTGATAAGTCTCTTTAGTCCCCTGGTTTTAGTCTGTTTTGATGGATAATTATTACTCCATCATGACACACCTAAAAATATTTTAGTATTACAAATATTGTCTGTATATGTAACTAGGTTCTTGTCTATATCTGAATTATAAATCAATTGGATATATATAATACAATGTTACTCAAAATATCTAGATCTAGTATATCCTTGAATTTTTAATTAATTTATCTCTTACTATCAACTCACAATGTGATTTGAACTTACCTATTATTAAATACTTGATCACAGAATTCACACATAAGCCGGCTTCTTGCTTTTAAAGCTTTATACGAATTGTAATCAGTTTCTGTAGCCATTTTTTTATTGTAACTTGTGTAACTAAGCAAAGAATGTTAATAATACTCCAATAGCATCACAATTTTCTGATTAAAACCTTCATTAACAAATTATTAAAATAAAAAAAAATAAATTAAATTAATTAAAATGTCATTTTAACCAAAAAAAAGGTCAATAAATATATTAAATTACCTCTTTATTATTAATTATAACTTAATTAATTAACGAATATATTATCCATGAATTTTTATTACTAATATTGACAAGTGACAACAACTTTGATTGTTGACATTCTATATTGACATTTAAGTTTTTGGCAAAAAAAAATTATATTTAGGCACTTGAAAGAGATTATAGATACTGCTTTTTTATATTAGGATTAATGCTCCCTGTCTATTATTAATTACTTATAGTAATGTATAAAAGTTATAAGGATAGAGCACGATCGAATTATAAGTAAAAAAAAAAATATTTGAAGAGTTTGGTTTTTTCTTAATAATGAACTAAAAACAAAAACGATATAAAAGCAATCTAATAAAAAACTGAATGACCCGCAAGGAAATAAAAAAGTTGTAATTTTAAACAATAAATTAAAAAATATATTTTTCAAAAATATATATTGTTCAGGTGTAGTAGTTTTTTCTTATCATAAGAGTTATATTTTTATTAAAAATAAATTGATAACTGTGTAACTCAGCTGTTTTTGACATAACTGTGATAAGCAGTGTCAAAACCAATATGTCATACGTGTTAAATAACAAAATACATCGTCGGCAAAGCTTTATTTATTATTGAAGTTTACATTGTATGTCTTTAATTGTAGCAAAAGTGTTATAAAGGAGATGGTACGTAAAATATGTTACAATACAAGAATTCATTAAATACTTAGCAAATTATTTAAGAATAACAAGACTATAATGAACAATGTATGAAAACTTTTTAAATATCTTATCAGGATTTAAAAACCTTTGCCGAGGACGATTTTGACCCTAAAAAATGGATAAACAGGGCATGGAGCGGTGGTGGCAATCAGGAAAAAGAGGTATAAATATATTTAATAAATCTATAAACATACAATTATCGATAGAATTGATATATAAAAAGTCTGTTTTTTAAAACAATAATTAACAAATTTCAGATATTTGTAGCAAACACCGTAGCAAGGTTACAATTGTATATGAAGCAACTCAGTAATTCTCTAGATGAGACTGCAACACAAGTGAGTACTGGCAATTGTGCAAAACTAATTCTATTTGGTAGGTATTTTAAATACTTGTATTTAATGAAGATTTTTTTTGGTAAATTAATAAAAGGAGGCACTAAATTGTTTGTTACTTGATCTATACCTATCACTTCCATTTGACGTACACAAGTGATCACTGGTATGGATTCAAAGTGGAAAATATATAAATAAATATATACAAGAATGTATGAATGTATCGTTGGACCAAAAAGTGCATATTCCAAAATTAATTTGTCATGATTTGAACTGTATTTTTAATGATTAACAGATTTCTTTAATAATGATTATCCATTAAAAAGTGTTCTATGTATTTTGTTCATTAGTGTAGTTTAAAAATATATTGAATATAAGATTAAATATAAGATTTTTTTGTCCTCTCATATATACACTGTACTAAAATATACAAGGAGCTGAATGAATAAAAAATATTAATAAAAATATAGTGTTATTAGAAAAAATATTCTTAAATTTTACTCAATTTTGAGTTAAAAAATCTTTAAAAAGTCACAAGTTCTGTTTATCTGTCTGTTATGCTTTCATATCAAAATTACTGGTCTGACTTTGATAAAGCTTTGATATAGATGTAGGATTGAGGTGGACAAAAAATATAGATTTTTTGTCAATAATGGTATAACATCATTAATACTAGTTTGGTTTTATTTAAACATCTAAAGAATATTATTTTTACTTGTTTTACCATAATTTTAACTCAAGGGGCCAAATATGGGCCAAAGTGACTCATTGACACATGTATTAAGAATAAAATCACATAATCTAAACATAGTAGATGGCTCTGTGCTTGAGTTAGTAAAATCATTTATCTATGGGTTGAATGCTATAAGTGAAGTTTGATGTGTCATAAATGCAACATATGCCAATTAAAAAAAAAAAATTGACTGTTCATCTGAAATAGATAGTATCGTCCGTACCTCGGACGGTGGCGGACGCGACTGCGTTGCAGCTGGAGGCTGCGCGGCTCCAGCAGAGACTAGCGTCACTCGAGCAGACCGTACAGGGCGTCGAGGAACAAACTGGACACTCCATCAAAAGCCTACAGAAGATCGATCACCTCAAGAGTCGGCTGGAGGTGATATATAAAGCAGTTTTGAAATATTTTTTTTGGATTATAGAGAAACTGATTGGTTATATTACTACTTAGAATGCAGCATCAGCACTGAAGGAGGCGGATAAATGGGTGGTACTGGCTCAGTCCCTCGAAGATACCTTGGATTCAGGGGTGCCAACACAGAAGGACAAGCTGGCTGCACTCGCGGAACAGGTGGAAGCCATGACTGCCAGCCTAGAGGTGAGAGAAGAAACAGTTTTTCAAATTATTGGTTTACAAAATCAATTATAATATGAACGTTGGAAGTTCTTTTACTTTGCCTTCAAAAACGGGGTTCATTTCTCTTTATTTGTTTATAGACTATATTTGAAACAGTGTGACATGGGAACTGTATACGACCGTCTGCGACTCAATTGTCATTTATGGTTATAAAATTATACTACAATATATTCGTACAGGTGCTGAGCGATTCCCCGGAATACGAGACAAAGCGCATCCAGCTCGCAACCCTATACAACAGGTTGGAGGCGGCCATCAGTCCACCTTTCATTGAAGCTTTAACCCAAATGGACGCTGGTATGTCTATTAGAAGTACTATATTGGTTGTAACTACTATCCCCACTCCCTCCCCTCTCTTCCGCAGAGCGTACGTCTTCGTACGTGTCAGTGTTCCGCGGCATGTCGCGGGGTGCAGGTGCACTGCGATGCTGGCGCCGCGCCGCCGCCGCCGCTCGGGCCGCGCGATGGTCGCGAGTGACGTCACACACGCCGCGCGCAGCCACGCACCTACTTCTGGATGACGCGCATGCGCAGGTAGACTCAGAATGACGTCACAAACACCACGCTCCTGGCGCAAATGACGTCACAAACGCCGCGTGTTAGGTACAAGTGACGTCATAGGCTCAAAGGTTACATGCTGCGTCTCAAATGTCTGTACTCATCCCACAGGTAGAGTGGCTCAGCGCGGTGCTGAAATGCGAGACCCCGCTGTCTGAGCTGGTGCGACTCCTCACAGATCTGCTGCTATCCCTGGAACCCTCGCTCACTAAGGTCTGTATATTATACATTTTGTTATCGATATGTTAAGATAGGTTACTCTAATTGTAATATGTCGTGTAGATAGTGACAGCGAACTTCAAGCTGTGCCAGAGCCCGGAGGAGGGCATCACCTACTTAGCGGACCTCAGGAGGGACCTCGACGAGTTCGCAGCAGGAGTACACGCCGTACTGAACGCCACCAAATACAATAAGGGTGAGTGATCCTTACCTGGAAGAACTGTAGTGATTAGGCCGCCATTTGCTTGTATTATATCTTATAATTATCTTTGATGTATGTAGAATATATACATATGTACAGAGCATGTGTCCGAGGCGGTGCTGCGCGCACTGTGGGGTGCGCTGTACGGGCCGCTGCGGGCGCTGCTGCCGCGATACACCGAGCTGCAGACCGCGCTACTCGCTGACACACTGAAGCGACACAAACTGGACAGCGTGAGCGATGCAGTCTCACCTCCATTTATCCTTCCTTCCTTCTACAATAATAATAAATAATGCAATCCTCCCCCAGGATGATCTCCTGGAGCACGGTCGCGCGGTGCTGAGCGTGTGCGAGCGCGCGGGCGGCTGGCTCGCCGCAGCACACAGCACGGGACGCGCCATCGCTGGGGACGCCGTGTACGCCTACCACGCGCCCGCCGCTGAGGTCACTCGCACAATAACAATACAATTTTTGATCATCGAAGGTTTATTGACCCCGTGAATGTGGTTATTTTGCAAAGGTTTTCGCATTATTTTCATAAATCTCATCTCATCATTATTTTCAAATATCTCATTTCATCATATTTATAAAACTCATCTCATCATTTTCATAAATCTCATCTTCTCTATTCCAGGCCTTCATCCAGTCGCTGCTGTCACTGATAACGTCTCACACTCGTCGCGTTGAGGCGTCGTTCCTGTCGTGTCGGTCCCGTGGAGGCTCCGCCCTGGACGCCTTCCCCGCGGCCCTGGCATTAGAACGCGCGGCCGGAGCGCTCAGGGAAGGGGCGAGGGGCGCTGCGGGGGGTGCCGGGGATGACACGAAGGGGGAGGACGGTTAGTAACACAGATAATATAATTTTTGTCTTGGGTATACATATAACCGTTTGATGTCCTTTACAGAGGTTTCGTCTCACGCGCTGATGGTCTCGCGCGCTCTGTTGCCGGCGTCGGGTTCTACCCCCGCACCCGGGCCTCCGCCCTCGACGGCCGGCCTTCAGCGAGCCGGTGACGCCCTGAAGACTCTCGCCAGAAATATCCTGAGGCATCCCATCGACGTGCAACTGGGTTTGTTACTTTTTAATATATATCAAAAATTATAGAAAATATTGTATTTATAACTTCATCCAACAGATAAGATCCCGCAGCTCACGGTGTGGAGCGACAATGACGCTCTGGCCACCGAGCTGCCGGACTTCGCCCTCTCACCGCAGGAGTACATCACTGAGGTCGACCACGGGTCTTTTTCTATTGGTGGAATCTTCCACAGATTATAAAATTAACATCAAATTCAATGATTCCCTGCAGGTGGGTCAGTACTTGATGACTCTTCCACAGCATCTGGAAATGCATCTTGGTGATGCTCAAGCACCCTGGCGGCTGCTCACTGAGGTAAGGACATATTGAACCCTGTGAAGATATTCAAATCTATGATCTTCAATCAGCCCCTCTGGATAAATGTTGGACTATTGATTTCATTTTCTCACAACATATTAGTTTTAAAAAAGTCAAAATCCTATAGCAGCTGGTCATGTTGTTATAATTGATGATTTGTGAAAGAAAGTTATATTTGGTGTTAACTAAATAAAACCGAAAAATATAATTGCTAATAGTTATCTATGGGAAATTAAAAAAAAATCGCAAAAATAAATATCAAGACCTTCACCATTCATTTTTTAAATAATGTATATAATATACTTGTCTTTGTAGTTGTGTGGTCACACATGTGAAGTGTACGCACAGAAGATACTGAGTATCCACAACATGGATGCCCTCGGCACCAAGCGGTGCCTCACAGACATTGGTAAATTAAAACCGACAAGTTAATTAATAATGTTTCTTAATCTTGCACTCGATATCATATATTTGCAGATATTCTTATAATACTTTTTTATTCATAAAAAGGTATTAAACCTTTTTGATAAAAACTATTCAAGAACAAGAAAAATATTTTCAGTCATTATTGTCAAATAAAATACTAAATGCTAACTGTCTACAGTGTATCTGTCAAGTGTAGTGGAGGACCTCGGCACCAGCATCACCCCAGCCCTCAAGAACTTGGAGAAGTCTCTCCGAGCGGCTGCTCCCGCTCAGAGTGAATAGATTGTTGAAATAAAAGCAAACAACCACATGTTTTAATGTTTTAATCAGTCTTTATTACTTACAAACTAAATGCCGTTAATACCACCCTAACAAAAAATAATATGTTAATTGAAATATTCTAATATCTTAGGTCAATTGTGGTCTTAGGCTATGGAGCTATCATTTACAATACAAAATAAATTTTACACTACATTCAATCAACAAATTCAAATCTCTCACTATAAGAAACCTACTATAAAGCCTGGTATGCACTACAAATCATCATAAATATGATTATAATGATATGTGTTGTTTATTTTCACGCCATAAACAATTTTTTTTTAGACCCTTATGAAGGCTTATTATATACTTTTATATTGATCAAACATATATTTTACTTATAACTACTTAGAACTACTCACTGTTATTTATTACAGTGCAAGCAGGTCTTTAAAATTTAATGAAATACCTAAAGTAGTACTAAAAATTAATTTATATTTATAAATTAATCATCCCAAATCTCATGGTTAGGGTCAGTAAGAGGCAAGTAATCTCTTTGCAGAAGAGGCTTCGGCATCGTCATCTTCGCTATCACCTTCAGTGACTTGTTTTCGGGAAATATCTCTTTACGAGACGGGCACTCGACCACATGATGCCTTAATTTGGCTAGCGTTACTCGATGAGTAGCATTGTAGGGACACGCAATGAGTTCTGGATTTTTCGTTTGGCATTTCACGATGTGTGCTTGGATACGAGATTTGGGAACTCGGTGCGTGACGTTGTAAGGGCAGGAAATAAATGGATCCATCTTCTGTATTAACAAAAATTCACAAGAGTATTTGTTTAACTCAATTATTGATTAATTCAATAATCAATTATTGATTAAATCACTAACGTGATGTAATAAAGTAGGCAAAAATTTTATAGATGTAACAATTATAAGGGTGTATTGATACCCTGAAATTAATTTAATAATTATCTAAGACTATTTGTATTTTGTAGACAGAAATAAAAATATTTTTATTACAATTTTTCTTACTGTTTGTATCAATTGTCAGTTTGTTATGAAGTTGACAACTTTGACTTTGATGTTTTTAATTTCTAGCCAAAGGGAAAGGCAGACATTTAGATCATGCAGCCTCTTCATATATATGTTTGATCATTATATATATATATATATGTATATATATATACTATATGAAATAGTTCGAGGTAAAACTGCTTTTTATTTTGAATGTATATCCGTTTGGTTTTTTGGAAAACGAGCAAAATTAGACCATATAGTATACAAGTTGAGGTTTATTTGAAAAATATATTTTTCAAGTCATGAATTATTACAAAAAGCTAATGCTTTAAAAATATATATATACATCTCACTATTTGTATTTCAATATCTATTTCGTCTTATTATTACTTAATAAAAAGTTAGTTGATATGTAGTTATAATAAACACACAATATTCTAGGCATACTGGTAGTCAGAATGGTCGAATAACTTTAGACTGGTCCTTGGATGAAAAGCAAATATAATATTGACATTTGTTGATGTTTGACAGCTCAAAAACTACTTGTGAACAGCTGTTGCATATTGTTGACTGTTGATGGTTCGAATTTATCGGCATATTTTAAATTTTTATTAGAATAATGAGTTAATATTAATATTCAAATTAAAACTTCAGCTCGTTTAGAAGTGTTTAGTATTGGTACGAGAAGTTTTGTTAATTGTTGAAATGATTCCATCCACCAAAAGAATGAACAGTAGAAACGGTAAATATTTACTAAATTTACAATAAAATATTTATCTTTTGCGGAAATTTACTTTGCAATTCCATTAATAAATAGCATTTGTATATATATATACATTTACACATACATATAATCCCGTTCAACCCTTACAGCAGATCAAAGTAGTAAGAAAATAAAGTTAGTATGCAACTATGGAGAATCATGTTACAGAATGAATCCAGCACACTTTAGAGAGTTCAGTCATCCACATTGTAAGTACGTACATATATTATTACGTTACGGTGAAATTTAGACCCAGTTTCCATTTCTCTTTAAGGGGAAATAAAAACAAAAATTAGTCTAAACTTCAAGATTCCGTAACTTTTTAAGCAATTTAGTCACAAATTGAAACTATTGTTTATAAGCTTTATTTATTTTGTTACAGTGGAGAATATTCTGGATAGCTCTAATGGATCTGGAAATTATGATATACCTGAAAAATATAGTTTACAGAGGAACATGTTAGTGGAGCAACTGGATTTGATCAGAGATAATAAACTGTATGAACCTGCAAAGCAAGTCACCAATCCCACTGATATTGTGTAAGTATTGTTTAGATTTATACCATTAGTGGATGAGACATGAAATATTGTATCTTTGAAAATGTCATAAAATTTGTATAAAAAAATTCCTGCATGTGTTTTTAATAGTCATTGATGGATATTCATCAAAATATAAATTTCTCCTAAAGTACATATGTCTTGCTAGAACATACAGACTGTTTTCTAATATAAATAGATTTTTATTTAGTATCCATATTAATTCTTTATTATAAACAGAGCCTTATTCATTTTACAATCACAATACTAAAATAAATAAGGAAATAATAAGGTCTGGTCTTAGTAAATAAAAAAATATAGGTTATACTTATATGTATACAAGTGGTTGAACAATAAATAATTAATTTAATAAAAATCTTTTTTAGAACAATTAGTAAGAATAAATTGAGTACAAAAGAAAATGAACCCAAAAAAAATCCTGCCAGTACAAGTGCAGCGAGTAGAGATGTAACTAGCGACACACAGAGGAATAGTGATAAACAAAAACCACATTCAAAAACGGAAACTAAAATACGAGGTAACCTTTTAATAATATGAATTATTTTAGTGTATAATTTCCAGAGTAATATATAACTTTGTTATAGAGACATTTGTCTCTGGATGGATTAGTTAATAGGAGCATCTATGACTCTTTGATGGCGTGTGACGCTTTTGTGGAGATGTATTAAAGTCTTTATTTAGTATAAAGCAAAGTACAGGGTGGTTATTTATTTAGGTATGTATAATTGTATTGTATGTACATGCATTATGCATGTATGACACTAGAAAAATAAAGCCACAGTCTGTTAAAAACGGTTAAAATAGTATTTGTTAGGTGTTTGTTGAACGGAACTTTGTACCCTCCCCAGACTCTGATTACCGTCCCGTGGTCCCCCCCACGCGGGACCCTCGCTCGTTCCTGGATGTGGTGCTCCCTCGTGGCGGGATGGCGCGGAAGCACGCGGCCGCAGCCCCTTTCTATATCTTCTACACCACCATCAAGGACAGCAAGCAGACCCACACGCAGCCCCACTCCATCACCCTGCTTGGTAACACCCTTAATTGAATATAAGAAAATTTTTGTATGGATGTCTATGGACAGGAATTTTCATTACTATCGAGAGATGGCGCTATTTATAACTTACTGATTTAGTTTATTTTCATATTTAATTATATTACTATTTTGTATTATTATTAATCACAGTTTTTTGTAATTTTTTAGTTATTATAAATGAACATGTATTTAACATTTTCTTTTCTTCAATAAATAATAATCATTTTACTTAAAAATCAATTGTTTTTTTATTAACATTTACAATTTCGTCAAAGTTTGTCCACACACAGGATGTAATTTTAATGAATACTTTAAAATTCTTACTTGTCCGTCTTGTCAAAAATTATGAATAGTATTTTTTATTATATATACATATTTTCATTGAAGTAACATTTGTATCTTTGAAATTTATAACAATAGCCATCATCTCATAGAAATCTTGGACGAGAGTCTCGGTGAACTGAAGTGTTCTCTGCAAATTAACTTCATGGTGGATGCGGGGTGGTTGCTCGCTCACTATTACTTTGCCGGTTACAGGTAAGCTTTAACAGCCTGTAGTTTATTTAATATTAATATAAAACCTTTTTATTTACAATCTTTTTTCTGATATTATCCTAAATTGTTTTTTTAAATTGATGTTTGTGAAACAATCATCACAATAAGGAAATATCTGGCAGAGTTTTTTTTTTTATTGTGTTGCTCTTCTCAGATAAGGGAGCATTTGGTGGACTTATTTGATTTATATAGTTATATGTAGACTTATTTTAAGTCAGAGAGTGTCTTTACTGAAGGAAATTGATAAATATTGTATCAAAATACTCCTAACACTCCCATTTGATACACAAGTGATTGCTGGTATTGATTCAAAGTGGAAAAGATATAAAAATAAATAAATTATAATATTTTTTATCAACAACTAACGTGCAATTTTTTAAATTTAACATACTTCAGTGAAAAGAAGCTAACAATATTGTACGGGGAAGACAGTCCGGATCTGAAAAACATAAGTAAGAAGAAACCCAACGTGGAGGCGCACCTCGTGCAGATGAGCACGCCCTTTGGGAAACACCACACGTGAGTGTCCTCAAACCAAACTACATACAGGATGTGCGTAAAAACTACAGGATGTTTACAATTTTGTATACATACTAAAAATATTGGAAATTTTGTTTATTGTAGCCATCTTGTATATAAACAGACGCTGTAGGGATTATATATTTATATTCTTGACATATTTTTTAAAGTTACCTTCTTTTATTTTTATAATTGTTCTTTCCTTTTTAAAGTTTTTTTAATTTTTTTAATATAAAAAGAAAGAAGTTCTTTTTAAAGTTTCTTTCTTTTCTCACTATATATTTTCTTTCTTTTTAAAGTTTTCTTCATTTCTTTTTATAACATTTCTTTCATTTTAAAGTTTACTTCTTTTCATTTTATAACTTCTCTTTTTTGATGTTTCCTTCTTTTCTTTTTATAACTTTTCTTTCTATTTAATGTTTTCGTTACTGTCGATAGTAAAATGATGGTGCTATGTTACGAGGCCGGCACCCTGCGCGTGGTGGTGTCCACCGCCAACCTGTACCTGGACGATTGGGAGAACAGGACCCAAGGGTACCTTTACATTTATTGACCATTATCTTCATTTTACCTATTTCCCTAATTTTTCTTCTCACTTCCCCTTTAAATCTTCGTACGTTTTCATCAGGTGCATGTTTATATTATATAATCATATATCATATACACCTAAGTCTGTTTTTACACGGTTTTGAAATAACACGGTTTGAAAATAAAATATTTTTAATTTTTTTACACGATTTTATTCCATTTAGCACGATTTAAAATTTTTTGGGCTTAATTTTTTTTTTCAAATTTAATTTCTGCGAAATATGTTCATATCACAAATTTAGGGGAAATCCCTTTTTGTGCATACAAGCAAGAGCAAAAGGTCAAAGCAAAGGTCAGAGCAATTGGAATGTGTTGATATTTTGTGAATAATCTTCAATAACTATGCTTGTAAAAATAAACATTGTATATTTGATGTAATTAAATAAACATGAATACTTGTTGTTAAAAAATCCTTGTTTTTCATTAATTTTAATAGGTTTTAGAGCTTAGGAACCAAACACCTATTTTTGCATACGGTCAATGTTTTTTTTTACACGGTTTTTTCTGGAACCAACTACCGTGTAAAAACAGACTTAGGTGTAATTGAAATATTTGTGTCTGTTAATAGATTGAATGATTATCATGTGTTTTTTAATTTTTATTTAATTTAATATTACTTGAGATAAATATTTTTATTTGTGGATTCAGGAGAAAAAAAATCAGGTTAGAAAATACAATGTAAATGCTAAATATAACCTGTGTAGTTAGAATATATACTTATATAAATTTATTACTTATATAAATATAAGATTTTTTTTATCTGAAATTTTTTTTTTTCATCATAAAATCATCTAAATATTCCTAATCAGTCTGTGGATGAGTCCAGCCTGCCCGGAGCTTCCTCCAGACGCCCCTCCCCACGCTGGAGAGAGTCCCACGGGATTCAAGCGGAGCCTCCTGGACTACCTCCACCACTACCACCTCCCGCAACTCGCCTTCTACGTGGAGAGGGTCAAGAGGACGGACTTCAGTAGCATCAAGTGAGCGATACGATATTTTGCCTATTTGATACACAAATCACTACTGTTGATGATGTTCAAAGTGAGAAATATACATAAATAAATAAATATTAGTATCTATTGTCCTTTCTAGTTTAGTTTTAAGGATCCCAATGTAATTAATTTTTAAATGGCCCCTGTTATGTTGGTTATTGTCTATCTTAGTCAGTTTTCTAATAATATTCCAGCGTGTTCCTCGTGTGTTCCGTCCCGGGTTCTCACTCCGACGCGTCGTGGGGTATGTCCCGGGTGGGGGCGCTGCTGAGGACGCACTGCGCTCTGCCGCGCGACTCCGCACGCACCTGGCCGCTACTGGCGCAGGCTAGCAGTTTGGGGAGCTTCGGGAAGGAACCTGGAGTGAGAACGCACAAACGCACGCACACACGCACACGTACACGCACATACATACACGTATGTATATATACGCACGTATACACGCTCATACCCTTGCATACAGACACATACACACACCATCAAACATATAAACACACACATGTTTATATTCTGTTGGTCTCTTCCAGTTGTGGCTGACGGGAGACTTCCTCCACCATTTCACCAAAATAAAGGATCAGCCGCAGACACTCACTCAGCCGCCCGACCTGAAGGTTATTTACCCATCGCTAGGTAATCATCTAATAATATATTAATTTAATTCAAAATAACACTATAGACCAGTTATATAACTACATAATCCTATTTAACAGAGAACGTGAAACTCTCCCACGATAACCTCCTGGGAGGGGGGTGCCTCCCCTACGCGGGGTCGGTCCACAGCAAACAGACATGGCTCAATAACTACCTCTAGTGAGTTAAACTATATATATATATATATATATATATATAATTGAAGTGTCCGTTTGTAATTACAAATTAACAGCTTTTTACTAATTATAGTGAAAGTATATCCCATAGTAACATTACTCATATAAAAAAAACATTTTTAATTTTTGTCTGTCTCTTTGTTTCGGCTAATCTTTCAAACGGATGGACCGATTTTGATAGAACTTTCGCTAGCGGATAGCTCATGGTATCAGGAGTAAGTAACTTAGGCTACTTAATAAATATATATATATTGTAATCAGTCAATGGCGGTCTGTATCGACCGGTCGTGACCGTGCGATGCCTCACGTGAAGAGTTACACGCGGGTCTCCGAGGGTCGCGCGGCGTACTACCTTCTGACATCAGGGAACATCAGCAAAGCCGCCTGGGGCGTACGGAACAAGGGCAGCGGAGCCCTAAGGGTTCTCAGCTACGAGGCCGGGGTGCTCCTCCTGCCGCGGTTTGTGGTGAGACGATTTGTATGTTTGATTTGTTTGGTTCCGATGACTCAGTGGACGGTGTGCCAGTTTATAGTCAGGCTTTTTAACGCCTCCCTACCCTTGATGAAGTGGGGTTCCAGATAAACCCTCCCCCTCTCACGTGCATTTTTTTGATACATCCTGTATCAAATAATACACAAAATTACTATTTTTACTTTAGTTTTAATACAGACATTAGAATTCTAATATAACGGCATAGAAACAAAACTAACTACACTTATATCTCACTACACTACCATACTTGTGATTTATTGACATTTCTCCAACCCCCCACCCCCCACCCCCACCCCCTTTTTTGAGAATGATTACTGTAAGACCAAGTGTCATAACTCTCAGTACACTAATGTAATATACTATCAGATAAATGAAGACACCTTCCCGCTGTCGGCCACTGGTCTCGTCCTGCCCTACGACGTGCCGCCGCAGAAGTACACCGCGGACATGACGCCCTGGATATCGGACTACTTGTACTAATAAACTATTATAGATATTTGTGAATTTTATTTAACTACCCTCCCACTATCACTACCCGTAGATAAGGTTCATATAATTTACACAAATGTTACATATATTTATTACTAACGGATTTATTATAGTTATCTCATCTCACCGCATCTCATCTTATCTCATCTCATCTCATCTCATCAGCAGTTAATATATTTTGAATTAAATAAAATAATCTAAGTATTTGTGATATCTCTAAAAAACAGCAGTTTTAATTAAAATCATTAGTTTTTGATTAAACAAATAGCGAAGCTATTTTATTAGGTAACATGCCCTTCAGGAATGTTGTCTTTGAAACCGTCAGTAACATGGGAGTACAAAATTAATCAAAAAACAGTTTAGTTTTTGTACAGAAAAGATAATAACAATATGAGTTATTCTGAATTTACCGTTGTTTCTATATACTGATACGAAATGATAAAAAAATCAAACACTAACATCATCCATAGGTCATATAAACGTCACGGACTTTACCTAATATTTGTGACAGTGAATCGTAAGTATTTAATATATTTGCCAAATTTATATGTAATACGTCAAATTGAATACAGAGGAAATAATTTGAACCATTCATTATTTAAATCTGGTGACATTAGTTGGATGTAAGGATGACATAAAGATGACATTACTATTTCATTCCTAGAATATTTTATATTTCAGATTCATTAAAAAAACTAAAGTGAGTTCAAAATTAAAACGGGATCTTGAAATATAAATAAATATAATAATATTAAAATTTTTTGTATTGTATTATACAAAAAAATATAAATAATTAATTTTCTTAATATTATAGGAATTGTAAACTAAAACTATAGAGACGAAGCTTCTTAGCATTCCATGGATTCACCGTGCGGGAGCCGCGCCCGTCGCGTTGCAAGGAAAGGAGCGCAAACAATGCCTGGGACTTGCGACCCAGGTGTAGGTTTAAGGGGCCCCTTTACTATGCGCATACACGCTCACCTCCACTATTCACGCTATATATGTATGTATGTATATATATATATAATGTAGCTACAATGATTGTTATTGCGTTGATTGTTTTCAATACCCACTGTAGTAGAACAGCCTCGGGCTGCGTTTATCGCGTGTTATATTTATTATAAAACTTATTATACTTTCAACAGACAAACTGAACTATAACCGTTGTTATAAACTAATTATACATTATATTTATGTCTGTCATCTTTACCTTAAATATTTACAAATAAATAAAATTGATGTGTCCATTTGTGATTCAAAATTAAATCCTTTTCACTAAATGCTTATGAAAGTATATACGGTATTTACTTTAAAATATATATTTTTTATTTTTTTTTTAATTTTTAGGTCTGTCTGTTTGTTTGGTCCGTCTAATCTCTGTAACAGCTGAACCAATTTTAACAGGAATTTAGTAACTTGGACTTCTTTTATTGAAATAAACATATTACCAACGAACGAGGTCGCGTGCACAGCTTGTATGAGATTAATAATTAATTAATTATCGTAATTCCTGTATAACTTCATTATATTTAGGCAAGTTAGGTTAGTTTGTAAGTAATAAACTATTCATACAAAAAATGTATATATATATATATGTATGTATGTATGTATGTAGGTATATATATATATATATATATATATATATATATATATATATATATATATATGTACAGGTACACAATAGACTCGGTGCCATTGCAAGCAATTAAGTTAACCAAAAGGACAAACTCAATGTTGTACATGATTAGAAAAGCATTCTATGTTATCACAAAGGAATTATTTCTCAATATCTACAAGATATACATACGACCTCTACTAGAATACGCTTTCCAAATATGGAATCCCTATTTCAAAAAAGACATCCGGTTGTTAGAAAAGGTACAAAGACGACCAACTAAAATGGTGACATCTCTAAGAAATTTTACTTATGAAGAACGTCTCCTGAAACTAAATTTAACCACACTGGAACAGAGAAGGCAGATCACACTACAACACTGTAAGAAACATCGCGAAAAGGTTCATAAAGAACCCTAACAAGCAACTAAGAGGTCACTCTATGAAACTAAACAAACCTCTCTGTGCTAGCAATCCCAGAACACATTTTCTGCCAAATCGTATAGTGCATATTTGGAACCCCTTGCCAGAAACAATGATAAGTGCTCCTAACATTAACATTTTTAAAAACATATGAGGTCTTTAAAAACATAAGTGCAGTGATATACACGCATCAGCATTAAGCTGCTAGTATATCCTTACTATATAATAACGAGCTAATTGACTCTGTATGCACGCGCATCACTTATCACCCACAAATCACACAATAATGTGTAATACATTAAAAAAAAGCTATTGAATCAGGCTACAAAATAGAGTGGGTGCCAACCTCACACGTGACCTCTGGCCTTTATTTAACCCAGTACACAAATTTCTTTTTTTCTGAAAGTTTTGATTGAAAGTTACAATAAGTAAATAAACGTTAACAAAATTAATGACCAGCCAAAGCAGCCAGGGAAATTCCAGGCCCGAAGGGCCGGGAAGTTCCCTCGTTATATATAATAATAATTATTATTATAATATTTATTGAATCCTTTCCCTTTCCAATTGGTTAATAAAACCAACTTGTGAGACTAATTTCAGTAACCAGTTGGGTTTCGGTCCATTTCTTGCTGAATATCTATATATAGGAGTTGTTTATGAATATCGCGTTACTGTCTGTGTGTCGTGTTACAATAATGAGGGTGAGTAATTCAATTTTAATATATAATATGAAAATAAATCACACATTCGAAGCAGAGCTCCAAATCTGGGAGTTTTTGGGGCTCTCTCAAATAATATCCTTCCATTTCTTTATTTATTATTCTATTTGTATTCGTTCATTATTATTAATTACCTGTGCCCAATTCTGTTTAAGTTTGAGACATTTCATCAAAACAATATTAATGATATTTTTATCGAATGTAAAACGAATTCTAAGTTTTATGTGAAAATTACGATACATCCTGGAAATCAACAATTAAAAATGATCTGGTTCTGGAGATAACTAACACGAACGCACATAATTATACAAAAAATATTAATTTTTTTATTTCACCCAAATATCTATACATATAAATAAAATTAAAATGTCTGTTTGTAGTTCCAAATTAATAGATTTTAACTTAATGCATGTGACGTCACTTACATTAAAAAAAACCTTTTTAATTTTTTTACTTAATGCATGTGAAAGTAAATACGTTACTTACATAAAAAAAAACCTTTTAAATTTTTTTTCCGTCTGTCTGTTGGGTCCGTGTAATCTCTGAAACAGTTTTTACCGATTTTAATAAGACTTTAACTGGCGGATAGCTAATCTTATAAGGAATGACATATTTTGCACGAAGACACAGCACATTTGGTCTGAAATATACGTACAGACATCGATCTTTTAGTTTATTATATATATATATATACATATATATATATATATATATATATATATATATATATATATATATATATATATATATATATATATATATATAATTAAATAGTTTATTATTATAATAAATCATTTTATTTTCAGTTAATATGCCTGTGGTGTGTGCTGGTGGCGAGTGTGTGTGCGCAGAGCGACTACTACGCTCCCCAGACATTCAAACAAGTAAGTGTTTAATCTTAAATCCCTTATTCCAGGATAATCCCTGCTATAATTATTCTATCCTACTATCGCTATTTTAATTAATATTACACATTTATCTAAATATATTTTGATATATCAACAAAATGGCGTCGATCATTTTACTATTTACCAATCTATACATATAAATAAAAATGCGTCTGTTTGTAATTCAATATTAACACTTTCACTAAATGCATATGGAAGAATATACAGTATTTATCTCTGAAACTGCTGGACCGATTTTGATAGGACTTCCTTTAGCTGATAGCTGATGTTATAAAGAGTAATTTAGGCTACATTTATTTGAAGAAAACAAATTTCACGCAAAGTCGTCGGCACAACTATTGTAATATAGAAAAAACATATTGACCGTGTGGATGGAGTTGCGTGTGTTAAGCACTTTTTCTTTCTGTCTGATACAAACACGAAAAGCATTACTCTCACTGGATCAGTCGGTTAATAAATATAGAAATGTGCTTATTCTTGTACTATAATTATAAGTAGATTTGCCTCTGACTGGGTTCGCGCGGAATATCTTTTTCAAAAACTTTTAGTAGTCAAATTAGCAAAAGTTATTCATAACATCCGAATTTGTATAATATATAGTTCAAATTTCTTTAACACATATGGGCCGATGTTTTGGGAACGTATTTTCAGTCTTTATATGTATAGGAAATTTTTGACAAGAAAGCATATACTAATTTATTGGCTTTTCGCGTAACAATGTGTATACTATACTGTGGTTAGTGTTTGATATTCCAATACGTGAACCGTGTCAGAGAAGTAGTGCGTGACTAGTGCACTAATTATATGAAGCAATATCACTTTCTTCATACTTCATAACTAATTTATATATTGATATTACAATGTCTGATTACGACATCTCTAAAACTCTAATCAATTAAACTCTAGCTCATATTTTTTGTTATCTATACTAAAATTGTACAGGGAAAGCTTTAACTGTTTGTACGTTTGTGTGTATTCTGTAATCTCAAAAACTAATTTAACGATTTCAATTTTTTCACTCGTCGAATGACATTATCAGTCAGTAACATATATTAGTTCTTATCCAAATATTGCAACGGAATCGGGACCTTTGAAGATATCTGAGTGAGTAGGAAAAACAGCGCGCTCAAACACTGTGAACTATGAACCATAACAGATATTATTGACACAAGTAGAAAGAGACAGGGACAGAGAGGAAGAGAGAGAGAGAGAGAGAGAAATACACACACACACACATTACGGTATTTCGTTACGCGAAGATTTCTAAATCACACTACCCGTAAAACGAGTTAAATAATTTCTTCCAATAATATTTGTCGACCAACTAAGACAATTTACTATTTAAATATAATTAAACAAATTATAATTATGTATTAAAATAATTTGGCATAATATGTATATGATAATTTTTATCCCAAAAATTCGCTGTATAGCTTAAGCGACACTACTAGAACAGACAACAAAATTAAGGTACTCTATTTCATTATATGTATTGACGACTAAAATATAACCCAGGCGTCTCCAGAGATGTTCCAACCAGTCGACACCCCCTGGGCGTCATCACAGAGAACTGACACAGTAAGACCTACAACCTATCATACCCAAAAACTATATATAACATATTTAATAACGCATTTAGCGAAATTTATTAATTGAAAGAAAATATATAGGATTTTTTTTGTACTAATCTAGATCACTAAATACAGGTTGATAATTATCGGAAGCCCATGTTTTCTCCGGCTGACGTCACTCCGCAGAGCTCTGAGCGGAACTGGAAACCCCAACCACCACCATACGATGATTACAACAAAGGTATGCCTCACTTGTTAATTGTATTTAGCCCTCATATTCCATCTATATATAGTTATATAGTAATTATGGTATTATTGGATATTAATCGTCTCTTCAGGTCCAGACAGAGGTGTTCAAACCGATCACTGGCGCCTTCCCTACGCGAACTCCAAGGAACGACAAGCATCCATCCTGCATCACAAACAGTCCCTAAGTTCTGGTGTGTTTTCAAGTCAAAGATTTTTATGAATATATTGACCCGTCCAGGGGTTGTTAACCTCGTCAGGGGTTAGTGAACCCTTTTGAGGCCACTGATCTCATCAGTCAGGGTCAGTAACCTCACAGGGGTTCGTCACCCAAAAATATTCATATTGTTGAGATTCGTCGAAAAATGGGGTCAAAATGGACATTTTTTAATTTTACCACTGGAGATTAGGGGGTGGCGTCTCCCCAAAATATGACATCAGAAATCAATTCAAAACTTCTCCGTTGGGGGTCCTACTAAATTATGTAGCAACCATATACGAGGGGAGGTCCAAAAGTTCGTGGAATGGAGAGGATGGAGCGGGGGTAGGTGCACTCGCTTGATGTCATACGAATCGGAGACTCATCATTAGCATAAATACCGAGTTTCAACCCGATTGTGTCATTCGTTTACGAACAGTCGCCTGTTAAACAAGTCAATCCGGAAGAAAACTGAAACTATGGAGAAAATTGAACACCGCGCTGTGATAAAATTCCTTACCAAGCAAGAAAAGAACGCTCAAACCATTTTGAATGAAATGGGAGTCGTTTATAGGGAACAGTGCCTTAGTAAATCAATATTTACAATTGGCATGGTCTTTATAAACATGGTCGAGAGTCAATTGAAGACGACCCCCGCTCAGAAAGGCCAGTTGAGGTCACCACATCGGACATCGTCGAAAAAGTGGAGAAAATTGTACTAGAGCATGCCCGTTTGAAGAAAAAACAATAATCTGCATTAGTTGGAGTACAAGATACCACCATTTTGCGAATCCTACATGATCACCTGGGTATGACCAAAGTCAGTGCAAGATGAGTACCGAGAATGCTCACGCCGTTTCAGAAAGAGCAGCGCGTCGATGCGTCAAAGCATTTTTTGGAGTTATGTGGAGATAAACCTGCACAGATTTTAGATCAAATTGTTACGGAAGATGAAACATGGGTTCATCACTTTGAGCCTGAGTCCAAACAAGAGTCCATGCAATGGCATAAAAAGGGGACACAACCGCTAAAGAAATTCAAGGTGACGGAGTCGGCTGGAAAGATGATGGCTACTGTTTTTTGGGATTGTGAGGGGATAATCGTGATTGATTACAAAAAAAGGGAAGGACTATAACCGGAGAATACTACGCAACGATATTAGAAAAATTAAAGGATGCCATCAAGGAAAAGCGGCGAGGAAAATTAACAAAGGGTGTGTTGCTGTTGCAAGACAATGCGCCGGTTCACAAGAGCAGAATTGCAATGGCTGCTTTGCACACGCATGGGTCCGAATTCCTAGTTCACCCACCCTACAGTCCAGACCTGGCCCTGAGTGA
This sequence comes from Melinaea marsaeus rileyi, assembly GCA_918358865.1. Taxonomy (NCBI): domain Eukaryota; kingdom Metazoa; phylum Arthropoda; class Insecta; order Lepidoptera; family Nymphalidae; genus Melinaea; species Melinaea marsaeus. The sequence goes on from OU911085.1 coordinate 14,853,262, forward strand.
CTTTTTTTTACTCCCCAATTTAAAAAAAGACTTAAGGGGAAGGAAATTTTCCAACGACAATGAGGTAAGGGAGGCAATTTCGGCTCATTTTGACGGAAAAGATAAAACATTTTTTATAGTGGTTTAGAAAAATTAATTTATAGGTCTAATAAATGTATTGAGCTTAAGGGTGATTATATTAAAATATTAAAGGAAAAATAGTTTTGTTGTTTTATTTTATTTAGATCCCTTTCATTCCACGAACTTTTGGACCTCCCCTCGTATTTCCTCAATAAAACGTTTAAGATATTTTTAGTCTTATAGTATGTGTATCTCATACGTATCTTAGAGGGCGTGTTTCGCTTTGAGTACGCGTCGGACTCCGGTCTGGAGGCAGGGGAGGCCATTGCTCCGGACGGCTCCCGTGTCGGAGCCTACCAGTACCGCGACCCATCCGGCCGCCTCGTCCGGCTGAAATACCGTGCCGGCAAAGAAGGCTTCCAGGTATAGATCGGCTTACAGACATCCTTATCAAGTCACGAAATAGAAATCAATAATAGGTTTACATAGATCTTTAAATATATGCGTATGTTATTTTGCATTTCTTCCGTAGATCCTCGAAGGCAGCCATCTGCCGAAGAGTCCGGAGCCTGTAGTTCCTCCATCACCAAGTAAGAGAAATTTAGAATTATATTCTAACATGTCATCATCTTCCTGCCTTTATCCCATTTTGGGGTCGGCACAGTATGTTTTTTCCTTCCATACTCTCCTGTTACTCATCATCTTACACACTCCCTTCTTCTCCATATCGTCTTTCACGCGATCCATCCATCTTTTCTTCGGCCGTCCTCTATCTGTCCATCCCTCCACTACCGTACCTAGCACTCTTTTGGTCACATGCCTTTCATCCCTCCTCATAACATGCCCATACCATGACAGACGGCTACCTCTAATTTTTTATGTCACTAGCGCTACTCCTAAGCTTCCCCTAATATACTCATTTCTTATTCTATCCCTTCTTGTCACCCCACACATCTCCGTTACATGCAAACGCTTTTCATCCATACCTTCATCGCCCAGCACTCAGATCCATACATAACGACAGGTCTAATGATGTTTTTATAAATATATTCTAACATTTAACATATATTTATTAATTGGACATATAAAAAAACTTGGAACGCTACGATTCAGTAATAAATAACACATACACACTTACACAGAGACACATACACACCCACACACACACATACATTTAGACATTCACATACACAAACACACATGCTCATACACACATGTATTGTTGTAATAAACGACTATAAGCCGATTCAATAAATAAACAAGTTCCTTTTCTATACATTTATTGGAGATTTTCCAACACACAGACAACTATTACACGCAAGCGTATGAGCAGCAAAAGCAGCACGACCGGCAGCGCGATTACGAGCAGCAGCGACCTGCACCTGAAGCATGGCCGCAGGTACAGACGTCTTGTTGAAGATGCTGCTAATTACATTACTTTATCAGTCGTTAATTCATGATTTTATTTCTTTATTACGGATTTTTTGCTCGATCCTTTTCCTTTGTCTTAGAGATAGTAGTTTAATAATTCTATTGCTTACTAATTCATTCAGCTCTTGGAGTTGTAGAAAATATGATAATTCCATCAAATTTAAATGATTATTATTCCGAGTCAAGGAAACCAGGAAGCTCCGGCTGGCAACCAGTATTACAACCAGGACTGGAAGGACGGACGCAATGACGGACAGGTGACATACATATAATAATTTCATTTCGATTGAAACTTTACCTGGATGATAAAAAATACAAAAATAATGATTTTGAATCGACAACATATATCCACAAAATTCTAATTGTCGAGTATTTTGTCGAGTATTTTTCTAATAGTACTGACAGATAAATAGCAGTCGCCATATTGGTAAAGCTATACATCATTGACACCGGACGCCATCTTGAGATCGTTGAGATACACGTATCAGTGAAATCACAGTTCAAATAATAACAAAAATAAATCTACATACATTTTGTAAAGAACATGTATTATTTTCACGTTACACAGCGAATTTTTAAAATGTGTTTTAATTTTCAGTACCGCGAAAACGAGGTAGAAGAAAACCGCGGACCTCACTCCTTTGGCTCGGGATACGCCTTCGCGTTTAAAGGATAATTGAATCAAACCAGTTTAAATAAAGATCTCATGGTTATTGTAAAATATGTCTATTAATTTAAAATTAATTGCAAACATGAAAATAAACTAAGAATATGTATATTAGAATAAATGAAACATTCATTTAATTTAAGAGTTACTAAAATAAAACAATAATATAGTTCATATACCCACGTTTTATTGTATATATAATTTAAATATTATAACATATGTAACATAGAAAATAACAAACTTCATATATTAAAAATTACAAAAACACATAAAAATATGACATTCACAAATATAATACCAACAGAAGCTTTAAACATTACTAATGACTATCACAACATTAATATAATACAAGGTATTCTTATATTTATTTATTACTACCATACACTGGCCGTCGGCCGATTATTATATTATATAAATAAAAATAGTTATCAGGACCCAAACCCAGCTATTGTTATAAAAAAAAAACATCAAATATGAATGATTTTTGAGAAACATTTCACCTTTCTATTATCTACGTTACAAGAATACTTTACGTTGCAAGATACGTTACGTTGCAAGGTTACGTTACGTTGCAAGATTATGTTACGTTACAAGATTACGTTACGTTGCAAGACACGTCACGTTGCAAGATACGTTACGTTGCAAAATACATTACGTTGCAAGATTACGTTATATTGCAAGATACATTACGTTGCAAGATACGTTATATTGCAAGATTCGTTACGTTGCAAGATTACTTTATATTGCAAGATTACGTTACGTTGCAAGATTGCGTTACGTTGCAAGATTACTTTATATTGCAAGATTACGTTACGTTGCAAGATTACGTTACGTTGCAATATACGTTACGTTGCAAGATACGCTACGTGCAAGATACGTTACGTTGCAAGATACGTTACGTTGCAACATTACGTTACGTTACAAGTTACATTCATATCGTGTCCTCTTATAAACTAACACTGGAAGTTTATGTGATTATACTTTCCCTTACAATACTAAAAGCTACAAGAAATTAATATATTTATATATAAGATGTTAAAATACTAAAATGATTATAAAAGGACAGTTTATATTCACGTTACATTATATACAAGATACGCAGCCATACGTACTTACATAAATGTGCCTTTATATATATAATATAATATAATAAATATATAAATTATATATAAACAAAAAAACAGGCAAGTGAGAAAAACTGTCCTAATTATATTCATATATTTTGTTAATTATTTAAATGTATATATTGTCTACTTTATATAATATTAATATTAATAGATTATATATTATATAATTAGTGATATTTCTGATTATATAATCTAAGACTATAACATCTAAAGTGTATCTGATTAATTTACTAGGTATTGATATATTTATTTGAGATATGAGAAGTCAAAATATTAAATACTTTATTTGATATCTTATAATATAATATAATCATTCATATTTGATGAAATAAATACATTAAGCTGAAGCGTATAATGAAAATAAATATTCTTAAAGTAAAGTAATTAAAGATTTTGTTATTTAAAGATTATTGTCGACAAAAATACAATTTTAAACTTATAAATCATATTGTCAGTCACTCGCAAATTATTACAGAATTTGCAGTATTTTATTTATTATTATATATATGAATACACAAACTACTAGAACCCTGACTAGGCAAAGCTTAAATGGGATACGAAGAGAAAAATTGGTCAACACTACATGTATACAAGGTTACTACTACTACTACAGTATATTTAAAAATATATCATCATACATTAATAAATAAATATATTTTATAGTAAATATGTTGCTCTTTCGACGTATCTAATTTTTTTTTTTTTGTTTTCTTTTTTATATCAAGCACAATATTACATTAGAGTCGGGCGGGTATCAATAGATCAAGATGGCGGAATTATTCCTCTTCCTCATTCTGGTAACTCACGTAGCGGACTGATGATTTGTCGTTTATTATCAAACTCTAAACAAATAATAGATGTATTATGTATCAAAATCTAATCTAACACTAAATTACTTAACAAAATAAATCTTAGTTGGACTAGACTAACTGTTAAAACGTCAGTGGCACTTTTTTTTCCATTAACCATGCATTACAGTTATGAAACATTGTAGATACGTTGCATTGTACACAAACTGTTCGTGAAAGTAATAGTAAAGATAAATAAAAATGGAAAAGGAATATCCACTCCGTTTTGGTCTTAATAGACGGCGGAGCCCTGGAGGGTCTAATTGTTATAGTAAAGCAGTCCATTGTCCATGTGACGAAATCTAATCTAATCTAATTTTGCAATCACGGAAAGTTACGGACAGTAACAGTAATTTATGACAAAAGTTATTACGAAGATATATATTCCAAGTCAGTAATTCGTAATTTCTATACCTGCTGCTCTCCGCGAGCGGGCGGAGCGCGCAGCATCAGCAGACACGGTGCATACAGGAAGTTCAGCACCGCGATGATAACCAGCATCCACTCGAAGCCGATGCTGTTCACGAGCGCGCCGGAGAATGCGGGACCTGGAGACGGATGTGGAAGATCAGGTGTATGGAATAAGCCATGAGTTGACGAAAATTTTTGGTATCTCCATTTATTTTAGTTATATTATTTATAAATAAGAGACAAACATCAAAACTCACCGACTGCGTAGCCCAGACAGAAGGCAGTGTCTCCAATGGCGTACACGGAGCCGTAGACGGCCGCGTGGCGAATGTCCACAAGAAAACCCAACTCCGGCATCATGGAGGAGTCCACCATCCCGATAGCGAAGCCCAGACCCGCGTTCGGGATGATCAGGTGTTCCAGTTTGCGAGCCATCGGGATCTGTGGCATGTCAAGATTTAAGTTTCTTGTGAAATGAAGAGAAATGTAAAATTCTGATAATTAGTAATATAAAAAAATATGATAACTTGATTATTAAGTTTAATTATTATCTTTAGATTAGATATCGTAGATTTTTTTTCTAAGACATTCTGAAAGTTTTCGTTAATCACTACCAAATACTTACTTATTGATTGAGTATTTGTTGGTTGTCACAAGAAAAATTATAGAGAACTGCGTTTCCTTGTTAAATTCACTTACCAAGATCAAACATATGCCAATTATAACGAGACCGGAGCATGCTGCGAGCCAGCGACCCATCTTGTGACCGAGAGGACCGAAGAGGTTCGTACCTACCAACCAAATATATATATAAAATACAAATATCCAAAAATAATGAATGTACCACCAAATCTCTAATCTGTTTTCAGTCAAACAGGACTATAAGCTAAAGAATATTTACAATTTACCCACTTTCAAAATAAAATTGGAATTATTATATATATTGCAGTGAAAAAATATATTAAACTTGTTTTTTGGAGACAAAAACTTTAATTTACTCTAATATCTTTTAAGTTAAATGTGTTTTAAAGCCGGGCAAGATCGAGATAAGACAAGTTTTGATTACAAAATATGTGATCCTTTAAAAAATATACTTTTTGTGCTAGATTCGTTTATTTATTTATATCTTTTTCACTTCAAATCAAAATTATCATTTATGTATCAAATTAGAGTATTAGAACTATTTTGATATATACTTATCGAAATAAATCCTGTAAAGACACTCCAACTTAAACTAAGTGTACGAGTATTCCAAACGCTCCTTTAAGAGGAACCACATAACAATCAGTCGGCTTTTTATAGTGATCACTGTTTCACATGTTTAAACATGTTTTACCGATGAGGTAGCAAATACTGGCGGGGAGGAAAGCGACCCCCTGCTGCCAGCGCCGCGCCTGCATGGTGTCCGCCATCCAGATGGGCAGACTCGGCTCCAGCATCGCGATGCCCACGTTCGCGAACGTGATCGCACCTGGCAGGGAGATATACATTACAACCGGAGTCCGGAATCTTACGGCAAAACGGGTATTTGAGGGAGGGAACTTAGAAAATATGAAAATATATATGTTACTTTTTATGTTATCCATAATATATTAGTGTAGCGTAACACGAAATGATATCAACAATGGACTGTGGAGAATTTAATTTCTCCGGAATGGTTTGGTTTAAAATATGTACCGTTTAGGGGAATAGATAATGTTGATTTTAAATTTACCAGCAGCTACAATGATGTACGGATCCGTGACGAGAGCTTTGAGGGACGGTGGGTCAGTCTCCTGGCGAACCACTCCTGGCTGTAGGATCATCAGCTGCAGCACTGGGAATACATGACTTTGAAACTTACAATGTTCGAAAACTTAAACTTCCTAATTTTGATTAGATTTTAAATTCTGGTATTAAATGTTTCCGTTTTGTAATGGAACAAACAATTTTAGTAATATTTTTTGTTATTTACTCACATCCATCACCCAAAGCAAGAGCTGATAACATCAGGAAAGGCGCAGTTTTTCCGACGAACTCATACATGAGCCCTCCAAATGGAGGTCCGATGAGGACCCCAAGTGCGAGACCACCTAGAGCTATTCCCATAGCATTGCCTCTCTCCTATATTTTAGTAAAAAATTACACTTATTAGACATCATCTCCGGTTGATGACTTTCAGTACAATTTTCACGATATTTTTACTACGTACCTTATCGTCAGGGTACCTCTCGGCCAGCATACCCATCCCACTCACGGACGAACACGATGACCCCACGCCTTGCAGAGCACGCGCCACGAACAACACTGAGTACGATCGACCGAACGCGAATACTGAGAGACAAATAAATAAATATATAAATAAATAAATATATATATATATAAGAACACCAGGAGTTTAGAGATTTATTATATACTTACTGAGAGTGGAGAGGAACATCAAAATAAATCCGCTAAACATTGGAACACTGTAGCCGATTCTGAAAAAAAAAATTAATAAATCGATAACTCTAGCTTCTCTAGATAAAGCTTCAAGTTGTGGATCATACTTGTGGGTTAGGGGACCAACAAAGGGGTTAGCGAGCAGCTGTACGATGGCCTTGCTGGCGAAAAGCACTCCAACCGCCACTGTCTCGTGGATCAGCTCTTGATGCCGCTCCTCGCGTTCTGCTGTCAGGTTCACTGGTACTGGGCGTGAAAGAAGATTTAAAAAAATTCATACACCAACTGTAGTCATTTTATATCTGGATCTGTAAGCTATATCGTACCTTGAGTGACTTCATCCCCTAAGGTCTTGTTGAGGCAGGGGCAATAGGGAGTGGGTGGAGGCGGGGGGGTGGTGATGTCCTCCAGCGACATGGAGAGGGGGGCGTCGGGGTGTCGGATGTCGTAGAGGAACTCGGGGATAATCGGCACTGGAATTAGCAAAATATTAGAATATAAATGTACTTTGTAGAAACAAAATTATTACTGTGGAGAATGTTTTACTTACTTTAATCATAATAAAATAAAATATCTTTACGAAAAAAGTCAATTCATTTGTTTTAATTTTAAAACATTTATATAACTTAAGTAATGTAATGAAATACCTTTAGTTTTTCTATTTTTCACAGTACAAAGTATATCTAAGATACTATTCTTATTCGCACACATTCTATACACACATGCATATATATCCTACAACAAGGGTTCGTTCTAAATGTAATATCTACTTTAACGTCCTAAACCCTTAACTGAGTCGTTAACGCTCCATGTGTCAAAGGGTCCTCCTAGCAACAACCATTGTATTCAAGTAAAATATATACATTGAAAGCGAGTATTTTACAAAATATTTTAATTTACTATACAGTATCAATTAACAGCTCTAAGCCATATTCATTTTTATTTATCATATTTATTCATCAAAATTTCATATTTATACACTTCAAATTTGGATATTATAAGTAATAATCTTTATTTAATAAAATAAAGTCAATAAAATATAAACAAGTAGGATTCGATCTTGCGACCTCAAGGCTTCTATCCCCGTCGGCCCGATAACTGAACTGTGACTGGCGATGACACTCGCTATGATATTAGGCATTACTTATATACAGAGGTTTCTTTGAAATATCTTTGTCAAGGTTTCACTTCTTTTAATATTAGTTCATTCTTTAAAGAATACGGACGTCAGTACGAAAAAGAAATCAAGGTTTATTATAAAAACTTATTATATAAGTATAATGTAATAATAAAAACAATGAAATTGTAAAGAGCACGAAAAACACTTCTATTAATAAAATTGTCTAAACTAAATTGATTTAAAAGCAAAAATTTTTATTATATAAAAAAGTATATAAATATGGTTATTTACTTTTTAAATATATAATTTATCTTCAAACGTTTGCTATACTATAGTACTATAACTAAACGAGCTGTCAACACCACACGCCCTCAAAGCCTAGCGCCTCACTTTGAGTTCGCTTCGATTTTTACTTCTAAACGCTTTTGCACTCAGGTCTTTTATAGCAAGTAATTAATATATATATAAGGGTTTTTAACAACAATATTTTGTTATTGATGTAATGGAAGGGGTGATTATTCGAATTAGTGAAAAATCTATCCAAAATACGCGTATATTCCAGGATTGAATATAAGGATGGTTGAAAACACAAAACGAAAGAAAAATCTCTTAAATATGTTCAAATATGTAAATCGCGACGTTTGTCGAGCCACGCTAGGGTAACGTAGTTGCCCATAGATATATAGATAGATAGACATAGATAGACTTTTTGTAAGTCTTTTTAAGATATACAATTCTATAGTGCATTATTTTGATCTATCTTCTAGGCTTTAGCCGGCGTTACCGATATATATTTTAAATTAACTATTACCAAGTAAGTAGGCTTCAAAAGTTTACAAGTAAACTTATAAAGCCTACTTGTGATAGTTTTTTAAATTAGGCTTATAAGACGAATTTAAAAAACCTATCTTAATCTTAAATATATATATGATTATTGTTTTTTTTTCCTTCAAAATCAATTATTTAGCTGGGAGGGGAGACACTTGAATGTAACAAAAAGACCTATAAAAAAACCCACCACAAAACGTGTACGTGCAAAGAAGTTACTCTAAAAAATATTCAAAATGGTATCCTACCACTTGTGTGTGTAATACCGCGTGTATGTATAATATGTTTACGCCAAATTACAGTTTCTAGTTCCAGATCTCTGAGCTAGACTACGCACAGACGGACAGACAGACGTGATGTAATTAAAGAGTTCCTAGAAGACTCTGAAACCCTAAAAATTTACTATTAAAATATTGTACGTCAATGTGATGTCATTTTGACGTAAAACTCTCTCGGACCTTTGTAACGTCACATTAAGGTCATCTAGTGATCATTTTTGATTAAATTATCATAGCAAAATAAGTCTCAAATAACTTTAATATATATGTATATGAAATTTTTGTGTATTTGTGTATTTTTTTATCCATCACATCACTTACTACACTCTTTTCAATTTAAATGAATCTAAACTCTAGTGATGTGTAATAATTTCAATAAATGATACTCGAACACCTGTAATCTATAACTATATCTAAGTGACAAACAAACTACATGTTTTTTTATATTAAAATCATATTTATATTAAGAGAAACTTAATTATTTTCTCGTCAAACGGAGTCTAATAGAGGCGAAAATTTGATAAAATAATTCAATTCATTGCACCGAATGATGCTATAGTGATGTGCCTTGTCGATGTTATTATTATATACTATTATATAGTGAGGAGATAAAATATAGATACATTAAAGATCCCAAATGATTTTGAGGCTTTTGAGATTTTTTTTCTAAGATTTTTTATTGTTAAGTTATTATAATATATTATTTGATTTAAGAATGCTGTTTTTGGTAGATTAAAAGTATATTATATTATAATCGATATGATTTTTATAACTATATTAATAATGAGAAGCATCTTATAATATTGATATCCATATCAGCTTTGAACGCTGAATTGAAGATGGGTTACTCGCTTCGCTCAATTCGTCGAACTCTACTGAGACTTTGCGAACGCAACGAGTCAAAATCGAGGTCCGGTTCGCGCCCCTAGTGTTATATATATAAAATAGTTGATAAGGTTATCTACTACACAAATAAATCTGATCTTATTGTTAATATATGTCATCTAAATGTAAAGTTGACAAAAATCTCAGCTAGAGGTCATTTAACACATTATATTTTCGAATTATTCTAAGTTCTAGGGGACTTTCGAAAATTTAAGGGACCTAAAATGAAGAAATAGTTTAAGTAATAGTTTAAGGTATATAAAGATTTAAAACGTATAATCTATCAAATACATTAAATTCTTGTTTCGTATGTTTTAAATCTAAAAGATTACTTACTTTGAAGGGAGCGCATTTTATATATATATAACGTAGACCTGTCTGTACATACTATGAAGTGTAACTAACAATGAAGAAAAGCAGTCCTGTTTTTGCATTTTATAATTCATCTTCAGGTTAATATATAAATTAGTATTAAAAGTAGTACAGAAGTATAGTAGTCTCTTCTAACAAATGTTTCATATAATCTTTCTAATGGTAGTTTAAGCTATGTCAAACATTTAACCTCATTCTGTACACGGGGATAGTGTTCTGTCTTTTGAGATATATTAAACAGACTGAAATAAAATAATTAAAATATAGTGTAAGCTATCAGAACCATCAATCATTACTGTTTTTTGTATTAAAATATTTTGTGTATATTTGCTTTCATAACACAAAAATGAATGATTTATGTAAAATAGCATTGTCTGAAATAACAAATAATATTTCTGCATTTACTTTACAACAAACTTTGCGTAACTTTTACAACAATTTATTAAAAACCTCTTGCATTCCTTCAAAGTATTTGCAATGAAATATTTATGAATGAAAAAAATGCTCTGTGGAATATTTTTCATACTTTATTGAGAATATTCTGAATGGTTTTAGATAAAAAGAAAGGTATCTTAAACGAATGTGGGATATCATGAAGACGGACGTCCCGTTGAATAATACAACAGCTCAGGGGATTGGGATCCTTACATACGAATCTTATCTAATAACATTACAGAGAGATAAAATACTATTGAATTTATACATATTAACACTAAACCTACCGACAATTCTTGTATACCTGTTCCTACCGCACGCCGTCCAATTGACCGGTAATTAAAAGTTATTTTATTATATGACGCAGGTAATAATAGAAATAACTAAAAGTAAAGAGTAGAAAATATTATATGCATATTCTAAGAATTGTCATGTAGTTTGATAATGATATTATAACGTTTAAGAATGTGTAAGTTTTACAAAAGTTTAAAAACGGTTAATTTGACCGGTACTTGGTAGGTTTAGTGTTAATGTAATATTTGAGACCTGAAACAATGTACTGATTATCAACACTGCTATTGTTTTCTATATCTTTTAACTTCGTTTGATTTTATTTGAAACGAAAAAAATACTATTGTGTTCTCTTTATCGAGCTGAGCGTAAGCGAAGATCTTAACCGTTTGGGAAACTTCTATTTGAAGTAACATCACATAAAAACTACTGAACCGATTTGAATGAAAAATTAGCCCAACTGTACAGTTTGGGAATGGATATGTCTAAAAAAAACAGAATTAAAATATCTCATTCCGTTCATAAATGATGGTCAAAAAACTGAGGGGTTCAGCCCAACGGAGCGCACGGCGGCGGCTCCAAGTTATGATATGTATATCTTTTACTACCTTTCACTCTTTTTCTCTTATCTTCAAAAATATCTTTGACATTCTTTCACTCTCTCCCACCTTCAAAATTATTACGGATCCAAAATTAATGTACAAAAAATGTTATCTGATTGAAGAGCTTTTACAAATATTATATCCTTAATAGATTAAACATGTAAAATAAGCTACTATATAACATTTAGGTAATTTTTTTTTATACTATGTAATATCATAAAAATTATATTCTGATTTTATCAAAATATTTGATAAATGTTCTTAGAAGCTAAAAATATGTTCTCCTGAAAGAAGAGGTGTAATCTGTCTGTAAATCCGTTATTGTGATCGCCTCTTAAAGCGTATCTTTTGGGTACTTATGTTTTTCCGGTGTAATAAAAAAGTTTGTGATACTTTGCTTTAAGACCTAAAGTTTCTTATTTTGTGTGCATTCAGAACGCTACGAGCAATAATATCATAAAAAATATTAAAATTAACAGTTGTACTGGTTTCAGGTTACAAGTTGGTGCTGTTCCAGGTTGCAGGTTAGTTGTACTCACCCACGGTGGTCAGCAGCATGTTGTCGAGCAGCAGTGCGATGGCAACTATCACCAGCACGAGTTTCCTAGACTCGCGGCAGGCTGCGATGCGCGCGCGCAGCCCGTCCGACGCGGCGCCCATCTTGGACCTTGGACTGAATTAACATTTATTAAGTTAAAACTGCTTTGAAGAATCATCAGGGATGTCTGTTCCTTTGTATCCACCATAACTCCTGAACGCTTGAGTTAAGCAACCAAATTCTGCACAGCCCATGGACTCATGATGTGCTATTAAAATTATTCTCGGACTTTTTACCAGTTTTGGTTGCATTTATCACATTTATTATATTTCATCCATTTTTATACTTTTATGTTATGATATTTTTATATTATTTGTATTTAAGAACAAGTATATTGTTATAGTTTTTAGATTTGATTCATACTCTTAAAGCACGACCATTTGTCATTTATACATGTTTTTTGAATTTTTTATGGTACAGTAGCACGAGCAAATGAGAGTAAGTCACCCCATCGCCTTTTTCAAATATAAATGCGAATTGAGAAATCAAGAAATAAGGGAGACTAGGGAAAGATAAAGGGGTGTTTTTGCTTCCGACTCTCTGACTCTTCATATGAAAAGTTATAATAGCCAATTTAGATCTGTGAGGTGCTAAAGCTCAGACTTAACTGCTACTTTTAATCTTCCATTAAGAGAGCCTTCCTGATAAGTAAATACATTAAAAAAACTTAAAATTACTTATAGTCAAACAATTATGTCTACGGAAAATCACTTTTATTCGCACACAGTTTTATATCTAAGAAGAACTGTATTCTGAAATGTTGGCTGTTGGACGCAAATTGTGACGAGTGACTTTGAAATTGTGATGAGTGACTATGAAATAAATGACTTTTAAAGTACACACAAAAAATTCTTTTATGCCATTCAATTACTATTTACGTTCTTTGAATTTGTAAAGATTATAATAAATTGTTGAATGTTATATATATAAAACTACAGAAAATAATATTTTTGTAGAAAAAAACATCACAAAAGTATAAATTGCGGAATTCAGTTTTTTTATTTTTATGAAAAACAATGCTATAATGCGTAGCTTTGAAATAAGCCTCAAGTTTGATTCCTGTCCGTAATTTATGTAGCGTTTGTGTGTGTGTGTGTGTGTGTGTGTGTACGGATTTCTTTACTATTATATTAATCGTCAATTTCATTTAAAATAGTCAGAAGCAAAACCATTAACAGAAATAAAACATTTCATTGTTGGGAGAGAGCTTCTGGAAGCGGGTCAAGTGTCGGTTTATGAATGAAAATTGACTTCGGAGTGCCCTCCCGCGGATATTGACTTTGTACAAAGGATTTTGTGTAATTGACTTTCATTAAAATTTAAATCATTAACTTTAAATATATATTTTTGGATGTTTTAAATATATTTCAGTTAATTTTAATGTGTTTTTAGATTTTTTAGGTAATTTCTATTATACATGGTGTGAAGTCAATTAATTAATCGTATAAATTAAATAAATCTGAAGTTAATATATAAGATTGATTCCATTTTAATATAATATTGGTCCGAAGAGACGGAAAAGCAATGAATTAAGGAAAAGTTTTAACCTATACAATTTTTGGTCATTTAAACATTTGTATAAAGCGATTTTGATGTGATTGCGGTGATAATATAAATAAATGTTTTTAATTACTTTGATACCTCGTTATGTGTTAACTAATAATTATTTTTAAGCAGTCAGAAACGAAAGAGAGAAGACTCTATTAAGACTGTTATGAAAATATAAATTTTGATATAGAATATCAAATAGCAAAATAATTTATAAAAAAAATAACTTACCCTAAATAAAGTCACCCATCTTACAAAAATAAATAATTATTTAAAATTAATAAAACTATACAAAACGTCCACCCTCCTCGACGCGCGAGGGAAGACTGCTTCACGGACTGGCTCTAACAGAAACTCAAAATCCGACTTCGAATGCGACCAGGACTTTTAGACCCATCATATATACCCCGTAAGCCCCTTTATACATCACTTGTTACATACGTGGGAGGGGGGAGGGAGTTCTTTAATGGTGGTTGAACCTTAACATACAACTTTATGCGTAATGTTAAATAGATTTTATACGTAAGATATAAGGTCGAGTTTGCAATGTAGGCAATGAAAATAGTTAAACGAAGGTTAACGCAAGCGAATTGAAACCTTATTACAAGAGCATAAAGTATATTTGAAAGGTATTAAAATATTGAAAGCTACAGGTTTTCGATAAGTTCCCGCTGAAAGTGCGCCCGATGGGGTAGAAGTGGAGGGAGGAAAATGAGTTTTCGTGTGAAAGAAATAATTGATATTGTGTTTTATTACACGCTATTATAATAAGTTAAAATCAGATTAAAAAGACAATATAAAACAATTTTTTACAATGGAAAAGCTTTTAAAATGAAACACGATAGAAAAACATAAATATGAAAAAACATATATAAAAAAAATTATACTTTATAGAAATAATACTTTAGGTAGAGCAATTAAAGAAAATGAAAAAGAAAAAGAAAAATTAAATAAAAAAAAACTTAAATTAAGTTATTAAAAAATATGAAAATCTATTTTATGTTTTTTAATTTGAAAACTTTAATAAAACTTTTTGAACCAAAATTTTTCTTATCTTCCTTATCATTCTGGCGCATTACGAGAGGTCCTTAATTTCTATATCCATCTTCCTCACTCCCAAGACAAAATATACCCGTCTCATTCTACATTTTTAAGTACAATTTCGCCTTTTACGTCCTAAACTAATGATTGACGCGGATTTACTTGGTGTTTTATTTATTTTAATTAAAATGTACTTTATATAAAATATATAAGAAATGACTTTCATGAATGTAGAAAAGATATTTTGAATGTATGTTTGTCTCTTACTGGAGTTTAAGAACATAAATTTTATAAAAAAAAATCTAATTGTACAAGTAGTTAACGACGTAATAAGAAAAAATATTTTTACTCTGAAACTAAATCGATTTTGATAAAGCTTTAACATATTTAGTAACAACAAGAACTCAGTTTATTGAATACGAATACACAGATGTTAGTACTGGATTTATATATATATATATATATAACTAACACCTTATCCGTTCATTACATTATATTATTTAAATCTCATATAAAAGTTATATTTTTGTAATTAAAAATATATTTTATTTTAAATAGAAATCAGGGCGAGTCGGGTGCGATGCTAGTACAGGTCCTGTGATGACGTCAGATTAGCGGAGTGCCGAGTTGTGTTCATGAAGCAGCGAATGACTAGAGTAGTAGTATATATATATATAATAATAATAATAATTTGTGTGTTTGTTTGCTTATAAATCAAAATTTTATTAAAGAAAATGAAATTATATAGTTAATCTATTCTGTTTATAATAAAATAGAAAATTATAAATAAAACAAAGAAAAACATAAGTTCATTACATAACACAACGAACTAGATGTTTCAAACTTTGTCTGTTTGTTTTTTGTCCAGAAAAAATTAATATTTTAATAGTTTATTATTAGTACTTTTATTCCAAATCTCAAATTTTAAGAAAAAAAACGAAATATTATTATAATGAACCAAATTACTAACATTTAAGTGATATTGGTCCCAAAAAAAAAAATATATATATATATAAACTTTATTTGAGCTTTTAAATGATGCCTTATCACCAGATTACAGACGAAGCCACATGCTACAGCTAGTAATTATCTTAAAGTTACGTATAACGACTACAAACAGATATACGATTGACCACAAATTCTGATATTAAAATAATTTAAAATGTTTAAGTTTGTTAGGAATATAATTAAAAATAATTATTTCTGACCGGTTCTTATCAGCAGAGCAGCGTTCTGGTAGCTTACTGATAATTGATTCAAAATGATTCTTGAATAAAGGTATTCTGAATTTGAATTTGTCAGTTAAATTTGTAAATATCAAGTAAATAAAAATATTTTAATTTATATATATAAAATTTAAGTGTCTGTTTGTACACAAATAATTTTACACTAATTTTGTATGAAGTAATTTTTATTAAAAAAAAACAAATATATAAAATAAAACACCACTCCACACCATCCCGAACCATCCTCTGGACCTATGGGTCGGTTAAGCCTTAAGTGACGGATAGAGAAAGCGCTATACGTGCGAGAGGGACGGCAACACACTCAGTAGATTAGGAATCGAGATCGTAATGGATATCTTTGATTTATGCTTCTTTTGTTATCTTTTAATTAATATATTAATAACATTTATTTCAATACAATGCTACGAGAATATATTTCGTAGCACAGCTACAGGTGCTACGGATGTGCTACGAGAATGCTACGAGCTACGTACATTTAGTATAGTACCACATTATATAGACTTACTATACATATATATATATACATATATATATATATATATGTGTGTGTGTGTGTATATAAAAGCCACCAATACAATAGAGCTTCTATAATATGCTAAGATGAAGAACAACTACGTGACTTCCTTTTATTTGACCAATATCGTTTGATAAACTTTCAGCCAGTGTAACTTGACCTCTGGATGTATTATGAGCTTGTATTCAAATTAAAATAGAATAACATGTCAATATTAAATGATTATTAATAATATTATATAGATATATATTTATTTTATTCGTTTTGTTTCTTTTATGTATTTTATTCGTTTTATTTATTTTATTTGATTTTTTTTATTTATTTTATTAGTATTTATTTGTTTTATGTATTTTATTCGTTTCATTTATTGTTTTTTTTTTGTTTTATTTATTTTATATATTTTAAGTACTTTGCTTGTTTCATTTATTTTATGTATTTTATTCGTTTTATTTGTTAAATTTATTTTAATTGTTTTTTTTATTTGTTTAATCTGATTTATTTATTATTTGTTTTATATATTATATTTTATTCAACCTTCAAATAATTCGATAATAGATATTATAAAGATTTAGGCTTAAAATAATCATACATTTAATTCTTTCCTAATATACATCTAACTGTCTTTGAGGCAGTTTTCATTGTTACACACACTATTAATAATACAAAATAATACATCATACAAAAAACAAAATGTATGAATTAAAATGAAGGCACTGAAAGTCTTGATTTTGCATTTATTCCATAATTATATATAAAATTTTGTTATATATATTTGTATATATATATATATATATATAAGTGTACCCCTTGTTGGTTAGTCTGTCCGTGTTAAATGGATCATATGTAACAGATACACTAAAATATATTTATATATATAATTATAAAACATATATTTTTTTAATAAATCTGTCCAAGTACAGATTTCTTTATGATAAATATTATTACATCATTGGAATTGTAGGTTTAGGATACAGTAAAAACGAACCAACGACACATGTGTCTTACCGTGTCTCCGCCTGCATGGATTAAAGAATATTTCTTATACAATTTGTAATATTTATACAATATTATGTCTTAAAAATAATAGAACCATAATTTTTAAAACATATTTTGATAAGTACATATTAATTGTATATTATTAATATATATAATAATAACTAATATGAACGGATCCGAGTGGGAAGCACTGTTATTCTCCGTACCACTCGGATCCGAGTGATGAGTGACTGAAATCTAAAAGCACGTTATAGTTAATCAGACTGAAACCTAAAAGTTATTGTTACTATTCTTGGTTCAAAATTGTTATTTAATTCTGCCTTTCTGGATAAAATAAGTAAAAAATGTATAAAGAAGTTAAGTCTAAAGAAGTAAAAACTATCAAATGAAGTTTCTAAATTATATAAAGTATCTAATATATATATATATATATATATATTGCAGTTGTGGCTTAATAGTTTTCAGGTCTCAAGATGGCGCAGATAATGTGATTACGCTCAGACGAGGTTTGATGAGAGATTGTGGCTTTGATGATCGCCATTAGCAGATAACTCTGTGATTGACGAATATACATATATATATATATATATATATATATATATATATATATATATATATATATATATATATATATTACTGTAATACCCCGCTTTACGCGAAGGATACGTTCCAAAAAAAAACGCGTTAACTGAAATTCGCGTATAACGAGGTTTATGATTAAACATAGTCAAAAATTATTACAAAAAAATACAAATCATTTTAATCAATCACTTTAATTCTAGGAACACTTTATGCAATACATACTCTTATTTTTTACGGAAAAATACATCTATTGTTATGACTACATTATATTTATACACACTCTTTCGCGTAATTCGTGGCATTTGAGCACGAAATTTGCATCCGCGTTATAGTGAAACCGCGTATAACGGGGTCGCGTAAAGCGGGGTATTACTGTATACATTTTAAGAATTTTATTGCCACAGATATACTTCTTTATGTTACTCTGTTTGTTTTCACAATACTGCACAGATTTTGATGAAATTTGATATTTTTATCATGGTTTTTTTAAATTCCAAATTATATTTTTCACGACAAACTTATTTAGATTAACTACTGGACAGATTTTAATGAAATTTGTGTGATTATTATTATTAATATAAAATGAATTTAAGTAAAATTATTTACTATTTTTAATACAACTACTTTTTAATCTCGTATTAGAAATATTAAGAAATTCCTAACCATTATCCCAAACGTATTTATTGTATGAGTTAATATTTTCAAGCAAATATCGACCTTATTAAATTGATATAGAGTTTAAAATATTTTTGTTAGTTATAACAAGTTAGTGATTAAAATATATATACAAATATAAGCCTTAATACGAAGGGTATAAAGTTCTAAATAAGTATAGTGTTCAAAGTATGACAATAGTGGCTTCAAAGTAAGAAAAATTTTTTTTTTATCATAAATACTTCTGAATAATATAAGTTAATATAAATTTGATTTAATCTTCCACGATGGGTCAAATTCTATATTATATATATATATATATATATATATATATAATTGAAGTGACCGTTTGTATCCAAATTGACATTTCACTAAATACATATACATAAAAATCGTCTCTGTCTGTTTTTCTAATCTCTAAAACTGCTGAACCAATTTTAGTAGCACTTCAGCTGTATAACGTAACTTAGACTCCTTTAATTAAAAAAATCTGTTGAACGAAGTCACAGCAAAAGCTAGTTGATATATAATAGTCCCAGTGGAGTGGTATGATGGTCACCCTATGAGACCAGTATCGCCAGTTATTCAATAAGGGAATGCCGCGCGAAGCATTTATCTGCTTCGGTATTTTTGAGACGCTTCTGAATTCATGTCTCACTCCCTACTTGACTCGACTTCAATTTACCAAGTCATTGAAAGTTAAAATACATATTACAGAAAGTATCTTAAATTATAATTCTCTTTGTTATCTCCTCGCATTTCCTTGTTAATATAATCTATATTTTATAATTTTATTACAACAGATTTACAAACCAAAATGGCGCCTGAAA
Organism: Melinaea marsaeus rileyi; assembly: GCA_918358865.1. Taxonomy (NCBI): domain Eukaryota; kingdom Metazoa; phylum Arthropoda; class Insecta; order Lepidoptera; family Nymphalidae; genus Melinaea; species Melinaea marsaeus. Next base: position 14,873,048 of record OU911085.1, read on the forward strand.
TGTCAAACATCGCATTTCAACCTAACAATACTCTTATAACTGTTTCAAGTATACTTATTCGAATTATCAATTAATTTATCATATAATTATAAATTAATTATCAATAAATTAATTTATTTTATAAATAAGTTCTGAATATAGTCCAAGTGGAGTCAAAAAGTAATAACTGGATATATGACGGGATATGTTAATGGCGCGGAACAAGATGGCGCGCGATGAATTTCAATTTCTAAAGAATGGTGTCAAAGACAGCCTGTTGCTCGATAATTCTCCGCTCACATGGCGTTATTACATTATTTAAATATAAAATTTTATAATATTAAATATATATAGCACTTGTCTGCTATGTCCAAGAAAGATTCGTATTATAAAACCAACCTAATACTGTCAACCCTTTTCTCTAAGGTCGTTTTCAGCGACTAAACAACTCGAAGTGTGTACTGTTATGCGAATTTCCATTTAGTTATGCTTTCGGAGGAAGATAAACAGAAATAAATACCACTAAAAAAATAGATATAATTAAAAAATATAAAATGGAGTAAACGAAAGATAATATTACTAATAATAATAATATTTAAAATCTACCACAAAATTGATTTAAGGCGTCATGTAAGCCGATTATATCAAATATCCACCCTGGGGTTACATAGAATAAACCGCAGAGGGTTTATTTTTGATTATATTTATTTAACATCCCAAGATATATATATATATATATATATATTGTAAAATTAATTTCAAATTTTAATATCTATATATATATATCCTTTGATCAATTAATTATTTAATAATAATAATTAAATATAATGCAATACTTTATTTTATTATTATGGCTATTCTGTACATTTCACTCTCTCCCCCCTTAGGCCAATTACTCCCCGGGAGAATTCAATTTTATCTGCCGATCACCCTCTTAATAGATTTCCGAGTGGTAACTCTAATACATATATATAAATTCTACTGTCAATTGTTACCCGGTATTTTTGTGGCTAAAATAGTAGTTAAAACTGCCACAATGTTAAGCCACTAAAACTGACATAATCTACACCAGTTGTGGCATCTGGAACTGCTCAAATTGTAAAGTGGTATAACCACTGATTATGGCATCTGAGGCCACATAACATTAAAGGGGTGCCCCTTTATATAAATATATATTGCTATTGATATATGCACAAATATAATCCCATTACGATATATCAATTAATCCCTTTATTACAGAATCTGTCAGGAACTGATTATAGAATTACATATATACATACATAATTACCTACGTACCAACACACATATTCACAAATACATATATACATCTAACCCCTTCATTAGACATACGTGATGTAACAGAATTCATCATAGAATTACATACATACACACATACACACATATATACATAGCTCTTTTAAAACCCGAAAATCTAATGATTGTCATAAACTACATTGAATATATATTTCAGACTTCCTCATAAATTAAATTATTTATTTCATGAAGAAAATATTGTTAATAGACTAGTTATTTCTAATGACTTCTTGACTTCAGAGCCTATTCTTTCAGTATTAGATGTAAGAAAATGCCTATTATTATAATTAAAACTAAAACAGTTTTATGTCTTTTTCAATGAAAATCAGTAATTTTTTTTATAAGAACACTGAAATTTAATAAAATCCGTTAAAGTTATAGGTTTTGTAGCTTATGAATTCTCCCGAGAATATATTTTTCTTAACAACGACATCTAGTAACGTAATTTTGTACTAATATAAAAAAAATATTTTTACACTGCTTTATTTATTATAAAACTTTTATTAATAGTTATATTAATGTTTTATTTACGTTTCAGCAAAATAAATATTAACAGTAATATAAATTTGAAGACAAATGTAAGTATAAACCTTATAAAATAATATTTCATGTGTTTTTTAAGTTTTATTACGATATTTACACGCGATATATCGCCTGCAAAATTATAATAGCAATAAATAAATGTTTCGCTCCTCTTAGAAACATTAAAAATATGTTCTATGATATAACATATTCTTAATAAAAGAAATCATATTATTAATGATACTAAATCAGCACAAATATTATGATAACGTTATCACTAATCAATAATTATCAGTTTTTATCAACTGATATGATTCAACGTAGTCAATCTTCTAACAACACTATCCAGTGGGTTATATATAAAAGAATACATTGTATTAGTGGTCAGTGTTTTTAAAATAATATTTCGTATAGTTATGAAGTAAAAAACTTTTTTGATTTATTTCTAGTTAATATAAATTATTTTCTTATTTGAATTGTGTAACTTGATACTGAAAATAAGAAATATGTTAAATTTTTTGAATGTTTAAACATTTATATTTAATTGTAGCGGTTTAATGTGAAAGTGCAATATTATTAATGATAATATATCTTATCATTGTGATAAGAACTTAATTATATGTCGGGAATCGAACACAGCACCTTATTAAAGTTTTTCGTCAATACGTAAGTACTTATTTTATAATATATGATAGAAATAAAAAAACTGGTAATGTAATTTGTAAAAACACACCGTGTGTGGGTGTTTTTTTAGATTAATCTCTCATTTGCTAAAATATGTAATAAATCCACACATATGATGTGTTTTTAAATTATATATAATTCATATTATGGCTGTATATGTAATAAATATTTATCGCGGGATAAGATAAAACATTGTATGAGTAATTGTCATGTAACAAGGTTAAGAATTTATTTCTAAACGTTTACATACATTATATACATAGTGATATTCTAGAATTCTGATTCTAGATTAATTCTAATTCCAAAATGTGGGCGATAATTTGAATTCTTGAAAAACATTTTAAATTTGACATGAAATTTACTCTGGAATTTAATTCTATCGATTTATTATAGTAATACGAGTAATTCAAATGATTAAGATATTTAATTATTTTAGGCGAAACATCTACTTAGTAGATATAGTAATTTTAAATAAGTGATACAAACTGTTATTCATTCCCGAATACTATTCCAGATTATTCCTATTATTCCAGACCCAAAATGTCGGAGCAATCGGGAACGGAATCAAAAATAACATCTAAAGTACCAGGAGAGCAGACGCTGCGAGGAGATTACATACAGAATGTCCAAGAAAACAACTCCGTGGAGGAATTCAACCTCTCTCCAGTAATAAAGATTACGAAGGAAGAATCCTCTTTCACGAAAGGGGATCTCAAACTCCAGAAGGTGACTGTGACCGAAGATATATCGGTAAGGTTCCAGCATCTCTTCAAACAACAACAAACCCCAGGGAAGACAATCGTCACTCAGGTCCAAAAACTTGAATATGGCTTTAAGAAATAATATTTCTTTAGTGTTTTATTAAATTCTGTCTTGAAAAATATATTATTTATATAATATTTTTTTTTATTATTTTATTTTAATTTATACTAGTGTTGCCGGCAATTCTGTCTGCTTCTCCGTCCTCTCAAATATTAAGACTTATTTATCATCAGTTAAAATTTATACAAATCTATCATGTTATGTACTGTCTTGAAAAACAGACAATCCCGAGGAGCTATGGTAGTATTTCAGTTACCCAAAACCGGTTTTCTTCGAAAATGATATATTTTCCTAAAGTAGACTATATGATAACGGTGGGGGGCATTAAACCCATTTTCATACTCACGACAAATACGAAGTGTACATACACAAATTAGTTTTACATAAATAAAATTTGTTAATATCTAAATTTTATATTGCATAATAGAAATTTAATAAAAAATATATCAGTATTATAGAAAATAGTAATTCCTATAGTAGCCATTACTTCAATAACAAATAATTCAATATTTTAATAAAGTAATGCTTCTACGATGTGAAATATTGCACGAAATGTTTAATATAGTATTAAGATAATAGAATCTGATTTAAAACAATGAGTAAACATATTAGCTGTTCATTGCAAATATATTTTGTCACCGTCTTTAAAACATTTCCGCAAATCTAGAGCTAAGATAATTACAAGATCTGATGAAATCTCAATTATTATGATTTAAAAATGTATCTTTATAAAAGTATTATATCAAAAGCATTATAAATAAATCAAGTGAGTAATATACAATTTTCAGGATAAAACAGAAACTACTAACACGAAATTAACTGTAACCAAGTCGACGAGTCCGACTGAAATCCAAACTGTACACAGCGAAGTGTCGTCAGTAACAATAAACACGGGTGGTGATACACAGACAAGTACAGGTTGGATATTTATTTTCACTCCTGATAAGTTAAAGGTAGTTAAGTAAAAGTTATTAAAGTCAATCTATATTCTCTCTGCAGGGGAGCATAAAGTTATGTATAAAGTAACGAAAATACCAAAACTGAAATTTAGGCAGGCTGTTGATAAAATAAAGAAAGAAGAAGAAATGATAAAGGAGGGAAAGAATGAGGTAAAACCAGAAAATAAAATTTAAATTTTGTAACTATTAATTGATTCTAAAATTGACTTCATTGAATATTGTATTTCAGGCAACACTTGGACTGAAAGTTACAGAAGCTATACCGAGATTAAAAGATGAGAAAATTCTTTCACATCAATCAGAGCCCAAAAAGCAAGCTTCACCAAAAGTTGACGATGAATTTGACAAAATATATGATGAGATTTTTGAAAATGGTCCACCATCGGGTAACTTTCCGTCTCCCGGAAAGATTGAAGATCCCGATAAATTGGAAACAAAGTTTGAAGAAATCATACACGCCTACGACGAACAAAAAGTGCAAACAACAAATCCTGAGAATATTAAGAGCAAAATACCGCTGTTAAAACGTAAAAGTGAACACGACATTTTTGCAATTAAACAAACAATAAGAAAAAACTCGCTTCAGAAACGAAATTCTATTGATGATTCTAAGCGTAAAATACCAGTACCTTTAACGAGAGATAAACAGAACGTAGAATTAGAATCATACCCAAATAATTCCCAAAAATCACATAACCAGTCTGTGTCGATTCAATCAAAAATAGTTTCTGCTAAAAACGTTGCTGTAATTGAAACCGTAAATACAAATGTCTCTAAAACAATAACAACAACATCTCAGCAAAAGATTAGTGATATAACGCAAGAAACAGAATCCATATCAGAACTTTCAAAAAGTAAAATGAATATGCATTTAAAAAAGACTGTTGTGGTTGAAAAGTCTTCACATATTCAAACTTCAAAAATTTCATCCCAGTTAAGTGTCGAGAAAAGAAGTGAAGATAGATTTATAAATATAGTGAATAAAAATGATACACATGAACCAGAAACATCTATTACCAAAGATAACAACAATTTAAGAGTCACAGACAAACTTTCTATTATAAAAACGGAACCATTCATAATTACTGATAATATGGATAAAGTACCTAAAAGTAACGATACTAATGAAAAAGATAATAATCGAAATATAACGCTTGTAAATGGTAATAATGACAACAAGCAAATAACAGATACAGAGACAAAATCGCCTATTGTAACAAAAAAAGATGTCAAAAATTTTGTACCGGTACATGTTTCAACTCTAAATGAAAAACATATAGATGCTACGAACTCTAATAATAATGACCATGAATCAAATAAAAATACTGAAAACAATGTTTCAAAGACTGAAGTACAAAAGATTCATATTAATGAAACTAGTTCTAATGTTTCAATTAATCAAGAAATTAGAGAAACAGTAAGAATTGTTTCTTTACAGTTTCCGAATTCTGAAACAAAAAATATTGATAATGATAAACAGAATAAAAGTGATGTAATAAAAAGTATTCCCAAAGATGTATTACATGTATCCGGTAAAGACATATGTTCGGAAACTAAGGCAGTCAATAATAATTCTTTGCAAGAGCCTAAAAATGAAGAGAGAAAAAATAAATTAAGTGATGAAAATGTAAAAAAAGATGGTTCCATTAAAATAAACAGTGCAAGTACCAAAGATTTAATAGAACGAGATAATTTAAAAATACAAGCTGCTGTTACTGAAGATGTTTTGAGAAGTAACAACGAAACGAATAGTAATAATCTTTCTGAACAATATGGTATTAACAAACCTGAATCAACACAAAAATCTTTAGACACTTCTCCGCAAACTGTACAGGAAGCAGGTCATACTGAAAGTAATAAGGGTACATTAAACTCAACTGCTTTTGGTACGAAACAAGATAATGAAGTTTTAATCACTAAACAGCAAACAGAAGCTAAAGTTGAAAGACAAGAGTTAACAATGGAAGTGAAGAAACATTTTACTTCACAAGAATATATCATCAAATCAGACAACATTTCTAAAACAGAGATAAATAATAATGATATTAAAACTGAAGTCGTTAAAGAAAGTGAAGTTATTGCAATTTCTAATGAAGTTAATTCTTCAGAGGACAATGGGAAGGATATCAGTGAATTGGAAGAGGAAGACAATATTATATTAAAAGGCAAAGTCAATCGTATAATAAATAGATGGGATTCGAAAGAATTCAAAGGTAATAAGTGTGAGCTGGAAGATGTACCGCTAGAAGTGTCAGTAATTTCTAAAATTGCGCTGTTTGAAGTAAGTATTTTTAATAAAGAATGCACAGTTGTAATTGTGTGAGTGTTTGTGTCACAATTTTATTAAATATTTCTTACATTTCATTTCAGCAAGGCAAAACAACAGACACAATAACAACAACAACTCAAAATGCTTCAATTGCAAAAATTAAATCCGAAGATGAAATTAATTTAGATAAACCAAAAATCGTTGATGAAGTACTTAAATTTGACAACGATCCCATACAAAGTGATTCTAAGTTCAGCTACGATACGTTTCTAAATTATAAAAATTCTATTAAAAATAATATAAAAGGTGCCCAAACTACATCTCAAACAAAAACAATCACAGAATTTGATCAAATTTACAATACTAGTATAAATCTTAACAAATTTAATGAAAAAAATGAAAATAAAATGGGATTATATGAAGATGATGTGTTTTTAAAGAAAGAAGAGACGGATAGAAATGTAATCAATACATACAAAATTAATAAAGAAATAGATTTAGATATTCGCAGAGTTAAATCGTTGGCTGAAGCAAATTTTGATGGCGTCCGTGGGAGAGTGAGACAGATGGTAGTGAGAATGAATTCCATTGATAAAATGGCGTTAGAGAGAAGAGAACTAAATGAAGTCAGAAAGAAAACAAGACAAGGATCCGTGTTTGAACGCATTGCGGTGTTTGAGGTGAGTTTTATAAGTATTTGATGTCTCAATTCATTATAATGATAATAGAATAAGTCACTCTCTGAAATAATTAAACTCTATTTACACACAAATACTTTTAAATATTGTTTTATCTAATCTAAACTAACCTAATATATTATCTTCCCATAAAAAAATGTGTTATAGAAATTAAAAATTTTACCACAGTGTTATTTACAGTTATATCTGTAATATTTGACACACATTGTGGTTGTAATATTATATATATGTATATATATTTTTTGGTGTCACGGTCATATAAACGGACATACTCGTACTACTCTCTAGTTTATTTATATTTTTATATCCCCAAGTTTATGTTACAGAATTATAAATATACACATATTAAAAATAAAAGTAGTCCAAATAAAATTTGCTACTCTACAGAATGGAGTTCAAATTTTCGTCATAAGATAAAAATATAATTTTAACTTAAATATTTTTTTATACAGCAAAATCTTAAAAAAATCAAAAAACATAATATCCTATAATGAAAATATTTCGATCTTCAAAAATATATTGACTATTACATCCACAATATATGTCAAAGATTACAGATGTACGCTATTTTCACAGTGGAATTTTTAATTCCTATTAATGCTTTCTATATATATTACTAATAATTCTGTCAAGAAAATATTACAACCACGATGTATGTCAAAGATTACAGATAAACGCTATTTTCACAGTGGTATTTTTTTCCTATTACCGTTTTCTACATATATTACTAATAATTCTGTCAAGAAAATATTACAACCACAATGTTTGTGAAAAATTACAGATATACGCTATTTTCAGTGGATTTTTTAATTCCTATTAACTTATATAAATCTGGCAACTCATTCCAACCTTGATTACAATGTCACTGGTAATCCATTCAATGCGGGTAGATGTGTTTTATCCGTTCATGGTTTAGCACGACCGATTAATTTAATTAATTAAAAAATGGAATTTAAATATATTTTAGTGATGACATTGTTATATGTAAGTATAATATAATATAGCAAATCAATTACCTCCGTTTTGGATAAGTAAAGAATTTGATTTTATTTTAAATATGTTTTTTTGTTATTCTCAAAGTAGGACCGTTAAGATTTTTCTCAAGAACTTTCGTAGATTTTTGGATTTTATTCGTTACTTTATCATATTATTTTATTGATTGGTATATTTGTATAATATACATTGTGTTGGTATCAAATTATTGCTTTCACATTAACATGTAAAGGCTGTAAATAGAAATTCGCGTCTTTATCGTAAAGTAACGGTAGAAACACATTTTTTTTTATTTTACAATAGTTTCATTATACATTTAACAATATATCTTCCAAATATAAATGTGCATAAAAAGTTTGATATTTATTTATGTTTTTTTTATAAGAAAAATACGCTAAAATTATGGTATATATTGAATTTGTAATTTTTTTCGTTTTGGTCGTCTCTCTTGTCGTATTTTATATATATTAATGATTTATCCAGAGAGCAAAATAAAACTTAAGATAAGATAAGATATTAATAAGAAACGGTGTTATGAATACATTATTTATATATTATATATAATACATGGAAAATTATTTTCAGTTTCGTTTATATACGTTTAAATAAAATTTAAATATCCAAATTCACTTTTCACTAAATGCACATCAAAGTATATATGTGTACATACAAAATACATTTTTTTTCTGTCGTATGTCTGTTTGGTCCGGCTAATCTCTAAAACGTCTGGACCAATTTTAACAGGAATTTCGCTGCAGATAGCTGATGGTTGATGTCATAATGAGTAACTTAGGACACTTCTTCTTCTTCTATTAAAAAGAAATATTTCGCAAACGAAGTCGTAGGTACAGCAAGATTTAAATATTCTTTATATAAGCATATTTATTATTATAAAGAAGACATTATTTCCTTGTTGAACTAAAGTGTTTCTTTACGTTAAATATTTAACTATAAGTCTATTTATAGTATTGTATCACTCGTCACTGTTGTAGGAAAACACTCAATAGTTCAATACAGAGTTACTAGTTTGTTTTTCTTATTTTAGCATGATGCAAACGAGCAGACCGTTCATTTGATGGTAAGTGGTGGTGAAGTGGTGGTGAATTAAGGAATATATAATAGGAAATAGGAAGACGATTGTTTAGTGTCTGAACTTTTACAACACAAAATGTTCTTTTAGAAGCGTATCCATGCCTAGCAAACCCGTAGTTAGTTTTAACAGTCCTATGTTTACATCAAGTGGGGTGTTTCAACAATATACTATATTTAATTACAGATAGTTTATAATTATGAAGAAAAAAAATATTACAACAGATTTTAACGATTGATTTATGAAAAGAATGTTCCACAGAAAAAAGTGACTCCAATTCGGATGGAGTCGGTCTTACCGACGTCTACACCGAAACCAGAAGAGTTGGCACCAGAATTGGATGAAGAGGAACTAACCAAGAGGATCTCGGAGCTGACGCAGGCACGTGTGACCTACGGACAGTACGACAACATGACATACGTCGAGCTGAGCGATGGTGGGCGACTACCCACCCTGACTGTAGGCACCGCACTGGTGAGGACTTGCAGTATACTCAATTATTACCTACCACAAAATGATCTTATAAGATTATTTCATTGTCGCTTTAAATAATGTTTGACACCACGAATATAATCGAATGAAAAAGTCAAAAATTTTGACAATTAATGCAAAACAACAATACAGAACCCAAATACAGATATTGCTATGTTTTAATAATAATATTTGTAGTCTCAAATGCTTGAAAATGAATAACTAACACAAGCATGCACACATACATGCAAGCATGCATACAGATAAGCAGCCTCTCAACATGCAAGCTCGCACTCACGCAGACATGCACGCAGCTATGCACAAACGCAAACACATACTCACACCTGCAAGTATTCAAAAACACACGCAACACCAACGCAAGCATCCACGAGCACGCACAAGCAGTGACACACATGTACTAGCATGTACCTCCGCACAAACACACACAATTATTCCTTTTTTCCCATATGTTGGTATAAGCTAGAAATATGCATGCATCGTAAACTGATATCACATCTAATCCTCTTCAGCTCGACAGTCGCCTCGTAAAGCCGATAATTAAGGCAGCCATCGATCTCGGCTACCGCGCGATCGACACAGCCTACATATACGGCAATGAGCAGGCTGTCGGAGAAGCTATCAAGGAAAAAATTCAGGACGGCACTGTGAAACGGTGAGTAGCGCGTATATAATTACTAACAGTGATTTCTTTAAAACCCAACGGAGCACTAATTCTTTATCATTCAGTTATAAAAGCACAAAAAACAGAACAGCGCCATCTATTATGAATACTTGAACACTACTTGCAGTCTTATTATTTCTATTTCAGTCGTTTATCTAGCTTTATAGAAACCCTATATCAAATAAACGATCTAAGAAAATCTCTACAAATATAAGAAACTCCTTCTTTCAGCGAGGAGTTGTTCGTGCTTTCTAAGCTATGGAGCACGAACCATCGCCGCGACCTGGTCCCGCGCGCCTGCAAGCAGTCCTTGGATACCATGGGTCTCGACTACTTTGATCTCTATCTCATACACAACCCCATGTCCTTCAAGGTCGGTAAAAATGTCCATAATATTTTCGTTTGAGTTATATACTATCAATAACTTTAATATAACGTATGTCAAGAAAGGCAGACATTTTTTTTTTAATTATTTGAAAATTCTCAAGATTTTATTTGTACAAAGGAACTTTTTTACTAATTTTCATATTAGGAGGGTTCCAATCCAATACCGAAGATTGCGAACGTACTGCAATACTCGGAGCACGACTACCTGGAGGCCTGGTTTGGTATCGAGGGTTTAATCAAACAAGGTCTTGTAAAGCGAGGTGGAGTCAGCAACTTCAACTCCGTGCAGATGGAGAGGGTGTTGGACAAAGGGAAGATCAAGCCGGTTGTCAATCAGGTATTCACCAAAGATCTAGATTGGATTAACAACGAAAATATGTAGATATCAATAATAATTATTCATAATAGAACAACACTTTATCGTGTGCCCTATCGATCACCCATCAAGTAACTGACTTGTATCATCGTAGCGTAACCATCGATAATTATGGTATTATAAACCTTTGTTATTATAACTCGATTAAACCTTTCCCTTAGGTGGAGTGTCACCCCTACTTGAGCCAGACGCGCCTTCAGGACTATTTATCGTCTCGCGGCGTAATGTTAAGCTGCTTCGGATGCTTGGGGTCATCTGGGACCCCACGGGCGTATCGTAGCTCACTACCGCCAGTCATACAAGACCCCCTCATACGGACCATGGCCGCTGGTCTCGGAGTCACCCCCGCGCAACTTCTCATCAGGTGAGTACAGGACCTCTCAGGATAAAAATAAATAAATGATAAAATAGTGAAAAAATTTTCTGAAACCAGGACAGAACCTTAGAGAAAAAACCTCTTAGATATGGAAATAATCAATTGACAGACAAACAGTAGTTAATTTTAAGAAAATACTAATTGTTTATTCATTCCAAATACCCATATTTGTCGTTCTATGTGGCATATTTTCTAACGAATGGACCGATTTGAGAGTTTTCTTTAAATGCCTTGTCTGCAGATGGTTCTATATCTGGGAAAAAAAATATCATTTAAAGTTCTCATTAGAACTAGTGGCAACAAAAATATCTGGGATTATTTGATCTTAAATAAATTATGTTATAATAATTAACTAAATAAATTAAGTTAAATCATTAATAACACTTAAGAATAATACTGATTTGAATCTGTGAATAAATATAAACTATATTGAATCGACAGTGAAAAAAACCACAGATTTCACTCACAGTGGATGATTTACATAACCCGATTTGTCCGTCAGTTATCAAGTGTCCTTGGGTCGTGGTGTGGTGGTGAAGGCCTCGAGTGCGGCTCATTTGTGGGATAATTTGAAAGCGCTCGAGCTGAACCTCGCGCCCTCCCACGCCTCCGCCCTCGCCGCCCTCAACCGCAACAAGAGGACCTTCACCTTCGAGGGGTACTTCTTCATTCAAAGTTCTTTATTACCCGCATGTAGCAATACTCGAAAATAATTAACAAGTGTTGAATAAATACTTTTCTATCATCCTTCTTCCTTTACGTCTCCTCTTCTAGAGCATTACTCATTACATTAATAATTAATTAACTGTTGTATTAACAACTATTAAATAAATACTTTTCTGTCATCACTATTCCTTTTTCATTTACGACTCCTCTTCTAGTGTATTACTCCTCATAATAATAATTAACAACTGTTGAATAAAATTCTTTTATTTTTCAGAATGGGCGACACTCATAAGAACTACCCGTTCAAGATTCCGTTCTAAATAGGAATAATATTTTTTTATTTGTGCAAAATTGCATCTATTTTGTGTTTGTCATTTCTGACATTTTGTTTATTTCCCGCCATTTGTATTTTTTCGTGTTTGTGATTAGAATAATAATTTTTAATGTGTTTTGTGTGTCTTGTTAAAATATGGTAACATGTAAATTCGATTGATTTATTCCTTTTGGTAGTAATTTAATACCAGTAGAACCAAGATATTTAATGTTTTTTTTTATTTAATGATTTTAAATGTTTTTTCGAAAGAGTGCCATATTTTAACAATTTTTTATAATTTAATTTTTAAGAATATTTTTCGTGCATTTATTTTCTTTGTGTATTTTTTTATCAATGACTGAATTTATTACAATTTGTATATCGTATCCAAAACACTGACATTTTATAGTTTAGGAATATAATAAAGAAATAAAACAATAAATTCTCTTTATTTACTTACCTATATAATATATAACTCTGTCTAACATCTTTTGGTAAATCTTTTCTCTCCATTGTCGCTGGCGTCCCTTCAGATGATCAGTCCCGTGTGTTATTAGATTTTTTTAATTTATTATAATGACAAATGATTCCGTTCAAACTAATAAAGAAATATATCAACTACTGCATCGATAGAAATAACATTATATAATCAAGGATAATAGCAAATAAGCCTTAATAATAAATTATGCTTAATTTAGCCTTCGTTACTTATAAATTGTACAAATAATTAATTTTTTTTTTTAGTTTTTTGTGATTTTTACCTACAATATTTCACCAAATTTTATTATTGAGACTGTACTAGGTTTAGAAAATGTTTGTCTAGATGTCACTGTGTCGGAAATAAAAATAAACAAAACGTTGTATCATTTCTTGGTCCTTGATTCTTGTTAGTTTACGTTTACAGCGTTTTCAATGGCAAGAAAAATTTAACATATCTGTTTTTCCTTATAACCCAATATATATATTTTGATAATAATAAAAAATATCTCTTAGGTAATCTCTAACTTTTATACAACATAGCCCGCACAGCTCTGTTTTATGTTATAAATATATAATTAATATTGACACTACCCCATAATAAAACACCGTGAGACTAAATACTATTAAAAAAGAGCCGTATTAACGTCCGTTAATTGTCTAACTTTTCTAATAGCAAATGGCCGATGCGTGTATATCATTTAAACATTTTACACAACGGACGTAACTACTTACACATGCATAAAGTTACATAACCAGCTTCTGACAGCGATTCACCATTATTAAAATTGTATATTATATCCTAATTCATACTTTATTTGAATGTAAAAATAAAAATCCGTGCCCGCAGGGGGACACGCGTGGGTAGACCTCGTGTGTAACTCGTTTATATCAAAAATGTTCAAGCAAAAAGCGGTTTTTATTTTTTTTCTCGGTAAAGATATCTTTTTGGGTAGACCTCGAAAAATTCGGTCTGCCCATTCATTTGTCCCCTACTTTCGAATTTTGGAAAAATTTCTTCACAGGAGGTCTTGTTATGACCGCCTGAGTCCGAAATAACCATTGGTCAAAAAGTTTATATATATATATATATATATATATGCGTGCGTGCGTCCAGATTCGACTTTTGTCAGCACGATAGCGGCCGCAGTTTCGCTCGGATCGCTTTCAAACTTTGCACAAAAATCAACCATCCAAAAATGAAGGTCAAGTTCGTTAACCAGAGAAATCCGGTCACAGGGGGCGCTAGGGCCTCACTTTTTCTGATTTCAGTTTTTCGACCATAACTTTGTCCCTATACAAAGGAGATCAATCGCGTTCATATTATATGATGTCTTTGATAAATACCTATAACTAATGTTGATAAACCAAAAACCTAACTTCAATAACTTAGGGGTGGGGGTAAAAAAACCGAAAATTTTTGGAAAAAAAATCATAACTTTTTTCTGGTAAACATTCTTGCATCACAATTATTTTTAATAGAAAGGTTATTTTTTACTCTAAATTTAGGTACCAAAAGTTTTTCCATAAAAGGTACCGTTTCCGAGAAAAAAAATTAAAACCACATTTAGTTTGTAAATTTTAGGTAGGTAAAACCACGGCAACTTTTTTCTGGTAAACATTCCCTCCTCGCAAATATTTTTAATAGAAAGGTTATTTTTTACTCCAAATTTAAGTACCAAAAGTATTTCCAAAAAAGATACCTTTTCCGAGAAAAAAAATTAAAACCGCTTTTTGCTTGAAAATTTTTGATGTAAACAACGGCATCATGTATTATTCTTAGGTAGTGAGTTATATTTTAAATGAGTTACACACGAGGTCTACCCACGCGTGTCCCCCTGCGGGCACGGATTTTTTGGAAAAACTTTTGGTACTTAAATTTAGAGTAAAAACTAACCTTTCTACTAAAAATATTTGCGAGGAGGGAATGTTTACCAGAAAAAAGTTGCCGTGGTTTTACCTATCTTAAATTTTCAAGCTTAAAGTGGTTTTTATTTTTTTTCTCGGAAACGGTACGTTTTACGGAAAAACTTTCGGTACCTAAATTTAGAGTAAAAAATAACCTTTCTATTAAAAATACTTGTGATGTAGGAATGTTTACCAGAAAAAAGTTATGATTTTTTTTCCAAAAATTTTCGGTTTTTTTACCCCCACCCCTAAGTTATTGAAGTTAGGTTTTCGGTTTATTTACATTAGTTATAGGTATTCATTAAAGACATCATATAATATGAACGCGATTGATCTTGTTTGTATAGGGAAAAAGTTATGGTCGAAAAACTGAAATCAGAAAAAGTGAGGCCCTAGCGCCCCCTGTGGCCGGATTTCTCTGGTTAACGAACTTGACCTTCATTTTTGGATGTTTGATTTTTGTGCATAGTTTGAAAGCGATCCGAGCGAAACTGCGGCCGCTATTGTGCTGACAAAAGTCGAATCTGGAAGCACGCACGCATATATATATATATATATATATATATATATATATATATACATATAAACATTTTGACCAATGGTCATTTCGGACTCAGGGGGTCATAAGAAGACCTCCTGTGAAGAAATTTTTCCAAAATTCGAAAGTCGGGTACAAATGAATGGGCAGACCGAATTCTTCGAGGTCTACCCAAAAATATCTTGAGTAAAACGTATCTATTAACGTAACGTATATTATTAACCCTTCTAGTGCCAAGAAGCGCCGTCGCGCTCCTCTCGCTAGTTCTGAAAAATGCCATCATCGCGATAGCGCTCTTTTTGAGATACAGACGTTGAAATGATAGAACAATTTGAGAATAAATAATTTTCTTGTCAATAAATATGTAGTATTCAATTTCTGTGTTTTTATTATCATAGTATTAAATATTCAGAAGAGAATGTTAAAACAATTATGAATATTGGTGTATTGTAATGGAAATGAAAAATATTTCTCTTGTTCATATAAATTATCTATAAAAATGCACCTTTTTTTACTGGCATTTTTAGCATATATTGGTAAAATTCGTATGGCACTAAAAGGGTTAAATAACGATTACCCCACTTTTCTGAGTTTTGCTTGCGAATGCTAAGAGATCGATTCTACTGTAATAACTGGTGTCATCAGAAAAAGTACAATGTCACATAGACTTTTTATAAAAAAAGGGCAAGTCATTAATATAAAGTAAAAATAAAAAGGGGCAAAGAGTAGATCCTTGTGGAACACCAATCTTTATGTGAGAGCCAGATGATTTACAATTATTTAAATGAGTCGTCTGGACTCTTTGATTTAGGTAAGGAATGATAAGATTAAGCGCAGCACTATACACTATAGTGGTTAGGACAGAATCGCAAAATACTCCTATTATATTCTACTTCTTCCATGCGTCGTAAATGTGCCTTGTGCTAAAGTGCTGCAGAAACGTGGCACTCGCATCAGTCGTTTACTTACCCTTTGTGAAACCATATTTCATATCATTTATAATAATGTTTAGTAATTTAACTGACATACCCTAAAGATCAATAGTGTTTTTAAGGTTCTAAATATTTTAACAATTTCATCTGATGAAACAATTGATGATTAGTCAATTCGCAAAAGACTACTACTGACCCTAATGTTTTGCAAATATAACGCATTCTGTACTCCTCGCGGACAGAGTCGCGGGCAACAGCTAATTTGCTGTTGTTATATATGTATACCGGTATTTATACAAAGTATTTTAATGACACCGCCATCTCGTAAGGAGTTACTGCTATTAAAAACCCGACACTTAATCAGCAATTTATTTTTTTACAGCGCCATCTCGTAAGGAGTTACTATAACTAAAATACCTGCACTAATCTAGAACTTATTTTGATGACAGCGCCATCTAGTATGGAGGTACTGTAATTAAGTTTTTTAACAATGTTAGATAATTGCTTTATTATTAATATTAAATTACATTCCAGGGCGGCCTCCCCGCCAGATAAATACATTATTAGATTATTATTATAATTATAATTTAATTATTTAGGCTTCAATGATGGTTTCTTTAGGAGTTCTGAAAATAAAGAAAGTGTTATTAATATTGTGGCGTTTATCTTATAATTAAAAAAAATTGAATTAACATAACTATTACATGGAAGTAGTAGCACTTACTGGGTATGTTAGTTTTTAAAGTCTTCATTGAGTTGGAGCTGGTTTGAGTCACGTTCAATGATTGAAGCTTTCCTAAAACATACTTAAAAGGTGACAAAGTGTTTAAATTCTGGTCTCAACCACAATGTGTGTTATATTAAGTTAATATAAATTTTTAGCAAATATAAAAAAAATGTTATAGTCTATGTAAATGTAAAAAAAACGCTTTCACAAAATCCAAATTAAAAAATAAAATGCTGCATGCACTAACTATTCCAATACATTTTTTTCATATTATTGCATTGTAATCGGCCCTCAATATGCAAATGTTCAAATAAATCAAACATCTTAAACATTATCGTGTTTAAAATTTGCATTACATATATGTATATATAATGTGTTAATAATACTCACTTGGACTTATTCTTAAGGAATTTTTCTTCATAGTGTCCGCCGAAGACCTTTTTTGGGGTATTTTGGATTTGATGTCACTTTTCTTAGTGATATGGGGCTGTATTTTTTTATTTACATCAATTTTTTGAATGTTAGGTCTTTGATTTTCCAGAATATTAATTTTTGTTATATGTACAGGTTTTTTTAAATCACCTTTCGTTGGAAATCTTTCTGACAAATGTTTTCTTTTCTCCGTAACATTATTTTTTTTCGCTTTTTGAATATTTTTAATTTCATTACTTTTCAGTTCTTTAACATTTTTTTCCTTATTATTATAATCTTTTGTGTCTTTGTTTGTGTTCTTGTTTGATTTATGCGTCATGTTCTCAACACTTTTAGTTGTAGTAATATTTTCTTTATCTCTTTTTGATTTAACATCATTTTCTGATGGTTTTATCTTACTTGTTATTGGTTTTTTTATTTGTTTACTATTTTGTATTTCTATATTTCTGTTGACATTCTTCTCTTTCTCTGCTACTTTTGGTTGTAAATTATCTGTAGTTCTTTTTGTATTAAAAATATTATTGACTGCTGTCTTTTTTTGATTGTCATCTGTATTTTTGATATTTTTAACTTTCGTTGGTGCATCATTAGCTTTATTTATCTTTTTATGTTTGGAGTCATTTTTTAATTTATCCTTATCTCTTAAACTCTTATCGTCTCTACTCGCTTGTTCCTGCAAATTAGATTTTACTGTAGCATCCACAACACTTTCAACTTTTTCACTTTTATCACTACCTCCATTAATTTCACTTCGAGGTTTTTTAAATTTCTTAGCATCCCTTGCGTCTTCACTGGCCCTCTTTAACTTGGTTTTCACTTTTTTAGGAACAGATCTCGGTGGTGCCATCAGCTCACTATCTTTAGCCTCATTTGTTGAATTCTCCAGCTTATTCCCTTTCTGACTCTCTGTAGTTTCGTCTGGGGTTCTAGCATTCTCCGTGTCTGTACCTGCCTTTAGACACGTGTCTATGATCTTCGCCAATAAGCGTGTTCTCTCGTCTGTGTCCACACCTGGCTCTGACAGCTGCCGATGAGCAGACGACACTATCTTTATGTACTGCTCATCTGAAATAAAAATAAAACTTTTTTTAGATCAAGATTTAATGTTCAGTATAGACTTGAAAGACTAGCGAAAGGAATTGGCATTTCAGAAAAATTACATACTGAACTTACAAAAAGTAATAGTACCTTGACAAATTAATATAAGTTTTTTACAAACTATAGTTGTTCTTTAAGCCGGAGTGTGACAGCACATTGTACTCACCCATGTAGTCGAGGTCAAAGCTCAATCGGTGGCTGAAAGGCGCTAGGGGCGACCATTTATTCTGGAGCTCCCATATCAACTTCAACCGTGAACAGCGCAGAGAATAACCACCCTCCGGCTAAGGAGAAACATATTACAATATTTCATTTTAACATATTAGATAATCATATGACCCACCGGTGACGCTGTCATGGCCAGTAGGGCTCACAGCAGACATTACAAAAAAATTAATAAATAAAAAAAAATAGATAATCATTTATTTAAAATAATAAACTGAATAACAACCACCCTAATTGATTGAGCGGGTGACATATTATTTATAATATGACTGCTTCTCACATTTGTGTATTTTAATAGGATTGGCTAAGCAGATGGTATATTCAAAATTCATATTGAGCATGTCTGTTACTTGCCACCAAGCTGTATATTAAATGATGCTAATTCAATTTTATTAAACATAATGCAAAAATATGTCAAAGGCAATTTTTTCGGTTAATAATTCTGAATTAATGTTCCGAATGCTCAGTCCCGTTCACGTGACTGGAACATGTATAGTGTATTGTACTGACGCGTGGTTCCATCAGCAGCTGGTCGGCATGTCTGTCCGCGAGGCGCGCCAACGTACACCGACGGGACCGATGCGCTCGGGCGTAACTCAGAAACACCTGATAAAGAAGATTTGTTACTAGGATTAAGGACTTTTAGTTAGCATTTAATTGCATATTAATTGTGATAATTGCTAATGCCATGTTATGCTCAGTATAAGTGGATAAATTTGTTATATTTATAGTTTAGATAGTTTTATTGATAAACAACAAATTAAAAAATAAATTTAATTATTATTTTTTAATTATCTATGAAACAAATAATAATATTATTATATCTACAATAACTAAACTTAAGAAAAAAAAAAATGAAAATTGATCTGCTGTTATATTATAGGCTTGTGATATAAGTACTTTTTCACTTATTATTTATCTGTAGATATAAAATTGTATACACACCTCCACAGCCTCACTGGGAGTCCTCAGGCCAGGCAACACAGACTTGGACAGCTCCTTCTCATGAGCTGATTTAATAGCCAAAGCTTGAAGATTTCTGTACGATATCGGTGCAAATCTTCGATCCTGAAAAACAGCAGTTACTAAATAATTATATTTTAAATGATTCATCTGCATTGCATTGCATTGAATGCATTTAATTCACAACTACCATTATATATCAAATACATAATATAATATAAACTAACCGGTGTATGAACGTTAAAGCTCACGGAGAATGGCACGAGGTCAGCCCGACACTCTGCCGTCACCTCTCGCCACACACCAGCCTCGGAGACAGGGAGCTCACTACAATCATAATTTATATAAGCTTTTGAAGAATATAAATGAATGCTAGCTTTTACAATACATTGCTGCATTTTCTTTAAATTTATATGTATATTTTTATTTAAATATATTATAAATATTGATATATGAAACGCACTGTGTTATTTATGTTCTATGCTATATCTATGTATATATAAACACATCAATTAACCAAGGGTTTCTTGCAGAGATCTCTTAAGAGATAAGTTATCTTTTTGTGTTAATATCACTATCAATATTTATGGTACACAAGTCAATAAATGAATAAAATATAAAAACAAACCCTTCAATTACTGGTTCCTCAACCATCACATTGACTTCTGATTGCAATATCTGCAGGTTAGTTAGCTCCTGTGTGGCATGGAGACATGTTTTCAACATCCTTGCCTGCAACTTAAGCTCTGTCAGCGAAGGGCCATTGTTGATAGCAAACTCGGGGAACTCCTCTGAGTCTGAACTGGAATAAATTGTATGAATATTAGAGTATTAGCAGTAGTTAAAAACATCGATTTATGTAGCTGTAGAGGGATGATCGATCGTATGCTGAAATTTGGTCTAAAAAAGTAATAAGAATAATAATATAGATTATTTAAGATACACGTCTATTATCAATGAGTTTCCGAAGGAAAAAGTATAAACAAACTTTTGAAGATTTAAAATTAAGATTGATTGAATGTATAATGCAATTTTAAGTACCTGGCATCATCGTAAAAACTGGATTTATTTTTGTTATTTCGCGACTCTTCAATTCTTTTATCGTAGTATTTTAACTCTCTTAAAAGTTCTTCTTTACGGAGCAGTAGTGCTTCTTTTTTATTTTTATTTCTGTTCGACATCATTGATAACAAATTCTATCATTAAATCTAATAGTATTTAACCATTTAAGAAACCTTACAATTTACAATTATAAAAATTGAAAATATGAAAATAACGTACTTTTCTACTGTCAACAAAAAAAATATAATGTTGCCATAAATAATGTTGTGAAAATAAATATAAATGTTATAAAAAAATGAATAACTACAAATAATGCTTAAAATATCTTCAAATAAATAATGGAGGTAAGCATAAATCAAAATATAATTTTATGAGCGACCGAGAGATATGTTGTAAAATAACAAAAAGGTTATGACTTCAACTAACACAGTTTCAAAGCGAAGTCGTGAATGAATGAAATTATGAGGGAATGAATTATGAGGGAGTGTGAATGTGACTTTTGTGATTAACGCTGATCACAAATTTCACGTCTATTTACAACACAAGGTATTGTTTTCTGTTCCTTTTCATCTGTTTTTAATACTAAACATTTACTTTAATTTATTGGAAGTTAAATTTATTGAGCTCTAAGACCGCAATAAATTTAATTTCTAATACTTTTACTATTTAGGAATAATAAATTGTAATTTAGCAAAATAAATGAATAAATATTTTATTTTCTTATAAAATACAACTAATATAAATATATATTCTTAACAAATTAAAACATTCTTAGCCTGTGGCGGTTAATTCATGAATCATGACAGACTGTGACAGATTAAAGTCCTGTCAGATGCAAAATGTATTGGCAGAATTTATGTAAATGTCGTAAAACACTACAAAATATTTGGAATAATGTAAAACATATAGTGAAATTTATTTTTTAATCTAACATATTCAATTCCTTTTACAATATCTCAATTTAGTTAATAAGTTATCGAATACTTATAAGAAAATTGCATATAAACATTAATCTTAGTCATTAAATAATTATGTTTACGATGTATTATTAGAGTTCATAAGTTCAATTGCTCGTGTTATACTTATGAGTGTGCGGGCGGCGGATAAAATAACGCAAGTTTAATGTTTACTTGAAGAATTTTGTCATAATTTGCGTCAAAAAGTGCAAGATTTACGAATAAAATGGGTCAGACCGGGAGCGCTATGCCAGGTAAGTGAGTCTAATTGTATTCTAACTAGAGATATGAATGGTCTAACAAGATTCTAACGAGTTTGTTTTCATATCGACATAACCTAATTTTTTCGGTAAACAATGATGCACTTTGCTAATACACACGGTATAAGGTTTACAATACTTTAAATTCCTGCTTATTTACAATTATAAATTAATTATTATTTACAGTATATTTTTAATTTTTCTTTATATTATACAGGATCTACATCTATATTTTTTTATACTTATTTATTAATATTTCTTATAAGTATTGTACTTTATATGACAAATAGATTTGTTATTAGAAAGAAGACTTAGTTTGATGATGATAATTGGAATATTCTGCTCAAAATATATTAGGTTATGAAGGTATATGGTTACATATTGTGTTCAGACATAGTTTATATTTTATTACTTCAGGATGTATCTAAATTAATTAACAATAGTTTAATCTCTATACATTCTACTTACCCGTATGGAATTTAGATGATCATGAAAAAAAAATTGATATAGTGAAATTATTTAATGTAGCACTTAACAATTTAGGCAATAATTTTGACCGAAGATAACATATAATTATATATATGTACATTAGAAATATTAGAAAATATAGTATTTTGATTGAAAAAAATACATTAAAAGTAGTGTAATATTTAAAGTACTGACATTTCAGAACATCTTTAAAATAAAATAACTTTTGAGTCAATATTGCTATTACAGTTTATTATAATAATTACAAAAATATGTTGAATTGTAATTGCAAGATGTCTGTATATAAGTTCTTATATTTTTTCATAATTATACTTTGATTTAATATGTATATATAAATGAAATTGAAGTGTCTGTCTGTAATTCGAAATGAACAGCTTTTCACTAAACGCATGTGACAGTATATATGGTAAATACATAACAAAAACATTTTTAAAATTTTCTCTATCTATTCCGACTGATCCCAGAAAAGACTGGATTTTCTCTACCAGATAGCTGTTGCTATAAGGAGTTAGTACTTTTATTTAAAAAACCATTCCACACCAACAAAACACAGTGGACACAGCTAGTATAATTTATAATTGAAACCTACATACATATTTGTAAATATTTCATTCATATTCCCCTACATATCGCCTACAAAGTAGAGTTTGGAATAATATTATCTTGGTTTAACTTACAGAGTCAAATTTACAATTATATTGTTAATGTTAATAGATTGAATTATAGAGGAGAATTGTGTGGTGAGTAATGTATATATGTATTTAAAAAAATATAGTAATTTTTTAGCCACCGGAAACATTGTTGTATTACTAACAGCAGAGACATTACTAAAATAAATATATATATGTATATATGCATGTATGTATGTATGATTGTATGTATGTATGTATGTATGTATGAATCTTTTTTATACTAAATCAACATCTTAACCAATATGTATCAAGAACAGTGTGATTAGTATGGAAGTGATAAATGAACAGAAATATGAGATATATAAATAAGTATATATAATGTTAGATAATAACTTAATCACGGCCTCTGTTCAATGTCTCTCTTATCTAACTACTATATATATATATATATATATATATATATGAATCTTTTTAAATAATTACTAGTTTCGGACAATAACTTCTGTGCTGGGACTAAAATATAAATATTAAATTAAATATGCCTTTACATTAACAACATTATATTTAATTTTTATTTTTTTTTATATAAACTTTTGACACAACAGAGTCAGTTTTATTATACAAGAATCTTCAATGCTTGAACAAAGAAAGCCTCTCAAGATCAGGGTTGTAGTCACCTCAAACTATAGTAGGCAATTAGTTACTATACTATATACTATAATATTTTGTATATATATATTTGTATATATATATATCTATATAATAACTAAATTCATGCTTATTATCATATATATATTATATTCTCACTGTACGTTTATTTGATGGTTCTTGTTTCAATGTTGCATTGTTTTTCAATTTTTGTTTATCACAACCTCTCCAGAAAAGTGGCAATTAAACAATTATGTTTGTCTGTCTTTGTGTTAACTTTGAACAGCCAATGATAAGATTAGTATGTTCAAATTAATTTTAAAATGTAATAATAGTCCTATAAAAAAAAAAATAAAAACAAAACAAAAATATTATACTAAAAATTTAACTCCAGTACAAATTAGTGTCTGACGCTAATTGAAAAAATAATACCAAGAATATTTTTTGTTCACAAAAGTAACTATTATTATCTTTTTCTTTCTTATGCAATTAAAAAAAAAAGATATGAAACCTTGTTAGTTCCCATGGATCTTAACATCTTTGTGTGTATGTGTATATTTGTGACACACACACACACAGTGACTGTAAATCAAAATCTTTAAAAAAATATTCAAACCATTCTAAACTTAATTTCTCATGTATAAGAACGAATTTTTGTTACTAAGAATTTGAAATTTTTTATTTGTAACAAATATATGTTCCATTTTTAAAATGTATTTTCTTTAATATTACATTATACAAAATTAAACGTTAAGGAGACGTTTATAAGTACTATCTTCGCGGCGATGATCTTTCGTATATATACAAAAATTCTATTCCCGTTGTAAATAATTCGAAAATTCAAATTTGGAATTGTTCAACATCTCCCAATACTATCTGTCCTATCTATAATACCTTCCAAGGAATATACATCTTTTTGCGCCTTTGTTAAGGCATATATTCGCCTGTACAAAATGTAGCACATAGCCAAACCATGTTCTGGTATGCGTTTTCGAACAGCTGACGATCAGCTGTAGCGCAACTACCTGTCATTCCTTTATATTTTTTTTCAACGCACGTGTTTCGCGATATAAAAGGCCAGTGCGAAATGGACGTTCCATATTTTTACGATCATGAGTTTTAATACATTGCATTAAGGCTTATATTTGTATGCACATGTTCACTTAACACAATGAACTTGGCATAAAGAGTTCGGTTATGCAAAGAGGTTTTTGTTTTTTTTTTTTTAAATCAGCTGATGCAATGCAAAGAAATGGTAAAAGTAAGAAAGGCAAGGAAGATCATATGGTCACAGTCAGCTGATTTGCGTGACAAGAGACTTAGGGACAAAGAAATTGAAGAAATTAATTTCTTAACATATGTGTGTGGGCGGTTTCGCTTGATTTCGAACATGTTATTTAATATATTAATTTTGAAGTGGTCAATATTATGTAACTAGCTGTTGACCGCGATCCCGTCCGCGTGGGTTATAGACAACCTTATATACATATAAGAAAATAATATGAAGATAAAATATTAATATACATTTTTTATTTTGTTTGTTAGTACTAAAATTTGTTTTAAACGTTAACTTACCGCAGCCGATATAAAGGATAGATTATAGTAAGAATTTTCTTGAACTTATAATTACATATAATAAATAAAAAAATAATTTATTTAAATTTTAATTCATATTATAATTTACCAATTGCATAAAGATTCTTTTTCTATTTTTTATATATTTATTGATATTTTAGTCTATTAACTTATAAAGCGTCCAAAATAATATATAAAATGAATAATTTTTAACTTGTTTTAAAACTTATTTAATTCAAAAAAAAATATTTATCTATTTTAAAAGTTTAAATTTTTTTTGTTACTCCATATAAGTAAACTTTTGATACAAAAACTATTTTATTGTAATAACGTATCTAACAATACAGTTAATTATTAAATGACATTAAAAAGTATTTTCTTCGCAAGGTGCGTAATTAAATATCACCTATTTATTGTCTTCGTATGAAATTTTTTGATGGAGAATTTAAAAAAAAATAAAAATTTCACCAAAAGGTCACGCCTTGACAGCTGTCATTACTACATATTTATATTATGTGAATTTACGGATTAATATGAACCTTATTTTATTGTAATAAGGTTGACATTTCCCTAGCATTATACGTAGGCCCAGCTGACAGCTGTGACAATTGTCATGATATTGTAATATAGGCGCTACTGTACTGCATTAAAGTTGTTATTTCTATAGCAATGTTTGTAAAGTCCAGCTGACAGCTGTGAAGATGTATCATGATATTGTAATATAAGCTCTAATTTATCGCATTAAGGTTTATATTCCTCTGTGCGTGCTTAAGAGGCATGTGGGTGTAATTATAATCAATTTAATAAGATGAAAGGGCAGTTAATAGTTGTTCGTCTTCTTTGTTCGTTTGGTTCTTTATGTTTGTGTGTTTGTTCCATTAAAGCCACCGAATTAATAATGTATATAATAATTTATATCTTTTGTCTTGGGCTGTTAATGCGTATATATATATATATATATATATATATGTATATGTATGTATGTATGTATGTATGTATGTATGTCTGTTGTTTAATTAGACGTCGTACATATTAGGAATTTGTATACAATTTTTAATTATTATTATTAAATAATATGTATCGAAAATACTCAACTTGGTTATAAATGAAAAAAACGTGTTCTACCAAAAAAAAAAAAATCAACAAAAAATCGTCAGACACGCGCGGCACCAGATGCGGTGCGGTGACCGGCCTTGGTGGAAAAAAATATTTTTTTGTACTATTGCAGTTTTTTTTTCTATTTTGAATATTTTTGATACCCAATGCCAGCTTACGGTACTATTGGATATATTTTTAAAATATATATTTAGAATTTTTTTTTAACATAAATTGTATACAATCAATTTTTAATCTTATACGATCTGTCTAGATTATCTGAAGTAGAATTCGGGTCAAGCAGTGTTTGGCATGAGATAAGATATAGCCTTAATACTAAACAAACACAATATATATGTACATATATATCCAAGTACACGTATACAAAAGACCTCATTTCATTATACAATTTTAAGTGTAACTTTTAATCAAAAATAACTCACTGACTGCCTCTTCACTGGGAATTATTAATCTAAGTTGTTTATTGCATGCAGCTCGATCGTGAAGTGTAAGTTTCATTACAAAATTACAAATATTAAATAAGATTAGACTAAGAAACCTATCTACTCATATAAAATAATATCATATCATATCGGAATAAAAAAAAACTATTTAATCAAAATCTACTTATATAAAAAACACCAAAAAAAAAAATATATATATGTATATATCTATAAAAAAATTGGGCACATGTAATCAGAGTAAGATGTCAATAACAGATGCGCACGAGCCAAATGCCGGATGACGGAAAAAATACACCTTTGGCGATAGGTGTGCTCGGTGCTGGGTTATGGCTTATGGATGGCTTGGTGCTTAATTCTAATGTCCCGGGGAAACACACTTTTATTTTGAATTTTATTTTTTTTGGCAGAAATATTCAAAAATAAAAATAATATACTATATGTAATATACTTAGTGTTTGCGAACGAAGCCAGGGTATTCCACTAGTTGTACATATAAGTATACCGTTAATTATAATAATAAGCGTGTCATTTGATAATCGATTCATTATATTAATTATGTATAATTAGGTATAACAGCTGTTTAATGAGCATTTAGAGTGTGTGTTTGTTTGTTTGTATGTTTGTTTGTATGTAACCTACAAAACTATTAAAATTATATTATATTAAAGATGCGTTGTGTGACAATGTCTTCTGTTACACAGGCGGAGTCGGGAGTAACATATAGTTAATTGACAACTTTCAATATATACACTAGCTGTGAACAAGACTTGGTTCGGAATGTTTTTTTTTTAAATATCCTAAGTTACTCCTTATAATATCAGCTATCCGCCAGTGAAAGTTCTATCAAAATCGATCATCAGAGATTAGCCGAGACAAACAAACAGATAGAAAATTATATACTTTGATATGCATTTAGTGAAACGCTGTTAATTTTTATACAAACGGACACTTCAATTATATTTATATACATATATAAATATATATATTATAGAAGAAACAGATTAGGACGGTTCCAAAGTAGATCCATGTATAAGAACCGGCCAGAATCTGTCATAATGTATATAAATAGTTCCAGTTTTGTTAAAATTTTACACTTCCCAGAGTAAATTATTTATATTTCTTGTTATTGTTAGGAATTTAGTATTATATATTTCTGTTTATATTCTCCTGATCTGCTGTAATCTGTCAATCTCAAATCCAGGATTGAAATCAATTTTAATATACCAACATATTCAATCCACGTATTAGTTAATTAAAGGAAAAATTATAAAAAAAATAAGATACATTATAAGAAACACCCACCATCCCCTAATTTTAGGTGACGGGTTATGCTCTTAGATGGCCAAAAAAAACTCAGGTGTACTGCCCGGTCATTGATCTCCGCAGATCCGCAAGCTGTGAGAGACATCTGCCATCTGCTTAGTTAATATTAGTGTTTCTTAGATAATAATTATTAACTAGACTGTGCACGCGATTTTGTCCGCGCGGAATGGTTTTTTTTATTCAAAAGAACCCTAAGTTACAGCTTGTAACTTTAGCTATTCGCATGTGAAAGTCGCATCAAAATCGGTCCAGCCGTTTCAGAGATTAGTCGGAACAAATAGACATGTAAATGTTATTTATATGTATAGATTAAATATAAATAAATAAAAGTTAAATATCATAATTATTGTAATGCTAATTATAATTAATGATAAGTAATTAATTAATTAATTAATTATTAGAAAAAAATTATAACTCTTTAATGATTTTGTTTCTATGGTTTCTATGGTTTTTTTTTGCTATTTTATCACAAAAATATCTTACATGTTGTGGAGATTAACCCGAATAGATAGATGTACAACCTTTATCATCACGCTTGTGTATGTGAGTCGTAAAAATAAGCGTTTTGACCGAAATTCAAAAATTATTCAATTTATTAAATATAGTACTGTGGACGGAACCTCTACGCACGTCCGACTCGCACTTGCCTATTTTTGTTATCTTACAAATTGTAAAATGTTATTAACACAATAGAATACCGAAAGAACGTCATTAATAACTGACAAAAGATTTAAATTTAGAACATTTTAAACGTCTGAAACAATGGATGCTGTTTATCTAAAATGTAAAGATTAACAAAACACACATATTTGTGTTATTTATTAAGCACTAAGGTGTGTTTCTTATTACTTTTAACACACATTACTCGCGACAAAGGAACCATAATCCACCCTCGGTAATGTAATTCAATATCTATCCCTTTCACTCGTTGGAGATAAATAGAGACAACTGTCACTAAGGGCTGCGTGCGCGCGCATCTGTCGCTTAGCAACGAAATGTCGTATGTCATTATGGATTTGTTTAAATTTGTATTCTATTTTTATTGGGTTATGGTTTGTTTTAGTGCGGCGCTGTTAATAAATGCAGCTGTTGCTAATGTTTATAGCATAGCTGGTCGAGCGACGCGCGTGTAGCGTCACTCCGCCGGTAGGCACCGTCGCGAGCGGATGTCCTTCGTGTTTATCGTAACGTGTCGTGTAGTGTTAACGTGACTGTCGAATCGTGATTTCGTGAGTGGAAATGTTCTGAATTGTTTTATTGTTTAAATCGTTTTCGTTTTCTTTAAACCGCATAAATGATGGGTGTAAGTAGTTGTATGAGCCTGAGGCAGGCGAGGGGTGCCTGTCACTGTCCGGCTTGCCCTAGGGCTTCGGGTCACGGGGTTTCGATGCCGCCCCAGACGCTCGTCCTGCCGCCCATGGCTCTTGAACCAGAAACCACGCCGGTTAAAGACAAAAAGGGATCAAAGATGAAAGTACTGAAAAAGATTAAGAAAAAAATCGGATTAGGTGAGATTTGAGTTTATAATATATAATTTTTTTTAATATTTTAAAAAGTTTATTTGACTAACAAATCAAACGGTCTTTCTTATCTAACTGGCGGTTACTATAACATTTGGGGTGTAGATCGGCCATTTTTATTAATAGTTCTAGAATATTTTGTCATATAAAATTTCTAAACGTCAAAATGTCATTTTTAAACTACCTTTCAACAAACAAGATCAGTTTGAAATTATAATGATCGGTTAGCGGTGTCGTGTTGAATTTTTTTTTTAAATTGTGGTAACAAATGATTTATAATGAATCTCGTAATAAAGGAGACCACTGGGGAACTTTGTACGTATATATATTAATATGTTAAACCTCATTTTGAATTTAAGCTGAATGTCGTTCGATTATTTTTTATATCTTTTTTTGTAATATCCACGTTCGATTTTTTTTTTTTGTTGTTATATTTCTAATAAAACCTTTTTTGTTAGATGTCTGTACAGTATATATATTATGTGTTAGTAAGTTGTATGAAATTTTATCATATTTGTGATCTTTGTAAATAACTTGAAATGTAAAGATATTTTTATGTACTTGCGTGGCGCGTGGCATCTGCCCGTCTTAACCATCTGCTGCGACACCTTGCTTTTAGGTTTAATTAAAACCAGTCCCACTTGAGCTTCGTAATTAAAGAATTTACTCGCATTTTAAAAATTAAAAACATCTTATAATGGTTTATGTGAAACTATTTTTTTCTGCCGCATATTTATTTTTCGTTTTTTTTTTTTTTATGTTAATTATGTGGGTAATTAAAAAATATAACCTTATAGTTTTAAAATTGTTATTATTGTTGTGTATTATAAAGAGACGGATTATTTTCTTTTTGTTACATATTAAAACAATGGCGTCACAAAGTTTAGTACAATGCGAAATTTTACTAATCTGCCAGATGGTTTGACGCAGGAAGTGTTGCCAGATGTACTTGACTTCCGGTTTTGGGGGAACTGTTCTAAATTTAAAAAATATATATTATATTTAGATATTGATGCGGTAATTATGTTTTTAAATAGACAACTATTATATCGTGACATTTCTATCGGACAATTCACGTTTGAATTTCGAATATATTATAATTATGGCATGGCGTCCATCCGGTGCACAATTTTTTGTTTACTAACATTAAGTTTATTCAACATTTATTTAATTAAATGTTTTATTTGTTAATTTAAATATATTTTTTTATACCTCACCGGAAAGATAGTGTATGTTACTAATTAAATTAACCTCCTAACATTTAAACGAGCTTAACTCGCTTAATAGGAACTATAAATAAGATCTACTAAGACCGGTTTGGAGCGTTTTTACTTTATTTGGATTATATATTTTTTTCACGAATATCGTAAACAATAAATACTCCAGCCTCGAGAAGGTCGCAGAAAAAATGTCGGACAGCTGTTTTTGAGACAGCAGCTGACTGTCAGGGCTGTCGCAAATATATTTTTCTTAATATATTTTTTTACATTTGATAATTTATATTGTATTGAAAGTAATAATAATGTTTTTTTTTATTTGATAACAATATGGGTTAATATAATCCGGTGATACCTTATCATTGCCCTTGGTTAGTATCGGATAAAAGCATTAATCATATTTTTAAACTATTTTTATCTTTGACTTGATATAAATATTCTAAAATGTTTAATGTGTCAGCCCTGAGCATCTGCGCGAGCGCACGCCCTCGGGATCCCGTTGCAAAACAGCTGGTATTTGACAATAAGTGTGAAGGAAACGGCCTCTGTCCTTACACGAGAGGGAGTGGGATGGAATATGTTTATCACTGATAAGCTTCTGTTCCTGATAAGAGTACATTTTTTTAGGATTTTAACGTTAATTTTAATTCTATATATTTGAATGTGGAAAGTTATATTTAAAACAGCTGTTTCGAACACCTTTTATACCAGCTTCTTTCTTACTTATATTGCGTTCTTTTCATAGATGTTATTTATTATTGCGGCAGCTGTCGGCCATCTCTTTCTTTTGTGATGTGTTCGAGAGAGATGGCGAAGACAGATGTATGGATAAAGTTTATCGCTTAGAAAAAAAAGCGTTCCGCGAATTATAAGGAAAAGTTATGGCATGGAATGTTGCACACGAGAATATATTTCGGAGCTTTTGAATCCATATCTTGATGAAAAATATGAATTTACAGATCTATTTGGTAAATAACACTCGGGAAAAGGAATTTCTGAATATTATTCAAAAAAAGATTAAAGAAATCAACTGCAAAGTGGGATAATTATTACATATATTTTGCTTATCTTGTGGAAATGGGAAAATTTCCCCAATTTAGTATGAGCAACAATTTGGTAATAATCCAAATTTGAGTAATTACCCCAGATAATTATATTTTAAACGCTGGTAACATTTGAAAGGGACATTTCGTAATTGGAAGCGTCGAATTCCTCTCGTTGTTCCGTTCTCACGATAGCTATTTCGTCTCGTGCGTGATCTCCTGTTAGCTCCGGCCGCGCCGTGCCCGTGTATGTGTATCTGGAGCTGGCTTTTACTTGGTATGTTACAGTTATTATGGTTGTGATGAATTTATTACCTAATATTTATTTATACTTTTATCTTATAACTAATCTACAATTATGTAAAGACTCGTAATAGTGAAGATAATTAAAGATACTCCATGAAAGTAACAGATGAAAATTAAAGAAAATGTAATTATTTTCATATTAAAGCGAATAAAGAAAAGATAAGATAGAAAAAGGAAAATTTCATTTATTTTATCTATCTTATATAGACAAGTAAACAAGCAGTACCAGGAAAACAGAACATCGCAGCAGGTTGTCGGTGAGAGGTCGATAGGTCGTGGGATGGTCTGTTTACGTAATGTTGCCATTTTAAATTAAATTAGTTGCATGTTATGTTGCCGTCGTTTATTTTCACTTTTAGATCTATACGTAAACTTTATGTATATATATATATATGTACGTAAGTTGTCGGTCGGTGCCTCTAAATGTTATTTAATTCGTATCACGACCGCTTAGTAATTTAAGAGATCAAACGCGTGATCTTGCGTGAGAAAAGATTGGAATACTTAAAAAGTAGACTTGCTTCGGGAGGTCAACTTACCGTGGGTGTACGGATACTGGTCCTATGTTAAATATTGTTTAGAACCTCCCGAGATATTTTGTGTTAATTATTAAGATCAAGAGAACTTTGTATGTATTTCTAGTTAACAGATTATTTCATTGACAATAGAATAAATATATATTTTAAGTAAAATCATCTGTCCACCAGATGTTTTATGGTAACCCTTTGAAATTTTTCAAATTTCGTCGAATCTCTCGCGTGGGAATGGACGCGGCAACTGTAACGAAATTATACATTTTGAAATCTATAATCATATTAATAGAGTCGAATATTAGTCGTCAGCGTTAGTAATTGAAATTCTTTTGTATGCCATTTGCATGCAAAGCTTCCGGCAAGTTGTGACCATTATACTTCCTAAAGGTACATGTGTTCCTGGTACTTTATTTTGCAACTGTTCATATTGCTTTGTATAACTTTTTAACTAAATTGATTATAGCCGCATTTAGTCTTAACCCCCCCCCCCCCCTCCACTTAACCCTTTAAGTATTGATGTATGGCCCCTAAAGGGTTTTCTTTGCACATTAATTATTTTGATTTACTTTCCCAGTAATGCTTTCCCTTCATAGCTAATGAAAGCGTGTGAATTATAAGTTATATTTGGTTTCATAGAAAAAGTCCGTTAGCGGGAAATGCGTGGAAACATTCCTCGAATCGCTACGTTGTTATGAGTTCCTAGTACTCTATAGTTTAATTAAAAGTTAATTTAGTTTTCATTAATTCATTAATTAGTTAATTTTGGGATAGATTTGAAATAGAAAAAATGAAATTCCCTAATTTAATTTGTATTTTGTATAGATAGGATGACAAAATGAATCGATATTGAAAGGTGAGGTTCCCACGGTCCGTGAGAGCGTGGGAGCGGGACGGGGAACGCGTCCTCCTGAGAGTGTGAAAGAGATAGAGATAGTTACTTGCGTTTCGATTACGTAAACAGTTATGTCAATTGTTAAGTGCTATATTAGATGTAATTTCTATGACATCAAAGCACACAATTGTTTGGCAATTATATTAAAATAAAAAAATATATATTATACGTACTTACCTTATTATATTTGTCTCAATTTTACTCATAAATAAGTAATAAGCATCTCTGTATAAAAAAACTTGTAAAGTAATTAACGTCGTGGCCTATTTTTATTAAAAACGGTATTCTTAAATAGAACTGTAACAAACAACTCAAACCTGAACGTCAAGTCAACTAGGTTATAAAGGATGTTATAATGACCGGACTGAAGCTACTTAACTGTATAATACGAAGCATACAGAATAGAATTATTAATAACAACTTGGTCATGCTATGGCGCCGTCAAAAAAAGTATATACTTTTTCATAAAAGTATAGGTTTTTATACTAAAAAATTAAGTAAAATAAAATATTCATTTCATTTCAATATTTATAAAAAACAAATATATAATATTATATTAATGTGTAATAAATTGTTGCATAATAACAAACTAATAATAGTAGCTGTAATGAAAACAAAATGGCGGAATGCCGCGTAAAAAATACACATATGATAATTATTGCGGGAATCGGATGTGAACAATTTGTTTGTTTATTAATCGCTTTTTTAACAAAGTAATTTCAAGAACTATAATAATATTGTGAAATAGAAGTGCAATTTTCCTCAGATGATGTAATGTTTTTTATTGCAGAATAATTTTGTCTCTTTGATATTTCATTGTTTATTTTATATTAAAAATGTTATATGTATTAATTGTTCCGTGGGAAGATGGCGCTTAACAGATATTACCGAAAGAGATCAAAATGGCGCCCTCGTGAAATGTAATTTAAAATAACATATTTAAATTACAAATTATTAAATTCTTATCGATTTTAATGAATGAACGTAAATAATTAAATTATAAATTGTTCTCAATGCCTTGTTCTAATTTAACTTGAGATAACTTTTTAATACTAGTACAAATCAATTATCTTAGTGTTCGGTGTGACTTGCGGCGTGGGAACGTATTTTGTGGCATCAATAATAAACATTATCAACTTTATCTTAATGTGTTAAGGTTCAAAATTGTTTAAATTTTTAGTTGTGAAGTAATTAGAAATAGTTGTGACGCATTGTATTGACAAATGTAAAAAAAAATATTCTGTATTTCATTGAAAGAAAATATAAGTTAAAAGTAAATTTAATTTTTTTCTAAATTAATTTTGCTTTAATCTATGATAAGCAATGCCCTTTTTTCATCATAGTGGATGGGGTGAGTGTAATAAAAACTTTCCTCATATAATGTATTAGATCGATCCATTATTACCGATGTGACCCACAATGACCCCGATGGTTCATTATTTGTTATTTCAATAACGATCTAATATAACCACTAATAGGAAAAACCGATGGATTAATATGAAATTCTAACAGACACGGTCCGGTTCTGTTTAGTTTCACATCCCATCGATCGTTCGCTTCCTCCGGATGCTGGATCAGTTTCTAGTTATACCTAATATATACACAGGGTTAAATTAACAGCTTTTCACTAAATGCATGTTGAAAAAAGTTTTTTTTTTTTATTTCTCTCTTTATGTCTGTTTGTTCCGGCTAATCTCTGCGAGGGGTGGACCGATTTTGAGCGGATTTTCATTTGGAGGAGCTTAGGGTATTTAAAAAAAACATATATCGCGCAGACGAAGTCGTAGTCACAGCTAGTATATAATAAAATCTAAAAGCATCCAAAGTGCACACATGTCGTTTTCCATCCCCCAAGATGCAAGTTTCCCGCCGAAAATACAACAAAGCGGGGGCCATCTTGAATGCGGGGGCGATGCAATGTGTACTGCACGTGAAGCGACCCACGGGGATTTAGATGAAATAGATTATAATTAAATTAATAGAAAAAAATAATAATAAATTAATTAAAGTTATTAATATTGTATAAAAAAAAGGTGTTATTAATAGAGTCATTAATGTAATGTATACAATTATTGTTTTTTTTTTAAAGCTATAGATGTTTAAAAATACAGATTTACTTTTTTTTTCTTTTTCTTTATTACAAAGAACACTGTGACCCCAAAATAACATCCCACAAAACTTTATAACGCGAGACTTTCGATACAGTTTCTAGATTACTTCACAGCTCTTTTTTATACACCGTCCCTCTCGCTCGCGTCTCATATTACATATTAAATTCTCCGTCCCTTTCACTCTTTATATATCCATGCGTGCAATCACGGCCGGTGGTTTTTTAGATCGTTACGCTTCGGTTAATATTT
The DNA here is from genome assembly GCA_918358865.1 of Melinaea marsaeus rileyi. Classification (NCBI taxonomy): domain Eukaryota; kingdom Metazoa; phylum Arthropoda; class Insecta; order Lepidoptera; family Nymphalidae; genus Melinaea; species Melinaea marsaeus. The sequence continues at coordinate 14,909,324 of OU911085.1, forward strand.
GTTGCGATATATTTTCTTTATTCTATTTTTTTTTCAAAGTTTTTAATATATTATAGGAGAATGGAATAAATCTTTTGGGATTATTCTGTTATACAATTTTTAGCGCACTGTTTTATCCTAAAAATAGTCTAACAATCACACATGTACTAACAGACGTTAGTTAGTTAACGATGTTAGTGCGCTACTTGACTTAGCGTGCGGTGGATTGGATGTAAATTGCCCGTATTGTGTTTTGGTTGGTTTTAGCATGTGAGTGAGTCATTCGTTTCAGTGTTATTCTTTAACACATCTCTTTGTGCTTTCGTCAACTTAAAGTCTTTGTTTCAGACATAAATTGTACACGAAATGAGTACTGTTATTCAGTAATACGAGAGTCGAGCGTAACTAACAATGTAATTGACTTTAAAATATGGCGGATATTTTTTTTTTTTCTATTCCGTACCAGTTGTCACGGTTCACGCCGGACGGTCACGGTGCGAGCGGTGTTGCCACCTCGGTTATCTAGAAACTTCTATATATTTTTTTATTACATGAAATAAATACTTTGTTTTTATTAAGTTAAGATTAAAATAAGCGATTATTTTAGGGAGATGATATTAATGGCCCCCGAGGAGCAGATTTCGTTAACAGATGGCCCTTAGACGTCCCTCATTTCGCGGTACACTTGCTTTTGAGGTTACAGCCTCGTTTTGGGGTTTTTTGACCTTTTCCTTACTAAAATGTAATCATAATTTTCGGTGCTTAATATAGACGTGTATAAATTATTTAGATTTAAACGTAAACTTCCATATTGTATCAACAAACAGACGTCCAGTCTTGTGTTCAATGCTTTATGTTCCATATATAGTGAGTTTTTTGTGAAATTGTATGCTCGACTAAAATTTTCGACGAAAATTTTAGTCGAGTTAATTTGAAAATCCTATCGTCCAAATGTATTTCGTATCGATTCGCTTACCCCCAGTGTTGTACAATGGACACTTCATTAAAAATATCTCCCGAGAGACGTTAATACGCTACAGATGTGTGTATCATAGGAATGTGGATCAAGTTGTGGGGTATTATTATTTAGTTAGGGGGGATAATATTAAATGAATTCTATATAAATATAAGATGTTTGAATATGTTTGGAATAAAAATGTGGATAAAACCGAGATTCGAACCCAACTTATATGAACTATTCAGATATTTAATATCGCTCGTGTTACATAATGCACGGTGATACGCATCGGCGCGTGCGCATCCTGCCACAATAGGAAATATCTTGGGGTGGGCAATGAGGAGAGAGAAGCAGTGAGGTGTGTCTAATATAAACGTATGGAAGGTCTATGAACTCGCACGTAATGATAAATATAGTGCACCAAACATTAGTGTATTTTGCAACTATTTCTGAAGTGTCACTAACAAAACAAGATCGTCAATCGTCAGCCATTACGGTTATAGCCCCAACGCAATGCCTATTACTAGATCTAGATCAGTTTTGACGTCAGCGGCTAAGATTAGGCTTCGTGGCACCAGGAAGAGGTTAACTGTGACGTCGGGAGTGACATTTTGAATGCGTTAAGCTAAGTCCAGGTGCAGTTTTTATCTACGTTGCCCAATAGATTTATATGCAATATAACCTATTTTATTTATTTATTGCACAATATTAACTAAATGCACAACATTCAGGCTCCGCCAGCCAACTTTAAGATGAACGGGAGAGGACTTTTGTAGACGTACAAAGAGGAAAAACAAAATTAAAAAAAAGAAAATAAAAATATTCAATCTTTGAATAATATAGTGGCAAAATCAATATGAAACAATGAATATTACATTATTTGATAAAGGTTGTTTTGTATTACTACCATTTAATTTATATTTTTTATTTCTAGCAACACTAGCCATTATAAAACAATAAATCTCATATGTCTAATTTGTAAACTAATCGATTAATCGCACGTGTATTTAATTGCCTTTAAAAATAATTTAAGTTATATTTCGAAGCTGCACAGAGTGGCGCGTGTTCTGAATTAACTTTGAATGTAGAGTGTAACTAATGGAGGAGTTTATTTTGTTTTGTGAGCGTCGAGGGAGACTGGAGTCTGGGTCCTCGAATTGTGAAGATCTTAATAATTCCAATAAATATTATTATATACTAGCTATGTGTCCATTGCTTTGTTCCTTGTTGCTTTTTTTTTAACACTAAACCTACCAAGTACCGGTCAAATTGACCGTTCTTAAACATTTTTAAACGTTATAATATCGTTATCAAACTACATGACAATTCTTTGTAAAACTTACACATTTTTAAACGTTATAATATCGTTATCAAACTACATGACAATTCTTAGAATATGCGTGCGGTAGGAACAGGTATACAAGAATTGTCGGCAGGTTTAGTGTTAATTAAAAGTAGCCGATTCTTTAGCCGAGTCATTATAACATCAGCTCAAAAATCTATTCAACTGTATAAAAAATTATCCGGACCAAACAGGCAAATTTTAACGATTGTTTTTTTTTTCACATGAGTAAAGTATATACTTTCACATCCATTTAGTGAAATGTTAATCTGTAATAGCAAACAGACACTTAAATTTTATGTGTAGATTTAACTTGTAACATTAACGTAGGGAAAGTAAGGAAACGTTTTATATATATCGAATTGTCGTATCGTCTTTCACAATACCTTTAATAGCCGATTTCCCCCAAAATCGTGTGATCTCGGAAACGATCTACCGCCCCGCTTCCGGCGGACGTGATCCCCCCACAATAGTTTACATTAAGATTTTTTAAACCACCTGGCACTCAACTACTACCCCTATGTAATAAAAGGAAATAAAGTGGCTTCAGATAATTATGAATTGTAGCTACTTTTAAGTTAATTTTCATAGTTAAATGTTTCTTCCAAGTCTCGTCACAAAGCACTCGATTTAAACTAAATAGGTCTTCAAAACTATGTGAATGGCTTCCCTTTCAAATTATTTCTATATTAGGCTCGTGGTGAACGTCTCTTGCCATTGTCTGACGCAAGAATATATAACATTCTTAAAATCTACCAGTATGATAGATTTTTTTTGACATCTGTCAATTTGAGCGCGAAAAAACAAAATGGCCCCGCATGATTATATATCCGTACAGGAACTAGCACGTGCGAGGGTAAATTAAATTATAGGGGGAGTTTGTATATTGTTTGAAATATGACATTCTGTATTGTATTAATCTGTTGCGTCTTTGAAGTACATGAAATTTAATAAAAGAATCATTTTAGCCATAACATCGTTAATAGTGCTCCTCAGCTATGCTTGTATGCTTTCTCACTTCACTACATGTTTTTGAATAAAAGAGTTTGTATATCATTGTATAATATATTTTAAACGTATTTATTGTACTTATGGACATAACATGTAGCTGTAGATAAAATTTATTTTGCAAGAACGTTCAAGCAATATAACGTTATCTAAATTCAACTATTTAAAAGGCGGCAAATGTTAGGGGAACTACATCTGCCGCGCAGGTGGCAGCCATCTTGTATCGAGGGGACATCTGGAGGTCTTGCTCTATTCAGAATAAAGTTCACAATCCTCTGTCGAGTTTTATAAAGAAATAGAAGAATTTTATATTTAATATAAGGAACTTGTTTCTTTGTTCGGTTAAATAGAGTATTATATATTGGGACACTAAATTAAAATACTAATTATATGTTCGTTCGTACGTCACATCTGCTTGAATCTTAAGTGAAATGAACTTCGTACGTATTTTACACTGGCAACACCATGATTTAATTTTTTTTTCTTAATTAACAGTCAGATTTTGTGATATAATAAACACCACAGATTATATAAATTGAAATTCAAAAAGTCGTTATTTAAGTAGGCATTTAGAGGCGTTTTTTAATCGTCAATTATTACATTAAAAGGTCAGTGTAGTTAGTCCGTGAGCAAGCTACCACTATCTTGAAATGCCGCTCTGCTGAGAAGGTCCGCCCAGAAACTCAACAGTTGATCTTTTTAAATGTCTTTCACCTTTTCTAATTTAAATAGGATGTTATAAATATCTTTATTTTATTGTTATCGTATGTACCTACTTGCTGAAACCTCTTTTTAATTGAATAATCTATTGTTATAGCGCCCCGCACGTCATGCTCGGGCGGGACTCCGAACAACCTGCCGCCTCTGAGCTTCCACGCGGTGCACGGTGAGAACGTGCGCGTGTCGCGTGACGGCGCCACCGCGAGACGTGTCGAGAGCTTCTGCAAGGGAGTGGCCTTCAGCGCGCGACCCGTCAGAGTCAACGAGAAGGTGGGTTGGACTCGTGCGTTTTATTATCAAATATCAACTGCTGTTAGCTTGTGATTGGTTGCATTAATAAGCTATCGTTAAAATCAAATATTACACTTCAAAACATTACCTTGACTGATAATCGATCTCTTTGTTTTATAATGTAAGCTAATGAATTGTTATTCTTTTTCAGGTGTGCATTCGTTTTGTCGAGATTTCGAATAGTTGGAGTGGTGTCATACGTTTTGGATTCACTACTCACGATCCCACGAGCCTAGCACACGCGCTTCCAAAATACGCCTGTCCGGACCTCACGAGTAAACCCGGGAACTGGGCGAAGGCCCTGGGAGAAAGATTCTGTGAAAAAGACAATATTTTGTATTACTACGTCAATTCCGCCGGTGATGTTCTTTTCGGTGTCAACGGGGAGGACAAAGGCCTGTTCTTCTCCGGCGTGGACACGAGGAGCCCCCTGTGGGCCCTCGTTGACGTGTACGGCAACTGCACGGCGGTGCAGTTTGTGGACCCGCGGGTCCCGCCCAGCCAGGTTCGAAGATGCACCCAGAGCCCCGTCGCGGAGGAGGACCGACTCATCGGCAGTATGCGCACCTTGGCCATCGACGAGCCCCCGCCGCCCCCGCGACACCAACACCCGCTGGTGCCGCTCAGCCTGCACCGCACGAGGGGCAGGAACGTCCACCTCCTCAACGACCGCGGCATCGTCGCCCGGACCGACCAGGAGTTCTGCCAGGGATACGTATTCACAGCGCGCCCCATGCGCCCCGGGCAGACCATCGTCATACAGATATTGGGCACGGAGCCCGCGTACGCTGGCAGCCTGGCCGTAGGGCTGACGTCGTGCGACCCGGGGTCGCTGGCCCCGGGGGAGCTGCCCGACGACGCCGAGCAGCTGCTGGACCGTCCCGAATACTGGGTGCTGCGGCGGGATGCAGGCGCGGGGCTACGGCCCGGGGACGAACTGGCCGTCACGCTGGGCGCGGACGGGGAGGTACGCGTGGGCCGCAACGGGGCGCCGCCTGCCACCGTCATGCACGTCGACCACACGTTGCGCCTGTGGGCCTTCGTGGACGTGTACGGAGCCACACAGCGCGTTCGGCTTCTGAGCACGGCGCCCGGAGCGTCCCCGGCAGCCGTGCGCGTGCTCGGAGCGCCACCCGGCGGCACCGTGCTCGTGGTCAGCCTACCTCCCCAGCAGCAGCATCAGCACCAGCACCAGAGCCTCACTCTGGCCAGCGCACATTATATCGAACCGGTTCAGCCACCTTTGCGGCTGCCCGCGCTGCCGCCGCTACCACCTGCACCGCCCGGACCCGCTCGTCGCGACCCCTGCTCCAGCGCGCAGAACAGCTGCAACGAGCAGCTCACGCTGCCGGGTCCGGGCGCGGAGTGCACCATCTGCTACGAGCACCCCGTGGACAGCGTGCTATACATGTGCGGCCACATGTGCATGTGCTACCGCTGCGCCGTGCAGCAATGGCGCGGCAAGGGCGGCGGTCAGTGCCCCCTGTGCCGCGCGCAGATCAAGGACGTCATCCGCACCTACAAGTCCTGATGCCGCCCGGAGCCCTGCGGATTACATTACACGGGAGGGGCTCGAGGCGTCCGCGTGTCGACGGTTTTGATGCATTTAATTATTTATGTCGTAGTCGTATCGTCCCGCCCGTCGCCGGTCGCCACATCGCTAGATGTTTGATCCGAAGTGATTCCTTTTCTGCTCAACCTGTCAGTGAGATGGAACATCATCATATCCTTTGGACTGTCGTACATATCGCGGTGTTGTTGCATTCCTTTAATATATTGTTAAGATGATTACCGATTTATAATTTTTGCCAAACGTTTGCAGCCAGTTTTGTATCGTTTTAGTTTAAGTTCATGTATTTTGCGTCGGGTGCTCGACTCGCGCCCGACTCGAGCACCCGACGCCTCGTATTTATTGAATATTCGTAGAACTAAGCACTTTTATACCAAAACAGTGACCGGTTTGAATAAATGATGCGTTCGTCTGAAGCCAAATCTCGATTGAAATGTAAATATTGATTTAAAATCTTGTAATTAATCGAATATTTGTGTAATTTTGGACATTTTTTTTTTATTTACCATTATTTAATTATGTGATAGATTTGTGAAGATTCGTTTATTTCGGTCGTCGGTGTACAGCGTTGACATCTAGTCCTTAGTAATTTATTTTCTATTAATTTGATATAATTTGATTTGAATATGACGTTGGAGTTTAGATAAGTTTTCAATTAAAATGGTTATCGACAATCTGTTATTTTATTTCCATGTCCTTAATTGTAATATTCCTTTTCAATGTTTATTCCTTAAAAAAAATTTTAGCAAAGCTTTTGACAGCCTTCTTCAGAAAATATTATTCACAAATTATTATTTTTTGTTAGTTTGCACACTTGGTTAATATCATACTGGATTGGATTAATCAATAAATATAAGTATAGATAACTTTGAATGTATTCAAGTATGTCCTAATTGCTATTATATCTGGAGTACCTCAAGGATCTCATTTAGGTCCACATTCTAATTGTCTTTACATAAATGATAATACATTGAAAATTGCTGTAATGACTGTATTAATAATGTAAAATTTGCTTATGCAAATGTCAGACAAAAATGCCCCAAGAAACGGTATCAAGACTGGGAGCGTTCTCCGCAACAAACCGACTGGACGATGATAGAGAACGACATCACAACTATGTTTGAAAATAAGTAAATTATGAAATCATTTTAATACTTATAATAAGGCTTAAAGAAGCACAAGCTTTCGAGACAAGCAAAATTGTTACAGAGTTATTGCCTTTCCTTTACATACAATTCGGTTGAAATTTGTTAATCTTTTGCACATCTTGTACTCCGTCTACGCAACCCAAAAGACACAAACAATTTGCAATAATTTCTTATAAAAAACAAGATCACATTTTACAAATCCTGCTCACAGTAGGTACATTTTAGTCAAGTTTAACCCTTGCTTACAAGAATGTTAATAATCATCAGCTATTAATAATAATGTTTCTACTAATAGAAGCCGTATTAAAAAGTATATGTTCTTACAAACTTAAAAGTTAAATTATAAACCTCTTTAAACCACTTAAAGATATTTTGTTAGTCATTGTTCAAATTCATTGATAGGTAATAAAAACGAAAATCATTGATGTTTTAAAATCTATTCTTTTAATGTCGAAGATTTGAATTGCATTAGACATATGGACAAGAGCCTTTTTGAGTAACACAAGGCTGCTGTACATTTCTGTTGGTAAAGAGCGTTAACTTTTTGGTGTAAAGTCAAACTTTGTTTTAAAGAAACTTAGAACCTAAAACGTTTCTCACAGGCTTTTAAAGCTTTTCCACAAGAAGGTACCAAGTTACGAAAGTCTATATCCTTTTTATTATATGTTTATTACAATTGTTGATGATAATTATTCATTATCTTTGATGTGTATAAATAATTATATAGTACGTAATACAGAATAGTATACAAAATATAAAAAAAACAAACAATTCGAATTTCTAAACCTATTTATGAAATATACAATATTTATCATTTACATTATGAAGTGTAAGAGGTATAAAGCCATAAATTATCAATTATATATAAGTTATTTATTATATTTAAAAATAAAACAAAACTTAAAAAATACACAATATATTATTATCTAAGCGTTTAGGACGGATATATAATTCTTTGTGAACAACCACCCACGATAATTTACCTATAACAATGGCAACACTGTTTCCAGACGGCGTGATTTATTTTGTAAAGCGTCAGAATGTATGAAATACTTTTGTCTTGATATTATTGAAATAACGTATAACCTTATGCTTTATTTGGCATTTATTTTATTAACCACCGATGTTAATTTAAGTTTAATATTACGTTAATTAACCTACTTTAGTCTCAGGATCGGTTTCCGAAGTGAAAAACATAGTTTAAGGTAAGTGTTCAATTCAAAACATTGTAATAATTTTAATTAGTTCATACGCGGTGTGTGAGTGTTGTGGTGTTTAATGAAATAATATCGGATTATTTCATCCTTATAGTATTAAATCGTCTTAGCTTCAGTTATAAAAGTTTATTAACAATAAAGTGCATAACTATAGTTATTGTAAGTATTCAATATATTAAAGTTCAAACCGACATTTTTTGTCATTATAACAGTACTTTTAAGTGTACCAAATACTATTTACGTATTACTAATGTTAACTTTTATAGTGTAATTTTTTTTAAATAATCTTTACATCAATTTCGATTTGCGTTCCAAAACCGATGCTATTATGTTGATTAACAGTTATTTAATAAATTTCGATTACTCATGCTTTACTATATATGAAAAAGAGCTTCCTGACGAAATACAAATTGATCAAATTATATATTCGTTTTTTTATAACACATTTTACTAAAACAAATTCAATATTTATAAACAGTGAAGTTATTTTCTTGTTTTTACAACACATGAGGTCCAGTTTGTGTTACATATTTTTCACATATTTTACAGATGTTTTGCGTACAAGAAACAGAATCACATGTAGAGCCATTTAGAAATTCAGAAAAAGATCCATTAAATGATCCAGATTCTAGTGATGAAGAACCAGATCCGAAGAGAATTAAATTCACAAGACCCGAGCTCAATCTACAGATGTACCAAATACCAACTTTTAATACACCAAAATCTTTATCTATATTCCCAAGTACACCCACCTCCACTCTCCCCAAATTTGTTAACAATCCTCTCAACTTAGCAAATCCACTGGCATTCGCCACAAGTAACTTGCACACAAATGTGGTCAAAAATCTACACAGCAGGTACTCTCTACCAGCAAAATTAACAATTACACCAGTGACAAAAACAGTAACCGACGGTGAAGTAGTCAGATATAAGAAGAATGGAGAAATTGCCAAAAAGCGAGGCCCACCAAAAGGATATAAAAGGAAGCCCAAAGACTTGTCTCAGAGTTTTTCTAATGGAGCTTTATTACAGGTGATTTTGATTATATATTTATTATAAAGTTACATTGTTTAATATTTAAGCACAAATTACTGAAGAACTCAGAGGAATTTAAAAATTCTTTCTTCATTTAATGTATAATTACTATCAAACCATTATTATTAGAAAAGTCATTGGAAATTTACAGCAAAATATTGAAAGTTAGTTCCAGATTTCCTTCTATAGTTTAATTAATTGTTCTGAATTTATGTGGATTGAAATGCGAGCAATAATTAGTAATACAATTTATTAGGTAAGAAATGTAAGACAATATTATTTTCCAACTCTAGGCCCAAAACACGATTCTTACAAGTCTCCTGGCGGCCACTAATACAAGTCTCACCACCGTGACTCCCGCGCCGCCGCTCCCGGAGCCGGCGCCGGAGATCAAACTACCACCAGGTATGGAGTTACAAACTGTTTTTTATTGTCAGATTGAAGATTTTGAAATAATGTGGAATTTTTAACATATATATCATACACAATTCCAGGCACCGAGCTGGTGGAGCTTCTTTTGGACCCAGAGGACTGGTTCCCCACCGAGCCCTACCGCATGGTGTTCAGTCGGAAGAAGAACCCCAAGTGGAAAAATTTCCCATATAGATGCGAACATTGCTTCAAGGTAATATTGTAAACTACAAGTGTTTAGTTGAGTCTAGTTTGACCCTCATGTGTTTTTGAAACCTTTACCACTCATTTTCTATTGATTGAATGTTTAATTGTACGGGCATGGATGATAGTAAGTACCATATGGCAACTGTTCAGTAATCGTCAATTCCATGTAATAACTGTATACCCATCCCAGGGTTATCGTGTGCTGTCGACGCTGGTGGCGCACTGCGGCGCCCGTCACGGCGGTGCCCCCCGCGCGCTCACCGTGCCGTGCCCGTGCTGCCCGCACGTGTCTCTCCGCCGCAAGCACCACAAGAAGCACCTCGAGTCGCATCAGGGAAAGCGCCGCCGCATCTTCTGCCCCTATTGTATACCGCCCGCTTCAGGCCCCCGCCCCCGGGAGGCGCTCCAGTTTCCCTTCGACCGCTTCCCGCAGTACTGGTACGCCTCCGAGGAATCGCTGCGGCTCCATAAGAAGAGGAAGCACCCCTACGCCGCCATGTTCAATTGTGATTGGTTCTGCACGTGGGGAGACGGTACTCCCAACAGCTAGAGTATTTTCAATGCCGAGCCCCGTAGTACTTATGACTAGACGTAAGACTGAGTCCCGTGTCGGTATATTTTTGTACGGAGTCCGACTGAGTAATGTGCCTTGTGAGAGGAGTCCGAAGACATTCCAATAACGACATACGGACGACGTTATTTTTGTAGATTAATATTAAACAATTTGTAGAGTAACGAGGTTTGTCTGCTTTAGAGTGGAGTGTACGAGACATTGGAGCCATCTTTGTTGTGACAGAGTCTAAAGGATACTAATTATTGACATTGGGACGTCCACATTGCAGTGCTCCGACTCAATTTTAATCGCTGGCTGTATATATTATGAACAGACGTACAAATTGGTATACCAGTATTTTTATATGAATTTTCATGCATTTAGTATGTGTAGATAGTATTAGGATAGACGTGCCGGTTTAGTTTCTTTGTAAACTTAGCAATTGAAGTTACAATTGAAGCTGAGCCCGCAGACCCGCTGTACTCACTTGAAACCAAATCCGTTCAGTATTATTTATTAAGACTTATTTCACCCGATAAAAGTATATTTATAGTTGACATTACATTGTACTGGGAGTCCAATCAACCTACGGGATTGATGAAGGGACTGGGACAATCCTAGAGACAGACACCAGACACAATGTCTTGCTATTTAAGTCAGTATTTTATTTCTACTTATTATAAGGGCAGCTAATTCAAATTCAAATTCAAATTCAAAATATCTTTATTCAAGTAGGCATTTACACGCACTTTTGAATCGTCAATTATTACAATACAAAATTATTATATATACAATACAATACAATTATACAAATCTTGGATTAATCAAATATCATATTTTATTGTAATGATTTGAAACCTTTTTTTATGCATTTATTTATTATTTTAAAGGTTGCCATCACCTCGGTGTACACTTATTTTATAATAAACGACACTATTATAATACTCTTAGCGACGAACAATCAAATGAATTTTGTATTGACTTTTGTAAATAAACATTTTGTAATATCAAGGACTTTTATTTTATATATTTATAATAATCATTTTCAATTTATTTCGTACTTATATATATGTATATATATATATATATATATATATATATATATTACTTTCCAAGGTGGATACTTTTCCTAGTTCCAAGTCTCGATAGTTGGATGAAATTTTTAGTTTGGCAAACTTTACTTTTCTAACATTTCTAACCAACGAAAATTTCCATAACTAGATTTACTCTTCAAATTTTTTGTCGACTTGAAATATGGTAGAAATGTAGCTTTTGGGGTACACCAGGTAAATAAGTAAGTGGACTGAGAATAAGTTTGAGAAGTTTGGGGTTTTTATATAATCTATATATTCAATGAGGCCAAGGGTGCGTAAATATGATGAAATCTAAAACAAAACTGCAATGAATTAAAAATGTAATCGAACTGGAATAATTAAGTTTATAAATTTTCGTTAAAAAAATATTAAAACCTTTCGTGAAATGTGAATTCGAACATTTAAGATATGTAGTCTATATTATATTATGTGTAGAACACTAATTATTTGTTAACTGATATCAAACTAACTATAGCAGTTTCATAAACAAAATAATTATCCATGTGTGTAAGTATTTTTTTTTAATTGAGCGAAGCGAACGGAGCGCTCCAAGTGAGACTTTTTGCATCCCATGTCAGGGGTTGACATGAAAACGGCTTTACCGATCTTTATGAAATTTTGCACATTTATATATATATATATAAATAAATTTATTTATTTATTTAAAAGGAGGGCAAACGAGCTGGCGGGGTCACAGATGGACGTGATCACCGCCGCCCATGAACTCCTGCAACATCCGAGGATTTACAAGAGTGCTGCCACCCTTTGAAGTTAGGAGTAAACGCCTTTTTTGAAGGTACCCAAGTCATACCGATCTGGAAATACCGCCGAAGGGAGTTCGTTCCACAAGCGAGTGGAACGTGGAAAAAAGGTCCTTGAGAACCGCCTTATAGAGCGCAAATCTTTGGCCAGGTTTGAAATACTGCCCAGCGCTATTGATCACTCCCAATTTCTTCGAGGCTAACTTGGCCTTGCTCTCCAGATGACCACGAAACTGACAATCGCTCGAAATGTCGAGACCCAGTATTCTGATACTTGGCGAGGCAATGACGGGAGTGCTCTCGAAGAGCGGTGATACGACAAATGGGGTTTTCTTAGTGGTAAACGCGCAAACTTGTGTCTTGTCGGGATTGAATTGAACGTGGTTCAGTTCACTCCACTCAAAGACCATCCCCATGGTCTCTATAGAACACACAAGTTTCTTTCGGCACTCGTCGACGTTTTCCCGAGAGAAACTTGCACGGCCGGAATATACCGCATCCCCAGTGCTGTCATCCGCAAAACAATGTATGATATAGATATTATATTAATATTATAGATACAGAGGTTTCATGTTAAGTATGTACATAGATGGAAGTAAGAGTTACTATAGCAACGGTTACAATAACATCGGTTATCATAGCAACGGTTATCATGGCAACCAGAGTTTAAATAAGGTTGGGGGGTGCAAAAAGTTGAAATTTAAAATTTAACCCTTTTCTTGATAATGTATCTGTGGAGATAAATCAGAATTTAAAAAAAATAGTGGCATCAATTTTAAACGCAAACTAATTATTTATATGTGAATGTTGAGGAAATTTCTTAATTTTCGAACGCTTTACAGTTTTTTCTGTTGGCCAGACTGATGAGCTGTCAAACTTCGTTTTTTTACCCCAACCCCAAGTTATTGAAGTTAGGTTTTCGGTTTATTTACATTAGTTATAGGTATTCATCAAAAACATCATATGATAGGAACGCGATTGATCTTCTTTGTATAGGGAAAAAGTTATAGTCGAAAAACTGAAATCAGAAAAAGTGAGGCCCTAGCGCCCCCTGTGGCCGGATTTCTCTGGTTAACGAACTTGACCTTCAGTTGAAAAGTTTGAAAGCGATCCGAGCGAAACTGCGGCCGCTATATATATATATATATATATATATATATATAAGCTTTTTGACCAATGGTCATTTCGGACTCAGGGGGTCGTAAGAAGACCTCCTGTGAAGAAATTTTTCCAAAATTCGAAAGTCGGGTCCAAATGAATGGGCAGACCGAATTCTTCGAGGTCTACCCAGAACCAGCTTAAAAATTTTAAATTGCTGAAAGTGTCCGAATATTAAAGTAACGTCAAACTTTGAAACTTTTTCATACAAACCATAGTATTCGAAGACTGTTTTAAGGTAAGTAAATAAAATTTAAACTAATGTTTTCCAGACACATTCGATTCACTTATGTTACATTTGTTAAAGAGAAATAATAAATGGCGAACTAAATCAGAAACCTCATACTGTTCGAATATTAAAATTACTCACTGTATATAACTTTACTTTGGTTTTAAAGTATATCAAAGTGTACCAATAATTTTTATATAAAAAAAAACAAATTAAGTAAGCAAAATATATTTTTATTAAAAAAATCTTACAATAAAAACTTAAATCTACATTACATATATTATGAAAATTAGAATAAAATAAAATCAGATCGATAGTTATATAAAACAAATCAGACATAATAAACTGTTTTTATGGATCATTTTAAAAGTTAAAAAAAATCACTGTGAACCATTATAACAAAATACATTTATTTCAAAAAATATTTCATTAGTCAAATTAGCTTTTCTATATTTTAGATTATAGGTACATTACACCCTCTTGCTATACTAGCGCCAGCATTTTAATTATTTTGGTTACACACAAACAAAAAGTCTTTTTATTTAATAATATTATATAAAGAAATTATTATTAATAATTACGACTCAATTAGTTTTTGGCAATAAAATAAATAAATGACAATGTTTATTTTATTAATAATGTATTTTCGAAATAATGTATTTACGTTGCAGCTGCAGCGGCCATCTTGGCGGCGGCGGCTGCGGCAACTGCGGCCGCCTTCTTCTTGACAGCCAGCGCCGTTCGCTGTTTCGCTTGAATCTTCGCTTTCTGACTCTTCGATAATTTACGTTTTTTCTCGTTTGCCATTGCTGTAATAATTAAAATACATATTAGATTTGTGGCCAAGTACGAGTCTTGAAATGCTTTGATATGATCAAAGGTATTCAATCCAATTATATTATTAATTACGTTTCTATTCACCGATAAGCTCTTCGGATAGTAAACCTTATAAAGTATAGTATCAGCATCACACACGACGTTTAATATCTTTTCAATGATCGAATATACCACAAGATCCCCATGAAAGCAACAACTTGCTCCCTTGTACTCACAGCTGGCGAGCATGTCCCTTTGCTCTGCTGCAGCGGCGAGGTCCGCGAGTGTTCCCGCCAGCGCAGCACCCAGCCTCCCGCAGACAGACCGAGACACGGCGTGAGCACGCAGCGAGAGAGACGCCAATCTACACAACACTACACTCAACGCAAGAATACACACAGATCCGAGTCATACTCTCAGATATTAAGATATCATTAAACAATCCTTGGTCTCTATCCAATTTTTCATATTCCCCCCCCCCCCTCCCATTCTTTAAACGTATTAGTAATAGTTGTAAGACTTGAACCCGTTACCTCTTGAATGTAGTTAAGGGTGACCGTAGGTTGCTTTACAATCATAAACAAGGTAGACATTTATTTATAGGTACTAAATAGTTTATAAGTTTGTTTTATATATATTACAAATCATTTATTGCTCTCTGCTCTTTTGTCACTAAATAATAACATTATAAAATGCAGTTGGACTTATAAATATTTGAATTAAAAATGGCAATAAATATTATATTCTCACCTTCCGGCTAATTCTCTTTGGTCCACGTCGAGATCACAGATGGCGGTGGTACCGTTCTTCTTGCTCACCATCTGAAGCCAACGCGACTGCTTTAAAACGATCAAACTATAATAATTGTATTACAATCTAATACTAAATACGACTACTCTGAGATTTGTACGAATATTATTTAAATAAATACATTAATAAATAATCCCTATTGCCCTGAAACAAACTAAGCTTCAAGTAATCAGAAGCTGAAATTCACTATCCATATCTTTCAAATCATAATAGAGTATAGCAATTCGAATAATAAAATCCTATCTACAATTATTAGCTGTATAAAAATATAATAATATTTATAGAAAGAAAATAAGAAACCTATTCTAGAATATTCTAAAAAAAACTATTATCATTTTTGTTTATGGCAATGTTTTACCTTAATTGACTGTGGACAGATGCCAAACATATATCTCTCGATGATTTGTTTAAATTCATCCGCAAATAACAACGCCTGGCCGTCGTTCTGAAACGAAATTAATATATTTGGTGATGTGCAATAATATTCAATATTATTATATTAATATTTGTATAATGTATCATTTGGCAAGTTTATTTATATTACGGAAAATATGACAGAATTACTTCTGGAATATTGTTCGGAAGTTTCAGCAACAATGTAATAAGTTTTTAACTCTACTCCAAGGTTTGTGTAGTACTTTGACAGATTTACGGAAAAAGCATACTGTCAGAACATTATTTAAAAAAATAATCAACATACAAATATTTAATGTAGTAGGAATTTAATCTAATACATATTGAATTTATTGTTATTGTTAAAATTGTCAATCTATAAAATGGAAGGCAATGAAGTGCAAAAAAGGCTTTTCAAATCCCTAGTGGTTGAAAAGAAATGGTCCAGAAATTATCACATTCATTTAAAATCTTTATTTACTTTTTTTATTTTTTATTTTTTTAAGTATTTAATGACCCAAAAATGAAACAAAGGGCGGACTTAATGCTCCAGAGAATTCTCTACCAGACTACCATGAAAAAAATAAAATACTAAGAGAAAAGAATAACAAGAGGCAGTATAAATGATATATAAAATTAAAACATATAAATAAATATATAAACGTAAATATACATAAGTATATATATACACGTGCGAAATTGTACGACAACTAAATAGAAATGAATGCATACTATAGGTTGTAAAATAAATTATAATCCAATAAATACATTAACAAGTGTAGATTAATACAGGCATAACTCAACAATCATCGTATTAAAAATTTGGTTCACCAAAACATAATAAATTATAAATCTATGATTCAAGCAAAATAAATACAGATTAATTCAAACATCCCTTCATAATTTATTATCTGTGGATTCACTCGAACATTAATTATAGTTTATCAATTCAGAACTAATACAAATTGCTTTCAAATTTTCGTAGCACAAGTATTTATAATATTCATAATATGGCTTCGGGCCAAATTTATTTGAATTGCTTGTAAAATCTTCATCTGAAATTGATTCGTTGTGAAAGTTAACAGCTTTGACGAGATAATATATTTATTTAATATAATGGATAATATTTTTTATAATAAATAAATCATGGCATTCAGATAATCAGTTTATTATGGCTGGTATGTTAATTGTTGGAACCACTGATTCTAAACAGTTAAAGAAAAAAAGTAGGAAAAATAGGAAACAAAAATGTATTTAATTTATGTTCTGTAACGTCTTTAACTATTTTAAATTCTTTAATTCAACTCTACTAAAATACACCAAATTACTTACAAGAATAATAAAATACATAATTTCAAATCATTAATGTTTAATAATATTTACTGAACCTTAAAATGGCGGCCATTTTAAGGTTATTCATTATTCTCTAACTAGGGGCGCGAACCGGCCCTCGATTCTGATATAAAAATATAGAATAATCAAATATCATATAGCGAAATTATTTTACTTTGAAGTCTATGGGACGGTAATTTTTTGGTGATTATTCCTCAACGATATTAGTTTTATTTAAGTTATTTTTTTCATAAACCATCGTAATAACTATCGCTATAAATGTGCAAAATTTCATGAAGATCGGTAAAGCCGTTTTCATATCAACCCCGGACATACGATGCATAAAGTCTCACATAGAGCGCTCCGCTTGCTTCGCTCAATTATTATGTTTTAGATTAAGAAGTGTTTGTTTTTATGAGGGTTTACTCGGATGAAGTACATTTTCATGACAGAGGATGAAAAATTTATAAGGGTTTATTGCGTCAGCGAAGAGACGATAAAATACAAGGTGATTAAGAACAGTGTCGCGACTCACGAAGGCTTAGTATATTAAAATAGATTCAATATTTTAAGTCCTGATATATTTGTGATAATTCCATCTCGAGTGAATTTTAATCTCAGTTGTAATCAATTGGGTCGGGAGGTAACGAGTTATAATATTGTTTTATACAGCAGCGGCGTTAAGGCTACTGACACCCCGGGCAAAAATATTTAGGCGCCCACTTAAGGAAATCAATTTCGAGTATATAAATAATTTTTGCTGAACGAAATCATCTGACAGCTGAACATAGTTGTGAATACGGTACATAGAGCACAGAGGGTACACAGCGCGGAAGGCAGCAGGCCGAGGCCCCAGACCTCAGCGCCCCCAAATTTGGCGCCCCGGGCCGTCACCCCATCGCGCGCCCCCCTAACGTCGGCACTGGTTTTATACCACCTTAAGATATATATATTATAAGATTTAGACAAAATAAATGCCTAACTTAAGAAATAATAATATGTGATTAAAATATTATAATATGCATTCGGGGGTTCTTATCATTTTATTTATTATTTAAAATTAACATATATCTATCGTGATATTAGGTAACAATTATAGTCAATTTTATGTTTATGATTAAAAAAAAACAAAATAATATTTAAAAAAAGAATCTTCAAATAAACAACTATTTTTAGTAACTAGTATATTTTTTTAACGAGGTGTTATTATTAAATAGTACATAAATATAATATTTGTATACTTATATATTTATATTTCCCTTAGAACATGATCCTTGTAACGATTTTGGTTCGAATTTCGGTTCTGGTTTTGGTTTCTGTTGGACACTAATATCGGGTGCCGGAAATTGTTCCACCGGTGACGCTGTCATAGCCAGTAGGGCGAACAGCAGAAACACACAAAAAAAAAATAATAAAAAAAAATACCGGAAATTGAACATTTATCCTTTTGATGTGGTATTTGTTTGTCTATCACCAGAACTTTCACAGATAAGTGTTGTAGTGTATAAAATATTTTAAACTTTACGAGTTATAAAATAATAAACGGCTTCAAGCTGACGAAATCTATTTCAGGCACAAATTTACAAATCTTACATAAATTGAAATCGTTATTTTTTTAGGTTTGAAATGTATTGTCGTTTCACCTTATATGCATGAATAAATTATTTTTATTACGATTGCAATAAATTTAGTTTCAGTTATCGAGATTTTTAATTGATGTCGGCCATTTTGTGCAATAAATAGTTGAGTGTGTATAAAGTAGATAAAACCCTAAAACACTTCAAAGTATTGAGTTGGAGTTTGATTAATAGTGTATTATAATAAATTAATTAATATATAGTATTAGATATGGTTGATGGACACACATACGCACGCACATATACACATACATACACACCACACACACACACACAGGCACGCACACAACCTAACCGCATCATTTACTATAAATTTTTTTTCATATTGTTTTAATGCAAAAGCCTAGAGCCTAGGTATACTTATTTGAGCCCAGTTCATATATGGATGTTTCGGTCTCTTATAATAACTTATCATAGAACATATATTGTATTTATGTTTCGTATGGTGAGAGAGAGAGAGAGAGTCAAATCTCTCTTTTTCTCCAAGAGCATTATCAGTTAAGCGTTAAACACTTACCGTTCTTCGGAAATATAACTGCAAATTAATTTATTTTGTACATTATATTTTTCTTTTTGTATTACTATTATATTTTATATACTACATTGAAATTATTATGTATAGGTAAATAATTTCATTTTTATTACGAATTCGTGGTTTCTACTTTTTCATACCAGATTGCAATTTCTTACACAGTTTCACACCAAAGGATAGCTGGCAGAGATCTCTAGAAGAGTAAGTTCATTACTTCGTTTTTTTTGTATTTGTGATTCGTACATTAATAAAATAAGTTACATTATAAGTTAAGTGATGTCAGCACACAATGACATGTTCTTAAAATTAATATTATTAAAGTTATAGTTTAGTAAACTATTTATCCTATAAACTATAAACAAGTTGTTATCCTTTTATTTGTTTAATAGTAACAAAATCCAAAATATAAAAACTAAAGTTTTGAATACTTCGAAATTTATATTAACAAATGTCTTAAATGTTACTTTTAGTAACATTTTTTGGGTATCTATGCCAAAAACGTAATCCCCACTTCAAAGCCCTCTTAACTAGTCACTGCCAGCGACATCGTTCAGACTCAAATTATAAATAATCTATCATTGCTCAAAATAAATAT
This sequence comes from Melinaea marsaeus rileyi, assembly GCA_918358865.1. Lineage (NCBI taxonomy): Eukaryota > Metazoa > Arthropoda > Insecta > Lepidoptera > Nymphalidae > Melinaea > Melinaea marsaeus. The sequence goes on from OU911085.1 coordinate 14,929,120, forward strand.
ACAAAACAACTTTTAAAGTTTGTTATTTAAAAACAATGTCTGAAACAAAAAGTTACTTTGCCCTATAACCATACCAAATTTCATGTTTCCCTGATAAGTTAACAAACAGACAAAATATAGGACGAAATAAAAATAAAAACTTCAATGTATGCCTAACTTTAGTTTAAAGATTGAGCAATAGATGGCACCATAACAGCAATAGGCAATATGTCTTTTATCTCATTCTCTTCTATACATATATGTGTTTGTTTCTTTATCGTGACGCATTTTTCGTTACATCGAGTTTCAAATTACTTAAAAGATTAAACTTCTGAACTGAACGCGTAGCAATTAGTTTTTTACAGATTGTGTATCGATTTTTTTTTTGTTATAAATATATAATTATATGAGATATTTCGAAATAAAATCAGTTTAGACGATACGGTGAGGAAGTGGGATTAAACTGAATAATATCAATTCTTACTTCAGGTAAGTGAATCTTACTATTTATTTTTATCAATACCTTGGGATACTAAACTAATTCTGGTTCATACTGTGATGAGTTAGTTACCGCAGTAAAGTAGTACAAAAACAGGAAGGTAACAATTCTTTAATAATAAAACATTTACTAAATAATCGAAACTAATATTTCTTATTAAGGGAAGCATTGTTATCTTACAAGGAGGAGCTAGAATAGCGTCAAATTAGCCGCACTTACATAATTTTTGAACGGTAACTAAAATGTAACTGTCTATAATAAAATTTTAACAATGTAGGAAGCAACAGAACAGGAAGTACAAATAAAAATATATATATAACTTCCCTAAAGTACGCACTACATAAAATATCTAGATGTCTTTGAATTTCTATTTTATTTAACCTTGAGTGTAAATTTACGTTAATATTTTTATTCTGTATTTTGGCACTCGCTTCTCGTATATTAAGTCACTTACGACCTAAATCACTAGACTTTGTTGAATATACTAAACAATTTTGACAATGAAATATAAACAGTATTTTCTTCTAATGCTTCTTATATTGCTAGTGCTATTCCCCGGTATCGTTCGTTTTATTAATTCTAACGAAATGACAACGTGTTCCGCCGAAAGACCTTAACTGACAATTTTTCTGCTGCATATTAACGACCCGCTAAAACCCGTATTTTGCAGCACAGTTGTAGTGAGATGTGTGTCGTGTCCTCGGGCAGTAGGGATGAAGCACAATCTGAAAGAGAAGGCCATGGTGCAGGGTGTTAGTGCCAACTTCAGGTACTCTCTACATAGGGCAATGCTAGTCTTGTCAAATTCAACGCCACAAATAATCAGACCTGTTTACCGCCAAAAGGAGACCACTGATCTTGGCTTCTATTGTCTGAAATGTATATTTGAAAAACAGTGATCGCCTTTAGTTGTTAGAAATAGAGATATTTTCAAACCTCAACTTTGGTCGGTGCATTGAATCCATAGCTAGAGCAGCTGCGAGAAAGCATTGCATTCTTGCAAAAGTCCGACAATAAATCATACCGGGACATCTTCTAACTTTATATAGAACCAGTTGGTTGTGGAGTAGGGCGGTCGTACTTTGGCCGGTGCTGCAAAATATCGTCTTGCAGCGCAGAATTTAATTGAATATCATAGTTTCATAGCCTTGAACACAGGGAAAGAATCGCCTAAATCTCAGTATTCAATAGAATACATTTTGAGGGATGTGCGGAGGGATTACTTGAGCTGATGCCCCCATCTCCAATCTATTATCGAACTTTTCTACACAATTACGTCGTAGACATCCCTCCAGTCGGAAGCACTTTGCTTCATGTTTTAATTCGCACGGCGTAGTACTCATACGGTTTTCCTGCGTCGGTACTTCCAATCAAGTACAATTTGGGTTGAAGACACCAAGACAAGAGTGAATATGCTCAGTGAGTTAATGCGATGACTACATTTCCACTTTTCGTGAGGTTCAATGTAGCAGGAATTGACTTGACTGTGTATAAAAATAATAATATGACAATAATCGAATACATGAACTATCATATAAAAAAAAATAAAACTAATATTATATTTAAATTCAGTAATAGTTGTTTACGGGATATTTGCGGTGCTTATTTTGCGTTTTCCGATATTTCAGTGATTTTACAGTCGTTTTTAAAGTTTTCTCTTCATTTATCGCCAGTAGCCAGTGACATGGAGTGAGTATAAGGTAAGAAGAGAAAAAGCTTTATATCTTTACAAAAGATACCTATATATATATATATTTATTCTTATTTATTTAACAATTCCTACAATTTCAACTCAAGCAACAACTTTTGTTTTCCAACCGTTGATTGGTTTCATATTGGCGATTTTAAGTCTTATAATAGTAATAGATGCCATCCTCACATTGGAAATAGCATAGCTCGTTAAATATGGCGATAAATAACTTTCTAAGCCATGATGTTTTCAAATATCAGCAAAAATATAAATAATATTCATAGAAAAATTTCAAAGTTATAGTATTAGAATATTTTTTCTAAAAAAAAAATCAGCTTTAAATATCGTAATGTATTACAGTATTATTTTTTTCAAGTTTTAATGGACTCACGTTGGCAAAATTATCAAATACCTTCAAACTTTAATATTCTTAATATTCCGTCCGTGCGTAAATCCGATGAACGTTAAAATTACATTTTATCACCGAACAAATGTATTACTTGACGCAAGTGTTACGACTATTAAAAAATATATTTATAAATAAATTGGGCCATCTTTATTTATAAAAAGAACTAAGTTTATTTTTAGCTGACATTTAAAATATAGATTTTAAATAATTAAAAAACCGTCGTCCTCGGAAATAAATATTAATTTTCTCTTAAAATGGGAATTTTTAGAGTTTTTTTATGGGTTCTCCCTTAAATTTCATTACGACCCATACATTATAATAAAAATCATAATAAAATATAAAAATACAATAAATGTATCTTTATTATTTGAGATTAAATAAAATTACTCACCTTATATGTGAATTTCGATTCAGAACTGGTATTACTTTTCTCCTCCGACTTTGCTTTTACTTGGAAACACAAAAAAACTAACAGAGTTAGGACACATATTTTTCTATAAATCATGTTTATCAACCTCCTTACTGTGCAAGTATTTTGATGTCAAATACTGTCCACTCGCGACACATTCAATGAAAAAAAAAAGTAAAAACGTCAATGACTCAAAAATAGCGCGTGTGTCAAACTTGCGGCGGACTCCAGGCTACTGGAATAGTGTGGGCAGACAGTCAGACGCGGATATTTTAAGAATTTATCGATGGTATATACAGTGCCAATAAAAGTTTATTTTAAATAAACTTTATATTTTTAGTAAAGTAAGTATTAATATAATAAATTTGAAAAACTCAGATTTTTATAGTAACAAAAATAAAGACAATAAAGTCTTGAAATTCACTATTCAACAATGGAACATTCATAATATAACATAAGTATTATTTTTTTTGCAGCGAGTGTGTTCAGATTCTTTAACACATACAGATGTTAATATGATTATTGAGCGAAGCGAGCGTATCGAGCGGAGCGTTCTACTGGAGACTTTTTCACATTTTTTGTCATGAATAGGCTCGAAAACACTTGACGGAAAATTATGAATTTTGCAATAAAAAAAAACACACATTAAGCGAAAGTTTAAAATTTTTTGAAAAAATGTCATGTCGTTGAGGAATAATCAACATTGAATAACATTGAAGTCAATGGGATCAAAATTCGCGCGAAAATTTGCTTTACAATGAAATCTCCCACATTACCGACATTGTCCACTACGATGAGTCATTACACTGGGCTCGCTTCGCTCAATATGCAAACGGCACCCGAGATTTCGTGAGCGCAGCGAGTCGAAATTGAGGGTCTGTTGGCGCCCCTAGTTTATATTACTTTCATTAGGATCTTGGTAGAGAGAGTAAAATTAAATAAAATGTTTTATTATTCCTGAAAGTTTTTTTTTCCCCATCTTATCTTCAAACGAAAAACCGCTATCAAGATATCTCAATCCTATCTAAACATAAATAAAATAAATCTTGTTTTGTAAAGCTCACCAGTAATCCTAAATAGCAGCCATGCGTACGCGCTTAAAACGTCGATAATGTTTAGAGATTTAAAATGATTTAAACGTCTACCAGATTTGTGTATTGTTTCAAGTGGTTCTTGTATGTCAAACTCAAAGTCAAAGGTTTTTTAATTACACATACAGTTTAGTTTGAATTCTAGATTCTAGTTGAAGACAGGGTTCCGGTAAGAAACTATGGATACTCTTTTAACTTAATATCTATTTATATGCCACAATACAATTACTAACCACGTCACTAATATTTCTATTATGTTCTCATATCTACAAGGAATTAAAGAATACTAACTTGTATGAGTTAAAAACAATATCAATTTTATAATTATTTCTGAACTAAGAATTTTAATAAAAAAATAGTTATTGCAGTGAATTACGTTAGATTTTCTAAAAATGAAATAATATTGAAGAAATATATTAATAGTCAACAGAACCTAAATTACATATTTTTACAAGTTTTCAAACATTTATCGAATGTCCCTCAAATTTATCCAGAAGTCGGAGTAGATATTAAACGGACTGACACAAATATTCCCGCCAAGATCGCAATCGGTGTCAATCGGTGACAGCTCGTAATTTGTTCCATAATGTATTAGTTTAGTTTATATAAGAAATGGTGTATTTTTATTTAAATGAATACATCTAAGAGTTTAAGATTGTAAACATATATTTTTTTAATTCCTCTCGTGTTTAAATGTTATCTATATTATATAATCTTTTTTGGACTTTCAAAATTTATAAACTAGGGGCTCAAACCGGACCTAGATTTTGACTCGCTACGCTCGCAAAATCTCGGCAGAGTTCGACGAATTGAGCGAAGCGAGTAACCCATCTTCAATTCAGCGTTCAAAGCTGAAACTGGCAGGCAAAATAGATAGAATAATCAAAAATCACATAGTGAAATTTATTACATTGAAGTATATAGGACTGTAATTTTTTTGGTGCTCATTACTCAACGACATGAGTTCTTTTTCACTTTTTTTTTATTATAAACCATCGCAATAACTATCGCTATAAATGTGCAAAATTTCACGAAGATTGGTAAAGCCGTTTTCATGCCAACCTCGGACATGCGATGCAAAAAGTCTCACATAGAGCGCTCCGCTCGCTTCGCTCAATAAATAAATATATGTAGGTATTACAAAATATTACAACTCAGAGATGGGATTATCCACTTGTTATTGCGTAGTATCGTAGCTTGAACACAAAAATGCTGTAGCTGCGTTGTACTTGCCATCCATGAGGAATTAGAATGTAAGCAAACACACGGGCTGTTTGAATATCTAGTATCCTCCGAATGAAACGTAGCCTTTTAGCACAGAATAACAAAGAACAGAAGGTAAGTGTTGGAGCAATGAGTGTTCAAATACTTATTGATAATTATAACCCTCCTGAAATAGGGAGAGATGGAGATTAGGTCAGATAGATTAAGGGTGTTTAGGTTTCCGGATTTCCAAGTCAGTGTATGTAAGAATCTTTAAGAATTGCTAAACATATGAAAGGTGATACTAGTCCGAGGCGCACAATGCGAATTGCAGGTAATTGTGATGTTTATTTTTGAATTCATAAATCATATTTAACATTAAGGTTTATAACACAAATACACCAACACTGAACACTTAAGACTTGGCTTTGCTCCTGCACTCTTAATGTCTTGATTCACATAAAACACTTAGTGCCTACACTGAGGAAAATTACAATATATTCACGACTGAACGAAAATTGTAAAAATGCATAACATTAAAAGTAATACCAAAAAGTGTTAGTTACGAAAAAATTAAATAAATTATACCCTTAAAAATGTATCCTAAGGTACAGTAGCGCTCAAAATATTTTGACAATGCTCATTTTGTTTCTGTGTTTTTTTCTATGTTATTATTTACGATGCACCTTAACTACTGTGAGGTACACGTTGGAACATGTTTCATTGTTTATTGCGTAAACACGAAGACTTTCAAACTTGCACTCATATATATTTTGATAACAGACAACAACATAACGAAATACTAATAAAAAATCTCAAATAATTTAAAAAGAAAAGGTAATTATCAAAATACTTTTGAGCTGTCCTCGAGCAACTTATGTTTATTTTTTTTTTTGTTTGCCATTTCATAAATTTCAGGTGTCTTAATTTGTGAAACACGACATCACTTTGAATGTATTATTTTATTCAAAATAATATTGTTTTTATGTTTTTTTATGTAGTAAATTGTACATGTCAAAATAATTTTGACTACGCTATTGTATATATAACATTTCTATTGAATCATTCAATTATAGACAATAAAGAGAACTTTATTTTATATAAAGCGGAACCGGTGTCGGAGAGTTAGTTTATTTTGATATAACTTGGCTAATACATATAACTCACTACGTTAATCTCCGTTGTGGCATCTTTACAATGTTCTGCACCGCGATGTTAGGAAGATCGTTGATGTAAGAATTTATTATATTCATAACGGATAAATCTCATATCATATGAACATATTCTTACGTCATTATATGTATAGAATGCTAAAATTATCAAGTGAGTCAAACGACGACGGTGGAAATTAATTGGCCACAGGTTCGTGGTCGTGAATTTTTCACATGAAGCTAAAAAAATAGACTGTTTTGTGTTAGAGGAGGGCAAATGAGTGTGCCTCCCGCCCAAGAACTCTTACAACATCCGGGAATGGCAAGAGCGTTGTCGGCCTTTGAGGTAAACACCTTTTTGAAGGTGCCCATGTCGTATCAATTCGGAAACACCGGTCAAGGAAGTTCATTCCACATCTTAGTGGTATATGTAAGAAAGTTCCTTGAAAACACCTCAGTAAAACATTGCCACGCACCCAGGTGAAACGGATGGTATTGAAGGCGATGACGTGTTGTGCGGTGATGAAATTCGGCAGCAGCCAATAGATCCCCGTTGTAAATGCTATAAAAGACGCACAAAGAAGCTCTACGCAATGCCAAAGAGTCCAGCCGTTCGCATTATACTATTATCTGACTAGATCGAATTTGATTATATAATGAAATTAGTTTAGTCCGAATTTTGACTTCTTATAGGTTTGTTTTTATTGTAATCTTATCAAAACTTTGTTAGGTAATATAACGACCCACGTGAAATACCATGATGCATATTTTAAAACCAATGTAGGCTATTAAAATATTTATAATTTTATTATGACGAATATCTATCCATATAACAGGCAGTATATAGCAGCAGGACGCCATCTTGAGTTCGTTAAGGATCTCACGTATCAGTAAAGTCAAAGTTCATTGAAAACCTACTAAAATATCTACTTACATTTTGTAAGTTGCGTATTATGAGTTACATTTCACCCGAGCAAAGCCGGGTTTTCATCAAGTTATTTTATATTTCTAAGATGCTTATGATGTAATGATATAAAGTAATTCGGACTACTTATTACTTTTATTATAATATAATATAAAATCAACTGGAGGTAATAAAATTCTGACCTAAGTGATCTAAATATGATCTTGCTGACTACACACATGCGTTTAATGTTAATTTTTTTGATAATTTGTAAACAATCAATTTAAATAGACTAAACTCAGTGAGCTGGCTCTCGTCAAAGTATTGGATATGACGTGATCTATAAACGCTCCATAAAATGTTTATGACGGATTTAATATCGTAGTTAAAGATTTTTCCGATGATTTTATAGCTTTATATACTGTCCTGAAAGTTATTATAAAAATAATAATTACAGTGGATTTCCCATCGGCAATATATTAATTTAATTCAAATCTTTCTTCTCTTCATGAATGTTATTTACAAAACCATTCCTTATTACAATTCAAAGGCAATACAATTCAGTTATAGTTTCATTAAGTTACTGATATCTTAAGCTTCGTGTCGTTATTATAATGTATACATCAAACATTATTAAATTTGTTAAAAGAGCAACTGTTAGTCACTAGACGGTTCTTCTCAGCAGATAAGTATTCCGGGTGGGTGGTAGCTTACTTACTTTGTTTATGTGTAATAATAATTAACCATTCAAAAGTACATGTAAAGACCTACTTCAATAAAGATATCTTGAATTTGAATTTATTTAAAGCTATAATCTTTATGTAAAATGCTACACATTCATATCAATTCTTTTGGTAGAGTGAATTAAACTGAAGACAACAAATAACAGGATTTTCAATTTCAGAAACATAAATATTAGATTATTAGAGGTAGGCACTTCGATGAAATAGTAATAGATTGCAAAATGGTTGCACCGATTCAAAAACTAAAAGCATATAAACAAAAAGTACACGCATTAGATTCACCTCTATCATATAAACAGTTGAGGAACACGTACAAACATTGTTTTATATATATATATATATTTATAATAACATCGCTTATATTCAGACCTGACTAACCGTGCTTTTCCTGGCTCCAAGACAAGAACGCTTCAACCTTTTTGACGTCATCACACCAGAATATTTTTGTGTTATAATTTAAAATATAACCATAGACATGTTTACATTTTTTTTAATAAGAATATCAGTAATATTAAAAAAAAATATATGTATATTTATTGGAAAATCGCCAACACTTAGTTTTATTAACAGTAATTTGTAGCAGCGACTTAATTTGACTAATACTGGTCCGCTAGAAATGTACATTTATAACAGGAATCTTTTTTGACATTGATGACTTACAGTCAAAATTAATAAACGATCCTTATCTAATTTTATAACAAGATTGATATAACATTTCTTGAGTTATTTTAATCCTGTGGATTATTTCTTACAGCAAATACATTTCAATAACCAAAAACATAACGAATAAACCATGTGTTTAGGAATTAAAATGTAAAACAAAACCATTCTCGACCTGATATACGACCATTGAACCAAACGTTATTTACGACCTCTGCGTGTTCTCAAGCGTCCATTACCAGTCGCGTAAACGTCGATACAATCGCTCTGAAGATGTACGACCTCACGGAGTATTATTGTTTTATTGTTTGAAGATTTGTTTGTCATTAAATACAATTGGTCTGTTATATTCATTTATTGTTTGTTGTTAATTATTGTCTACAGACAATGATTAAATCCTGTGTGATCGATGGAGAAATTATATATATATATATATATATATATATATACTATATAACTAGGGGTGCCAACAGATCCTCAATTTTGATTCGCTGCGCTCGCGAAATCTCGGGTGCCGTTTGCATATTGAGCGAAGCGAGATCAGTATAATCACTCATCGTTATGGACAATGTCGGTAATGTAGGAGATTTCAGTTTTTTGCCGATTATTCTCAACGACATGACGTTTTTCAAATTTTGTTTTTAAAACCATCACCCAATGTGTGTGTTTTTGATTGCAAAACTTCAAAATTTTTCGTCAAGTGGTTTTCGAGCCTATTCGTGACAAAGAATGTGAAAAAGTCTTCAGTAGAGCGCTCCGCTCGCTTCGCTCAATTGAAATTGAAGTGTCCGTTAAAACTACTAAAAAACGTTCCGCGCGAACGAAGTTGTCGTATATATACGTGTATGTATATATATATATATAGGTACTTATATATATATATATATATATACGTATTTTAAATGTAATAGATATCTACAAAATTTTATTAAAATCGATTCAGTGGTTTCAAAGATTAGTATAAAACGAGTCATTATATTATATATAAAGATATTCAATACAAACATATTTTTAGGAGAATAGCTTAGGTTAAATAAATTGCAATAGGTAATAACCTTGTATTACTATTACATGAGTAAATCAAGTATTGGTCTAAAAATATAACAACAATTTCAACCGTCGTATTTTAAAACGTTGTTAAATAAAAAATACAGATTATGACAACAGAAGATGTTAAAGATAATAAAACATACTGGCTATTGACAATTACATATTGTTTGAAGCCACTCACAGACTACAAAATGATATGAGAAATATAGATAACTATAAGAACTCTCAAATCAGGACATTATAAAATACATATTAATTAAAATTTCATCGTTGAACGAAATTATATATTTAAAACACGACGTGGGTGTGAAAACAAAAAAAACTATTTGTTTATATTAAAAGGTTGTTAAATCGCTAACTTTTTTGCGGTCATTTTTAGTGTATTATTTACGACGGATATAAAATTCGTTACAAAAACAAATAATGTTCTAGTTCTAGAGTTTTATTTACATAAACTTTTGCTAATGCATTTAAGAAAAAACGTTATAATCAAATTTTATCTGACAGCGGCTTTTATTTACGTATTCATACCTAGTACATAATATTTGTGCAAAACATATTTGATTAAATTACATAGTACAGATAAATGTCTTAAAAATAATAAATAGGATTCAGAGCTACTCGAGCTAATCGAGCTCCACGTCCATTCTTTACCTACATATGGTAGGGCGATTATTAAAACCTAAGGTCAAAGGTCAAATATTTCGCTTCCTATGGGTTTTCGCTGTTTGTATTTATCTTAATATATAAAGCACATAGACACTCACTCACTGACTCATTCATCGCTCTACAGACCAAATCGTAATACCTAGAAAGCTGAAATTTGGACACAAGATTCCTGACATATTGAATAGGTGCAATAAGAAAGGATTTTACAAAGGTCCAAACCGCTCCAAAATTACAGCTAAAAAACTGCAAAGTTTACCACCGCTCCCTCCTTCTTCCATTGCATTGCAGTAGAAATTTAAATTATTTGGCCAGTCACTATGTTTATTCTCAACACGCTGAGATGTGAGAAACAAGAGTGTACCTACAACCCGATAGGAATGAAACTCTGTGATTATCAAACTCAAGGCTTTCTCGCACTGATAGCGAGTCATGATGGGTTGGAGGATAGAGCGTGTATGTGTGAAGGGTAGGGCCATGGGTTCAATATTCACGAAAGTCAGTTTTTGTTTTATTCCCGTCGCGAAGCACGGGTAACCTGATAGTAATCAATATTGTAAAGGATTCAATTCCCTACAACTTTTGTTTCTAAAATTTGTTTATACGTTGAATCTTTTATTAGATATCACGCGCTTAGAACATGATTTAGGTTTCTTACTATTAAGTTAGTGAAGTTATTAATATAAATTACATTAGAATGCAGATCTAATTTGAATATTTTCATTTTATCTGTGCAAAACGTGGCTAGAAACCTCAATATAGTCCTTACATGTCTCTTATATCCCAATAATATTCATATTCATGACGTTATTACATCATGAGTATGTTATGAGTAGATCATATCATAACACCATAATTCTAATCAGTGAAATAAGAAAGTTCTCGAACAATGAAACAAGACTTCCCTAATTTGTATGTGTTTTGTAGGCATACAGATATATAAGGTTTAGTCTTTAAAATACACGTCTAATTAAACTTTTTACTGATTGACTTACAATAACCGTTTTTGTCATATAGATATTGTTGGTACAAAATTAATATGTAAAAGTAATCCAAGAATATCGAACAAAGAATTCTGTGCCATGATAATTATAATGTAATATAACAGTTATCCCCCCTATTACACGATAGTTTCGTTCCGCGTTGTAGGAAAATGCAGGAATTGTAGGAATTGTAGGAATATTCTTGTATAACGCGCTTATATGATCGTATAACGCGTTATAAACCAATAATTCTCATTTAAGTTTTCTCGTTAAAGGCGGTTTAAATGGAATATTAAGAAAGAACTTCATTTAATTTAATTTTTCATTAATTTTATTTATTTCCATAACAGCACAATGTGCAAAGGTAAGCGAAATTAATTATGAACTGTAAAAAATCACTATAAATTTCATAGTATAGAAATATACGTGGGAAACCCCGCGTTATATGAGCGAAAACACGTGTTATAGGGACTGAAATAGCGTTATAGAGGATATTATTGTACAGTAATAATCATTCTAGATTTATTTTCATCAAATTGTTAACACCGCCCTCTCTGTAATTTACATGGTACTAAGTATAAAGTAACATGAGTACGATGTAGACTAGCTGCAGATCAGATCAGATCAGACAGAGTAAATCTTATTTCTTTTTATTGCTTTAAAACTTTTTACTATTTATTAAATAAATCATAAGTGGCGGCATGTTACTCACACGCCGAAATCGGTTTTATATTATATGTATTCAAGAAAGTCAACAACAAAAAATCTTTCTTAAAAATTACACTATTTATGGTAATAAAAATAAATAAAAAACAAACATTGATTTATTGATCTATTTCATAAATACATTAAAGATGGAATTAACGGCCTTAATCGTAATTAAAAAGTTAATTTTAATGGTAACGGCCTGTTATGGTGGTACAAACTATGACCTTAGAACTAATTGCGTTTTACTTGGAGGTTGACATCATTGCTTCCAGATTCTTCATTTCAGCTGTAAAATAAATATTTTGTTAACATATCTTATATTTATACGAAGTTTAAGACAATAATGTATAAATCATTGAAAATTATTTGTTTTACGATTGACAGTTTCATCATTTACTTAGCAATAATTTATATATTTCATAAAACTCAATATATATCTGGAGTAATGAGAAATGTTATAAAAGTTATTATAACTGATAAAAAAATCAAAAAGGTGGATCAAAAATGTCAATATATCATAAAATACTTAAAAACCTGTGCAGTTTGTTGACTTTGTATTAAATAATATCAGTATAAGCCCCATTCTTAATTATAATGTCAGTTTCCTTTTATCTTCTACTTGGCTTTAATTAAATTAACAGAAAAATATTAATACAAACCTGCGGAAGCAATAGCCTTTTCCTCTTTGAGCTTAGCGTCCCTGATGACCTTCTCCTTGGCTTCAATTTCACGGAACTTAGTCTCCTTCTTGGATAGTCTGTTCTGGTGGAACATGCCATATGCAACACCCAAGCCGAGGAACGACCATCGACCGAACTAGAATTACAATCATGAAGTCTGTTTATTGTAGAAAACTAATTATTAAATAACTATTGTATGTGGACGTTTTAACTCCTATACTGTCTGATTTTAAGTTATAAATGAATTTGAAGCAGGATTTCATAATTATTCCTAAATAAAAGTCATATAATCGGTTACTTAGTTGGTATAGTAAAGCTTAAGTTTTTATCTCACTGGAAACAGGAATATTTTTAGTCAAAGGCGGGATTAAGAATGCTAATCGCTCTGCTGTATAGATTACTCTACTACTCGCAAATAATAATCATTCTTAATATAAATAATGAACTTGAAACAGAAATGTATATTTTTTGAAAAAGGAATGAAGTCCGAAAACACTGTTACATAATTAATATTTTGATATATTTTATTTGCTTACCCTGATTAAAGGAGATACTCGCACTGGAGGTCCATAAGGCAGTTCAGACATTTTAGCAAATTTTTGGGATATTATAATCTAAAGAGATTTTTTGGTAAATCCTAGAAGTTTGTAAGCCCTATATAGGTTATAGTTCGATGTTACCAGTCAAATTAATAGTGAATATGATGGCGAAAATATAGAAAACATTGTGGCAAAAGAAAAAATATAGACATTAAAATTATAGTAAAACATACATATACAAATAATTATTTTAATATTGAGCAGCATTAACTATACATTGTTTAATATTTAAAACACAAATAATTATACATATACATATCTATTAATCCTTAACTTATCAATTTAGTATTGCATATTATTTTATAATTAGAATTATTTGTAAAATATTTATTTCGATAAAAACTCTTTCTAAAATAAAATATTGTATAGTTTTAAGCGTGTGCATGCGTATAACGAAATGTAAAAAAGTATGAATTCGACATTGACAACCCACAACATCATTCATGATTCATGAATGAGAAAAGTCAAAATGTGACGTTACAGCCATTTTCATTCGAGTCATTCAATATATACGATTGATAATTCCGTATTCCAAATTCTAATCAATCAGTCTGCAATATGGCGGTAATGGTGTCGTTGGTGTCTGTTGCAGTTTCGATATTATACACACCGGTTTTACTTCTTATTTTGTGTGTGATATTTTTGGCCTCTATCGGAAAATCGCTAGGAGTGAGACGTCTCTATGTGAATATTTTACTGAAACTATTTGAAGTAAGTATTTTGTTAAGCAATCTTTATTATCGGTACCCACGAATTAATGATAATTCTTTTCGTGTAATATGATTCAGCAGTACTTTGAGACACAAGGTCTCATGTTTAATTTAAAAACTAAATACATACTGTTTACATCGTCCGGTACGACGCAACATGGTCATTTAACTACCGCATTTTTGTTTGTATTTACGTAAGCAACACGTTTTTAAATTTTAAATGGCTGGATACTTACTTTGAATTAGACCCTTAGAAATTTAATATTTACCATTATTTTAATACATATAACTCAACTTTATTTTTAAAACCGTATATATTTAACGTTATAACCTTTATGATTATATTAATATAATTTATACCAATATGATATCAATGTTTTGAATATTTTTTTTATTTGTTAATTCCTAATGAGCATACATATAGCCAAAGTACGTGATATTAGATACTCGGAGTAAAACATTTTCTTACACAAATCATCTCATCTCTGAGCGCAGGTAATAAATAGTAATTACATAAATTATGGAGCCATTACTAGATACAGTCTTGCACAGAAATGATAAACTGAAAAAGATTACAATATAAATAATGTAGTATCTAATTTTATTTATTAAAAAACATACATATTTAATTATGCACGAACATTTGCCTTGATAAATAGGTGAATGCAATATGCATAACAAGGAAACTCTATTTCCTGATTGAATTAAATGTTTAGCTTTTGTTTAGGACAATGAAATAATAAATAAAAGTCAGTAAGAATTATCATGAACATCAATAATAAATCCTTTAAACACTTTTTATTTAAACTGAAATGTGATATTTAATATATTTCATTGCATTTTGAGTGTTTACCTCCATTCTCATTGTTGGTCGTAAAAACAATACAATACTGAAAGTTTTTATGTAATTGTCAAGAAAAGATTATTACAAAAACATATATATATATATATATATATACATACACACACCCACACATATATATGTATATATTTGCTACTATGGTACCTCATAATTTAGTAATAATTACAAGTATATCTGATTAATGACAGATTTATTATTGCTTTCAATAATCACTATCTTTCAATCATTATCCATCTCTAGGTGGGGTCGGTATATTTTTCTTGGTATCTCCGTCTCAACTCCTCTCTTCATAATGTCATAAAATTAATATATTAATATATATTTTAGTTACAAATCACTGATTCACAGACAGATTACACCAATAAAATGTTGTATTAGTAAATTTGGGATAAATTCACAATTTCTAGCAATCTTTTACACAAAGGTCATTTTATAACAAATGTTTGCTCAATAATTTTTTATATAGATAACAATTACTTGTTATCAGAGTTCAAAATCCAATACAATGTATACAGTATATGGATAATAAAAACAAAAGCCCCTATGATTTTATTATGGATTATATTAACACTAAACCTACCAACAATTCTTGTATACCTGTTCCTACTGCACACAGTCAAATTAACCAGTAATTAAAAGTTATTTTATTATATAACGCAGGTAATAATGGAAATAACTAAAAGTAAAGAGTTTAGAAAATATTATATGCATATTCTAAGAATTGTCATGTAGTTTGATAACAATATTATAACGTTTAAAAATGTGTAAGTTTTACAAAAGTTTAAGAACGGTCAATTTGACCTGTACTTGGTAGGTTTAGTGTTAATAAAAATGCAACTATGTCCATAGATAGCACTGATTGCTAATTGCCATTACTAATTTTATTATCTGTTACCGAGTGAAAATAAAGAAAGATAAAAAAAGATATGTTTAGATAAATACCAAATTAACTCAAATCTACTATAATAATGACTTCAAATCTCAATTTGATGTTATAACAATAATATAATAAATATATTCACAGGATTATTTTTGTTCACGTTTCTTTGTTTCACTTCAAGACAAAGTCCTTTGTTATATATTAAGTGATATAAAACTAACAAAGCATTTGTTACATTTTACATACATATGTATTATTATTTTTATTTGTTTGAAAATGTTAATTTATAAAATGTCATTTGGATTTGATATCCCACTTACTGAGAAGAATTTAAAGGCGATATAATATAACATAAGAAAAATATAGTAAATACGGATGAAGGGGGGGACTGTTAATTTGTTTTTTTGAGTGTTATTAAATGTCCACGCGGACGGAGTCGCGGTGTACAGTTAGTATCGTGAAGTGGATGGTTAAATGTTTGAAATCTCTGTATAACTCTTAATATATATCCCACTTGTAATTGTTGTAGTATTTTTCTTTTTCTGTGTATTTATACTTTGTATGGTAAATCTGCCATGTTTATTAGAATGAATGCGTGAGGGTTTTTTAAATTCGAACGGCAAGTATGAGAATTCAACATTGTCACGATAGCTCAGTTGTTGAGCGGCGCGACGTATCGAAAAGATAGCGGATTCGAGTGCTGGTCGTGCATTTTTTTGCAATTAAATTGCGTTATAGAGATTGTTTTAATATTTTCACACCGTTGGTTATTGAAATAAGTAAGACACAGAATATATATATATATATATAGTTTGCATTTTTTTTAAAGACACCTGCCTGCGTAATCGTTGACGCATTTCGTATTACGAAGGTTAAAGGTCAAAGGTCAAACTTAATATTTTTCTAATTATAAGCAGAATATGTTAAAAATATTATTACATACTGTTATTTTTTTTTAGTTATTTTTCTTTGTTTTGTAGTTTGTGCTTCTAGTGTTGTTTTTGTATTAGACATTGATATAACTAAAAATAAATTTAAAAAAAAAAACAAATATTTATATTTTTGTGCCGTCTAATCTCCGAAACGGCTGAACCGTTTTCAATAGGACTTTCGCTGGTGGTTAACTGATGTTATAAGGAGTTTTTGAATAATTTTATTTTTAAAAACTTTTCACGCGATGAAGGTCGGGGGCACAGCTAGTGTTTAATGTAAATTTATCATTGAATTCATGTTTATTTCAATCAGGCGTACATTGCATTCAGGAGAAGTGACTATTAGCACAGAACCTGTCAGATTTCTATGAATTCTTAGCTGAGTATATGAAGTCATAATCAGAATACAGTTCCAAAGGGTTCCATAAGTCAATGGGGAAGAACCGGTCAGAATTCTATTTATATTTAGCTGAGTATATGAAGTCATAATTAGAATTTATTAAATATTTACATATACTAGTGGTCGCCCAGTGGTCGAAATTCGACCATATAAGAAATTTAAATTGTAAGTGACTTAATATACATTATTAAAATATAATATTAAAACATTACTAAGGCTCTACTGTCAAAAACTAAACTACTGTTACCACAGATTTGGCAGAGACTGTTATTTGCCAATTTCTTTTTTGAACAAATTATATGAAATTAAAAGAAAGTAAAATAAAGAATATCTATTTAAAAAAATGTTTACTAAAACAAAACACAACAATTTTATCTTGTCATTTAAAGTGAGTAAAATATGAGCATGAAGCAATCCTCTTTTTTGAAATTCAATTGTGTAAATGAGTGCTTCAACTTTACCAAAGATATTATTTTGTATAAGGCCCTCTATGAATGCTTTCAATTTCGACTTGAACACATGTATAGTAATATCAGGTCTAAAATTAGGAGCTTCACCTACACCAATGTTGTTCACTATTTCTGGCCATCTTGGATTGCAAGTCATTGTAATAAATAAGGAAGGTTTTCCGTAATGTTGTACAATTGACATTGCATCTAAATAATTCTGATACATATTTGTTGGTGATCCATTCAATGAAGATGGTAAAATTACTCTTCGGCCAACATTCCTGGCATTCATGTCCAATTCTAAGTAGTCTGTTAAATTGTTGTAAACTTCAGACCTAAGACTTGTTTGATTTTGTCAAATGAAGTGTAATCGTGAGTCCTCTATTCTCACATACATATCAACAATCCACTGCAGAAATAGTTTTTGTGAATGGTGTAACATGCTGAAATCATCTCTAATTGCTAGTCAATAGGCTGTATACTGAAGCATGGTTAATTTATTTCTGGGTGCTCTTGAAATAGATGTAGTTGGTGTATTATGAGCAATATTGATATGCCACCCAGTATCATCGTTGGGAAAAAGCAGTGGGTACGCTAAAAGGTCTAATGATGAGTCCAAAACTGAGATATTCTTAATTATACCATTAACATTATGTTGTTGTTACATGTTTGATTAATACATATGTTCTTGTAATCTATAATTAATGGCAGTGTCAACATCATAAAAATATAATTGTGCATAACATGGTGAGCGACCATATGCGGCAGTCATTGGGCCTGATCTGTGATAAAAAACATCATGTATTTTGAAATGATACACTCCACTTGTAACTGCCTCAGCAACTTTGGCTTCTGAGCTAACCATAGCAAAACATGAATTATATTTCCTAATATTTGCAAAATAATTTTTTGATTTACTTTTTATTGAAGGTTAATTTGAAGTAAGTCCATCATATAATATTTTAAACCAAATATTCATTTTGACTTAAGGGTGGTAATATTGCTTTACCCTTGTGACAACATGAAGTGAATGCAGTTCAGTCGCCTTAAGTCACTTCAGATTCAAAATGTTTCGCATTGCAAAACCTGCACTCTAAATTAATTAATCCACAATCATAACTTAAAAACACATTTGGAATGACATTTAGAGCACACTTAAATGCATCTCTCAAAATCATATTACTATCTAATACTGCTGATGAGGAATTATTCCTGCCTCTTAGAGAAATATTCCTTCTTCTTTGTCTCTCACTCCGACTCGTTAATGTTCTATGTCGAGGCATAATTAAAGTTCTTTCATAGATTACTGAAATCAAGAAGAGAAAAAGTTTTTACCTGTATGATGAATTCTTAATTCTGATAATTCTTACACAAAATCACTTATTTATCCTAAAGTATATGCAATCACTGAAATCGTAAACTACAATAATTGCTTTGAACCAGCAATTGCAAAAAATTTTGTACCTGAATGTTGTTATTGCAGATTGCTGCTACAGTACTTTCTTTATGCATATAATGATAGTCCTTGAAAGACGACGATACGTTTAAATGTATCTTACTGCTACACAACTCATATAAATTTGTATAAACGCTCAGTATTTCACGTAGTATTCGTCAAATAAAACTTTAATTAACTTTAAACATTCAATAAAACCACAACAAACAAACTTTTCAACTATGTCTATAAAAGTCAAACGAAACAATTTGACCACAGAGTATGTATGCGTGTGTCAAATGCATGCTGGTTAGTATAATGTTTTATTAACTGATTTAATGTATTTTTTATGCATTATTATTAAAATCTTTTTTTATATTTAATTAAATGAGACAAATTAAACCTTTTTTTTGAGTACTCTGTCTATGCACAAAATGAAAAACAAAAGAAACCATTTGACCACAGAGTATGTATAGGCAAATATATATATTTTTGATATGTCAATGTCAGTACTCTAAGTCTGTAGTAAGTATGTGTGTGAATTTGCATGGTAGTGTGTGTAATGTTTCTATGTATATAGACAAAATGAAAAACAAAACAAACATGTGTGTGTGAAATTCATGGTAGTGTGGGTAATGTTTTATTTATTGATTTAATGTACTTTATAAGCATTATTATTGAAAAATATTAGCGTTCTGCACTTCTCCTGTACGTAAACTATAAGTGTGCCAAATTTTATGCTCCTGCGTCCGCGCAATTTTCGTAAAAAGGGGTCCAAAGTTTTGGCATCACGTATTAATATATAGATTCATGTGTTCATACATTTATTTACTTTTTTCCATAGAGTACTATTAAATTGCAAGAAATTATAATAAAAATTATACTAATGATAATGATAGTGACGAAAAATCTGTATAAAATGATAATATTGTCTGTCTGCCTCTATTTATGTATGTATGTATATCGTACCACCTAAAAATACTGGACCGATTGTAACTTAATTTTCACCATTGGAAGATTATAAATAAAATAGGTTATATAAAATCGAGAAATTTAAATCGAATATTTAGCGAAAATATATCTAAAACACCACACTCATCTAAGGTAACCATCATGACAGGACCAGACTCCAGGCCCCGGGGCAATGAAGAAGTGGAGGCCCCAAATTATTAATTATTTTCCAAATACTTTTTTTTTCGGTTTACTGTTAAAAAAAGTATTATCCACAAATAAAATTATTTCAACACAGTAAGTAGTAATTTGTTAAAATTATTAAAAACTAAATTAACGTGTTAACGAATGGACGTTTGTCAGATAAATGGAAACTTGTAATCAAGGCTCTCTGATGTAACGATAAAAATATTATTGTTTCTGCAAGTATATTAAGTATAAATGGGCCCGGGGCAGTAGCCTCGCCTGCCAACCCTTAAGTTTATAGATTAAGTTACATTGAAAATTACATTATACGCTAATAGTGTGTATCTTATATGTATGAATATATATAAATATATAATTGAATATACATGCACATATATATAAATATATATATATGCATGTATATTCAATTTTCCTATATAGAAAGTAATGTACGGAACGTCACGGGAATAGCTTGTAATTAAATAAGTAAAAATATATAAAAAAGAAATTAACAAATATTTCAGTACTAAAACACGGAGCCTAATCACGCTCGATTTATTAATCCGGACGCTATAAATATAAATAAGTAAATAATAATATTTATATATCTGATAACCCACAGACAGTTCTCACAAACGAGTTGTTACGGAATATTACTAACCAATATATATATATATATATATATTACATAATAATTAAATGTTAAATATCTTAGTGTTGTGTTTTTAGTTCTCTTAGTATTTTTTTTTTTTCATAAGATTTCTATATCAAAATATTGTCCAACTGATTGGTATTTTTCATGAATTGACTATAAATATAAATTTTAAAATTATTCCTTAAAATTACGTGTTGATAATTACTAAATATATCAAACGATGATTTGGTAGTTTGATGCTTTCAGTGAGGACAATTCTCAAAAAAACAATTAGTAACTAAGAAGTCTACTTTCGCAACTATTTATAGACATTTGATTAAAATAATATAATAAAAAAATAATTAAGAACTCTTTACATAATCTAGATAAGGCCCCTCAGGCTCCTTATATTTTCAAAACGGGGGCCTTTTATGTTACCCAATTTCAAAAGAAAAACTTTAAAATATTTAATGTACATGTATTTTTTAAATATAATATAATGAATATGTAACATCCTTTTCCTGATACTATTTAAAGAAACCTTTGCTTGGAGGTCATACTAAAATATATATTTGCTTTTAGTTAACGTTGTTTAAATAAAGTGTATTTTAAAAATATCAGGGATGGCTCAAATAATATTAATCCGGCTCTGTTGGGTTCGGTTCGGTCAGGTTCCCTTTCCTATGTTCCTAAACTATGAATTATGGTCATAGTACTTTTTTTATCTCAATTTTTTTTTATCTAATGCCTGTCATCGGATGGCAGTTTCTTAGTTACAAGAGTTACATGACTAATGGTATAATAAAAGTATGGTAATAAAAATTATATAATTACCCAAACAAAAACAAAACCTCATAAAACTAATACATTCAAATCCATTGAAGTTAATATAATTTTTCCGTTAGATAATATATAATTATAAAGTTCAAAGTTTAATAATCACTAGCACGTAAGTATGACATGTATTCGCGATAACTGGCCGTGGTTGACTTTGACCCAGTGGCATATGAATGCAAACAGATAGGTTTAGACTGGAAATTAATAAACTATCCCGATACAAATGATGCTAGTTTATACTCAAATGACACGATTTGAGTGTAAGAATCTCGGATTGAAGATTGACTGATAAGTTTGTGTAAATTTAATATATATATATACTAGCTAATTTCCTCCCGCTTTGCTGGTCGCATTATTAATTTGGATATGAACTTAGGTTGCTATGGTTACCTTTGTCATATTATCCGTTGTCATCTTAACCTTTGTTATATTAACTCCTACCCCGTGCTAAGTGTATAGCTCCTACATGTTTAAAACTTAGCGAAATGCAAAAAGTTGAAATCCGTTGTGATAGGAATTCCGTAAAATCCGTTCTCAGTGGACGTCTACGTCACAAAGGAAGTAACGTATGTAAAATTCTAAGTAATTCGGACATAAAGTTTCCGAGATTTCGTGATGACTCAGTGAGTGGTAATCAATATATATATATATAAATCACATGTTAAGTGTTATCATATAAAAATAATCAGACGCAGATATATTATTTTGTAAGCCACTTGTTGTGTAACTCCGTCTGCTTTTTATAGTAATATAGAACACCTAGATCTTATATGTTTATCTCTTAATCGATAGTGTTTCTGATTAAATGAATCAACTACATATAAAAAACATAACTTTAATTAAATTGTATTAAGTCGCAGTACCGGTCAACGCTCCACAACATGAAGACAAACGGACAATCTCGCGTATGTTAATAAACAACGATAAAGGTTCCAATATCATGATTACAATGATAACAACTCTGTAATCACAATTTCTTTACCGTTTGTATCGAGTTTGATTAAAAAATATTATATTTTGATTTCAATTTTATATGTGGATCCATAGAAACGGACAGTTTGGTTCAGAAAGAAAAATGATTGTGCATCTGTCTCTCACTAATGTTGGTGGTGGATGATGGTGTCTCTTTCGTTTTGTTCAACATTCAAGGCCATTTTTGAATTGTTAATCCTTGGGCGTATTGGGACAATGAGGCCCCTATGACAATAATTTATTTAATACACATAAAAAATCACTTGAATTAGGTTTGGGATGTAATTTTGACAAATCCAGGCCTCCTGCGATCGGGGGCCTTGAGTCCCGTGACGCCTTTAATACGTCCATACGTCTTATAAATTCAAAGTCAAATAATAATGTCCTACACTTGTAAATTGAAAATAAACAAAAAAACATGACTAATATTTAATATTATATTAGTCTTAAAGTTTAATTTTGTAATTCCATATTAACAGCTTTTCAATAAACGCATATGAAGTGCATACGGTACTTACATATTTTTTGTTTATTTGTCTGTCTGTTTGTTCCATCTAATCATTCAAACGACTGGACCGATTTTAACACGACTGTCACTGGCGGATAAGTTATCTTATAAAGAGTGATTTAGGTCGCTTTTATTTAAAAAATATAAGCGAACGAAGTCGTAGGAACAGCTAGTGTTAAATAAAATAAAACAAAAAAGTTTAGTAATATATATAAAAAGATATTATTAGGATAATTTATATTAAAACGTTATTATATAATAACAAATCAATTACAAAATCCAAACCAATCCAATCCAAGCTTACGTAATTAAATATATTATCGATTATTCAAGATTATAATTCTTATCGTATAAATCTGCAAAGTGCTTTATTTTTAAATAACATAATCTTATAGATTTATCGATAAAAATGAAATTAATATATTAAATGAAATTAGATAATTACAAAATGGCGAATGTTATTTGCAAGTGCGAGTTTAGTGTATTGCACTGGCTTAAACAGTGTCCAATTTATAGAGCACTAGATCAATTAGCCTTATGAAATAGACTATGAAGACTAGTGAGTGTCATACACTACTCTGTTTAGTGCGACAGATTATCAAAGAGGATCTTATAACTAAGACAATAAGGTCCCTTTTCTAGTGGGTGCTGAGAAGGGGGAGGGGGGGGGGGTTGAGACTTTTAAAGATTGCGGCGCTAATCGCGTTATATAATTGGTGTGAACTATTTCTGGGGTCAAATAGTTTGAAATCGGATAGCATAATGGGGTCCATTTTGTTATCTATTCAGACTATTTATAAATGAAATGGTTGTTATGTTATATGTACGTTAATAATAGCTCTTGATAAAAATATATGTTTTGTTCCCGGCTCCGTCCACGGTGGTAGTGGTCGTTCCAGAAATTACTAACAAACAGACATGAAATAATTTTATCATGAATTTGTATTTTATTCCCTCATATCTATAGTTTTAATTTTTTTTTTATTTGACATTTTTTAAAAAGAAAATATTTATTCGATTGCCTCAGTAAAAATGAAATGTAAATGAAGAGGAAAAATTTACATTTTTATGTTGTTTTTTTTTTTTTATCTAACCATATTGAGAACATGGCCGCCATGTAATAGACTTTCCATTTAAATCAGTTGTAATGACAGATTACATTTTTTTTTACATTTAAATTAGTTGTTTTAAACGTAAATAATTCAACCCATTGTGTGCGAAGAAATGTTATTATTACACAACACAAGGTTATAACAAAAGTTTTTTAAAAAAAGTTTATAAATAAAAATAAGTATTTTTTATTGTTGTATGTTTCCGTTGAATAAAAACGGTATATGAATTATATAGATTGCGATACTATATACTCTGTGACCCTTATCTTACATACATATCGTCTTTCCCTGAAGAGTAGGGAGAGACCATAGACTTGCCCTTGCTCCTTCTCACATCTCTTTCGCTTCTTCTGCTCTCATAAGCCCCTTCATACTCGCTCGACACTTCAGGGTACTCTTGACCTATCCCTTCAAACCATCCCCAATCTGACCGAGGATCCTGTTCCGACCTTTCCATTCGATGTGTTACGATGTCCGTTTGCGCCTATCTCCAAAACCATTGAAGCCATTCCACTGAAATTTTGTAGATATCTAGCCTAGTCCAACTAAAACGATAGGATAGTTTGTCTAAGTATTTCTATTATTTATAGTTTATAAAAGCAACAAACAACGTGCGTGTTCTGTTTTTTTTGAAAGAATATTTTATGTTTATATAAATTTTAAAGTGTATGTGAAGTCGCCCACAACAGCTAGTGTATGTTGATAATTCCTTGCAGTATGGCAGACAGCACATTGAAGTTGCCAAGAAATTGCAGCGAAACGACAGCTCTGATGAAGAGGAGACGCCGACGCCCGACGACAAGCCGCCGTCGGCGATCATCAAGGAGAATGGAACTAATGGTAAGATGATATTAGGGATGGTACCACAGAGGGATCAGCGTCAAGGAGCCCTTACAGCAACTATAGCGAGTGATAAGGCGAAAGCCCAAACATTCCCCTTCCAACCCCCACCACTTCTTAAAGATTTGTATATTTGCAAATCGTTTAAAAAAAAAATAAACTGCTCTGAATTCAACAATTTATCTCTTTCCAAGTAAATTTCTTTTTAAATTCAAACTGCCATGGTTAGAGTTTACGATTTGTTTCAGGTACCAAGATGAGTGTGATAGAACGACAAGAGATCCTTGGACCCTCGCCGGAACTCAATTACAAGAGAAGCATGAGCCAGGAGCATCTCTCTAACGGACATAAACCGGAACTCAAGCCGGAGGTTGGTCTTTCTTACTTGGATAGGCGAACACCGAAAAATTTATTGTTGCAATTGCCTTTTAAGTGTTCAATCTACTTTCTCCTACACTCCGAGATCCAATTTATTTTGGTATATACAGTAGTACATATCCCAAATCGTCTCTCCAGAACGGTCTGGAGTTCCATCTCCACCACTGCATGGACCTAGTCCGTGCTGGCGCTGAGGCTATCATCGAGGACCAGGTCACCTCCGTGTTTGAGGCTGAGGAGCTCCGCAGCTGGAATCTTCTCACGAGGACCAACCGGTAGGACTCCGTCGCCTTGAACCCCCCCTCCTCGTCGTACTCTTTACTAACTTCACTTCCATTGCAGACAGTACGAGTTCCTCACGTGGCGTCTCACCATCATATGGGCGATGGGCTTCGTGGTCAGATATTTTTTCCTGCTACCGCTGAGGATTGTGATATTTGTTATTGGAGTAAGATTTTCTTTTTATATAACACATATTTTCAAATCTTACTATTTTTAGACAACCAAGCAATTACACGTCAGGTAACATTCAGCCCCTACTCCGAATATAATAAATTATTACCAAACCTTAGTTTACCAATTAATACCCTCTTGTATTCACTAATAACATATTTCTTGACAATCGAGCAATTACACGTCAGGTAACATTCAGCCCCTACTCCGAATGTAATAAATTATTATCAAACCTT
This sequence comes from Melinaea marsaeus rileyi, assembly GCA_918358865.1. Taxonomy (NCBI): domain Eukaryota; kingdom Metazoa; phylum Arthropoda; class Insecta; order Lepidoptera; family Nymphalidae; genus Melinaea; species Melinaea marsaeus. The sequence continues at coordinate 14,955,319 of OU911085.1, forward strand.
AGTTTACCAATTAATACCCTCTTGTATTCACTACTAATAACATATTTCTTGACAATCGAGCAATTACACGTCAGGTAACATTCAGCCCCTACTCCGAATATAATAAATTATTACCAAACCTTAATTTACCAATTAATACCCTCTTGTATTCACTACTAATAACATATTTCTTGACAATCGAGCAATTACACGTCAGGTAACATTCAGCCCCTAGTCCGAATATAATAAATTATTACCAAACCTTAGTTTACCAATTAATACCCTCTTGTATTCACTACTAATAACATATTTCTTGACAATCGAGCAATTACACGTCAGGTAACATTCAGCCCCTACTCCGAATATAATAAATTATTACCAAACCTTAGTTTACCAATTAATACCCTCTTGTATTCACTACTAATAACATATTTCTTGACAATCGAGCAATTACACGTCAGGTAACATTCAGCCCCTAGTCCGAATATAATAAATTATTACCAAACCTTAGTTTACCAATTAATACCCTCTTGTATTCACTACTAATAACATATTTCTTGACAATCGAGCAATTACACGTCAGGTAACATTCAGCCCCTACTCCGAATATAATAAATTATTACCAAACCTTAGTTTACCAATTAATACCCTCTTGTATTCACTACTAATAACATATTTCTTGACAATCGAGCAATTACACGTCAGGTAACATTCAGCCCCTACTCCGAATATAATAAATTATTACCAAACCTTAGTTTACCAATTAATACCCTCTTGTATTCACTACTAATAACATATTTCTTGACAATCGAGCAATTACACGTCAGGTAACATTCAGCCCCTACTCCGAAGGTGCTGACAATGGTAGTGACGTTGTCGCTCATCGGCCTCCTACCGAGATGTCGGTTCCGGCTCATTCTAGGAGCTATGGCCTACAAAATATCGATGCGTAACCTCCTTCGCGGTGTGTCCGTCGTAACCAGCTTCCACGATCTGGAGTTCATGCCGCGCTCCAACGGCTTCTGCGTCGCCAACCATACCAGCCCCATAGACGTGGCAGTGCTAAGTGCCAACCGCTGCTACTCCTTGGTAGGACAGAGTCGACGATTGTCTGGTGCCGATTGGGGCTGATGTGCTTGTTGTTGTGACGTCCTTGTCCTGTTCCTTTTTGGGTTTTACAGCATCTTTTATAGCATTTTGGTATCATACTATGTGTAACATAAACTGCCCCGTAACTTTATGGTTTCAAACATTCTTAAGGTTACGGGGCACTTGGACATCATCAGTACAAACAGTGCAAACACTGTCTAGTGACATTAAATACAACCAAGTGAAATCACAAGTGTTCACAAGAAGCCTCGAAGACCAAACGGGTGGTAAAAAAAACACAATCTAGCCCCAAATTAACGTAGGTGTGGTGGCTGATCGCGTGCACGGCGGTAGTGGGTACGCTCCCGGACGGTGCGTTCAAACATCGCGTCAACGAGACGCTATCGCTGATGGTGTTCAACTTCCTGTCGCGGTGTATCTCGTCCGTGGTGACGTACCACGATAGGTGTCATCGGCCCCAGAGCGGTATATGCGTCGCCAACCACACCAGCCCCATCGACGTGCTGGTGCTGATGTGCGACCGGTGCTACTCGCTGGTGAGTATTGGTTCGCGATCTTGCCCCGATGATGCAGGAGTATGTGGTGATCACTTTCCATCAGGTGATCGAAAGACCTTTAAAAAAAGTACATTTAAAACTTAGATATCTATTAATTACAGAATGCCGAAAATAATTTTTTTTCACTTATTCATTAAGAAAACGACACATTTCTTCATTATATAAGTCGGGACCATGCTATTAAAGAGCTTGATCAGCTTTCATTATCACGGGGCATACGATGTATACAGAGCATACGAGGCATACGGGGCATATAGGTGCATGCATAATATTCAAGGGGCACTTTGTTACACAAAGGGTTACACGTGCCCCATAGTTTTAATGTGTTTGTTTTTTTTCTCTGTTAATATTTAAGTGGGTATTATACATTAAAGGTTGGATAAATCATGTCTTTATGGGTAAATTGTATGGACAATTGTCTTTAAGCTCAGGTGACGCGATCTTTCAATTTACAATCGCGTGTAAAACATAAAATGTTCGTTTACTTGCATGTTACGTGGTATGTTATGTAATCTGACATAATATAACATTTCTACTATTAATTAATTTGTATGCATTTTATAGAAATTCTATATATTTCCTATATAAAATTATTACACGTACATATATTTAAATTATTTCATCGTTTTTTATGAATTATTATTAATATATAATTCCCAAGTTACAATATTATACATTCCTAGTAAAATGTACATAAAATGTAAACTAAGGAGAACTTATATATGTATATGCTTCTGGGTGGATTGTTGATAGATTTAAGGTTAGGGCAGACGAAGTCACGGCAAAAGGTAGTATTATCATCGGGTAAGTTGTTTGAGGGTGGTGTAGATGATAGAGATGATTGCAGATCGGTCAGAGTCACAAAGGGTTCCTCGGTGTCCTCCAGCGAGCCCTCGCGCGCGCCTCTCCCCACATTTGGTTCGAGAGGTCGGAGGTTAAGGACAGACACGCAGTGGCTAGTAGGTAATTATTGATTTAATTATCAAATTTCGTTATCTAGAAACATTCACAGTCAGTGAAAACCCGTCAATTTGGAATTACAAAATGACATTTATCGCATTGCAGTCAGTGAAAAGCCGTAAATTTTGAATTGACATTTGTAAAACAGTAAAAAAAAATCGAGTTTGTTATATGGTACCAAGTCCTGACATTCCCATTTGACGTACACAAATGATCACTGGTTTAGTTTCAAAGTGGAGAATCTGTAAATAAAGAAATATATAATAACAACTAGACATTTCCATAAAATTATACATCAAATATTTATTTGTTATCAGACTGAAGGAGCACATATCTGTTCCCGACAACCCCCCCATACTCATCTTCCCGGAGGGCACGTGCATCAACAACACCTCCGTGATGCAGTTCAAGAAGGGCAGCTTCGAGGTCGGGGGAACCATCTACCCCGTGGCCATCAAGTCAGTATAATAGCACTTGAAACAAATTGAAATAATTATAACATTATACATATTAATTAAAACACTTTAAATCGGGTGTCAATTTAAAGAGTTTCTCTCCCATTGTAAAAACAATCCTGAAAAAAATCTTGAAATAACTTTTATTATTATTATTGCCCCGCAATTCTTCCTCACATACATGTTAACGGTACCGACATGCCCTTTATGGTATCAATCAACCCCACAATTCCTCTTAACAGATACTTTAACTACAATTATAGGCCCCTTATGGGGTACCAATCTGCACCACAATTCGTTATCACAAACCCGTTAACTATAACAACATGCCCCTTTTGGTACGAAGCTGCTCCACAATTTCTCTTCACAGAGATGGTACCGATTACAAAATGCCCCTTACAGTAACAATCTGCAACACAATTCCTCCTCTCAAACATGTAAACTGTAATGTGCCCGTAGATACGACCCGCGCTTCGGGGACGCGTTCTGGAACTCGTCCCGCTACGGCATGCTGCACTACCTGCTGAACATGATGAGCTCGTGGGCCATCGTGTGCGACGTGTGGTACCTGCCCGCCATGACGCGCCGCGCCGACGAGAGCGCCGTGGACTTCGCCAACAGGGTGAAGAGCGTCATCGCGCGCCGCGGGGGACTCGTCGACCTCATGTGGTACGCACCACTCTTACTTACCCTATATAACTAATACCAGCTGATGTAGAAGGAGGGAGTTCGATCTTTTATACGCGTATGACTAATACCAGCTGATGTAGAGAAAAGGAGTTCGATCTTTAATACTCGTATGACGAATACCAGCTGATGTAGAGGAAGGGAGTTCGATCTTTGATGAGCGTGTGACGAATACCAGCTGATGTAGAGGAAGGGAGTTCGATCTTTGATGAGCGTGTGACGAATACCAGCTGATGTAGAGGAAGGGAGTTCGATCTTTGATGAGCGTGTGACTAATACCAGCCGATGTAGAGGAAGGGAGTTCGATCTATGATGCGCGTGTGACTAATACTAGCTGATGTAGAGGAAGGGAGTTCGATCTATGATGAGCGTGTGACTAATACCAGCCGATGTAGAGGAAGGGAGTTCGATCTATGATGAGCGTGTGACTAATACCAGCCGATGTAGAGGAAAGGAGTTCGATCTATGATGCGCGTGTGACTAATACCAGCTGACGAAGAGGAAGGGAGTTCGATCTATGATGCGCGTGTGACTAATACCAGCTGACGAAGAGGAAGGGAGTTCGATCTTTGATGGCGTGTGACTAATACCAGCCGATGTAGAGGAAGGGAGTTCGATCTATGATGAGCGTGTGACTAATACCAGCTGACGTAGAGGAAGGGAGTTCGATCTATGATGCGCGTGTGACTAATACTAGCTGATGTAGAGGAAGGGAGTTCGATCTTTGATGAGCGTGTGACTAATACCAGCCGATGTAGAGGAAGGGAGTTCGATCTATGATGCGCGTGTGACTAATACCAGCCGATGTAGAGGAAGGGAGTTCGATCTATGATGCGCGTGTGACTAATACCAGCCGATGTAGTGGAAGGGAGTTCGGTCTATGATGAAATGGCTTACAACCGACTAGAATAATGTTTTTAATAAATTTATCTATGATATTATTATTCAGGCTTTGATGGATATTTTGTGAACTCTTCGTTTTTATGTTCCAGGGACGGACAACTGAAACGGATGAAGGCAAAGAAGGAGTGGAGGGAACTACAGCAGGAGGAGTTCAGCAAACGATTAAAAGGGGAATAGTATACATATAGGTTACAGTCTGAATCGGGACTCCGGTTATTGTGAATAAAGACTTGTTGTTACAATTATTTACAATTCAGCGGCTGTTACAATACTTTGTAAAAACTTGAAAAATTTTAAATTTTTTTTTAAATCATGTTATCGTGTGATTGACGTTTTTTTTTTTTTGTAAATATTAATAAAAATAAATAATTTGTACGCACACACGTCTGTACGGCAGCTTCTTAATTAGCATTTATTAGTAATACTCGTTACTTTTTTAATAATAAATAATAAAATTACCCTATTTATATAAAAAAAAATGTAATCAAAACTTAGATGTAGTTTGAATTGTAAAGTTAAAGTACGGACTGACTGTCGTTTTAATGAAATTATTGTGAACTTTTTATATTTATCTTTGATTATCTCTTTTGTTTCAAATTAATGTAAAATTAATATTCGAACCCGCTACCTTTGAATGATTTTAACCGCTCTAACAACTGAACCACAGTGTACTTTAGAAAAATCTTAAAATATGTTTAAAATTTTAGTTTTACGAGAAAATAAACATTTTTTGTTAAAATAATAATTGCATTTATAATGCTTTTTCTTATAATTATTACAGAATCGGTGATAAATGTTGTGATGTTGAGGGATTTTTGGTTATTTTGTTCAATTTTTGAAAAATATTAATCATATATAAAACCACATAAAAAATATTCTTAATGAATATTACAATAAAAATACTGTCCTTTTGTTTTATATTTTTCTGGTAAAAAAAATAATAATTTGGTGGTTTTTTTTGTCACATTCTTAGACTTAAAGGTTGCCTAAACAAGCAATATATTTTTGGATTGCTCAATTGTGATGAAACTCTAGAGTTTGAAAGATAGTGGATATCTTTAATGTGTATATTCTTGTATACTTTTTGCTCTAAGATGTAAGTGTTTACAGTTTTACGGATACGATGCGACATTGTGTAAATAGGTTATAACAACATCACAGGTATCACGTCGTGTTGTGTCCGTCGCGCTGTCGTATCGCATAGAATGCATAACTATTTTATAAATTTGTAACTCAATACTAGTTATTATTATTAAAATGGCCTCAATAACCTGGCTTATTTGTAATGTAAAAAATGTCGTCGGAAAGCATTAATTCTTTAACAATGTAACTGTCAATGTCATAATAAAATGGCGGTGAAGTGCTTGTCAGTGTCTGAAAGCTGAATAGTTTTAGATTTTAGACGTCATGTTTATGTTTGTTCTATTTATTGTGAGCTCTTTGTAATGTTTTTATTATTTTATACTCGAGTAAATGAATGTATGTCTCGATTTTGTTGTTTTATTTTTGTCGTTTTATGATAATATCTGTTGTGTATAGGATGAATGGAGTGAAACTTTGCCTTTTATTAATAAATAAATTTTGACAATTCCCAATCTTATCAACAACATTAAATATAAAAATATTATATATATATTTTAGGTTTTATTGTTATTTTTTAATACGATAGTTTTGTTGTATTGTAATTATAACACGAATAAGTTTTAGTTACAGAAACAAGTATTCTATAAATTAAAGGGGAATAAAATTTAAATTCCGTAAGACGAGATACAAAAATAATAATCAAAATTGTGCGGTCGGGAACTCCGTCAGGGATGAAGTTCCTTACGTTTCTTCTTCAACTCAGAATGTAGTTGAAAATGAAATGAAATGAAAATTTATTTTATATTATTTTAATTCAGTCAATTTTTATATCATATTTGTTTTTTCTAGGGAAATAATCTAAAACAACGAATACGAGAAAGTTTCATTCAATATTTAAAATAAAATAATTATTCGTAAAAAATATATAAAAAGTAGAAAATTAAAAAAAGTTCTCATCATTATGTTCCATCATATAAATTATTGGATCACGATAACTATTTCAATATTGTCTCTGTAATTTAAATAAACACTCAAATCACATGTGCAATACACGGATCTAAACAATTATACGTACTACAGTACTGCAGTACTTGCACCACCCGCAAGACGCGTTAAGGAACTTCCTTCTAAGAAACTATGTGTGCAATTCATACAAGGCAGAAATGAAACTTCTAAAAAGTAACCTACGAGAGATTGAGTAAATATAAAATATCAGGAGTTTTAGGATAAATGTTAAGCAAAATTAAAAAGCTATTTAATATTTTAAATCAGATCTTTTCCCTCCGCATGATCACGGAAAAGTTTTGGCCCTAAACCTAAAGGTTTTCTGTGCTTTTGTGGATTTGGAAAAGGCGTTTGACAGGGTTGTGGGAAAGAACTTATGGGAGATACTGCCCCGATATAATGTGAACGGACCCTTGCTACAGGCTGTAAAGTCTCTTTACAGAGATCACTCAGCCTGTGTGCGAGTAGGAGCTGACATGTCGCCCTGGTTTGACATCCAATCGGGTGTTAAGCAAGGTTGCGCTATGTCAGCTTGGTTGTTCAATTTGTATTTGGGTAGTTGTCTCCAAGGCGTGAAAGACAGTGACATGGGAGTGAAAGTAGGTGACCTTAAAGTCAATTGCTTGCTATACGCAGATGATGTAGTGCTCATTGCATCATCAAAATGCGATCTGCAGGCATTGGTCACCACTCTGAAAGATGGGTGTGAAAATAATGGTCTAAACCTGAATGCAGATAAGACGAAGGTTCTTATATTTGAAAGAAATGAAGAAAGAGCAGAATGTAAGATCAACGTGAGTGGTAAGATAATAGAACAAGTGAATGAAGTGGTATATTTGGGAAGTATGTTTAGCAGAGACGGAAGACACGAAATGGATGTGGAAAGGCGTATTGCTGCCGGTAACAGAGTAAACGGTGCCCTGGCTGCATTGTTGAGACGGCGAAACGTCAGCATAGCTGCACATTTGGTTGTACACAATGCGGTTTTGCTGCCGACGCTGTTATACGGCAGCCAAACGTGGGTAACACAGAAGAAGAATGTAAGAAAGATGAATGCTGTGGAGATGCGATCTCTTCGCAGAATATGCGGAGTCAGCCTAGCTGACCGAATTCACAATGAAGAGATCCATGGCAGGTACTAGTGAGGATGTTACAGTGAGAATGAAGAAGAACGTGCTCAGGTGATTTGGGCACGTCGAACGAATGAGTGATGAAAGAATGGTAAGAAAGATTTATACAGGAAAAGGAGTGGTAAGAGAGAAAGGGGGAGGCCTCGAGTGACCTTCGAAAACACAGTATCTATGATACTGGAGGAAGGTCACGTAAAAAGCATGAGGACCCCCCGGAGGGCATGTATGAAGAGGTTGATGACTGTGGCCGAGGCGAAAGAGGTATGCAGGGACCGTAGCGTTTGGCGCTCCGTCGTCTCTGGCTACCCCGCAAGGGATATGGCGTGAAGCTAAATAAATAAATTAATATAAATAAATTAATTTATTTGTATTTTTATGTAAAGCTACTTATATTATGTTAAAAAACTTACTTCAAATAACAATTTTACAAACGTATCAACGCCATGTTTAAAAAAATTACATTTTCAATAAATGCCCCTAATAACACTTTAGTTTAAAGATTGAGCAATAGATGGCGCCATACCAACAGTGGGCACTACGTCTTCTACCTCATTCTCTCCTATACATTTATGTGTTTGTTTCGAGTTTCAAATTACAACGATTCTAAAGAACTTTCAGTTCAAAATGTTTTGAAATCCGTATTAGTTCAGGCGACAAAGAGACGTTTATATTTCTTGGTTACTTTATTTCAGAACGGTAGTATAATTATTATCTAGTTTTTGCTCCTAATCTCATATTTTATTTTTCAGATTTAAAAAAGACTATTAATTCAAAAAATTTGCGTGTGAATAAATTAACTTTTAATCTTTATTGTATTTTTTTGTTACGAGAACTGACTTATATTTTGGAATACGAAAGATTGTTTATTAATATTTAAGATTCCATTTTGTATCATACAAGCATGTCAAATGGAAGTTCTAATTAAACACATTAGACAAGGAATCTATTCAAGTCTTCTTATATTTTAATATTTAATTTGATTTGTGATTTGTCTTACTTTCATTACAAACACAGGTTCATCTCAAACACGCAGAAAGTGTGTAAATGGGCTGTGCATGGGCAGTACAGATCTACCAAGATATTTGTGTAATTAACTTATACAGAGTACAATTATTCATGATTTTACATTATGTAGCAAAAACGAACTGTTATCGAAACTATTATATATATATATATATATATATAATTGTTATTTTATTACATAGAACTATTGAAATTTAATGCTATTCAGTACCAAGAGATATGGATACACTTTCTGGTCACTAGTATAAGCGGCATCTTTGAGTTGTTATCATATCGTATTTGTACAATTTGTAGATTGGCGAAGTGATGAATGACGGGTTAATATTATTTGTATATTACTTTTATTCCGTATCATTATTTATCATACTTTATCTGTATTATAGTTTTAAAGAAGTGAAAGGGGATTTAAATGAATAACACGTATTTATGAAACATTTATTAAATTGTTTTTCCACTGTCAATAGATAATAATATATACATTTCCTTTAACAAGGAACAATATTATACGGCAACCGGGCCGTATTATGGCGTCTATTAAATATAATTATTAAAATTCGTCGTTCTCGAAGGGATGATCCTTGTGTCCGAGCGACCTGGAAACAAATAATATTAATTAATTCACATTAAAAATTTAAAGATAATAAAAGTAAATGGTATACTGACGCGGTCATGGGGACGAAGCGGCCGCCGCAGTTGAAGGAGTCCACGAGAGCCACGTCCTCCTTCGTCAGCGAGAAGTCCAACACTGCGAAGTTGTCTGCGATGCGGGACCGGGTTACCGACTTGGGGATCACCACGTGACCGCGCTCCAGTTGGTACCTGTTCCAAGGAAGACAAGGTAAGCAGTAGCAAGGTAAGTAGTAGCGATTAGTGTGTGGCTTCTCTCTCCTCTCTATGCCTTGGTTGATCTTCACTAACCTGATGAGCACCTGCGGCACGGAGCGTCCTAGTCTCTCGGCGAGGGCTTGCAGCCGCGGGTCGTCCATCAATCGCGGATCGTCGGGCTTCGCCCAGGGTCTGTCAGGGGAACCCAGAGGCGAGTAGGCCGTCAACACCACATCGTGCGAGTTACACGCCGCTTGCAGCTGCTTCTGCGTCAAGTACGGGTGGCACTCCACCTGGTTGACGACTGGTTTCACAGTAGCATGCTCCAGAAGCCGCTCCAGTTGGCGCGCGTTGAAGTTCGAGACCCCGATGCTCTTCACGAGACCCTCGGCCAGCAGCGGCTCCAGAGCCTTCCACGTGTCCACGTAATCCACGTCGGAGAACTGGATCTTCCCGGACTCGTCGACCGGGAACAGCGCTTCTCCTTCCTAAATATCTCATTTATCACTAAGAATTACAATCCAAATTAATCTTGACAACCCGTTACAACCTTATACGCCTGAGGCCAGTGGATGAGGTACAGGTCCAAGGAATCCAGATTCAGGTTCTTGAGGCTCTGGAGTAAGGCTCCTCGCACCAGGTCGGGCCGATGGAATGTGTTCCATAGCTTGGACGTGATGAATAGGTCTTCTCTGAAATTAACATGATATATACTCGTAGCTGTTATAATGTTATAACATAGTCAGTGCATAACAATTTATTTTAAAGGTCTCTTAGATATGGGATTGTTGAAAACCTAATTAGTCTATATGACATGTTGATCAAGTTTTGGCGAAATAGCGGATCTGGAGATGTCATCACTCGAATGAAAAATTGTATTAAAAGACTAGGACTCCTATGCCAGGTTAAAAATAACAACCTGAAATGGCTCTTGCAAGAAGCCTACCTTTTGACGACGCCCTCAGCAATCTTGGTAGTGATCGCTTCCCCAACCTCCTTCTCGTTCCCGTACACGAAGGCGCAGTCGATGTGTCGATACCCGATATCGATAGCATCTTTAACAGCCTGTGTCACCTCACCGGGCTTGGACTGTTACATACAATGTGGTTTAACAAAGTGGTACCAAGTTCTCATTTCTGTGCTCTCATTGAGCTAATCTAAATTGAGTATGGGGTTGTCTCACTTAGCGAATTCATGATAGATAGGTCACAAATACAGGCAGTAATATTTACAACAAATAATCTCAAATTGTATGTGGGTAAATTTAAAATAATCACAAACTGTGTGTGGGTAAATTTAAAATAATCACAAACTGTATGTGGGTAAATTTAAAATAATCACAAACTGTGTGTGGGTAGATTAAAAATAATCACAAACTGTATGTGGGTAAATTAAAAATAATCACAAACTGTATGTGGGTAAATTTAAAATAATCACAAACTGTATGTGGGTAAATTTAAAATAATCACAAACTGTATGTGGGTTTTAAAATAATCACAAACTGTATGTGGGTAAGTTTAAAATAATCACAAACTGTATGTGGGTAATTATTTATTACTAGCAGTACCCATAGCATCATTTGTGTAGAATGTTTTTTTACCAAGTAAGTTACTCCTATAACATCAGCTATCCGCACGAGTCCTGCTCAAATAAGTTCAGTTCAGGCGTTTCAGAAATTAGCCGAAACAAGAAGACAGACATTAAAATATATACTTTCATAAGCATTTTGTGGAACGCTATTAATTTGCTCTTGCTAATAGACACTTCAATTTTATTTATATTTATTTATAACTGATATGTTAGATTTATTTTATTTTATTTTTTTATCTATACATGTAATAAAATAAGACAAAGTCGGTAGCAACAGCTGGTTGTTTATAAATTTTTAATCAGTTTCAGGGGTCCATTCTTATCTGTCCGTCAAATTATTTGTCACATTTTTATATTATAAAAACTTTAAAGTTTATCTTCATACGGCCACTGATAACATATTTCTTGAGTATTGTAAGCATTGATAAGAATAGACATAAGTGTCTAGTAATCTTAAGATATGTTATAATAGGATTATTCTATAATTCAATGGTGTGACAACTATTATTTAATTAGTATCAACATGGTAGCTCAGTTATTAGAAGGACAGAGGACTCCTAGAGGTTGCAGGTTCAAATTATGCTTGTGTCAATTAATTTTCAAACGTTTATTGTACAAATATATATTAGAAAAATTTATATATTTATTATACAAGGTAGCCCATATTATATTGCTAACATCAGTGGATGTAATTCCAACGGTAGTCATCACCCCTATTGTACAATGTCCATTAGAGAAGATATTAAACTGAATAATATAATAACCAAATAATCTCATTGGTTAATAATTTCATATATTGTTATATATATAATTTTTTTAGCATAAAAAATTGCAAATTGACGAATGATTGGCACTTATATATGATTACATGTTCTTATCTATCCAATATAAGCAGGTTGTTATAAATATACAAGATATAAATAAGATAAAAATGTTAAAGTAACTTACTACCAACTTTTGACTTATATTTGTTAATAAATCGAAATAATAAATACGTAATATAAAGTTAAGATGTGTATTTTTTATGTATGAATGTTTTGAAACAAAATATCTGATATCTGGTCGTCAACCTTGAACTATTAATCTACTACATTTGATTTAGTTCAATTTTATGTAACATTGTTAACAGAGAATATAACGTTTGTAATTTTCGCATTTAGATATTTCTATTTCAATACTTGCCTTCCAAGTGCCGAGTCCTATCATGGGACATTCGTAACCATTTGCAAACTTAACTGTCGGTGCTTTAGCAGACATTTTAATTAAACAAATCCGCTGTGTTAAAAATTATATTTTATCAAACCGGCAAAAATAGTATTACTCAATTGATACAAGACGTTTGACTTATTAGTAATTAGTATAGATAATTAAATTATTGATGAAATAATATGACTTTTGACATTTATAATGATGGTGTTGTAGTCTGATTTGTACCATATACGTTTTGTTATTAAATTTAATTATTAAAATTAGAATATATATAATTATATATTAACAACAAAAAATAATACTCACTTTCCATGTCCCTAATCCAACCTGTGGGATTGTATTTCCATCACTCAACTTTACTTCCGGTACTTTGGGTGCCATTCTGTGTTCGCGGATCAACTACAACTGAACGTGACATCCACTACAATCATAATGTATTGTATAATATCTCATAACTCCGAGTTTTATCAGTTATGATAGTTATATATTATACACGATAGCGAATTCACTATTTTATAATTTGACACATACAAGGTCATGGTTTTTAGTAAAATATTTTGCTCATTATAAGTATAATGAAAAAAATGGTTATATTAACGTAAGTTAAATTCAATTAGTAAGTTTAAACAATTTTAACAATACTATACTCTACATCTCTCTTAAAAAAAATATATAAAAATGTCGTCTTAGCTTTCGATGTCTTTAAGATACGTCTTTTACAGTTTTACTTTTTTTGAACTAAAACTACTGGATAGATTTCGGTGAAGCTTCTTTTAATAATTATTAATTAACCCAGTTATCTCATTTTCACTGAAAACACAAATTGCTTTAAGCTATAAAAGCTCACTAAATTCCTGTAGATATCTTATAGATTTTTTTTTACTTATAGATTTCTTATCAGTTATTTGTGTAAAAAATATTATTACCTGTTGGTAAAATAAACATCGATTTATGATGTCGAGTGTTAATACAGCTGTATTCTTAGCCGTAACTTATTATAAAATTCATACATAAATATTGGTGGTAAAATCAAATCTATTATTTTAATCATCACCTGCAAAACCTTGTCAATACTATAATATAATTATATCATATATGTGTGGTGACCTTGTGATCATGTATTTATGACCTTGTTATGGCAAGGCAATGTTTAAAAGTGATGAATTGAAACATCACTTCATTTGTAAATGTGCGCCATTATGAAAATATATCTAGTTTAAAATATAAACATACTTCGTTCTCGCGAAATATGTTTTTTAATTAATTAGTTCTGTTATGTTCATTATTTTTTATTGTAAATATAGAATGAACTAACTTTCAATAAAGAACTTTCAATTTTGATTTATATTATAACCATTTTTTATGACTGGGCCGTCGGATGTAATTTTTTTTCTATTCAGACCCATATTTTGATAACTTATAACTTTATTCTTTATTACACATAGGAATAGGTATCTAATATTGATAAATCTTGAGACGATAAGCACATCATATAGATCTTTCGTTTATTTTACAAAAATAATCATGTAAGTAAGGATCGCTTATAGGGACTATCCATTTATCTGTTATTATATAGAGAAAGAGAAATGATAGTAGTTATAGGTCAGATAATACAAGGTTCAGTTTTAGATCTTTAAAAACGACGACGATGTGCCTAATTGTAAAATTACAATGACTTAGATATAGATGTAAAAAAACAGTTTATAAACGTTTCATAGCAAATATTACTTGAAAATCCCAAATAAGCCATTTTAATAGATATAAAACTGACAACTGACTGACTTGTCATCTGTAATTTTTTTCGTTTTAATTAGTTTATAGAAATAAAAAACTTAGGTATGTAGGTATACCTTCCTATACTTATTTGTTATATTATATAAAACACGAGTAACGAGTATTTACGTTCGCTTTTAAACTGTATCAAATTGATTATTTACGTTGTTTGAATACAATGTAAATGCTTATTTACTAACACAGAGTGTACTAATTACGTCGGTCACAACCGGGGGATCCAAAAGAATACAAATTTAATATTTATTAACTAAAAATTTAATACTTATTTTAATTTACAAACTACGTGTTCCTTGCTGAAAAACGGCATACGTAACAAGCTTGGGCTAATGCGTTAGTCACTATATACTATACTATAGGATCTATTTATTGTTGGGGGCAAGAATATAATAAAATGAAATTATAATTAAAAGAATACAGAAAAATAAGTGTAACAAACAAAAGTTTCGGAAATTACATTCTGGGATTTTAATATGATACAAAGCACCTGCGTCTAATCAGCGTTTCCACGGTTCGTGAGAATATAATAAATAAGAATATAAAAAATATTTAATTAATGATAGGAATATAACATACTTATATAAATTAGGAAAGCAATATTTATGCTTGGTGATGGACCAACTAGAATTAATTCCGTTAAGTATAAATATCAGTACATCACCCATTAAAAAAAACACAGTTTATAGATACCCCGTTACATCCCTACTTCGGTAATCAAGAAGTTATAATTAAGAAAAAACATCGCTAAACGTCAAGCATGTCTTCAAAATTAGGGATTAACTGGCAGTGTACATGCCTGAAATGCACAAGTTCTGGGTGCTTCTAAAAGGCAGCCTGGAAAACTTTTGCCAGCCACCCTCACCGCTACTCTCCGAAAGCCCATGTTTTGGGCACTCTCTATGCCTCTAACTCGACTTTAGAAGAGCTCAATGCCAGAAATAGTTTTCGACAAATAACCACCCAAAAGTCTCTATTTTACTTAGACCTTCATAAGTCGATGGGCCGAATGCCATTTCTCTGTTGGTGCTAGGAAAATGTGCTCTGAATTGACGCCAGTATTACGCATCTATTTCGGTTGTCCTATCTGAAAGGTTTAGTCCCGGTCTCAAGGAAGTATGCGTGTGTGAAGAGTGAACGCTACAATAAGCGGCCCTTTATTATTTATCAACAAACATTTACAATATGGGAAACGAAAAAATATTATGAGCCTCTGTGTCGAACTGACTGTTGAAATAGCCTGATCAGAGCTGGAGCGTTTTATTGTTGTCAGTGTATACAGACCACCAAGTTCTTTATATGATTCTTTTGAACTTATACTTGAGAATGTATTATTTAAACTATCTGCATCTAATAAAACTGTTATTATATGTGGTGACTTAAACATTAACTTTTTACATATTCCTCTACCATTATGACATTCAGATCATTGTTAAAATCATGTAAACTTTTTAACTTATTTATGGAACCAACAAGAATAACTGAGTCTACATCTAGGTAGGTGTATCAATGCATTTGCTTTGATAATATATTCACATTGTTTATACCTAAACATAAAAAAATTGAAATATTGTCTGAGCATAATGAGAAATTAGCATCATTTAATAAGAAATTAATTACTAGCAACTTAAAACCATTGTTTATATTATTAAAAAGTTAAGAAACAATATTTTTTTTTTTTTTAGCTAATAAATTCTGAAATAAAGCTTGTTTTCAACTATTGTTTGTTATTGTTGACAGCAATTGTATGCCAGTGACTCATTTGATCGACATATTAGGAATTATTAAAAATTATTTAACGAATTGTGTTTAAAGGTCACGTAAACAGACTTATTGTTAAATTAATTTGAACACACCAGAAATTTAATCAACAATTCATCATAAAATTAAAATGACCCGGAATATCATAAAGTGCGAATCTAGTAAAAGTAAAACTCGCAACTCCAATTCAACTCTTCACAAAGAAAACCAAGTGTGATAAGGAATCAGCCTCTGCTTCTGTTATTATATTAAAAAATTCATACCTCTTCTTTATATTATTCTCCTGATGTCGCTGAATCATTAGGTACTTCAAAAACATTTAAAAAAATGTAACATTAATTTTAATTTTCAAAAAATAGAATTAAATGTTTTTGGATCTTAAATATTAAGAATACCTCAGACTTATCGGAAGTATCTGTAAAGGTGATTGGCTCAATAGTGGATATTCTTGCATCTTACCTAATGGCTATTTTCAATGACTGAATTTCATGTGGGAGCATTTCATGTAAAGCAAGGGGGAGGGTCTGGCAGTTAGTCTGAATATGGCTAAAGCCTTCGATCGTGTATGGCACAAGCAGTCTTTCGAATCTTATTTCCTATGGACTTCCCGACAGTTTATGTAAGTGGATCACCAGCTTTCTCACTGGACTGAGTATACAGGTCAGTCTCGACGGTTTTTGCTCGAATCCCAAGCCCGTGAACACTGCTGTACCCCAAGGTTGCGTGCTATCAACAACTCTGTTCCTCCTGCACATCAGTGATAAGTTGGATATTTCCAACATGTTGTTATGCGGATGCGCTATTTTCCAGTGCAGCGCTCTCTCGCGAAAACATCGACGGAGGCCGAAAGAAACTTGTGGTTTTTATAGATACCCTGGGGATGGTCTCAGAATGGGGTGAACTGAACCTCATTCAGTTTAATTATTAAATAAAACAAATTGAGTTAAAAATAATTTATTGGAATACAAAAAAAATCTCTCAACATTTAATACTTTATCCATTGTAACATGCACATGTTTGTGTCAACAATTTATTTGCAATTAACCAGAACTTGTGCTTGTTATCAACTGAACTGTAAATATAACTTTGAGCGTTTATCTTTTAACCATAACTATAGAAACTTATGAATTTTGTTATATAAATGAACCGATGGTTTAAAATACAATAAGCAGATGGAATATGAGAAAATTCACTCCACGAATAATTCCCCATGTCACTCCAGGAATCACTTCAGGAGTCAGTCTAGGTGTCATTTCAGGAATTACTCCTGGTGTCACTTCAGGAGTCAGTTCAGGTGTCATTCAGGAGCCACTCCAGGTGTCACTCCAGGAGTTAATCCAGGTGTAACTCCAGGTGTCATTCTAAGTTTCACTCCAGGTGTCACTCCAGGTATCACTCCAGACGTCACTCCAGGTGTACTTTATAAGCGATTAAGTGTTTAGGTGCAGGGAGAGATAGGAAGGAGAGAGGATTTTCATTTTAATATATAATTTTATTATCGTTAACTTAAACATACGCACGTTACAATATCAATCATCCATCTATAAAAAGCTAAATAAATTATTTTATAAACTAATAAAAAAAAAAGCTCTTAGACTATATTGATAAGCAGATTTTGATGTTGTTTTATAGGTTATATAGTTCAATTTGAATGATAAACTTATTATATATTAATATCTATATTATATACAACACCAAATACATTGGTCCAAGATCTGCGAACGTAAAGAAATGATCCTTGACAGATTTTGATAAAGCTTTCACGTTTATATAAGACGTATTTTAGGAAAAATAGAGTCCCTATAAATTGTTCTAAAGCCAAGCTTCTTTGACTGCGACAGAATTGTCTGAAACCATAAGTGTATATTATATAAGCTGAAATATTATATATATTTATATATTTTATTTGAAACTAACTCTGCTTCACATTAAGACAATCGCGTCGTCAAGATGTCGTTGTATCCGACGACATTTATGTCGTTGAAAATATTTTCAAATGATTTACAAAAATATACAAAAGAAAACCGACGGATAGGACCGAAATTAATAATCGATCCTGATCCAATTTTAGCTAATAATGCAAAATCCATCTCATGATCAATGTGTTTTATATCTAAGATTAGTTTCGATCTCGGATCGATTATGAATCCCGTATGTATGTTAGCTGCAGTGTTAGAAGGTCTTCCGGTGCACGGCGCGGTGTCCCTCCTCGTCGTACTCCCTCTTGGAGACCCACATCTTCCTGAAGGTGTCCAGGGAAGCCAGGATGGAGCCCCCTATCCAGGTGGAATACAGCCGCTCCTGGGGCGCAGAGATCTGGAATATAAGTATATAGATATTAGTAAAGAATCATACGGTTCATTTATTATTCTTTTATATCAGATTTTAATACAAAAACGTCGTTCAAACTTTAAGAAAATACAACATTTCTTTATTTTTATACATTTTTCGTTTGATTTGAAAACCTATAGATGGCTCTGTAACTAATAAATGCAAGTTATTTTTTACTACATTATTATTGTCTTTGCATTTAATATTTTTATGATATAAATATATTATAAAAATACTCAATGCAATTTAATTTATTAAGTAATGGGTAACTTTTTTATATTAATTAAAACGATATATAAATAAGACAATAATAAGATTTTAGGGTATTATTGATACTCAAAGTAAGCGTAAGTTACTGAATGTATGTTCTGTGATATGAACCTCCATGTAACGAAAAATGCGTAACGATAAAGAAACAAACACATAAATGTATAGGAGAGAATGAGATAGGAGACATATTGCCTACTGTTGGTATGGCGCCATCTATTGCTCAATCTCTAAACTAAAGTGAGACAAACATCGAAGTTGTTAGTTAGTTAGTTGAGGTTAAGTTTTTTACATAATATAATAATACAAATATACACACACGCACGCACGCACGCACGCACGCACGCACACACACACACACACTAATAATATATTATATTTATCTCACCCTGATCTTCATGTCCTTGGGGGCCAGTCTCCGTATCTCGGCCAGCAGGCGATCCCCGAAGCCCCGCAGCAGGGTGGAGCCTCCGGAGAGCACTATGTTCTGGTGGAGCACCTTGCGGAGGTCCATGTCGGACTTCTGGATCGCGAACATCAGCACCTCATGGAGACCTTAGGGTCAGGGTTATAAATATTTAATTAAATTAAGAAAACTCTCAAATTGTGTATATTTTAATATTAGTGAGAAAATATATTCATCAAACTTTTATTATTTTCTTTCTTTGGATTGGATGGCATTCAACAATGAATTCAATTATGAGCATTGTTATACAAGAAACAGATCTCTCACCTTCACACTCTGCCCCGATTAGGTCTGGTCTGAATAACACCTCTGGAGCCCGGAAACGAGCTGGACCAATCTGTAACATACATGTATACTTACATACATACATACATATATATATATATATGTATATATATACATATATATATATATGTATATATATACATATATATATATGTATATATATACATATATATATTTATCTATCATTGAGATGGCTATTATAATTTAACACTTAAATGATATGTCTATATATACCTAAAAACAAAATTGAAGTGTCTATTTGTAATTCCAAATTAAGAGTTTTTCACTAAATGCATATAAAATTATATGCGGTACTAATATACATACTTTTTAATTTTTCAGTCTGTCTGTTTGTTCCGACTATTCTTTGAAACGGCTGACCGATTTTAACAGGACTTTCACTGGCGGATAGCGAATGTTACAAGGAGTAACTTAGACTTTTATTTTAAAAAACATATTCCGAGCGATCGAAATAGTGGGCACAGTTAGTATGAAATAAAAACAAAACCAACCGGGTAAGAGAAAACATCAACATAACAATTTATTGATATTTACTATGTATCTCCGTGTTCTCTTATCTCCCCCTCAAATAGTTTCCCTTCCACTCACCTCGAGCTGTGTTCCATCGGGTAGAGTGTATTGTGCCTTCTCCGAGTCCATGGTCTCCTCCTTCAGTGGGTTGGGAGCCAGGTAGCATGCGCGTTCCTTTACTGCCTTCACCACCTCCAGCTCAGCTGACGTCTCCAACTTTACTCCCTCCTTCCGCAGCAGGAGCCTGGAATAATAACAGTATTATACTAAAAATGTACTTCTTTGTTTTCACAATTTTATTTAACTAGTTGTTATTACAAACAAACCAACTGAATCATAGATTTTATATAAATTTTACATCTCTTTCTTACATTTAAGTGTATATCTTGTTATCTCTGTCCTAGTTATTTGATTCTTTTGTTAGTTCAAAACCCCTAACCTCAAGTATCTGGTGACATCTCTCCCCGCCACGTCCACCCTCATGATGCTGTGAGGCATCGCAAAGCCCTCGTAGATTGGTACGGAGTGCGTGACGCCGTCCCCGGAGTCCAGCACCACGCCCGTCGTGCGACCCGTCGCGTACCTGCAACAATGCATGCATATCAAGTCAAACTTCATGACTTCTGTAATATTCAAAGTCAAAGTACTTCACTATATGGATGTTATGTATGAAATTCATACAAAGTCAAAGTACTTCACTACATGGAAGTAATGATTGAAATTCATACAACGTCAAAGTACTTAACTACATGGATGTAATGTACGAAATTCATGCAATTCTTCATCTATGTACTTCAAGATAAAGTTCATAATAATTATTTCAAAGTTACTATGACAGCAATGAACCAATACTTGAATGATTATTTTATTTCTTATTAGTTAGATATTTTGTTTGTTACATATATATAATGTCCGTTTCTCTCTTCATATTCTTTGTTTGCATGTTTTCTCTTGCACATTGAGGCTTTTATTATTATTATAATTCTTATACAAAGCTAGAAATATCAAGAGTCGCTCACAAGCTCAGTACGGCCTGCATGGAGAGGAACAGAGCCGGAACATTGAATGTCTCGAAGAATACTTCTGCAGTCTTCTCTCTGTTGCGACGAGGATTGATCGGGGCTTCGGTCAGAAGGACTGGGTGCTCCTCCGAGAATGTTGATAGTTGGTCCTGAATGAAGACGATATATTTTTATTATTATATTAGAATTCCTTGTCCTGTTTGATTCTCCATTTATTTTATATATACACATTATGATTTTTATACAAAAATACAAATATTAAATATATATATGGAACGAAAGATTCATCCAAGGCAGGACTCAATCAATCCTCAAGATTGAGTCCTGCCTTGGATAAATCTTGGATTAACCTATGAATCCAACCTGGTTGCTCTGCCTACTGCACTATCGTGTTGTTCCTTGCCTTGATTAATTTATCATTCTACATATAATATATAATATAATAATTAATCTTAATTAACGAAAAAACCTAACCTTGCTATAAATATAATTCCAAACTCTCTCCATATCATTCCAATCGGTCACAATCCCATGTTCCATAGGATATCTGATGGTGAGGAGGCCGCGGTGCTCCTCCGCCCGCGGCCCCACGAACAGCTCACCCTCCAGGGCTCCAGCCATGACTCGGACGTGCTTTGGACGCCCTATGCTGAAATAGTATGACTTCAGTTAATTCCACTTTCAGATCTGGTTAATGACAAAATTGTTAAGTTTTTATGTTGAATAGATTTTATAATCATGTGTAAATTTCAAGGATACCGACTCAGAGAAACAAACTACTTCAGACCTAAGAAGAACTGGTGAAATAAACTCAATGGGGTTGTAATTTATTAGTTTGTTGTTTGTTATAGCATTTATTAATACGCTATCTAGATAATGCTATCCTATCATTTACGTCCATACATTTAAATAGAACCCATAACAAATGCTTGCCACTCGTCTAAAGGCACTGTTAGTACACAAACATTCTTTAATTACTGTTACAATCCCCTGAGGGAGTTTTTTGCTGTTAACTTGATCTTTAATTCTATTATACATGCTGTTATTATAATGCTACCATATATTTACTTCTGGTTCTGATTGTCATGGGTTTACCATCTCGCTAATCCATCATGAAAGAGGGGTAGCTGGTAGCACAATATTTGGTGTTCTAGTACTTTATGTAATACAGCGTGTTTTTTTTATTTTTAATTATATTTGTCAGGTAGCTTTCAATCAACTAAATATAAATACTTTTTTTATTTTATATCAATAGTTTAAATATCCCGGACTATCCTTTGAAGATTGGTCAGGTAGTATTTTTTGTTAAAAATATTTATGCTATAAATATTGTATATAGTTTACTATAATGATAGATTTAAATAGTTTTTTATATCATTCTTGCCCTAAATAATATACTTTTTTTATAAGGTGTCTGATAAACACATAAAAATCTGTCACAAGGTACAATCAGACTCAGAACGGTTTCTAGATCACACAAACTGTTTCAAGTCCTACTTCACCAATCTAACCTACTTTTTGGCGTAGTAGCATTAAACTAACAAACCATCAAAATAACTATTTATATTTATTTATTTAGCTTCATGCCATATCCCTTACGGGGTAGACAGAGATGACGGAGCACCAAACACTACGGTCTCTGCATACCTCTTTCGCCTCGGCCACAGACATCAACCTCTTCATACATGCCCTCCGGGGGGTCTCAAAATATCTCTTGTGGAATTATAATCAAAATATCAATTTGAATATTTTACTGGCTTAAGCTTACACACGGACAACACAAATAAACTTGTTATCACTTCAAAATGTATTTGAACCTAAAAATATTAAATTAAGAAATGTAATTTGTAGTTACAGTTAGCTACAGTTCTATAAACCTATCCCTCATCCATATATGGACCACAATGGTGCTGAAGTAAATTAATACTTACTAATTTGGAAATCTGCATTTTGGTATTTGATCACCTGCGAATCCAGCTTTAATTACACCCGAACCCTGCAATAATCCATTATGAAGTAAAAAAAACTTTTTTAAACAAGCATTGTATGACTCACTTTTTAAATTCAAATAAACGTAAATAAATATAGTATTTCATTATAGTGACAATTAAAACAGAAAATAATAATTGTTATGAGAGTTTTAATAATATTATATCATAAATAAACTCATATAATACATTAAATAGGTGCACGAATTTGGTGAAAGAATTGATCGTTTCATTAAATAAAAAATATATTTACATTGTCTATAACGACCGGTTGATTCACAATAAGCTCCATATTTAATATAGATTTCTATAATTTTCCTAATTATACGAGATTTGTTAATTTATTTTTGTGAACTCGTCGGCCAACCAACTTTACGAAATGACATCAGAAATCCAGAGTTGCCATAAAAGAGACGGGACAATTAACAAAATGTTTTTTAGTTAAATAACACAAATATTAAATTAAATTAATTCATGACTACTTTTTAATATGCAGAATGTGGTATAAACACATTAGACTGCTTATTCTATTCTTATATCTAAAATTCTCCTTTTACGGGCTATTGTTTCACAATGCTGATTGAATATAAAAAAAATATGATGATTACACAGACAAGAAAAATCAAATATAAAGCTTTGAATTAAAAAATATATATCATTTTTATTACTTTCACATTTAATATTTGTTGTATAATTTTATAGATAATATATACATACGCGGTCAGTGGGTATAAGTTTTATATTTAAAACAACGAACTTAAAAGTTTTAACGTCTTTCGATTTTATTGTGATATAATATTAATGTTGAGTAGATAATTATACTATCTAAATCAGCAATTATCATTCTATATAATTTACGTAAAACGGAAAATACCAATCTACAATATATGTATTTTTTATTTAAACAATCACTTTGACATTTCAGTTTTCATTTTTAAATGTCAACCAGCATCCTAGACCTTAACAGCGACTTGTCGGTGTTGAATTGAATACCGGCTTCGCTGATGTATACATATTTAGTATTTATTATTAATGTATATATAAGTAGATCTATCGGTTTTCTTTTTTCAAAAATAAATACTAATTAGAAATGATAGCTGCACATGCTTTATTTGTGCCATAGATGATAAGATCGTTGGAGTAAAGAGCTGAGGACATAATATTAACAAAGCTTTAAATATGATTGCTTTCACAATATTTTACACATTTTTTGCTATTACGAACGCTTATTACGAGGGCTTTTGTGGAACCGACCGGGTTTTATGCAATGAACAGTGGGGTTCTAACATCAAGTCCAAATATATATTATACGATGTGAATCCTCCAGAAGGTTTCAACTTGCGAAGAGACGTTTATATGAGATTTGCTATAATGCTAGCAGAAGCACAGAAAAATCACAGTAGGGAAGATTGGCGGTTGATTTTAATGCCATGGAATAATATGTACCACTGGAAATCAGAAACAAGTGGAAGTAAATCTTTACCCTGGAGGCACTTCTTCGATTTGAATTCATTTCAAACTTATGCACCTGTTGTGGAATTGGAGGATGTTCTAACAAATACCAAATCCAAACACATAAAAGTGGATCACCTGTATGTTTTACAGAACTTTGAAAATCCTTTTGAAAATGGTGTATTTGAAGAGAAGTGGCATGTGGTTGGTAAATGTGATTATGATGTAAGAAATGATAAAATAACAATCAAAGAGACTATCTGTGTGAAATTTCAAGGTAAAATATCAAAGCTCTGGGAGGTAATAGCACTGAATTCTAAAGACAAAAACGTTATGTTTGCACATGGTGAGATACCATTACATGATCACTATGGTGACAAGACTTACTGGGCTTGCCGGAAGAGTATGAGGTTCAATGAAGCGCTTGTTGAGGCAGCCACAAAATATATGATTGATAAACTTAACTGCGATTCAGATATATGTGGGTCATATATAAGTGTGCATTGGCGTCGGCAAGATTTTGCTCGATCTAGAAGTAAAGAAGTACCATCCCTTAAAGGAACTGTTAAGCAAATTGATGAGTTTATTAGAAAGAGGAATCTTGATTTGAATGAAGTTTTTATTGCAACCGATGCTGAAGAATCCGAGTTACTTTATTTGAAGTCGGAGTTGAATGACTTGGGTTATGTCGTACACTACTATACTCCGACACTTGAGGAAATGGAACGCTACAAAGACGGTGGTGTGGCAATTATTGAGCAGATTATTTGTTCTCACAGCATCCAATTTATTGGAACATATGAGAGCACATTCACTTACAGGATTCAGGAGGAGAGGGAGTTAAATGGAATGAGAAGTTACAGCACTTTCAACAGACTCTGTCCTGACAAGGGTAAATGTGAGAAACCGTCTGTGTGGAAATACATTGATTAAACTGATATATTAAAATTTAAATCAAGATCTGATAAACTTATTTTTGTATATAATTAATTCATGAAAATTATTTTCTTGAACATTAAACTGTTAAAATTTACGTTAATGTGTATAATACTTAGAATAATTTTTAAAGCTAAGTACAGAATTGAATGTTTTATGTTTTTTTAGTAGTTATAAAAGTTTATTACCGAAAATCTGCAAAGAAATCAATTGCAATAATGACATAAGTTTCATTTGTATATCTCGTATTATATATTATTTCTGTATATTTTCTATATACATTCCGTAATGATAAGTATAATGCCAAAGAAATGTATAAAATTAATTCCCAAGATAAACTTCTTTAATTTTTTTTAAGCAATACCTAAAAGTTCTTAATTTTGGTTCTTTTATTTTTTAGAATTCATTTAAAAGAAATGTTGTCTTACATACTCCAACATGTTATCCTGTATATTAATACAGTTGTGATGCAAGAGAAATGATTTAGACCTCAATAAGCAGCAAGTGGCAGAAGTTATTCAAATAATTGCACTCAAAAATAAAAATTTAATTTTTTCCAGTGGTAGACCATACCATCGGGTCGCCGTCAAGGTTACCACCCATCTACCTAGTCGTGTTCCGGCACGTTGTTCGATGAATCCGTATATATGGGAAATGGGTCTGAACAGCTGCGTTGCGTTGGCGAACCGGTTTGGCGTTGAGTTGGTGCTAATGGTGTCGGGTGCCTAGTCGCAGATAGTTGGGGGCCACTTGCACCTGGCTACCCGCAGATAATTGGAGGCCCAATTAGTGAGTCAGCCACCAAAGAAAGGCTGTCCCGCCAGCTGCCAAAAATCCCAGGGTGGCTCCATCGTGCTGGTTGGCGACCAGATGAGGAGGGCTGATGGCGATCCCGCAGTCTCCAGACTAGCCTCCCAGTAGCATGATATTGCCAAGTTCAACGTCGGGTTTAACGTACCGCCTGGTTCAACTGCCATTTCCCATCCTATTCAAGCTTATATATATATATATATTTATGAAAAAGTCCAAAACAAACAAACAAACAAAGAACAAGTTTTTACAGCTTTTGCGCTCCTTATTTAAAGTGCACCTGACTAATATTAGGAGCTTGCACTCTAATCTCCTACCTGTCCACCACCACCTGGAGACAGAGCAACCGCACTTGCTCTTTTTGACGGAGACACAGATACAATGTCTTTTGAGCGCTGCTTACCTGGATCATCCCGGTTACTCGTTAGAGCACAACTATCACTCACGTGCCGGGGTCTGTGTGTACGCGCGGAACGACATCTGTATCCTGCGTCTCAGTCACCTTGAAGACCCCACTTTTTCTTCACTACGGGTTTTAGTAGACACAGGAAACGAAGAAAGCCTGTATTCCTGTATCTACCATTCGCACAGCAGTGACCAGGAGACAACTAGATTATTTGAGTATCTCCGTGAGGCTGCTGATACAGCTCTGCATCAGTACCCTTCAGCGCAGCTCCTCTTTCTGAGGGACTTTAATACCTGTCATCAGGACTGGCTGTTTCCGTACCAGAAGATCGACCATGCTGGAAGAGAAGCGCGAAACTTTGCGTTGTCCTTCGACCTCTTTCAGCTGGTGAGGCAAGCGACAAGAGTACCAGATGTAGTAGGCCATACATCTAATTGCCTGGTCCTTCTGCTGACAACTGATCCGGACAGGTCTTTCTGGTGTCTTGCCAAAGCGATCGAGTCGAACTTCAGCCAACCCTTACTGCCTGCTCTGCTGAAGCCGGATGAATCTCTGACCCATACTGATAAAGCGAAAGTATTTGCTTTTGTGTTGGCTGATAATTCGTATCTAGACACTGGCAATGCTTCTCCAGCATATCTTCCTCACTGCGGTATTTCGATGCCTGAAATTCGCATCACCAACAAAGAGGTATGGAGAGCATTGTGTCGTCTTGACGTGAATAAAACCAGTGGTCCTGATGGTATACCAGCCATTCTGCTCAAGTTATGCGCAGCTGAATTGTCTCCTGTATTGACACGTCTGTATCGTCTCTCTTTTAAGACTGGAATAGTGCCGAAGCTGGAAGCCTGGAAGTTTGCTAACGTGCAACCAGTGCCCAAAAAAGGAAGCCGTGCCGTTCCAGCCAATTTTAGACCAATTTCAATCACCTCCATACTCTGCAAGATTATTGAGCGTGTATTGAAATCGCGCCTTCTAGCGTAACTTGAAAGTAACGATCTCCTCAGTGATCGACAGTACCTTCTAATGTATGTTACGCACGTTTTAGGCGACGCCATCGAGAAGAACGGAGAAGCGGTCGCCGTCTCTGGACGACTCGAGAGCAGATTTGACAGGGTGTGGCATGCGAGCCTTATAAGCAAGCTTTTAGCGTACGGTATATTTCCTGGTCTGATCGGCTGGCTAACGGATTTCGATAACGGTAACGGTTCGGTAACGGTAACGATCTGTTGAAGCCCGGTATCTATGGATATGCAGACGACAGCACAGTTGTAGAAAGATATCTGCCGAGTAGTCGGGCTAGTTGAGATCAAGTAGAGTCAGAAAGAGAAGCCATGGTGTAACGTTTGAGTGACAAACTCCAGGCAGTCACCGCATGGGGCAATGCCAATCTTGTCAAATTCAACGCCACCAAAACGCAGACGTGTCTGTTCAGCGCCAAAAAGATCCCTTTCACCTTGGCTCCTACTTTCTAGAGTGTATCTTTGGAATACAGTGACCGGTTTCAGTTGTTAGGCTTAGAGATTTCCTCGAAACTCAACTTTGGTCGATGTATTGAGACCAGAGCAAGAGCAGCTGCAGGAAAACTTGCCGTTCTTGCGAAGGTCCGTCAGTACTTTACACCGGGATAGTTTCTTGTATTATACAAAGCACAGATCCCGTCGTGTGTGGAGTACTGCGGTCACATATTCGCTGGTGCCGCAAAGTCTCATCTTGCGGTTCTGGACTTAAGTGAGAGGCGTGCAAAGAGCCTTATAGGCGAACCCGAATTTATAGAAGCCAACCCACACAGCCTTGAACAGCGTAGAATTCCTAGTCTCTCAATATTTTATAGGATACATTTTGGTGAGTGTGCGCTGGAATTACATGATC
The DNA here is from genome assembly GCA_918358865.1 of Melinaea marsaeus rileyi. Taxonomy (NCBI): domain Eukaryota; kingdom Metazoa; phylum Arthropoda; class Insecta; order Lepidoptera; family Nymphalidae; genus Melinaea; species Melinaea marsaeus. The sequence continues at coordinate 14,983,750 of OU911085.1, forward strand.
TAATTCCTCCGTCTTCCCTCCATTATAGGACGTTTCGACGCAGGTATCCATCTTTACGTTGTGGACATTCCCCCTGTCCGAACGAAGCGCCTACCACCGCGTCATGTCAAAGGTCAATGCCAAGAATAGTTTTACGGCATAGAACCATCCGAAAGTCTCTATTTTCCTTGTATTTTTTGAAGTCGAGTGGGCTGGATGGCATTTCCTAAATGGTGCTTGGAACATGTGGGTGGTGCCTGAATTGACTCCAGTGCTAACGCATCTATTGCGGTATCCTATCTGAAAGGTATAGACCCGGGCGTACCCTTGTCCATCAGATCAGTAAAAAAGGTGATAGCTCTGATCAAGCTAACTCTGTAGTTAGGTCTGTTACTTAGTAATAGTAATAATAGTAGTGTGGGTAGTAGTAGTGTTTAGGTGTACCTATCGCCGTCATCTCTCGTCTCTCCAAAATAACAAAGAGCATCATTAACCAACAGTTTCTGACATACCTCAAGGATCGTTCGTTCATGAATAACCATCAATATGGATTTCGCCAAGATTGATCGGCTGGTGATCTTCTGTTATATTTTACGCGCCGTTGGGCAGTGGTTATTCAAAGGAAGTGCGTCTGGCAGTCAGTCTGGATATGGAGAAAGCATTCGATCGGGTATGGCATTATGGGCTTCGCGGAAGTTTATGCAAGTGGATCACCATATTTTTCACTGGGCGTAGCATTGAGGTCGTTCTCGGCGGATTTTGCTCGGACCCTAAATCCGGCAAAGCTGATATACCTTAAGGATGCATGAAATCACTTCTCTATTATAGTTACTCCAAAAAAAAACTTAATTTAGATTTTTCAAAATAACTTAAATATCTTAAATGTGTATGGTGATATTTTATTGAGTTTTATGTAATTTTTCATAAGTATCACAAAAAAGATTATTTTTAAAACCTAATATATTTTTCATGAACTAGTGTAGTCAGCATTCGATATAATTCTGTATTACGATATATATAATACTGATTATTTATAAACGAGTATAAACATCACTACTTACTCTGTACTCTTTAGCACAGTGCTCTTTAGTCTTTTCCTAAACGTCCTACTATTGATTTGTTTACGTTTTTTAAACTTAAATAATATTGAAATATTTCATTTCTGTATATATTTTGTATAAACGCCGGTATTTCGGAATAATTACATATGATAACAGTGAGTATTGAAGATAATGTGTTGCGGATTTTTTTACTTTTTCCAATTGTTATTGAATATGTTATGAATTATATAATTTATATCAAATAATCTTTGGTGTATTTATACAAGTTTCACTGTTTGTTATGTATTGTAAAGAAATCTCCAAGGATTTTGTATAACCTTACCATATCACTATGCCGATATAGATTTATCAAACTACAACAAACTTAATATTCATTGTTTTAAAATTTAATTCATCTAATATATCAACAATTAAGGTATTAGACATATTATTCTTAAATATAATGTAATAAAAATTAACTGATTACTGAAAATAAATGTTTCATTCTGTCAAATTTTTTAATATAAATTTTAAGATAAATTTTATACCTTTTAATAATTAAAACATTTAATGTATTTATCTTGAAATATGTATAATAAACTGACTTATATGAAAATAACTAAAATGTTTTGAGCGGCCCATGACATTACTCATTGTAATAGTAATACCACTTTGTTAATTAAAAGTAAATATATGTAACATAATATACACATCAAAGTAACATAGTAACATACAATTTTATTGATAAATTAAATAATTGAATCATAGTATTTAATTAAACTGAAATACCTCTTATTCAGAGATTATGTTATAATGTTTCTCTTACTTTAAATGAGGCCATACAAGTAGCTATCAGACTTACATTACATATATATAATTTATATTTTTTTATATAATTTAATTATATTTTATTTTATCTTTTCCACTTTGAATCAATACCAGTGACCACTTGTGTAAGTCAAATGGAAGTGTCAACATTTTGATGTTGATAACAATATTCAAAAATGTCCTTTTGTAAAGAATCTCTCAGCCGAGTATTTTTTAACCGACCATTGCTTAAATAAAGTTTTTATTTTGCGAACAATTTATGAGCAACTATAATCGTCGCAATCAATTTGATAAGACGGCTGGAACTTTATGCGTGCTAGACTTATTATAATTTTGAAACGAATTTAGACTTGAATATTCAACATGTATAGGATGCAATCTGTGATATACTCTGATATATGTACCGGGATGTTTGAATGCTCATTGTATTGATGAATTTTGTAGTACATTTATGATAAAAATGAGTAACCATTTTCTTTAACATTTGTTTATGTGGATTAAATCAGTTAAAAGTACAGATTTCAATATATTTTTTTAAAAGGCAGTATCTATTACTGGTTATAAAGGCTAGTGATGTCTTTATATATACATAATCTAATCTTTGAAACCACTAATCTGTTCAGTTGTTTCAATTAATTTTTGTAGATATCTATTGTTCTAATATAAAAACTAGGATAGTGTTTATCTCGATTAATAATTAAGAAAATTTTTCATTGCTAATTTTACGGTTTTATACTTAGGCTTAAATTATGTTTAAGTTCTATAGTATCGTAATATTTTTTTCGTAAAATGGAATCCTGTATATATAATTTTTATGAATAAATTAAACCCATTGGTAGTTCCAGAGGCTAGCGTGTTCAGACAAACAAACAGTCAGAATCAGACAAGTCAGTCAAAATCAGACAAACCCTTAAGATTTATTATAGATAAGATAAGATAAAATATATGTTATATAATTATAATATTTACGTTAAGTATGTCTTTCAAGAACAACGGTGGAGGTAACATCACAGAGTCCATGCCGGGAGTCTCAAACTCGAAACGATTGCATCGACGTGAAGGTAGGTTTTATATATCAAGAACTAAATATTACCATAATACTAGGGGCGCCAACAGACCCTCAATTTCGACTCGCTGCGCTCGCGAAATCTCGGGGGCATCACTTCCATATCTCGCCCACTACCTAGGACATATATATGACCATCGTTGGATAGCCCATGATGAGAGGAGTCGATCCATGCTAAATTTAGCTCCGGAAAATCAAAGGGAAAAAAAAAAAGTTTGGTTTAAATAATTTTTTTTATACAATTCTCAACTGACACAATTGACAATTGAAAATTGTATAGACCTACACAAATTTAATCATGAATAACATTCTGAATCTAGCAAGAAATCAACTGAAGGACAGAGAGTCGTGTCTGGAGTGGCTGAAAGACATTGATCTGATTCCAAGGAACAAAAAGTGCCCAAGATGCAAGAAAGAGATGCAAATTAGAGAAGACCGTGGATCAATAGGTCAGTTCCGGTGCAGAGCTCAACACGGCAAACTCGGTCAAAAACTAATCACAGACTGTCACAAAGCCTATAACAACCTGAACGAGAAGGGCTACCAGCACCAGACTGTCAACCAAATATGTTGAATAAAAATTGTAAATTAAAAATTGTTAAATTAATTAAATTAAATTAAATTAATTAATTAAATTAAATTAAATAATTAAATTAAATTATAAATTAAATTAAAAATTGCCGACTCAAGGAACTGGATCCCTTCGATCAAATACTGAAAGACATTAAAATTGTAAATTGAAAATTGTAAATAAAAATGTAAATGTTAGGTTAGGTTGCTTTTTCCAACGCAGAAAGAAAAAGTTTAGGTTAAGTTAGGTTAGTTTTTCCAACGCAGAAAAAAAAGGTTAGGTTAGGTTAGTCTTTTTTTTTTTTTTTTTTCAAGTTGGGTTTCCGTAGCAGTTGAACCCATATTCGTGATCTAGACACTCCGTAGTGCTCAAATATGTCGCTAGATGGCGTCTATGTCGTGGGCGAGATACGGAAGCGTGGCCTTCGAGTCTATTCGTGACAAAGAATGTGAAAAAGTCTCCAGTAGAGCGCTCAGCTCGCTTCGCTCAATAAGTGATATGTCCTCTTATTTCACCAAATGTGCAAATAGTATTTTGCCGTAAAATAAATACTAAAATGACAATTGAATCAACAATTAAATGTTAAATTCACTCTTAAAAATAGAACATTTTTATAGTTGTTTACGTAGTTTGCCAGAAGGCAAAGGTACAGAACCATTCTGTTTATAAAACATTCTTAGTCTTAAAATTCATTCAAACGTTATTCATATTATATCAAATTTTTTTTTGTGGGTAGTTAATATTACTATCATAGATCACAATCAGTTCAGTTCGTATTGTCGTCTCGTACATTTATTGTTTTGTTGAAATTTATTCAAATAAATTCATTATATAGTATTTATTATTTTGTATATATTTCAACGGTGCACCGAAATGTGCGAGGTTGTGCAAACAAAACCGAACTTTGACCGTAAGTGAAACATGCACCAGAATAGTTTTCAAGTACAAGGAGGTTTTAATTTATATTTTAATGTACAAATGTAATTACTCAATAGACGTCTTTATTTATTTGTCAATGTATATGACATTTTACTGTCCAAAAACAACGTAACGTAGGTTGTAGTACCGCTAAGGGTAGTTTTGTGCTGTAGGTTATAACATGCTAGTATTCTCGGATGGAGTCTGAGTACAAACTAGTGTTTATAAAATACCAAGTGCGTAAAGCACAACACTACGGGTAATGTTATAAATTTTATTAGATGACGAACCACCAGCAAAGAAAGCGGCGCCGTCGATACGACTGCACGCCGGTTTCAAATGGAATTTACAGGTACATATAAAGATAATCAATATTTTATTGCCATTTTGGATTTTGATCCATATTGCAGAAAATAGGAGAATATTGTAATATTACATGCACACCGAGTTTTATAATTTCTTTCTTTTGATCAATTCTATTTAATAAATGTTTAATGATGGCGTTACAAAACGCTAAGTGAATATAAACAAAAAAATCAAATAGCCTATCTCGTATTTATCTTACAATTATGATTAATTGTAATTCCCGCGTATCTTACCCAAGGCGCTCGCGAAAGCAGCTGATGCTGTGGAGTGCGGCGGCAAGTCGCCTGTGTCAGCTCTCAACGAGCTGGGCGTCAGGGTATCTTATACTGTGCTGCGTCATTCGGGCCCAGCACACTGTCCCAGCTTCACTGTGGCTGTTACCGTGAGTTGTCAGACGGACTTGGTATAGAGAACATGAAGACTCTTGTCTTCGAAGATATAATTAACTGCTCTACTGATATGCCTTAAATATATATATATATATATTTTATATTGATCCGTTAATCTTTGAATCGTTTGACCCGGTTTTGCCTTACAGGTATTTTAGTTGCCATGAAAGATTATTATTACTAATAAAACTCACTGTACTGTGTGTGTGAGGATGAGAATCCTTAACGGCTCAGCTAACATTTAATTTTTCAATAAAACGATCCCTTCCACACAACACGTAAGGTAGCAGACATGACATTCGAGGGTTGGGGTCACAGCAAGCGTGAAGCCCGAGCGTCCGCGGCGAGGGCGTGTCTGGGCGCACTGCTGGCGCGTGCGGGCCGCGTGCTGGGCGCTCCGGGACCCCAGCCAGACTTCACTAGCGACGACCCCCCTAAATTTCCAGGTGAATGGCCTTTAATGGTATTAAAATAGCGAAATCTGTAATCAATTATTTTTATATAAATTTAGATTTTTAAAAAATCATCCTTATTAGGTCTTAGATGCATTTCGACAAAGATTTTATTAATATATATCCCAAATACATTTAGACTCACAAACATACACGAGTTTACACGAGCTCAGTTTTTAAAACGATGTAGTTGGTCTCCGAGAGGTAGCAGACTATCCTTGTCTATGGACAAAATGATAATGAGTGGATCTCAGAAATGGTTTCAGCTAATGTTCTCTTTTAAACCATATTAACATGTTTTAGTCTCCGAGTTTCAATGTCTGGAAACCAAGATTCAACAGCCGGAAGGCAATAGCAAGCCGTCGCCCCCTCCTGGTAAGGATTTCATCATAATAATTAGTATTTCATAATCTTTGATATAAATTAAACAATTGCCAGCCATCTTGATTTTAATAACACAAGGCCAGCCTAGTCGTTCTGGAAGTAATAATTAATTGACAATTGACATTGAATACCTTATCGTTCTGATATGATCAGATGAATCATCACATTTCATCTCATCTTATCACCAAATCATCACCAGGTCTGTTCGGTCCGTCCGTGTCTCCAGTGCACAAGAGTCCCATCAACACGTTATACGAGAACTACCCGGGGCTCCTGTTTATGTGTACTTATGGAGATGGGTCTCCGCTGCAGGCCGCTCAAGGTAGGAATAATTTTGAGGTTATCTCCTATATAATGGTCTATTTTATTTCAAGATCATGAATTGCTTGATGAAGATAGTGGGTGTAAAATAATTAGTGAGTAATAATTCCAGCTCCGATGCAGCTCAGCCACAGTATGAGGTTCAAGGTCGTGTGTCAGATTAAGGATAAAAGGTTCGAAGGCTACGGTGCGTACTTGTCATCAAATCATCGACTATTTGTTTCACAACCTGTTTGGTTCCTCGCAGTTGCCCAATTGAGAGGATTAGCAATAGAGAGATGATGTAAGCGTCTTCCGCAGGCTCCAGCAAGAAGCTGGCGAAGCTGGCGGCGGCGCGAGCGGCGTTAGGGGACCTTGCACATCCGCACGGGCCCGCGCCCGCGCATCCGCACCACGCGCTGCCGCAGCTGGTTGCCGACCACGTTGCCAAGTGAGGGACTACGCTAACTACCACTATCTTCCTCACCTCTTAACTCCCTCCCCCTTAAGCTTTGGCTATCTCCCGTCCTTACCTCTTAACTCCCTCCTTTTTAAGCTCTGTCTACCCCCTCCCACATTTGACCACATCATTCCGGTTATTAAGAGGTCAGATGATATTCCATCTCACATCACATTTCTCTGTCCTTCGACTCTCCTTCTCAAATGTTGCCTCCTACCACTTTTTTGTTGTTTACTGCAATGTTATTGTCGAAAAAAACCTCTTAACCGCCGCTTAATTTGATTAAGGTCAGTATATAAAGGCACGATAGCTCAGTTGAGGTGACTGGTCCGGACTCCCGTAAGTCTCACGTTCGGGTCCTGCTTATGCTGATGAATTTCTCATTCTATATTTGTTTCAAAATTTTAATTTGCCTATTATATCTAAAATTATCACAGACGTTAAGAAAAAAATCAAAATATTTATTTGATTATTTTAATAATTTGAACGCAAATTCGTACTTCGTCTTCAAGTTTCATAGTTACCAAATTCCGTCTAAAAGCCCCATCTCCACAGGTTGGTGAACGAGAAGTTCACCGAGCTGATGAAGGGCGACGCGACGCACTCCAGAAGGAAAGTATTGGCAGGGATTGTCATCACCAATGAAGACAAAGTGGAGGGGGCCAAGGTTAATGACCCGCGTCATACACGATCCATGTTAACGTTATAATGATTTTGATAATTATAATTTCCTAAAAAATGAATATTATGTTTCTAAAATAACGAAAGTATCAAATACTTTATACACCAGGTGATAGCTGTGACGACGGGTACCAAGTGTGTCTCCGGGGAACACATGTCAGTGCGGGGGAGGGCCGTCAACGACTGTCACGCTGAGGTGAGGACCCCTTGTTATATAGAGTTATATAACCCACGTTATATAGTGTTATATAACCCTCGTTATTTAGTGTTATATAACCCACGTTATATAGTGTTATATAACCCTCGTTATATAGCGTTATATAGCCCTCGTTATATAGTCTCAAGAAACAAATCTCGAAGAACTTTCTAATATATAGAATGTTAAATCCATAAGGTCAATATAGATACGATAGCTCAGTTAACACTGTGACGACTTGTCAGTAACAGAAGTAGCAGGTTCATAACCGATAATTGATTTTTTATTATATTTAAAATATGGTATAATTTAATTATTTGTTTTTTTATATGCAAAAATGTATAATAATGAGTTCAATTACAATAACAAATAAATACAAGTTATTATTATGTAATTAATTGTCTCAGGTGGCAGCCAGGAGATGTTTTCAGAGATATCTCTACGCGCAGCTTCTCATGTACGCGAACTCGCCGGGTGAGGGGTTATTTAATCTATAGTTATGGATGAAAATCTGTATATTAACTTTACTTACATCAACTTTAATAAAAATGAAGTACAACAAATGTAAAATATTATAAAAATAATATTCATGATAGATCAAATACTTTAATGGCGTTGAGTCACGGATTCGGTTCCCGGTAACCACAGGTTGTTCCAATTTGGTGGTATAATTATAAAATTGGTGGGTCATTGACCCCTAACCCCCAGACCCCACGGTGCCCATTCCGGAGTGTGATCTGGAACCCGTCTCCGGGGGCGGCTACCAGCTGCGTCCGGAGCGCCGCGTGCACCTCTACGTGTCCACAGCACCGTGTGGGGACGGACGGATTTTCAGCCCCCACGAGCACCACGACACGGAGCCCGACAGACACCCCAACAGGTACAACCACCTTTATTATATATACGAACACGATAGCTCAGTTTGTAAAGCGACTATTGCACTCCCGGTCCCAGGTTCGAGTGCCGTCAGTTTGTTTTTTTATGATTTAAAATGTTAGAAGTTTGATTCAATGAGTGATTTTTTTTACTATAATTAATTGTTGCTAATCAGTTAAAATACATTGCTTATCTATATTTACTGACATCGCCAGGTCGTTTATTAGTACTGATAATTAAAAGATTAACAAATAATAGATTGGGATTGATTATTAATTTCATTCACAGATTAGCTCGCGGACAACTGAGAACTAAGATAGAGTCCGGTGAAGGAACTATACCGGTCAAGAACTGTAGTAACATTGTACAGACCTGGGACGGGGTGCTGCAGGTGTGTACACACATATACATACATACACATACACATACACATACACATACATACACATACATACACATACATACCTTAGGGTGTAAGTAAATAATTGGGCGAAGCGTTCTATTGGAGACTTTTTCACATTCTTTGTCACGAATAGGCTCAAAAATTACAAATATAAAGTAAAATTATGAAATTTTGCAATCATAAAGACAGACATTAGGTGATGGTTTAAAAAAAATGTAAAATGTCATGTCGTTGAGGAATAAGCGTCAAAAACTGATATCCCATTGAAGTCAATTGGAAACGATGAGTCATTACGCTGGGTTCGCTTCGCTCAATATGGAAACGGCACCCGAGATTTCGTGAGATCAGCGAGTCGAAATTGAGGGTCTGTTGGGGCCCCTAGTATTACATTAATTAAAGTTTCGTTAATATTATTCGATAAGCGGTATATTTACTTATCTAATAGATTTTTATACCGGAAATAGAAAGACATATAAAAAAAAAACATCCTGTTCCTTCCTGTTGTATCGCTAAATGTACAGCATGTTGTAAAATTTTGTATAATAAGAAAGTTTTATATATATATATATAATAATCACTAAAAAAGTTAACCGACATTCAAGGTTTCATTTATCGTTTATTTTTCCTTTTCCAGGTTGTTTTTTTTTCGAAATAATTTGTAATTTCTAAAATATTAAATATTTTGTGGGACTATATTGAACTAATTGACTTTCGTTTTCAATATCTAAGATGCATGAGCGATTCTTCTTTTCTTTTCCGTATCCAACTATCCACTTACTGTTCCCAAATATTTATGAATATTATATTTTAAGTATTTTATACTTGTAAAAGTCCGACAAGTTGCATGTTTCCAAAGTAGATAGATCCACAGAAAAGTTTATACAATACAAATCGTCCCATACTCGTTTATAACTCGTACTTTATATGTATGTTAAAGGGCGAGCGTCTCCTCACCATGTCGTGTTCGGACAAGGTGGCTCGCTGGTGCGTGTCGGGGCTGCAGGGGGCTCTGCTGTCGCGGCTGCTCAAACCCGTCTACCTCAAGAGCCTCGTGCTCGCCTCACTCCTGCACACGCACCATCTCTACCGGTCAGTACATACCATACACGCACTATCTGTACGTACACACACACACACACACACGCACACACGCGCACACACACGTACACACGCTCTCACACACACACACACACACACACACACACACACACGCCTTTGCGTATACAGACATGCATACACATAAACAAACACTCATGCACACACACGCACTTGCGCACTTAGGCACGGAAACACTCCACTTGTATAGGTCAGTACTTACATAGACACTAACCACCTGTACAGATAATAGAAATTGTACACATAATGCTAAATTAAATTATTGTATTAATGTTTTCGAAATTATATTAAATACTAAGTACTGATTGCACCCACCTGGAATTAATCTTAAATAAGCAAGAAAACAACATTTGTATTTATATATTTATTTATTTGATCTTCCCCAAAAAAGGAGCAATAGGCGGTCTTAACGCTTAAAACATATTTTATCAGTCAGTCCGGAAAAATATATGTATATATATATAAGACGATACATTTCTATTACTTGCTAAAAATAAAAAACTTAAACAAATACAACCAATAAAACTAATGAAGTATTGTTTTATAATAATCACACGAAAACAATATAAGTTTATATATATAAATGTATATGTGTAAAATAATCTGTTAGAGAACTAGTACGGTGTGTAAAAACAAATTATATAAGTGCCTACAAATCTAAATGTTAGCATAAGAATAAATTTAAAAATGGCGTCCATATTTAATATCAGCTGTTTTTAATTTTCGTAACTGCTAGCATAAGAACAAATTTCAAAATGGCGTCCATATTTAATATCAGCTATTTTAATTTTCGTAACTGTTAGCATAGGAACAAATTTTAAAATGGCATCCATCTATACTGTGATACTTCTCTACGGTTATTTCGTTATATGGGCACGCTCCTCGCTATAGTAGGATCCAGATCCAAACAGGAACAGTTAATACATTATATACATTTTTATACAAGCATTACTTTTGTAAATACAATGTAGTAACAATAACATCTTTTGGAATTTTTCTGTGTTTAATTAAAAATACAACTACCGTTGGCGAAGCTCTGAAACGTTTCTAGATCTTGCTCGTTTGTAGGACGGGCCAATAGACTAGTATTTAATATCAGCTGTTTTGGTTTTCGTAAACGTTAGCGTAAGAAAAAAAATTCAAAATGGCGTCCATATTTAATGTCAGCTGTTTTTGTTTCTGTAACATTGTTTGACATTTCATCTAACAAACGCGGTAAAATTTCAACATTAGTGAATACTTTGATATTTTGACGTATAACCCTACCAAATTGAAAGCTATTATCTTTTGTCGGTTTATATTGTCGTTAGTTTTTTTGCTTACAGTTAAATTTCACTGTAAAGTTAATATATTAATTAAGAACACCGAAATAGAAGTGATGTACTAAATAAAAAAATAGTACGAAATATTTTGTATGTAGTTTATATATATATATAATATAAATTGATTTATTTTTTAATTAATATTTCTTATTTAATATGACTTATTGTAAAGAAAATGGCGGCTGTCGACCTGTTGTTAAAAAGTATGTACCTCTGGCGCTGAAAGACAAATTTCATTTATATGTAAGAAATAAAAATATTTAAATATTTGTTACTATCAGGAAAAAATTAAGGAGATTTTTTAAATATTATTTAAAAACAAAATAATAATGCAAATTTTTTTAATTAAATTTGTTAAGAGTAGTTTTTTTTGGTAATCTTTACCTAAAACAACACCATATAAAACCATCACCGCTAACTACAAAAAAAACTACCTTCAGTTATTATATAATGGTTTCTGAACCATCACGTCACCAGAGTGACCTTCTCCTTCCCGAATCCAAAGATTTTCTTCAAAAGGCTCATTATTTTGGAGTCGCTATTGAATTGTAGGTTATATGTCACAGGGGCCAGGGTAGCGGTTGTTCCAATGAAGTTATTCTCCTCCTTTATCACGTGATTCAATTCCCCGTTCGCCGTTTTCACTATTGTATTGATATCTCTTATCACTGATATGACTGGTATAACATTTTTACCATTTTTAACAAAAAAATTTAATAATTTTAATAGATTGCTGTCATCTCTCTTGAAGAGTGACGCGAATCTTCGTTGCCTTCGTCTTTTTTCGTTATAAAGAAACGATTTTGTAATTTGATCTCCTTTGGATTTATTATTCACTAATATATTAATTGGATTAAACTTATTGTTATCTTTATTTTCTGATGAAACCTTTGAAATATTTGTTCCAATATTCGTTCCAACCGTTTTCTCTTTTCTATTGTCAACGATTCTTCTTATGTTATTGACAGTTCTTGCTACAGATATAATACTCCCTATTTTAGAAGGTATGTCTGTGTGTTTTGGTTCGTTACTTCTTAAATGATATACATAATAACCGTCTAATTTGGTTTTGTTCGTACCTGGTGAGTGAAATGCAAGTGCTGTACAAACTACGTGCTGATTAAACATAAAATTGTGCATAAAAAAATATATATTTAACAATACGTATATTAACAATACGTGAAAAATGTGACTTTTATATTCAAAGCAAAGAAATGGAATAGTGATATAAAGCTACAAGTAATTACAATCAACAAAAGTGCTAAATGTGACTAATGCCCAACCATGACCAACAATGGCAAACAATAATCAACAGTGCCCATCAATGTCCACCAGTGGCCAACAATGCCCCACTACTCCCAATAACTCCCAACGATGGTCAAAAGTGCCCAACATCATCCAACAACGATAAAAATGTCCCAACAATGCCTAACAGTGTCCAACAATGTCAGCAAATCAAATAACTGCCAACAAGTCCAAATAATGGTCAACAGTTCCCAACATCCCCCAACAATGGCCAATAACTCCCATAAATGTCTAATATCCTCCAATAATGGTTAACAATGGCCCAACAAAACACAACCATAACAAATAATCATCAAAAACAATCAATTACGTTCTATTAACTCCGTATCCCATATGCGTGGTGTGTTCCCCGTCGCAGTATCCCTTTTCGTAGTGGCGCTGCGAATCACACCGTGTCGCCACGAACGACTCCGGGCGGATGAGGGACTCCGTGAAGAACATGTACGAGCGCCAGTGGCTGCAGAAAACTGCTCCATACGAGGGAGAAGATTTAATAACGGAAAGAGATAAAGTTTGGTAAACGAGTAAATGCAGAAGAGTTGACGATAAAGATGGAGTTGACTGATAAAAGAAGATGACAAAAAAGATAGACAATGAGAATGAGAAAGACTAGAGGTGGAGAATATCGAGTGGAGTAAAAGTATCAAGAAGAGTCAGTCTTAATACACAAGGGTCGTACAATCGTTGAACAGCATCTGCTGCGGCACCACGACCTTCAGCTCGCATCCTGGCTGCGGGCTGATGCCGCCGTTAGGGAAGAAGTCCACGTGACCAATAGGCTGGTAGAACCCTGGGATTAAGATGAGATGATGATTTATTGAAGTAACATGGATAATATCCATGATATAAACATAATTTTATTTCATGAACCTGAGACCTCAATAGTGTTATAACGACAGCACTTCCACTGAGCTATCGTGTCCATACTAATTTGATGCGAAATCAAAAAAACTAAAAATGAATCATCATGTATTCCTTATTACCGGGAGTGTATGGAAAAAAAAATAGCAAACATTTAAAAATCTCAGAAAAATGATTGTGCGAATGAGACAGAAGACAAAACTCATAATGACGTTCAGTTCAGTTAATGTATCATCAAAAAGAAAATATTTAAAATACATAAACAAATTGTTTATCAGCAGTCGAAGTCGCAAGCAGCAGCTGGTTAAATAAAGTAAATTAACTCACCAAATATCCCGGCGTCGGTGTGAATGACGTCAACGAACTCCGCATCCGAGGGGTCAAGGCGCTGCTCGAGCGACACCTTACTGAACAACGGCAGGGCGGCGTCCAGACCAGTTATACGAGACACGCGACCTTTTTATTGTGTAGGAGACAGTTACATTATGTTAAAATCGAAGTGTCAGGACTACCGAGAATAGAAACCCCGACCTTTGATCGTGTTTTGAAAAAAAAAAATGGAGGAACTTTAAAAAAATTACGATAGATAATACAAAATCCATTACGAAATAAATTAATGGAGCGTAAAATGTATTCGCAAGAATATGTTAACATAAAAGTTAATTTATACCTGATAACAAGTGGCCACCCGCGACTCCGGCTGACTGTGCTCCTAGACTGTGTCCCACCAGATGTGTCTTTGATAACTTTAGGCCCCTGATATTATATAACTCACATTTATTATATTAGATGAAAACCCGGCTTCGCTCGGATGAAACATGACTTATATTTTTTTAAATATTTAAACTGTAACTTCACTGATACGTGTATCTCAACGATCTCAAGATGGCGTCCGGTGTCAGTGACGTATAGCTAGTTACCAATATGGCGGTTGCTATTTATCTGTCAGTACTATTAGAATTTAACAAAATACTCGACAATCAGAATTTTGCGGATATATGTTGTTGATTCAAAATAATATTTTTTTAATGTTTTATCATTAAGGTAATGTTTCAATAGAGTATTATTATTAATATGGATAAAGTTTGAAAGTATTCATCAAGAGAATTAGATTGATAAAAAAATCAACCACCAATATTAAGAGTGTTTTTTGTGGACACATTTTTTTTTATTACGAAAAAACAAAAAAAAAAGATAATTAAAGTCTTAAAAAAAACAGTTGTGAAATGCAAAGTACTTATTTTTTGCACTTATTAACTTTATACGAAAATAAAAATATATAACCTTTGACCGCGACTCCACCGGACATAATATTTAATATTTATTTATTAAATAATAATTACCTTGAAACGAGGTAATCGATAAACTGTGCGGCGATGCGTCCGATGTACCAGGTGTTGTGAGCCGCCTTCACGTACCATGGACCTGCCTCCAGGCGCTGGGTGTCCACCGTTATAACGTTGGTGTCACCGCGGGTAGTGTACGCTTAAAACAACACCATGTGTAGTATATATTTGACACTTTAAAAAATATAGTTTAAAAAAACAAAAAAAAACACCCTTTCATAAAATTAGAACTCTAAAATTTAAATTAAGAATGTAATTTAAAAAAAAACGTCTTTTTTTTAAAAACATTATTCATTAATATATTTCTTCATATTATATCATTGCATGACAATCCTAATAAGTGCAAAATTTCAAATTTTGCCGACATTTTGAACATCAAAATTGTGTTCACACCTTCCGTTACAAATAAACATTTTTCAGTTTAGCGTAACGAATATCTTATTTGTTTTATATGTATGTATATAGTGAAATAAGGACTCAAATTGCAAAGAAATTAATATGATCAAAACGAATTCGAACCTAAGACTTGTCGTTATAATTTACCAAAATACAAACATGTCCAAAATATATATATAACACACAAACAGTCAGACAAACCTTCTCTTAGCCACAAAACGCTTCCATCGTCCGGTGTCTCCATGAAGGCAAGGAATAAAATGGCGGTATGGTCGTTAAAGTCTATGCTGGATGAGAACAAGCGCTCATCATCGTCTATCAGGAGAGTGTGAGCTGCTGACGGGTTGTGTCTGAAAAACTATTACCTTTGATATATCGAAATTAATAAACGATCTAAGATTAGGGATCGTTGAAAACATCACGAAAACTAGTAGACGGGGTTTGTAGTTTGTAAATTTAATTATCTTTATTAAAGTAGACATTTACATGCACTTTTGAATCGACTATTACATTAAAAGGTGTAGTCAGAGTAAGCCATCGGAATGCTGAATCTGAAGAACCGCCCACAAACACAACAGTTGTTTTTTTTAAATGAAATCTAACATTATTTCATGTATTATAATATCAACCCGGCAAATGAGTTACCATTGTCACACATTTCGATCAGCTAAAGACTCGTGAAATCGAGTTTATCATCGAAATTAATAAGCGATCTAAGATTACATAAATATCAGGTTTAGAAGATCGAAAAACATCACGAAACCCAGGAGACGGGTTGTAAATGTATTTTGGATTGGACCTCACCTCGTATATAACTGAAAGGACACATCATTGATGTCCCTCACGAAGGGACACTTGACCTTATCGACTGGTGCTATTTGTAGGAGGGCGGTCTCGAACTGGATGCTGGGGGGACCTGCGCGAGAAGCAAAGATATTATCTTATTTTTAATTCAAAACTCCACAGACAGAGGAAAAAATGCGTATTCAACTACTTTTTAAGTAAAAATTGGCGTTTAATATTTTTCTCTTTTAAAGTATTCGGATGGAAATTTAAAATGTGTGCGTAAAATTATAAAATGGTAGTCACTCGTTCTTGATACTTATGTTACAAAAAAAAAGTAGGGAAAAACGAAAATGATTTAATAAATGTTGACTAAAACCTTCATGTTATCTAGTTTTGATTGAACTTTGATAAAAAATGTTGAACCTCCTTCGTGAACAATAGTTATAAAATAAAAATTTAAAATAAGAACATAGACATACAGATGATATATATTTTAAGAAATATTTTCAATTTTCATTTAACATGATTGTACAAGTACAAATTATTCCTATTGGTCGGTTTAGTACACTTTATGAAGTACAATAAATACTTCTACGAAGTACAATGAGCTATTTGCCAGTACAAATAAGTACAAACCGACCACAAGATGAACGTTGTGTTATGTAATATTAACCACATGTGAAGTTCCTTAGTCGTTGCATGTCTCTTTTATTACTACTTTCGCTTCACAGTTTTCTGTCTGTTTATGACCTCAGAACAGATGTATTTCCTACCCATGCCAATTTTAAGATTGCCCACTAAGCGGTTTCAATTTCTCCGCGAAGGGGCCACGAGAACGCTTCTGCACATCTCCACAAACGGGTGACTTCCAACTTTGATTTTAGCCCGTCTGCTCAAACCAGTCCGAGTGTCAAATTGCTCTATCCACCATCCGAACACACAAGCTAAGGTGACAGGGGACATTCTTACGCTTTACACTCCTCTATCTCTGTCCAGAAGAGCGTGCTCTGCCGCTTGCTTCTCAGACATCACATTCTCACCGAAGAGCGCACCGCAGTCCAGGTCTTAGTGCTAGAGTGTGCTGGGCCCTATCCTCGGTATAGCCGCATTCGTAGTAGTCTTTTACACAGGTATCTCCTGAAGTAAAGATGACCCGAGAGGATCTGTATCAGATGGAAGACCATCACCTGATTTTGTGATTTGTCTAATTTCCAAGAATAGGGCCCACTTCATGCGAAGTCCAAAATTGTGGTCTGAACCTCTTTCGCCATCTTGATGAGCTCGTCCTGCGCCCTGCTCGCTCTTCCCA
The DNA here is from genome assembly GCA_918358865.1 of Melinaea marsaeus rileyi. NCBI lineage: Eukaryota > Metazoa > Arthropoda > Insecta > Lepidoptera > Nymphalidae > Melinaea > Melinaea marsaeus. Next base: position 15,001,100 of record OU911085.1, read on the forward strand.
GAGATGTACACCTTCTATAGGGTCATAGACCTCCCCACTCCTAGTTAAAAGAGACGAAAAGCCTACACTTGAGCTCCCTATATAGGCGAGGTAGAACGGTACGAAGCCTTACAGCCGCCTGCACAAGCGTTAGCCAAAGTTGAGGAAAATGCGCTTAGAATTTTCACCTTCTGTTGTCGAAGAGTTCAAGGTCCATGGAACGCGGAAACTCCTCCAGAGGAGCCTTCCGTGGTCAACACAAAGCCGTTAAACATTTGTGCAGGGGTTGCTACAGGCCTCTTATCCTTACTAAGACCTGCGACCCCTGCACTTGCTGAGATACTCGCCATGCAGAATACCTAGCTAATATTCTGCACTAGCTAATGTCGACGTCTTCGTCCGCCGTCCGTCCGTTCCTTCAATTACTCATTATATATACATAATGCATTATAATTATAATATACATATAATTTTAATCATATAATAACCGGTAATTTAACTTAATACTAGGAGCTAGTTAATACTTGTGATATAACAGAGATATAAACGAGTGGTTACGTACAGGATGTCCCTATTACGTTTGACTATCTAGACTTTTGAATAACTACTAATAGATTATAAATAACTGCTACTAAAATACTCTTAGGTTTGAGGAATATAATTATAAAAATAATTACATTAAATATATTTTTTTTGTAGCAATTGGTAGCAATTTTCTGCTCATTTTATTATTTAATCATTCTGTATATTATGTAACTAGTCCTCACTGACCAGTTTATTAAGGCATATCTTTTACCTCTGGGGTCAAAAAGGACATACTTTCTAAAATTGAGGAGAATTTAGGAGTTATAATATCCTTTGAAATATTTCACTTTTGTTTTATTTTGAGTCATGATTAAAATTTTGAGCCTTCGATCTTAAACTTGATGTGTTTCTTATGGGACAATGTCAAAATCCAATTTTTAGTGCACTATATGATGCCAATGGCATTCCAAATCCGCCAATCACAACCTCTCTTCGTATCTGTCTGTCTGTCTGTTAGTGTGCTACGTGAAGTAGCGCTTGATAAATTGGATAGTGAAATAGATTCTTTAGGATTTCTTGTACAAGGTAATTGCTGATGGTCTTATGGAAATTGATACGTCTTAGTGGTCTGTGTATATTTATATATTTATCTGTATATAATTCGAAAATAATTAGCTTTATGTGATAAAAAAATCTTTATATATAAATAGCATTAATATTTATTTTATTTTTATACGAAATTATAAATATGAAAATTGTACAAATATAAAATAGTCCAAATTTATTTTATCAAATTTATAATTAAGGACGTAGTCATTATTTATCGGAAATACACAATTGCAAAGAAATTAATATATGTATATATATATATATTGATTACTTTGTTTGTATGTTTGTAAAGATATTGAACAGTTGCAATCGACATACAAATTATTCAGTGCGCAGAGCGTTGCCTCACGCCTCACTTGTTACGGTTAATTAGTATTTTAATACTAACAATGTCTTCACTATCAACTTTTAACCTCTACTCTTCATACATATTGTCTCAAACTCCCCTTACATTATGGGTGTTATATAATTTGATCTCATTCAGTTATCGTTGCAGACAATTTCTGATTGGTATAAAAATAAGTGAAATGTATAAAATATGTACACACAAACACACAGGAAAATAAGTATATGTAATATTTTTTTTATTAATTAATTTAAAATAGGTGATATGAAGAGAAAAATATTACCAATTACAACTAAACTTACCAATAAATTAAATCTTATCATGTCATAACTGTAATTTCGAAATTTAAAAGAATAAAAATGAATACAATAATTTTGTTCAAAGAAAACATTAATCCAAGAAACGAACGATTTGTTAAAATATAGTCTATAATATTAAATGTGTGTATAGTTTTATTCCCACATGTTTATATTTTTATTACGTAATGATATTTTACACTTATAAAGAAGAACTAATTTTTTTATATTTTAATCATACTTTTCGTGATATATATATATATCACGAATAATATAATATTAAACTTACGTATTATTGATAGGAAACACGCCAACGGCATTGTCGTCTGCATCTTCACTAAACTAACTTATATTATAAAATAAAATGTTAAATTTTAAAATGGCGTCAAAGCGCGCGCTTTCGCCGTAAATTGCAATAGCAGTAATGGCGTCGAGCTGTTTAACAGCTGTTTATCAAAGAGTGGGAATGTTGTGTAATATTGAAGTTTTATGTTACAAAGATATTTATTTAATTTTTCTGGCTATTAATAACTATAAGAATAACAAGCATAAAATAAGATTTTAACTTTAAAAAAGACTCGTAAAAATAATAAAAGATATAAAAATATATTTCAAAAGAGACTCTAAATGTTTTTTTTTATTTAATGCATAATTTTGGTTAATTAAATTAAGGTTTTGTTTTTAGTACAATATTTCAGTATGAGTTTGTAATTATATTAACATTATTTATATAACAAAATACTTTTAAAAGCATAACGCTTTTGACGCTTAAGGAAATAAGACTAGGAATAGTAATATCTTGTTTTTAAACAGGTTTTTGTAAAATGTTTTGTAGATTTTCAATTTAAATGTATTTTTATTTGTTATAACTTGGATTCAATAAGGTGTATTCAAGAAGAGACAACATGAATACTAAAGTAAAATAACATAATACAACTGTTACTAAGCAAAGTAAAACAAAATCAATCGCACAAAAAGGTTTATTGCATATAGGCAATGATAAATAAATTAAATCAATTTTACCACCATTGTCTGCAAGAACCCTCACAATGGTAATTTTATTCAATATGACATTGGTAAAAATCTATACTATCTGTCCCATTAACTTAAAATTTAATTGCTTGCGGTGACTAGTCGTATTGCCACGGATTTCCCTTTTCTTATTATTTTTAGGATGGCTTATCGAAATGATTGCGATGGTTCCAGTCGTTCGTACATTGCTCACTAAATATATTGACGTTTGTGAAACAGTGATCACCATAAAAAAAACCCAGCTGAGTTTGTTGTGTGGTTCTTCTGAGAACTTCTTCTTCGTTTGGAACCCTCGTAGCATTATTGTTACGGAATTCCTATCCCAATGGATTTCAACTTTTTGCATTTCGTGTTTAAGTTAGGAATAACAATATCGACACAAGATACCTAGATATCTTTTGTAGGAGTTTACAACCTTCAGGTGTTTTAATTACTTTTAATATTTTCATATCATCTTCTCAGGTTATTTTATTAATAAAATAATTTACAAGAAAAGGAGATCAGAGCTCAGTGGTACTCCTCAAGCGACTGAAACAAAAGATGATTCTTTAACGGTCACATTAATTTCGATCGAAGCTATAAGAAATCATCCAGCGCAAAAGATCACCGTGTATACCAATTACTATAAGTCTGAGGATTAATATCAAATGCGAAGTCTTATCAAAGGCCTTTAGAAAGTCGACACACACGACATCAACTCGGTATCCAAGGCGTTAAAAAATTATAAATCATACATCTTCCAACAAATGAAAGAATGAGTTTTGAATCCGATTTTTGTCATATTTATACTGCAGCAAAAAGCTGAAAATGATGAACACTAGTAATCCATCGTCAGTATGTAACTCATCTTGCAGCGCCATCTGCGGCCGCATAGAGGGGTACATCTCGTCCCTTCCTCCGCCCTACCAGCTGCAGCGGCCGCTACTTGCGCGCGCCGCCAGCACAGAGGCCCGTACGCCCGCGCGCGCCCCCTCCTTCAGCGTGTGCTGGGCCTGCACCTCCCCCGTGAGATTTATGTTACTTACCAGAACCTACCTGCCCGTTTGTATTTACCTGTTTTACCTTACCATTAAAACATTAAATTAAACTTGTATTTTTAAATGTAATATAAATCTCTACATCAATATTTCTCCACCGTGACGCTGTCATGGCTAGTAGGGCAGACAGCAGATTGAAGAATTGTGACAAAAAATAACTCAAACGCTACATGACTTAAGAGTCAATTCATTGATACTCAAATCTAATAATATAGACTCCTGAAGTGATAAACGCGACCACCGGCAAGTTGGAAGCCGGTCACCCATCACTGCTCTGTAAGCAGAGTATGTTCGCGAGATGGCAGTACCTGGTGCGTCGGTTACCTCTCTTACCTCAGGTAAGTTATGTAAATGTCTGTGTTGTGGTAAGTCCAATCTTTCAACAAATGTATGCAACAATTCTCAACTATTTATTAAGAATATATATCAAGCAACTTTGTGACATGCAATCCTTTGGATTTTCTAATAATAGTGCACCTTTAAAGGGTTATTTAGGTCTATATTTTATAGCGTTTAGTTGATATTTTAATACTGCATCAATGCTTAAAACCTACTTTGATTACAGTAGGTGTTCATTACCGTCCCTTAACATCAAGTGGACATCGTTACCTGAGGTAAGCGACATAAATGTTGTAAATTGCATTTATGACTTGCCTCAGGTAAGTTTTGTAAATGTTCAGGTAAGTAAAATAAATAAAACTTTGAGTTTCACAGGTAAGTGTAACGTTAGTATAGTGTTATAATTTTTTTTTTATTTCTTTATTGTAAAAATACTTACTTGAAAATGTTTAGAATAGAATAGAATTAAATGAATTGTTTAAATTATTTAGCAATGTTATGTTTTCTCGGTGTATTTTGTTTATTTTTTTGCATTTTCTAAGCATGTCATTGATATGTATTAAGAACGGTGCTGGACCAAGTATATTCCCTTGTGGAAGTACGTATATGTTATATTTTTTTGTTATTTCACTTGATCGTTTTCAATAATAACGAATTTGTTTATTCTATTAATTATTAATAAATTCATTACATGATTAAATACAAAAATGTAATTACAGAGTAAATTTAGTAAACTGCTGTTTTTCAGGATTTTTTAAAATTTATTTAAATCACATAGTCACCGACAAAGCAATCTTTTGAGAGTTTTTGGAGATTGTTTGATGTTTTGTTTCTATTTATTTTATATCATAGAATTTCTTACATTATATACTTTTATGTACTAACGGATATTGTAAAATAACTAAAAAATAAAAGCAATGTTGATATAATCTGTATTAACTATTATATTATAAATTTTTCTTGATGATGACTTTAAAACTTGCCACCCTACGCTATAACTTTACCCAATTATGTGTGATTATCAATCAATAATATAGTTTGATTGATGTTATTAGTACATAACGTGTTCCAGGATGAGGCCGGGCCACCATTACCACCCCTCCCGGAGGATCTCGACCACCTCCTGTACAATGAAGCCAAGATGCTCTCCACCACTTACCAGGTGAATACCGTCATCATATACAATGTATTCTTTATTGTCCTCGAAGTACATGTTTGGAACCCCCCCAGCTTTGATTTTAAGTTGGATCAATTTGATGGTTCGAGTTGTTCACAAATTGCTCTCTGAATATTAATTAATGTGTGTGTAACAGTGATAACAATAAAGAAAAACCCGGCTGATTTTGTTTGTTTGTTGTGTTGGTCTTCACAGAGTAGAGTGCTTTTGAAACTCTCGTAGCCTTATTCTAAGATGGAGTGTCTACAGAAGGGTTTATTTCGATTAGTATGGTATCAAAATATTCCTGACACTCCCATTTGATGTAAGCAAGTGATCACTGGTATTTTATTGCCTATTCTTATTTTTCTTTCCTCGTCTCGTATTTTGTTTTGGCTGGTAGGAAGTGTAAAAAGTGCTTTAGTGTTAAGCCCAATTGTTTGCCAAAGTGCTTTGTTATCCAATAAAGAATTTAAATATATATATATATATATTGTTCCTTGAGATCATCTCTTATGAGGTGATAGCTTACGATTACCAAAACTCACACAGATATTCCCAAATTCTTACTATACGGGACATCGATCACGCCCCTCCTTGATCTCGTGTTTTTTGGTCCAAAACTTTGTGTCACATTTAAATTTAGAACAATTCAGATAAACATTAAAAAGATTTCACCCACGACATCCAAGCTGGCCAAATCCAACCTGATCGGAGCGTTCTCCCGCGCGCAGCTCGGTCAGTGGATAAAGAAGCCGCTGGAGCAGGACCAGTTCCCGTGCGAGCTGCTGCACGCGGACCCCGGCGTGCTGTTCGCCTAGGACGGGGCTCCCGGGGGGTAGCGCTGTGCAGGTTGGGGGGGAAACATTATACAGTTAGAGAGGGGAGCTTTGGGAGAAAACATTGTACCATGGATCCATGGTTACTGTTATAGGGAAACGATAGGATTTAAATCACTTTCAGTAATGGAGTTTGGTGATTTTAAAGTTTTTTCGTAACATGCTAACTTTTCAAGAAGCAATAACATTAATATAAATTTGTAATGTTTGACAAAGTATTAATAATATAAGTATTGTTTTTTTCTTCTTGTTAGAACTACCAATTACTACTACGAATAGCGATTTTCTTGAAAAGAAAAAAGTTGATTAAATAGAAGTAATAATTTTAACTTAAAAAATATTATTTTATCTTTCGGGGGGAGCGACGTGTCTAACAATTTTTCTATTATTATATCGATAAACGAATCTAAAAACATGTTTTCGTATTTTTTTATCATCTGTCAATGATAGGTAATATAAAAAGGTTTTTATAATCTGCATAGTGTTATCAACGATCGGGCGTCAACGACTTAGACAGCACGCGGGGTCCGGCGTCATATCTTTAGGTCCGTGGACGGAATAATTACAACTTGGAGCCAAGTTAGACAAGTGACAAGCGTTCGTCGTTCGTTCGTTCATTCGTTCGTCATTCATTCAAATGTTCCATAAATTTAAATAGCGTTATATAATCTCAAACCCATACATTCTTTCTATTCAACTAACGTCAATGTCACTTGTCTAATCCCTCTGTATTGTCTATGGCTTAAATGTCAATTTTATAACAAAAATTTTTTCTATAGTATTTACAGGCGATTGTTTGTTTTTGTCATCATAGATTAAAAATACCCGCCTTTAATTATGACATAATTACCACCATTACATACAGAAATATATTGCTCATAATAAATGGTAACATAATAAAATTAAATTTCACTAATTTACCTGTATTTTTTGTGGTAAACACATTTTTAATTACAAAAGGAATTGGCAGCCATTATTATAAGTTATTTATTACGAGAATAGTCAATATAAATCATTATTATCTTTCAAAATGTCTCATTTCAGTCTACGGGTCTGATGACAATTACAGATAATTAATTAATTAAACAATAAAATGATGTGGAAATTAGATTAATATTATAATTTATGTCTTCTAAATCTTTTCATTAATATTTTTTCATATCAGCAAATTTTTATAACATGCAGCCAAGTTCATTGAACTATTTAAATACAACTGGCACACCTAATAGTATTAAGTAATAATAATGTAATAAAAAAATATTAAACCAAAAAGTTTACATGTTTATTGTTAAATTAGTTTCTTAGCCGCTAGTATTTTTTTTAAATATTATATAATAAGCGCACAATAATTTATTGAATTAAATGTTTTTTATTTTCCATATTAATAAAACTATTTTATTTATTATATATCAATGTAACAACAACCTGAGCATTGTTTTTAAATATATAATATAATTTTAGCTTCATATAATTAAATATTGAAGTTAATTTGAACTTATTTTTATATTAAATGCCATTGTCTATGGAATTACAGTCGAATATTATATAGTACAAGTTTTGTTTTTTATCTGTTTATAATTATATAAAATGGTACGGAATAAAAATTGAGTTACAGAATTTTTGTGTTTATTATGGAGTTTATTAGACGTATACCTAAATACCTATTTATATATATCCTTTTTAATTTATTATTCAATATAATTATTTGTCTTCCATTATAACAAATATTGTACTTTGTTTTTTTTACCAATATAGAAAAAACTATAATTTAGCAATGTCACTTAATCAGTTAGAAATGACAATTATAAATTTTGACACTTTTTATTGCCGCTTAAAACTGTGTCAAATTCAAACGACCACATTGCCATTGACGTCAGATGATTTGGCAGCTGTCAGTGTCCATTTCAAATGACCACATATTTCAGTACATATCACTTGCTTCAAAAGCTGTCAGTGTCAAATTCAAACGACCGTATTGTCATTGACTTTAGGTGATTTGACAGCTGTCAGTGTCACTTTCAAACGACCCCAGATTGTCTTTCACGTCAGATAATTTGACAGCTTTCAGTATACCGCCAAAACGATTATATTACACTTCACTTCAGATGATTTGACATCTTTTATATTACACTTCACTTCAAATGATTTGACAGCTGTCAGTATTCGTTGACAGCTAACAGATTATACTTGAAAGTCATTGTCCGTCGCTATAATATTTCTTCAGAGCTGTGCTCATGAGCGTCATGAGTTCCTTGTAAAGAATACATCGCCGGCTAGAGGGTTTGCATATTTCCCTGTGATCCACGGATACGCCGTGGAGAGAACCTGTACCTGGATCTGGAATGATACATTTTTAACAGAATGCGACAGAAATAATGTAACGGAAGTAAAAAATGTGAATTAAAATTAATAATTTAATTGAATTAATTCTGCACTGACCGGCGCTATCGACGCTGACTATCCTTAGATACAGTACGGACATGAGCGTGCGTCCCGTCTCCACCAGACTGCGGACCGACGGTCGTGCGACTGTCGCACGGCGCCAGCGGTCGTGCAGCTCCAGCACCAGCGGGCAGTCTACACAAGATATATCTTCCTTTATTTTCTATAGCGAACACTATACTTGAGATATTTTAGTATGTCTGCGCGATGCATGACGCAAAAATTACGGGACAGATCTATTATGCAATTTATTATAATTATTGTTTAGTGACAATACAGTGGATAATTTAGTATTCAAATATTAATATTAATAAATAAAACCGTCGCTAGGTATTCTATCGCATATAATTGAACTAGTGTGAACTAACCTATAAATGTAGTTACCATTCGCATGTTAACGAGTGATGTGTCCTCACCTTTACATATCTCAGTGAGCTCGACGCTCCGTGCAGTGAGCGGCGCCTTTATGTCCGCGAGCGGCGACCCGCGGTGCGGCACGGAGTAGAACAGGAACCCCGCGCTGCGGCGGTACAGAGACCACGCGTCTACACACACACACACACACACACACACATATATACATATTTATATTAAAATAACTTTGTGTGTAATACTTTAAATGGTCAACTATTTTAAGAGGTTTAAGAGCCTTGAAACCCTGACTGCTGAGTTGCTGTCATTATTTATATATTTCAAAGGTTCCGACATACAAAATTCTTTAGTGCGACAGTTTTCTATTTATCAAACAAAAAAAACTACATTCTTACCAAAGAAAACTACAACACGCATTCCGTAATACATAAAAGGTAAAATATACTTTATATATTACTATAATTATATAATATTCATTAGACAACTTACCCTTCATATATGAAGACACTTCATTTCCAGTTTCTCTTTCAAGCCTTTGAATATTTCCATTAATATCATTATCTAGAGGTTTCTTATCTTTTACAATACAATCTACATTCAAGGTACCTTCATTTATTACTATTTCATTATTATTATTATTATTTGCATTTTTATTATCATTAATATATAATTTATCACAGATTGTTTCCATATTGTCGTCTGTATGTCCGTCGATGCAGTGGTTTATTCGATTATCATTGTTACATTCGCTCGTGTTTTGTTCATTCGATTCTGTTTCATTAACATTACCTTCATTCTTTTTCAAATACGCCTCGTAAGCTAAAAGTGAAGTAAGATTATGTATTAAATATAATAGGGGCGCCAACAGACCCTCAATTTCGACTCGTTGCTCTCGCGAAATCTTGGGTGCCATTTGTATATTGAGCGAAGCGAGTCCAGTGTAATGACTTATCGTTTCCCATTGACTTCAATGGGATATCAGTTTTTTGACTACTTTTCCTCAACGACATGACATTATTCAATTTTTTTTTGTGATTGCAAATTTTCATAATTTTCCGTCAAGTAGTTTCGAGCCTATTCCTTACAAAGAATGTGAAAAAAGTCTCCAGTAGAGCGCTCCGCTCGCTTCGCTCAAAAAGAGTATTTAATTCTGTTATCTAATAAAATATAAAAATTTAAAATGACATTCACCTTCGCAATAAATCTGCTTGATAAACAGTCCCCCCTTGGAGTGTCCAACCCATATTATTGGTCTCTGTCCCACCCCCAACTCCAAGAGCTGAGTCATCATTTGTTGAGCGCGCTCGTGTAAACGTAGCCTTAAAAACAAATTTATGAGATAAAACAACAAAATAAACTATAGGAAATAATATCGAAGACCGTAACTCACCGTTGACTCGGCTTGATCCACAGCGGCCTCCACAGATAGGGATCACTCGTGTAATTAATAGAAATCACCCTCGCGCCAGGGTGATCAACCCTCACCCAGTCCCGAGGCCAGCAGGGTGAGTAACACTTATCACACACACACCCGCACCCCACTTCGCACTTATCATCACACTTGCAGTCACTTGGCTTCACTTCGTTTGCACTCTCAAATAAATCCCTCACAAACTGCGCCTGAGTCTCATAATTCATTATCTCAACCTGGTGGTGAGTGTAAAACTTTTCTGTTATGAATATATCATCGTTTGTTATTTGTTTAGATTCTACTTCATTTAATTTGTCATTCCTTAAATAATAATTCAGTCCGCCTTCATTTATATTCGTTTCATTTATTCCTGTTTTATTTACATTCAATTCTTCGTTCTCCGTGCATGCCGTTCGTTCGTCTGTACATGTGCATGTTGGTGTGGAATGTGGTCGTCTTAATGGCACTCTAGTTATTTCTTTATCGTATCTAGACTTCCACTCTCCCTGACGCCACGTGTTTGCTAGAGATCCTGAAGGATAGGTTTATGTTTAATAATGTTATTAAAAACATACTTTTCATCTTATTTCAACGTATTTATTTATTTAGCAATAAAAGTGTACACCAAATATTAAAAATCTGACGTATAAATAAACAAAACTAGAAATAGTTTAATTACAGAAAATATATAAATATTAATATTCTAATACACAACATAAAAAGAAATTAATTTTATAACTCAATTATCGCAGAAATATTATCAAAATTAGTGATTAATTTTATCGACAATCGACGGAATGGAAGAAAAAATTATAAATTTTTAAATGATAATTTTATTTTATAATATAGGCATAGAATAGATAAATAAATAGGAGGGATATATAAAAAACTTTGAATGTTTTTGTTATAAATACTATGATAAGAGTACGTGTTATGAAAGACAAGCATTAAGTAAGCAAGCGGCCTTGTGGTTTGGACAATGAAGGTCGGCTTGATAACTTGTTGTAGTCGAGTTCGAATCGAATCAGAAAACAAAGTATTATGTGCGTATATTTTAACACTAAACCTACCAAGTACCGGTCAAATTGACCGTTCTTAAACTTTTGTAAAACTTACATATTTTTAAATGTTATAATATCGTTATCAAACTACTTGACAATTCTAAGAAAATGCATATAATATTTCCTTCACTCTTTACTTTTAGTTATTTCCATTATTATCTGCGTTATATAATAAAATAACTTTTAATTATCGGTCAATGTGACGGCGTGCGGTAGGAACAGGTATACAAGAATTGTCGGTAGGTTTAATGTTAATATCAATGTATGAATTTTATTATAAACTTATTTAATTAAAATTAAATAAAATGAAAACATTTCCTTTAACAAACAAACACGTTATTATAATATTAGTAGGTTATAAAATTATTACAAAAATTATTATTATAATATTAGTAGGTTATAAAAATATTTGTATAAATCATGTTGACAGTTGACAAATGGCGCGAAGGTCACAGGCCAGGGACAATTGTACAATCTTAATTAAGTGATTTTTTAGACATTTTTATTACTTTTGATAAATTTAATTATAAATGTGATAAAGGGTTAATTTGGTTATTATTGAACTCTATAGTTATTCACAAATTTTTGTTTATCTAGGGCTGTTAATATTTTTTATTATTAACCTGAAAAGAGTCTGTATATCTGAGAAATTTAAAAAAGAAGCAACAGTTGTTCATGAATTTATTTATATAATATCCTAATAGATGGCGTTAGTGGGTCAAATATCCAAAGTTTAGAGGTGTAAACTATATAGAATATTCATTATTTCGCCATTGTTAAATTTTTGTACTTTCGTTTGTTGTCATTTGTGGTTATAATTTTTTATCGATTACCACCAGACCTTTAAATTAAAATTTACGTGCAATCCTGGGACGGAAGCTAGTATTGTATGAGACAAATTTTTATCGGATGTAAACATAATACATGAAACCTTGAACATACAATAACAGTCTTGAAACATCAAGGTGATAACGAACACGTGTTATTAATCATACGAACGAAAACAAAAACAGATTTTATATAATTTCCGCACAAACACAATTTGGTTTTATTAAAATATATTTAATTGGTCAACATGTGCATTATTTAAAAAAAACTGAAAAAATGTGTATTAATTAATATTAATATTTGTCTGAAATTTGACACTGAAAAGTTACCGAGAAAGGCTGTAAAAGAAACCTTAATTACTAAAACTAGAAATATTGTTATGACGGGTGTTCGTCTAATACTTTTTTTTCCAGTGGGTAATGTCGTTCCCATTTGGGTGGAGGCCTAGAGGAAGTTAAGAAGAAAAAATTGAGAGGCGTTGGTGTGATATTGTTTATTTTTTTGTATAAAACGTACTCTTAATATTGTATAATTTCATTATTATTGCTCTCTCTGGTAAGAAAAGCCTCATTTAGAATTCTTAATTAAACTCGAGGCGAGACTAATGTTATTGGGTTTTCACGTTAAAAAAAATATGGGGGGCGCTGCAAAATAACTGATTTTCAAAGTGAGCGTTATAAAAAACAAGCTTGGGAACCTCTGATCTAATACTAAACTTATTTCGAGATGAATTCCTCAATATTGTACTCTCTACTCTTTTTTGTACTCTCGAAGTGTGCAAAATTATATTGTACTCTTTCACTCCTTAACCCCGTGGTAAACATTACAATAAATATAGATATTGTTAGAAAGAGACATATAATAGATGACACAGGTTAGTATAGTGAAGGTGGTAGAGCCTAGCTGTAGTTATCTGACTGCAGCTCGTATTGGGCTGGCTCGACCGGGGAAGGACCACCCTCTCACAGAAGACCGACGCGTAGTAACCAAATTCATTTGGTTATGTTCCGTCGGTGAGTGAGAGAATCCGGAAGCCCAAACCCCCCCCCCCCCCACGCCATGAAACATGAAAGCGATGCCGGAAAGAAAAATACCCCAGGAGGGTACCGGCTTTGATGAAGCCGGGGACCCCCTCCCCGAGCAAAATCGGGGAAATAATTCTCGGATTTTGCTCGGGCTGCCCGTCGTATCTGGGGCGGGCAAAGTATCGCCTTTTGTGTTTTTTGAGGGCAAACGACGAGTCAACGCAGCGGCACCCCGACCCACTCTAAATGTGGACTTTTGCAACATTCGGGGACTTCATTCCAACTTGAACGCCGTCCACTATCATCTAGAGACGGCGCAGCCGGCCTTGTTGTTTCTGACGGAGACGCAGATATCTAAACCTAGCGACACAGCGTACCTGTCATACCCCGGGTATAATCTAGAACACCATTTTATACCACACGCCGGGGTATCTGTGTTCGTAAGGGAGGATATCTGCTACCGTCGCCTTCAGGTTTTTGAAGGTCGGGACCTGTCTGTACTCTGGCTGCGCGTGGACATGGACGACCATGTCAGAGTCTACGCATGCCTCTACAGGTCCCATAGTGGTAATGCAGAAACGGATCAACTCTTGGGCCATGTTCAGGCGAAGATTGACGATCTGCTTTCACAGATTCCCTCCGCCGAAGTCGTAGTCCTCGGTGACTTCAATGCGCACCATACCGATTGGTTAGGGTCACGTGCCACCGACTACGCGGGGAGATCTGTGTTTGACTTTGCTCTGGCAAATGGTCTGTCCCAATTGGTCAAGACGCACACTCGTCTACCGGATGTGGACAGCCATATGCCCTCTTTGTTGGATCTTCTGCTGACTACACATCCCGGAAAGTACCAGGTCACTGTCGAGGCTCCGTTAGGGTCCTCTGATCATTGTCTGGTACGGAGTGTAGTGCCCATTCAACGTTCGGGTCGCACAACACCTGCGACTCGACTCGTTTGGCACTACAAGTCAGCGGATTGGGATGGAATGCGGTCCTTCTTTGCATCCTACCCATGGGGGCCGATTTGTTTCCCTTCCGATGATCCTAGTGACTGCGCTGCGGCTGTAGCTGATGTGATACTACAGGGCATGGAACTATTTGTACCAAGCTCTGTGGTACCACTTGGTGGCAGATCGCGGCCTTGGTTTGATGCGTCTGTCAGGGCTGCAGCAGCTGGCAAACGGCAGGCTTATCAAGCTTGGGCCAATGCGTTAGTCACTAAGGATCCGAGCTCTAGAGTTCTGAAGAGGAAATATAATCGTGCCTCCAGATTCTTCAAACGGCAAATCGCTAGAGCAAAGTTCAAGCATATCGTCAAAATTGGGGATCAGCTGGCAAAGTACCCACCTGGCACGCGCAAATTTTGGGCGCTTTCAAAGGCCACTCTGGGCAACTTTAGCCAGCCATCCCTACCGCCGTTGCACATGGGGAATGACTCTCTGGCCCATACGGCAAAAGAGAAAGCCGATCTCTTGGGCACTCTTTTCGCCTCCAACTCGACTTTGGTCGACCAGGGGAAGACACCGCCTATCATCCCGCGGTGTCAGAGCTCAATGCCGGAAATAGTTTTTAGGCAGAAAACTATTAGGCAGTCTCTATTTTCCTTGGACGTTCATAAGTCGAGTGGGCCGGATGGCATTTCTCCATTGGTGCTACGAACGTGTGCCCCTGAGTTGACTCCAGTGCTAACGCGTCTATTTCGGTACTCCTACCTTAAAGGCATAGTCCCGGTCTCATGGAAGCGTGCCCTTGTCCATCCGATCCCTAAAAAAGGTGATAGCTCAGACCCAGCTAACTACAGACCTATCGCCATTACCTCTCTGCTCTCCAAAGTAATGGAGAGCATTATCAATAAACAGCTCCTAACATACCTCGAGGATCACCAGTTGGTCAATGACCGGCAATATGGCTTTCGCCATGGTCGATCGGCTGGTGATCTTCTGTTATATCTTACGCACCGTTGGGCAGCTGTTATTGAAAGTAAGGGAGAGGGTCTGGCAGTTAGTCTGGATATGGCGAAAGCCTTCGATCGTGTATGGCACAAGGGGCTTCTTTCGAAGCTACCTTCCTATGGGCTTCCCGAGAGTTTATGCAAGTGGATCACCAGCTTCCTCACTGGGCGGAGCATACAGGTCGTTCTCGACGGTTTTTGCTCGGACCCCAAGCCCGTGAACGCTGGTGTACCCCAAGGCTGCGTGCTATCCCCAACCCTGTTCCTCCTGCACATCAATGATATGTTGGATATCTCCAACATACATTGTTATGCGGATGACAGCACTGGGGATGCGGTATATTCCGGCCGTGCAGGTCTCTCTCGGGAAAACGTCGACGAGTGCCGAAAGAAACTTGTGTCTTCTATAGAGACTTCCTTGGGGATGATCTCTGAGTGGGGTGAACTGAACCACGTTCAGTTCAATCCCCTAAAGACACAAGTTTGCGCGTTTACCACTAAGAAAACCCCATTTGTCGTATCACCGCTCTTCGAGAGCACTCCTCTTAATGCCTCGCCAAGTATCAGAATACTGGGTCTCGACATTTCGAGCGACTGTCAGTTTCGTGGTCATCTGGAGAGCAAGGCCAAGTTGGCCTCGAAGAAATTGGGAGTGATTAATAGAGCGAGGCAGTACTTCAAACCTGGCCAAAGACTTGCGCTCTATAAGGCGCAGGTCCGGCCTCACATGGAGTACTGTTCTCATCTCTGGTCTGGATCACCCCAATATCAGCTTCTACCATTTGACCGCGTACAACGGAGAGCCGTTCGAATTGTTGGGAACCCGGTGCTCTGCGAACGGCTGGACTCTCTGGCATTGCGTAGAGACGTGGCTTCTTTGTGCGTCTTCTACCGCATTTACAACGGGGAGTGTTCCGAAGAACTATTCGATCTGATGCCTGCCGCCGAATTTCATCACCGCACAGCCCGCCATCGCCTCCAATACCATCCTTACCACCTGGATGCGTGGCGATCCTCCACTGTGCGGTTCTCAAGGACATTTTTTCCACGTTCCACTCGCTTGTGGAACGAACTACCTTCGGCGGTATTTCCAGATCGGTACGACATGGGTACCTTCAAAAAACGCGTTTATTCCCACCTACAAGGCCGGCAACACTCCTGTAAGTCCTCGGATGTTGCAAGAGTTCATGGGCGGCGGTGATCACGTCCATCTGTGACCCGCCAGCTCGTTTGCCCTCCTCTTACATAAAAAAAAAAAAAAAAAAAAAAGAAGTCATACCATATAATCCATGGACGAATATGACATCGACGGTGGGTGCTTCGGGCGAGTGCAGCACGGAGCAGTCCACCAGCGGCTCTGGGTGGAGGTGCTCGTAACTGGCCGGTCGGGTTTTTGGGGATTTTGGAGCTGGAATTAAGAAATATTCATTATGTTTAAATATTGTTAATTCTGGTGGAAAATAGTATTATATGTAAGAGATTGTCCGTTCATCACGTGATGTTTTTGATGATATTTGATGAGGTTTTAAATTGACGCCGTTTTAATTTCTATTATATATACTTCTTATTTCTTTAATCGATTTATTATTAGATAGATGACTAATATGTAAATATATATATATAGATTTCCACCTATGTACTGACTCAGCTATACCTCTGGACCTATAACGCCTATTGACTCGAAATTTAGAACCAATATTCTTTGTGTAGAAGTAAGCTAAGAACGGAATTTATGAAATTTTAATGCAATTAATAATAATTTTATAACTAGAGCACTTATAATTTGTAATTGTATAACACAATACGTTATCTGGGTGTGGTTATTTCGTAAAATTCATTCATGATAAATAATTAGGCAGATAGATAAGAAAATGGTGTATATTTGCCACGAAGTGGACGGTAGACAGTTAAAGCAAGTAATACTTAATAACAGACAAACACCAGCATTTTACCACTAGAACAATTGCTGCAATGCAATGTTTTAATTCAATTATATTGCAATGCAATTATAAAAAAAATAAATGTAATATAATTTGTTCTACTTTAATCTATTACTAATAAACTTTATTGGAACATTTAAATTTATATCAAAGTCGTTATAGACTAATTATAATTAAATGCTAAGTGTATTTACATGTACCTATGTAAGTTTTGCTTTTTCGTATAAAACTATATTCATACAACGTCAAACAAAGAAGCATTACATACATTCGTTAAGTATACGTCCAAATCACATGAGAAAAGAATTGATCAAACACATACATTATTGTCGTCAAGTCCAATTGATCAATTCCCAAGATTGACGTATCGTGTAACCATCGTTAATGTCGTAATGTGACATTTGGAGGGGAAAATTACTAAAGTTTGTATTTCTCACCTGTGATGGACTGTGTCGTGAGCAGGCGGTGCAAGAGGACCGTGGCCGACGACCAGAACGACGACACACACCAGCGCCTGCGAGGATATTCAATATCTAGACTTTATATTGTTTTATTGTTAATATTTATTACTATTTAATAAAATATAACAGACATATATAGGACTGGTTTAAGTCAAAGTCATTCGAGTTAGAAATTTGATTTGACTGCATTTTTAATGAAACATTCTAAACATATTGTTTCCGGAAAATATCAATAATCATCAAATCCAAGGTGTAAAAGCCAGAATTGTAAAAACTACTCTAAAATATCGGTTATTTATGAAACTCGATTGTTTTTGAATATGCAGCTTTTTCAGCTTTCATAAGAGTTTAAAGGGAGAGTGCTGAGAGTTTAAAGGGTTTGGTAAAGCTAGGGAACTGAAAGAATGAATTTAACGACAGATAGATATAATTTGATGCTCTGTATTTGTATTATGTTTATATTTCTATTTATTATATTTATATTTATTTAATATAAAGTACGCACAAAACAAGATGTACCTATAGCTTATTAACTGAATGTCTATGATATTATGTTAATTACACACGGGTATACAGACTTGGACTCAATGTCAATGTCAAAATAAAATTATTATTCACTGAACTGTGACGAGTCATATATATATATATATATATTTGTTATTGTTGTCTGTTTGTATTATTGAGGATTAGTGACGTTTTATATACTAGGATCCGCCAACCGTGCGCGGCGGGTGTTGAGCTGAGCTCCTCACCTTTCTTCTTGTTTTGATAACTTTCGAATGGCTAAACATTTTTTCAATCCAACATCCGCGTTGGCTCAAACATACATGAGAAAATTTTTAGCTAATTATCTCGTCGCATTCTGGAGACAACTTAACACAAAAAAGGTCTCCCAAACGGTTAAGAGCTTCGCTTACGCTCAACGCAATAATAAATTCACCATAACTTTCTCTTTACATTGATGGCGTAAAGGCCTTTAAGCCCATTACATAGTTTTAAAATAAATGAAGTCATACATTGCTATCTTATGTCATAACGTGTCAGAGTTTAATGGATGTGGGAGTATATTAATACCAGTAGACAGGTACTTCATACGATTATAATAATATTATATTGACTTTTTAAAATATAAATAATTTTCATATAATTAATAATTTTAATTATAATATTAGAGCTGTAGCTGACATACGACGTTTCCATAAATAGCGGACATTTTAAATAATCGTATTACAAAAGACGATATAAAAATATAAAAAATAATAACCTTGAAATGGCTGAATGGATTTGATAATTTAGAATTTCAAATACATTCCATTGTACATCTGTGGCGCTCTAACGTCACAAATTATCAGCTGTGTTTTTGGGGGGCGCATAAATGTTATAAAATGTATTTATTTTTCGTTTTAAGTCAGTTTAATTATTAACTACACACTAACACACAAATATTTATGATAAATAGAGCATTTTTTGTGATTTATTCGTATATAATGTGTAAATATACAATTTCATACTTATCAACAATATATTACTATGTAAGATCCAGTCTTGGGAGTGTCACATCCGAAAAGTATCAGACTATTATTGAGGTAACTGTGTTATATATATATATATATATATATATATATATATATATATATATATATAGTTTTAAAACAATATGTATCCGTTTAGATAGATTCAAAACAGCGGTGTGTATGTACTTAGTATGATTTCAAGACCTTGACAGTGACGCAACGGCGTCGGTAACAAACTATACTCGTGTCGTATAAATGTTATGTAAATGTAATGTATATACAATATATAAATATATAATATGTATATGTTTAAGAAACTTAGTTTTATATAGAAAAGAAAATATAAAATGATCTTTGGTGTAAATGTTTTGTATAGACGAGGCGCGTTCGATTCTCGGTCGTTGATGAATTATACTAATAATGACTAGGGACGCCAACAAACCCTCAATTTCGACTCGCTGCGCTCGCGAAATCTCGGGTGCCGTTTGCGTATTTAGCGAAGCGAGCCCAGTGTATTCACTCATCGTTTCCCATTGACTTCCATGGGATATCAGTTTTTTGACATGATATTAAAAAAAATATTATTTTTTTTCGGACATTTATAATTTTTTTTTTTTTGTAAACCATTACCTAATTAATGTGTATCTTTTTGTTTGCAAAGTTTCATAATTTTCCGTCAAGTAGTTTTTGAGCCAATTCGTGACAAAGAATGCAAAAAGTCTCCAGTAAAACGCTCCGCTCACTTCGTTCGCTTCGCTCAATAAATTTGAATATTCATCTTTTAAGTCAAGAAAAAACATAACGTTTCGTTCCTGAAATGTTATCGGGATATGCGTTTTACAAAATCTTTGTTTCTGATATCCCGAGAGAATTCTGTTTACTAATTTCCATACAATTCAACTTCAACTTGAATTCGTTCTGTAGGGATTGATTTATTTTGTTATATTATAGATATTTTAAATAAACAATGAGTTGTCAATGTGAGAAAATTAATAATTATTAATATGAAATTGGTATTCTTCACTGTTTGTTTGATATATTTTGTTATAGTCTGGTTAGAATTTTGGGTAAGATAAAAACTAAGTAACTAACTCTTGATAACTTCTATAATAGTTTAACATCACTAGCATCAAAGAACACTAACTAATGTAACAGCAAATGAAGGATAATGGAAAATTTTAAGAATATTTTATAAATATTTTTGTCGTACATCGTCTATGAAGAACTGAAATAATCAACACGAAAAGACAAATGAAAAACATAATAAATAAGGTTTTCATATATATTTTTATTGATCAAATTGCACCCATTCGAAGCCGGGGAGAATATCTAGTGTTAAAGGCATACAATTGAAACATTTAGAACTATCGTAATATATAAATAATTCACATCACTGGTTAGTGATAATTTCGTAATGGACCCCAATACGATGGGTCGCGGGTTTGAACCCGACCTGCGTACCTGATATATACTATGAATATTTAGTATATTTGTTCATCTTTGAATTATTTGAGAAATAACGAGGCGAACTGCGGCGATACATGCTGCATGAAAAAATTATAAAAGCATGGTAAAATCTAGAATTATAAATAAAATTTATATGTGGTTATTATTTGTAATAACTTTCCCCATTTAATATCCCTTCCCAAGCCTTTCCAAGATGGCGCCATAATTTGTTTTGACATTTAAACCGAAAGGCCAGTGCCGTAACTCCAACCCAGGGGCCCTCATCATAGAACGGCCCTTCTTAAAGATGTAGCTTCTTTTCATCACTGGTTTTCTTTAATTTTCTTATCTGATTTTGAATAAAAGTATTACTATTTTTAGTCAAAATCATTGCCATTCATTGAGTTTGGAATTTTGCATAATGGTGAGATGGATAGATAAAAACAGTGATGTGTAGGTAAAAAGTATTTCTAATATACCTAAAGGTAAAAAAGAGGATAACACAAGAAAGTATGTATGGAATGTGTGAAAGATGCAATAAGAAAAGCAGTTAACACTGAGATGACAAGTGAGAAAGGTGACTAGAAGAAAAGTGCTGCCTAGAAAAGCGTAGAAAAAAGAAGAAATGTTAAAAATTTTTACATTTTTATTATTTTTGATCGAAGGCTGTTCGACCAATAACTAATTTGTTTTTTATATATTTACAAATATATATATATTTCAAATGTAAAATAAATAATAATATGTTATTATAAATAAAATTTGTTTCTAAATGAACCAACTTCGAAAGTAAACGATCGAGAACCGCTGGAGATGATCGTAAGTTTTTCTTCCATTAAAAAACAGATTAGCATTAATACAAGAGAATGCAATAGGAAGTCCTGGGCAGCAGTTTTTGCTACGAAGCGACCGGAAACGTGTCTCCGAGTCTGTTTCACCTTGAACTCGTGTACTCTGCGATCAAGACGAGATTCTCTATATATCAATGGTAAAATTTTTAGGTTATTCGCCTCACTGCATTAATTTAACACACATACTTCTTTTGTGGGAGAAGTCACAAAGACTTCTTCCACGAAATTTAAAACCAGCTTACCGGGATAAAGTTTTTATCGCCAGAAAATATGTTTGGTAAGTAAGTAAGTAAAAGTATTTGAGTAAGTACCTCTCGTAGACTGAAAAAAAGACTGAATATTGATTCAGAAGCCTGAAACTAAAAACACCTGTGGAGAAATTTATAAAAATAACCTATAGAACATTATTGTTTTACCAAATCAGTGTTTATTATGTTGTAAAAATAAGTTGTCCTTGTTGATTAATAAATGTCTTCCTTTAAGTTAACAATTTAAAAACACCTTCTATCCAGTAATTATATACTTTTGTTTTGACACGTGAAGTATTTAACTAGCAATTAAGCCTTTAAATCGCAATATGTAGTAAATATTTATCTTGTTACTACACAGATGATAAGGTTTAGAAATAACATAAATCATAACACGAGCTAAATCATTAATTATAAATCAATTCAATGATTCATTACTCAATGGACGCGTCAGCCATGATAGGTCGATGACCTTTTGACATTGTCATGGCAACGCGCCAATTACGAGAAGCAGCGAACACGTGAATCGTCTCCTTTTTTAAAATTAGAATTTTTGTCTTCACTATTTTCGCGGTATTAATACATAGCAACAGTATTACATAAGGAAATATTTTATTAACACTATGTAACTGGTAATAGAAAGTAAGTGAAAGGTACTTATTTTTTTTAATGTTGCATAAAAAACTTCAGCAATGGTCGAAATAAAATGTTTATATAAAAAGAAAAACATTATTTATTTATAAAACGCCAACACTCCCACAACAGATTAAAAAAGATTTATTTGATAAAAATATGGGCCAAAAAGTGATTTCGTAACATTTTATCTTTAACATAGAATGAGGTCACAGATTACATAAGACGTTCGAAATTTTTTTACGCAATGTCTAACGGAGTTTTAAAAATATTTGTATGGTTTGGTAATTTGAGATATTTGAAAGGTTAATGGTACTTCACTAATATGCTTTGACTTGAGGACATTTTGAAATATAATATATAATATTTTCTGGTTTGAAATGAATTTACCTGTCACCATTTCTAGGTTGAACTTTTTTTTTCTAAACGATTTTTGAAACATTTTGACAATTTTTTTTAAAAACATGCAATTTGCGTGTCGCCATTTCTAGGTAAAATTTTTTTTCTAAACCATTTTTGAAACTTTTTGACTATTATTTTCAAAAACGTGCAATTTGTAAGAGTGTTTGTTATGAACCTTATGACCTTATGTCAAATATTAGATAAAGAGTGTGACTAATCTACGAAATGCATCTATAGATGAACTGTATAACTTATATTTTATACTTATATAATACTTTGAGCTTGAAAGCCAAATTTTTTTAAATAAATCACTAATATATATCTGCTATTGAGTAAAAAGCTCGATTATTTTCTACAGACTAAACCGCGAGCGAAAGTAAGTAAATTTTTTAATTTTGTTGAGCGAAGCGAACGAAATGAGCGGAGTGTTTTACTGGAGACTTTATACATTCTTTGTCACGAATTGGCTAGAAAACTACTTGACGGAAAATTATGAATCTTTGCAATCAAAGAGATACACAGAGGTTTTTAAAAAAAATGAAAAATGTCCTAAAAAAAAAATTTTTTTTGACAAAAAACTGATATCCCATGAAGTCAATGGAAAACAATGAGTCAATACACTGGGCTCGCTTCGCTCAATATGCAAACGGCATCGATTTGAAATTGAGGGTTTGTTGGCGCCCCTAGTTTATTTATTTACACATTACGCAGATAACAATTTAAAGTAACATATTGTATTATGGAGTATTGTTATCGTCCTGATGAGAAAGGACTTTGAGTAAATATCTTATTTCCAAAAGAAGAAGACAATATATATATATATATATATATATATATATATATATATATATATATATATATATATATATATATATATATATATATATATATATATATATATATAGCTTATTATGCAAGCAAGTCAAGCAGATGAAGACAACTAATTTAAAATAGTTTAGTGATATTAAAAGTTTAATTACTAAAATCCATGGTTTTGTGAAAATAAAAATCGACATATAAAAAACATCAACATTACGAAATAGCTGGGCAGATTATGATTGAACAACCACTTATAGTTTTAAAATTATATAACACCTTGAATATGTTATATATAAAAAGCAAGGTTATACGGAAGCCGTTTCAATTAAATAATATTACCAGAGGTCAACTGCACAGGAGGAGGTGACAAGGTCGGTATGGTGGGGAGGTAGAGTAAAAATGAATACTAATATATTTGAGGGTAGATGAGAATTTACCAAAAATGTGTTATACTTACACGAGCGCGAGCAGATATGGATGTTTTAGATCACGGAATGTGATGTCGGTCGCCATTTTGTTATCTCCCTGTAATGGATTCAACAATTAGTATGTTTTATAATACCAACAACATGTAACGGGATTAACAATAATGTTGTTATTGATGTCTGTTTAATTGTTAAACTAAAAATGATATACGAACGTATTTAACTAAAACTATTCTACATATGTAACTCCCGTATATTAATTACTTTTTTTATCCAGATTTTTCAAATGGTTTACAGCGACCGTGTTCACACACTTGCTGATTTGGAACGTCGGGTTAAAATTGTTATTAAACCAAAATATCCGAGTTAAATTTATATAGGAAAGTTAAGTCTTAAGGTTTTATATTAATTTATGATTCAAAGACCTAAATCTGGGAGCGATTTGTTTAATGTCGAGTATTAGTCATTGTTTTGAGCGGTTTTTTCTCAAATTTGTAACTACTTATACTAATATTTTGTTAATTAATTTACGATTATCTAATCTATTGCCATTGATAGATACGTTAAAAGGTACAGGACCCAAGTGACAACCTTGACGAAGTCTTGAATATATATGAAATGGTATTGAAGTACGAGACTTGAAAGGCTGATTAAAAAACTAAATAACTAATTTGTTATTGAATTCATTGTTATTATTTCTGTTGTTAGTTAGTCGGTTATTAAAATATACGCGGTTCAAAACAGTTTCTACATATGTATGTTTTGTTTGTAGTTGGTATGGAAATAAATCCTCTTTTCATCAATTAGTTAATACATGAATTTAAAACAATAAGTTCAAACTAATTGCCCTTCGGCCTATAGCCTGAATCTAATTCCATAAATAGGTGAATATTCTGAGATTACTAGCATTATGAAATAAATTGTCTATATAGTTTATCTTAAACTATTTAGTGTGTATGTGTGTGTGTATTTTTAATAACTTCAATGAAACAGTTTCCTTGGAAAAAGTGGAAACTTAGTTTATAATTATTAATAAAATTTATAAAATTATAAATATTGCATACATATTTACAATAAAAGAATTTTACCACATTTCGAAATTTCATCAAAATCTATCAATCAAAATTGATACGCAAACAAACAGACAAGCACGACCATCCATTTTATTTTTATGTCATAAATTTAATCTTATCATTCATCTACACATTCATATTCATATCATTTAACTACACAAATGGACTAATTGTATACCTTCAACTGTTCCCGATCTGGTAAAGAAGTGTTTACGGTACCTACATCTAAGTAGTAGTAATTTAACAAATATTTATTCAAAAATAAACTCTATTACAAATTATAACTTTGAGACTCACAGTCGTAGTTTGAGTTTTAATAATAAGCTGTATTTTATTCTTATATAAATATTACGTTCTCTCTAAACTAATTTTACATAATCCTTTGGTACCTAGGCAGTGGGACACTTACATATTTACGTAAAAAAAACTCCTCTAAAATATTAAAAAAAAAAAAAAAAAAAACGAAATGGTTAATGCCCTATTTTTAAATATATTTATATTAAGGCGACTTTAAACGGAGATCATTGTTTTTAATTTTAAAAATAATTTAGGTAACCTTATCAGTATAACATACTAATATTCGCAAATAATATTGTTAAGTTGGTGAATTAATTATACTATTAGGATTCCAACGAACCACATCCTTTGTATACAGTCTAACAAATATAAATATTTACCTTCACGCCACAATGCAGCCATTTTAAGAAATACACGAAATACACTTTATTAATACAAGTTGTCAACACATTTATTCCAATTACAGTTATTTAATTTGAAACTAACTTTTTCAAACGCAAAGCTGTCTAGCACTACGCGTTTACCGCGCTACTACTTGTCAACTGGAGTATTGGGATGACACTAAAAGAACTTATATCACGTCTGCTATACAATAATATACCTTATCCAAACCAAGTAAGATCGATTCTAGATTTTCAAATATTTAAGAACTATAATCTAACTCTTGCTTTTGTGTTTACTTTACTCAGCGATCCAATATCATCTTTATTACGATGTATTAAGACTGATTTTTCTATACAAAAAATGTGTGATATGATCTTTTAAAGGTACCGTTTAAAACGAGTTTATCAACTCAAAATATTCGTCTCTATAAAAATGTTTTATATTCATATTACTATATATAGCGTGCCTTATCGAAGAGCAAAGTTTTATTGACCGTAATGAATCTAGTGGCCGTCTTCTTTGAGTATCGCTATACGATATTCAACCTTTTTGTCTCGTCTCTAATAAAGAAAAGGAAATGATATATAATTGTTATATTAATTTTTAATTAAATGTTTAAACCTAAATTATAAATATAATAACAATTTTCATTTCAGTCTTGTATAATTTTCATTCATGTTACCAAAATCAATTTCATGTTCGAAAAATGGTATTTTATTTTTTCATATGTCAAAAGTTTGAAATAACACGAATATATTATATATTTTTTTTACTTGAACACAGTCTTATTACGACGGTGATTTAATGTTACTAGTAACACGTTTATTGCCTTTATTTAAGTATAATTTTAGGTTAAGACATGAAACAAAACTTAATTAATTAATTCTGAGAGGATAAAGAAGAAGTAACAATCATTGTCATAGGATAGGTTTTTCACGAATTTATTAATTATTAACTATTTCGGACCTTAAATACACAAGTAGTATTAAGATAGGGACTTAAGTATCACGTATTCATTAAATATTAAATTAAGTTATGAAAATAAAACAAACAGGCCTGAACGCAAACTTTACTAATCACCGGTCTCTTTTGACCTGTCACTTGTCAAAATAATAAACAACATCTAGCAACATCAGACGTGACGGCCAAATCTGCCATCAAACTTAAGTCACGCGAGAAAAAAATGTGAATTATCGACTGTTTTAATATTATTTTACAAAGTAAATAAACTTTACACTCTATTGTTATGAAAATATATCACCAAGTGTTATTGTGTACATAAAATGAATATATAATGTGGGTTTTAAATTGTAATTTTTAATTTGTTATTGGATGTTGATAAAAAAGTCAACTCGCAAGGTAACTTTTTTTCTGTATCGATTATATTTTTTCATGACAGCTGTCGTTAGGCTGGAATGATCAATGTAATAACCGTTTTAATAAATATGTTTTGTGCATTTAATTTATTAGCGTTCGCAAATCAGTTTGTAAACTTATTATGAAGCGATCTAATTGACGAAACTTTATTTTAGTTAAGATGAACGAAGATATGACATCGGACGTGGATCCGCTGAGTACGTATTGTTTAAGCTATCCGCCTCTAGACAATTATGCACAGTTACCTTTAGATTATCAAAATCCTGTTAAACAGGAAAATTTTTTAAACTACAACTTTTATACTTCTACCCCAAATGAGCAAGCACCACCTGTAAATAATGATCACAATCTAATTGATACTAGTTGCGAGAAACCACCAAACGTGGCCAGTAATAGTGAAGTAAATGTCGCAAACAGCACACCACTGGCAGATTTCAATCCATGTTTGCCGACGAGAAGAAGAAAGATTAAAAAGGAGAAAAGTGCTTATTTCTCAGAGAAAATTATGGATAAAGACTTTCCATTCTATGGTTGTGCAGTTTGTAATATATGTTTTAAAACGCTACAAGAGTTAGACTCACATGTGCCTATTCACAAAGATAGAATTACAAGTTATGATTTAAGAATAAAAAATCAGATTAAAAAGAGAAAATTACAGAAAGAATTAAAAAAGAATAAAAAAGCAAAAAAGAATATTAAACAGGAGATGTCTATAGAGATTGAAATTAAACCGGAGGACGGTTATATTGGTAACGAAAAAGCATCAGATGTTGTGAGCACGGAATCAGACAATCAGAGTATGAAAGAAAACAACGGCAATGGAGAGTGCAGCAACATTCATGATAAAAATATTAGTAATAAAGATAAAGATTCCGATAAACTAAATCTTTTGGACAAAAATGATAGTCCAGGAGACATCAAAAAGCAGGAGAGAATGAACTTACAAAAGATATATAAATGCTTTGCATGTCAGAAACAATTTACGCTAAGTTACTACTTGAAGCTACATGTCAGATCACATACAGGTAACTTTTAATCATATTATTATTAAGTATTAAGTTATTTAAATTAACAATTTAATTTTACGAAAAACAGGAACTAGTGATAAATATTTTATTTTATTAGTTACATTCAAAAGATCCAGGTTCATTCCAGGATTTGAATATTCCTTACTACTTTACTTGTTTTGCTCATATCTATAATACTACAGTTATATAGGGTCCGTCTGTACCTATTTTTGTTAAATTTTGTGTCGAATACAACTTGTTGACTCAACTTTATTTTTTTCTTTAATTTTATATATATTTGTGTGAAAGCTGGACTTATTTTAATGAGATTACTAAATACAATTATAAGTGATTATGAAAATTATGATCTGAATACCATTTTTCAATATCGTCATTTAAAAGTTACTTATTTTAGTACAGTACTGAGAAGCCTTCACAAAAGTACGTAATATAATCCTCCATGCAATTTAAATTATAAACAAATTATACACTTTGAAATTGATATGTAATCAATTTGATATACATTTATACATTTATGAAGGTTTTAAATTAATTATTTATATCTCAATTAAAAGGGTTATGACTGAATTGTTGAAATTAAACTGGTAAAAACTGTATTTATAGTTATCCCAAAGGATTTATTTTTAAAGGGGAAAGATATTATTAAGGTTATGAACTACAATGTTATTATTGTAAAAAATATTATTTATCATTGTAATATAATAATTTATAATGCATTGTTTTTTTAATGGAGCTTAACAGTTATGATTCTCAAAAGTGAAACATATTAATTCTTTCTATTTGAACATGAGTATTTTATAATTGTAGACGAGAAGCCCTATACTTGTGCCCAGTGTGGGCAGGCCTTCATCACCGCCAGCAAGCTGGGACGCCACAACAAGAGGTACCATCTCGCGATACGACACCAGTGCAGGATATGCTATCGTTTCTTCTCAAGGTTGGTTCAAAAATTATACAGAATTATGTCAGAATAGGTTATATACATGTAATAAATGTGTTAGTACTCATACAGTGTAGTTAACAGGTAGTACGCCATACTGCTCGTTAATTTTTCATAGACAGTAGGCCATACTGCCCGTAAATTTTTTATAGACAGTAGGCCATACTGCCTGTTAACTTTTTGTAGACAGTAGGCCATAGTGCCTGTTAACTTTTCACAGACAGTAGGCCATACTACCTGTTAACTGTTCACAGAGAGTAGGCCATACTGCCTGTTAACTGTTCACAAAGAGTAGGCCATACTGCCTGTTAACTTTTCACAGACAGTAGACCATACTGCCTGTTAACTTTTCACAGAGAGTAGGCCATACTGCCTGTTAACTTTTCACAGACAGTAGGCCATACTGCCTGTTAACTTATCACAGACAGAAGGCCATACTGCCTGTTAACTTTTCACAGACAGTAGGCCATACTGCCTGTTAACTTTTCACAGTCAGTAGGCCATACTGCCTGTGAACTTTTCAGAGAGAGTAGGCCATAATGCCTGTTAACTTTTCACAGACAGTAGGCCATATTGCCTGTTAACTTATCACAGACAGTAGGCCATACTGCCTGTTAACTGTTCACAGAGAGTAGGCCATACTGCCTATTAACTTTTCACAGAGAGTAGGCCATACTGCCTGTTAACTGTTCACAGAGAGTAGGCCATACTGCCTGTTAACTTATCACAGACAGTAGGCCATACTGCCTGTTAACTGTTCACAGACAGTAGGCCATACTGCCTGTTAACTGTTCATTTATACTCCTGAGCAGATTTTGATAACATTTTGCAAAGTGATAGGCTAAAAATTGAATCTCATACTTTTTGCCTATTATATAACTTGGATGGAGTAAAATAGGCGGTAAAAGTATGTATTAGTAATACATAACTTTTAAGTTGGAGATATTAAATATTATGTTAGAAGTATAAGAAATACTGTTTCTCAATTTTAACAAAATCGCGAGTGTAAAGTAATAGTTTTTGTATATATATATAAGCGATTTACCACTCACTGACTCATCACGAAATCTCCGAAACTATCTGTCTAAGAACGTATTTGAGGAAATTCCTATCCCAACGGATTTTAACTTTTCGTTTTTTAAATTCGTCAAGTTAACTTACAATACATATATAATATTATTAATTACAATTAACAGATTCGAGTTTCTCACCCGACACTTTGATAAGAAACACCCAGACGACAAGTTGGAAGGAGAACCGTACGGTACGTATGATGTATAATAAAGCTGAACCAAATTTAATGTAATTCAAAATGTTTGTTGTGGTTTAGTAATTGTATCTGCATATAAAAACATTTGTAGACCTTCTGTTTGATTATACATACATACATATTTCAGATTACAACGCAATACTGCCATATTTAAAGGAACTGGAAGCTGAATTGAAAGAGAAGGCAGAGACGGAGAAGGCAAAAGCTAAAATAGAGGAACTATGGACGGAGGAGGTGGCCATAGATAAGAGAGATTACATCAAGGAGGAGATGCCCATAGAGGAGGTGAAGGTGCACATGGACGTGGAGATTAAGTTCGAGGAGGAGGTGAAGGAGGAGAGGGTGGGGAGCGACGGGGAGGACGGGAGGAGTGACAGGGAGCAGACAAAAGAGGAAGTTAAAGATGAGAAGTTAGTAATTGGTGATATTTATTTATATATAATATTTATAAATATTGAATTAAATTATATCAAAGCGATCAGGACTAGAACTGGTGACTTTGTCTCCGGCGCTCCAAAAACTGAGCCATTGTTTTAAAGCCTAAAATATATATTTATCCTATGTAATCTAATTCCAGCTCGGACTCAGACTACTTCCCGTCGTCCACCTGGGCGGTGCCCCCGGCTGAAGCCCCAGGGCTCCGCTGCGAGACGTGCGGCAAAACCGTCAGTTCGAGGAGCTACATGCGAATACACATGCGTACACACACAGGGGAGAGGCCGTACAAGTGCTACATCTGCGGCACTGGCTTCATCACCAGCAGCAAGATGCACAGACACGTCCTCACACACCCGGAGAGCTGGGACGGTTAGATCAATACATATGTCTATTCCTGTAACTATAATATTATGTTAATAAAGAAACAAAGATAAATACAATACTTATAATGTTGCCACATGATAAGAATAAGATTGAGGCATTTTTTTTTATTGTGACGGAGGCATTATAAGTAAAATTTATGTTAGGATTAACATGACTAACAAGTTTGTAGACAATTTCATTTATAATAACACATAGAGAGGGAAAGAGATAGAGAAAGAGAGATAGACTGAATTAATAATATTGCAAAATTTCAATGTATATAAAATGGAATTACTCGTTAAGTTTTAAATTGAGCTCTCTTACAGTGAACTGTGTTAAGACAGGGTGTTTAAATTACAGTGGTTTATTCTATGATACAAATGTATTTTTTATAGAAAATGGAGTGAAGCAAGAGGATAAAGCTAAAGGAGAGAAAGAGATAAAATCGGAGACAGAGAAGGAGGACGCAGACGACGTTAACGATAAGAAGAAGTGAGAACAATTAATTAATATATATTATAATCTGTTCAATAAGGTTTGTTAGTTTGTTTGTAAATTAAAAGAATACTAAACGAATTTTGATAAAATTTGAAATATATTTTACTCTCAAAGTTGTAATTACTTTTACCAAAACAGTGTTTGGAGGTAAGATTTGAAATAATAATTTTAAAATATTTGTTAATACATTCCAGAGTGAAGATGAAAGCGGGTCTGGCGAAGTTCGCAAAGAAACCCAGAAACAAAGGACAGAAGAGAGCGTCCCAGAAGCGACCCCACGCCTGCGAGTTCTGCCAGAAGAGGTTCCTCCACCTGGAGACGCTGCAGGTCAGACCTGGGAACAGTGATACGTCACTGACGCCATTATTTCCATTTGAAATATATATTTTCTAATGGTGAATACGTGTATGTTTGTGTATGTACGTGTGTTCGTACGTGTGCCTTTGTGCGTGCGTGTGCGTGCGTGTTGGTGGGCGCGTTCGTAGGTGTGTGTTTGTATGTGAGAGTGTGCGTGTGTTTTTGTGTGTGTGTGTTTTCTGTGTATTTTTATATATGTATTTAATCTCATATCTCACTCAGGTGCACAAGAAGTCCCACTCTGGTGAGGAGGTGGTCCACGCGTGTCACTACTGCCTGCTGGAGCTCCCGGACGCGGGGGCGCGGGAAGAGCACGAGCGGGGACATGCGGAGGCGGCCGGAGGGCCAGGGGCGAGGCCCTATCTGTGCACGCTATGCGGGAACACCTACCAGAAGAGAGAGAGTATGGTTAGTCAAGACAACGCACAGATTTAGAATAGAATAAAAGAGACGTACCAAATGTTGTTATAGAGCGCAGTGCAGTACAACATTGTACTAGTACATTTGTAAATTGTTAATTCCAGATGTACCACCGCAAGAGCCACACGCACCCCAAGTCGTTCCGCTGTCCCTCGTGTCCCGCGTCCTTCTCCGCGGCGTGCAAGTTGTCCCGTCACGCGCGCTCGCACGCCCCGGCGGCGTACACGCTGCGGTACGAGTGTCCCGTCTGCGCGCACGTCTTCAACACGCACTACCACGCAAGGATGCACCTCGCCACGCATCAGCGAGAGGGGCTGTGAGTCACGTTCATATTATACTTAACTAGAATAACAAAGGTTAAACGGCTCGCAGGACCACATATTACATACACATCATAATAGTAATTACTGGAATATAATATTTTTTAACAATTCTGTTCTCATCTTGGTAAATAGGCTCTAGTTCCTTTCTTTCGATATCTTCGCCACCTTCATTTATTTATATCTTTTCCACTCTCAATCATTACCAACTGGTCGTGTATCAAACGGTAGTGTCAGGACTATTACCATACCATACTTATCGAAGTAAGCCCTTCAGTAAAGATGCTTTAACTTAAGTCTACTCATGTTTCAAACGCTCTGAGTGGAACTACACAAAAGACTCATTCGGTGTTTCTTTACTGTGATCACTTTTTCACAAACTATATTTTGTGAGCATCTTTAGTTTCCACAGCATTTGTTTTCTTCTGAAGGAAAATGCTTCCAATTTTATTAAAATTAAATTGTGTTTAATCAAGACTGGTTGGTCTACTTCCGATAACATTCGAATCTAAAATAATAAATAATATATTCTCTTATTATTAAGATTTATTAACGGACAGATTGAATATTGGGAACCACTCTTATGATCCGAGCCTGAATCGATCCATTTATTTTATAATAATTTACCATTTAAAATGTAAATGCAATAATTGTGTTATCGTTTCAGAATACAAGAGAATAACAGAAACGAAATATTGGCGATGGTTCTCCAGAACGCTCGGAAGATCCCCAAAACCCCGAACGGGGTCACATCGGACCCCATCCCTCCAGACGAGCGGAGCCGCGTGTGTAACATATGCGGGGAGGTCTTCCAGCACTTCTACTTCCTAGAGGAACACCTCAAAAGCCACGGAACCAAAATAGCTATTGAGGACAGCGAGAAGGAAGAGGAGAAGAAACATATATGCTCGGTGTGCAATAAAGGCTTCAAGCTGCACTACTATCTGAAGCTGCACAAATTCACGCACACGAAGGAGAAGCCCTTCATCTGTCAGCAGTGCGGCAAGGGCTTCATCACGAGGGGCAAGCTGAAGAGGCACCTGGAGACACACACCGGCCTCAAGAAATACCAATGTCACATCTGCTACAAATTCTTCACGAGACCGAGTTATCTGAGGATTCACGTCAGAACCATCCACGGGACCCAGGACTATAACTTCAGACTCGAGAAACAGTACGGGTTGAGTTCGTTACCGGTTATGGGGAATGATCATTTATAATTTTGGTAATTATTATTTCATTGATAAATAGTTGGGATGATAACTTTTATTTTATTGATAAATAGTTGGGATGATAATTTTAATTTTTTGCTAAATTTTTAGCACCGTTTATATATTTTTGCCATTATTATGTATATTAATGTTCAAATTATGAACTCAAATATTTTAATTCTCTCAGAGTTCAAAGCGGGTCTACAGTTTGTAAGAGTTGTTGTAAATATTTTTTATCGACGGGGTGTCTTGTAAAATAAGTGACGGTGACGGATATACTTTTGTACTTACTTGATAATTATCACTGATAACAATTATCGTTTGATAACTTGATAATTTTTTAATTGGTAGATTTATATTACCTCTATATCTAGATGTGAATATAGATTAAGTTTATAGTTTTTACATCGCAATAGACAAACACACGGGCAGTTTATTTGATAGTTAAATATTGAAAGTTGTTTAGCAATAATTCATCACTTAGTACTTTACACGTGAAGGTTGTTGAGTTTGTAGGAAGAGAATATATTAAATAAATAATTAAGTTTTATTTATTTTGTTTTATTTTGTGTTAATGCAAATAATCCGACACACGAATATCTCAGACCATTTGAATAATTGGCTAAAAATAGTCATCTACTATCTGCTTTGGCATAATTTTTCGAAGTGTTAGAATATATTGACTTGAGCGAAAAGAGCGAACCACGAATTTTATTAAAATCTGTTCAGTAGTTTTTGTGGAATGCGTGAATATGTATATACATACTGTTTATCTATATAGATAAACAGACAAACACCTGTCAAACTATCGGTTTGAGAGCTGTGGTGTGCGTTGAGCACGTATCAAACAGTTTTATACAAATGTTGTACTTAAAACTACAATTTGTACCATTCTGTTACTATTGCATCTTTAGATGTGTTTTACTGTTATTTATATTTTTACCACGCTAAATTAGTACCAGTGATCATTTGTGTATAAAATGGAAGGGTCAGGAGGAACTATTTAAAATACCATAGTTATCAAACAAGCAAGCACTTCTATTAAGTCACTCTCCAACTTAATTAAATCTACTCATGTTCCAAACGCACTCTGCTCTGAGAGAAACCACACAACAAACTCAGCCGGTGTCGATCAATTGTCACGGTTACTGTTTAACTAATGTCTATATTTAGTGAGCAATTCACGATCAATTAGCAACAGCAAACAATTTAATGAGCCGGCCTTCAGTAATATGGTAGGGATTTATAAATATTTGGTTAATCTTACTTATTTTTTTGTCAATACATTGCAGTTAATGAAAAATGCCATTTTAATTGTTGAATTCTTTCATTTTGTATCTAAGTACATTCTTTGAGGAAAATAATTTCTTTAGACAATAGTACCATTTTCATTCATTTCTAGTCGTATTATATTTAGAAAACAAAGTATGTCGTACGTCGTTTAGACTACATGTCTATAGTTGTTTAGTATTGATTTTACAATTTTAATACATTAATTTTCTTTATTGACGGTGGAATCTATTTTGTGATTTTACTATTTCTCACCATTTCATGCTAGCAATAATAGACTCAATATTTTTTTTGACCTGAACATGAGATGTTTGTAAAATGAAACAAAGACAATTCTCAACATGTTTTTTCAGTCATATTTTCCACAAAACAATGACAAACTCTTCTCAAAAACAACACGCAGTCATTGGCGAGCGCCAACAACAGGTCCGTAATATCGCACAGAACATCACACACTCTGTTGTTGGGATCTCCGCCGATAGCTTTGAACACTTCTTTGAAGAATTCCTTCAAATTACAACAACAGGAGTAACAATTTGCGCTGACCGAATTTTTTAGGGATAAAAGTGATGGATCGGGAATTGGAGGAGGCTTCTTGCACTTCAAATGCTCTTCATCGCTGCCACAGGTTTTGGATTTGACGTAGCGACAGCTCCTACAGGAGGGAGCGCTCTTACAAGTCGGATCATCTGGGTTCGGCTGCGCCGAGTTTGGGTCGGCTTGTTTGCGAGAGAATATCTAAAATTAGCACTAATTTTTATTCATGAACTTAACTAAATTGTTATATAATCTAAATAGGTACATTGATGTAATTGCTTTTGGATGAAAATCAATAACATATCTCTAGAAGTATAATCCCTAAACTATACGAGAAAGTAAATTCCAAATGACTTCTGTTTTAGGCTACAATTAGAGAAAGTATTACGTTACTTTGATTCTCCAAATGTTAGCGGGCTCCTCCATGCCGCCGCAGTTTAATAATACTACTTTATAATTTCATTTTATGATGTATTTCCACGTAATTTGAATCTCTGATAATCAAGAAGACATATGTCTAGTTATATTTTTAATTCAGCAGATAGTTTACAGATGTATTATGCCAAGAATAGTTTAGATTTAGATTAAATCCTGAAGAAATCGTAAAACAGTAGAAATAAGTATGGTCTAGATATCTTGATTTTAGCATTTATTTTTAATCTTCTTAAATATACCTATGTAGTATATGTTATTATAGCATTCAATAGTTTTTAGTTAATCGAAACTTGTTGAACTTAATTAGTTGACTCATTTGCAGGGTTGATATTATAATATACATCTAACATTGTTAATTTTCTATTAAAAAGAGCAATTGTTGAGTTTCTGGGCGACTCTTCAGAGCAGCATTCCGGTGGTAATTTACTCTGAATACACTGACCTTCAATGAAATGATTGATTCAAAAGTTGTGTAAATGCTTACTGGAATAAAATTAATTAATTTTTTAAAATATTTTAGCTAATATATGTTTATAATAGTTTCTTGCAAGGTCTTTAAAAAACAAAATTAATGTCCGATGTATATTTCAATACTTCCAGGGTTTAAAGATGTCAAATATTTAAATGAGATAATAATAAATAATTAAATAATTAAACATAATACAAATAATATTTGCATCACGTAATTAGGGCTTTATTTAAAATTCATAGTATATATATATTAATAATTATTTCTGATACATTACTCTTATATTATTTATATGGTATATAATATTTTGTAAACGGGATGGATGAAATGGCGACAAGCCACTGGGACGACATGTGATGCACGAATTCCCCTTAAACTAAAGGGGAGAATTTATAAAAACATCATTAGACCTGTCGTTATGTATGGGTCTGAGTGCTGGGCGATGAAGGTGATGGATGAAAAGCGTTTGCATGTAACGGAGATGCGAATGTTAAGATGGATGTGTGGGGTGACAAGAAGGGATAGAATAAGAAATGAGTACATTAGGAGTAGCGCCAGTGACAGAAAAAATTAGAGGTCTGTCATGGTATGGGCATGTTATGAGGAGAGATGAAAGGCACGTGACCAAAAGAGTGCTAGGTATGGTAGTGGGTGGACAGGTAGAGGACGGCCGAAGAAAAGATGGATGGATTGCGTGAAAGACGATATGGAGAAGAAGGGAGTGTGTACAGAGATGACGAGTAACAGGAGAGTATAGAAGGAAAATACATACTGTGCCGACCCCAAAATGGGATAAGGGCAGGAAGATGATCATAATCTTTTGTAATTTAAGTTTCATTTGCATTATACTGTCGATATGAGCGCCACCTGGCGACTAACAATGTAAACTATGAGAGATAAAATAATACATAAATTTTATTTAATGATCCTTCAAAACGTTAAGTGCTAATTATAAATACATTGTAAATATAAACATTTTCCAAATTAAAAAAGAAACCTTTTAATTACGAATATATTTGCCAAAAAGCTTTTCATTTTCCAATCGTTGCATTTTATTTAAAGTATTATTTACTTCCAAGTGATGAATTTCTAAAACCTATATATTGACAATTGAGACTTATTTATCGTCAAGCTGCTGTATTGACTACTAAATATAAAACACAATTTCTATTAAAACGTATTTAATTAAAGTGAAAGTTGTTAAAATAATAAAATTAATAGTATTTTATAACAAATTACATATATTATATCGAGGTTAAAATAAATACAAGGATAAAAATAATAAAATAAAAGGCGCGTCTCCATAATAAACTTTCAAACAGCATATATTGTAGAAATAAAAAAATACATGATACAAATAAACTCTTTTAAGCTAAATAACTTACGCTAACGAGAAAGTCCCGATCGTTTACCAACTAATAATTTATTTTATTACAAATACACAAAAATAATAATAATAATAATAATGTTCGCGTAAAGTACCGGTGAAGTTTTGTTTGATTATATTTCAAGATGGCGGACAGCTTCGGTGTTCACAACTTGTCATTTTATCAACTCTAGATCTACATCTAGGTAATGTCAAATCGCTGGGATCCGGGCGGCTGTATGGCAAAAATTTGAGGTCACGGGTCAAGGATCAAATATCATGGGTCGAGGGGTCAAATGTCGCCCTTCTCGTTCTCCAACATTCGGGCTGCGGTCGCATCGACGGCGGACTACAAACGCACGGACTCTTAATTCTATTTTATATCTAAAGCACGAAAGCATCTCATGCCGCTTGCACCGAGCCGGTGTTGCCAGTGCGTGAGTTATGTTTACCCAAAAACATATGTTAAAGACAAACAGTAAAAAATTAAATATCCGCTCTGATAATATTTATTGTACTTGAATACAATGTAGATTTAATCTGTCTTTTTTTTATATAAACAAATTTATACATAAAAAATTGCCATAATAAAAAAAATCGGCACCTTTGTAAATAAAATTTATTGTACTTGCATTATATACCGAATAGACAAATTTGTAGATAGAAAAAGTTGCCATATTAAAACAAAAAAAAATAAAATCTAGACTATAGCCTAGAGTGTGAGGAGCTGGCAATACCGGCGCCCGGATACGTGTCCGAGAAATAAAATTCCAAAATATCAACATGTCGTCGCCTGGCAAGTAACTCACAAACATCAAGTATTTATTTATACATTTATTGTATGAAGCTATAATAATGCAATAGATCCTTAAAAAATTTCAATTTTCATTTGAAAGCGTGATGGCAGTGGCGTTTGCGAGTTGTATCTGTGGACAGACAGACATATATATTAATTGTTATTATATATTAAATAAGAAATGGATAATGGGACAACATGGGATAACCTGTATGGATGGATGAAAAGCGTTTGCATGTAACGGGGATGTGAGGGATGAAAAGAGAGGATAGGATAAGAAATGAGTATATTAGACTTGGGATAGATCCAGTGACAGAAAAACTTAGAGTCTATCATGGTATGATGTCATGAAAGAGTGTTAGGTGTGGAAGTGGGATGAAAAGGGCCCTCCTCCCTTAGGCAAAAAGACAGATACGATATATTTACAAGGATGACGAGTATGACAAAATAGGGATAAGGATAGGATTAAGTCTTTATAAAATTAATGACAAACATCAAACTTGTGTTTAGAACAGTGTATAAAAAAACTTTGTCCCACATGGTGGTAATATTAGTGGTAATAACTGTAGTGTGTTCCTGCCTCTAGGCGGGTTGCGGAGTGCTTGACTTCTCCTTCTTCTTTTCCTTCTTCTTCTTGAGGAACGAGGGCGTCCTGAGTCCTTTCTTCTTCTTCTTGTCCTTCTTGGGAGAGTCCTCTGTGGAGACCTCCTTGGAGGGAGAGCCCTGGGTGAGAAAGTAACAATGACTAGTGAGAAAAAAATCAAAATAAAAAAAATCAATTAAACAATGGAGGCTCGAATCAACGGTACAATTAACTTTAACGGGATTCGAACCCGTCAATGTAAGACCGCTCCAATCGCTGTAACAATTGAACTATCGTGCACTCGTGTTTATTAACAACATAATGTGTGTAATCTTTATTCGATATTAATGTATATACCTCTTTACTGCTGTGTGAGAAGGTGCTCTGTTGGGCGTCCGAGTGGTCCCCGTTGAGTGTGTGTTCGCCTGAGACACGTTTAACACATAAACTAATATTCACATCATTATAAATAAAATAAAATTCACATTTACAACAAATATTAACTTTTAACATGCACCGAGATTAATTTAGAATTAATATTATCGTGAAAAAAAAATGCATTTTTAAAAACAAAAATCATGCAAAATAAAAAAAAGCTCAACTCACCCTTCCTCGTGAAAATCGCCCGATCAAGAAACCAACCGAAAGCTTAGCATGCGTACAGACAAATAGATTGCAAACCAAACATTATATATACATATAAATAAAGAAATAAAGCAAATATTGTTATTTATATATTTATTAACATAAAAT
Organism: Melinaea marsaeus rileyi; assembly: GCA_918358865.1. NCBI lineage: Eukaryota > Metazoa > Arthropoda > Insecta > Lepidoptera > Nymphalidae > Melinaea > Melinaea marsaeus. The sequence goes on from OU911085.1 coordinate 15,041,292, forward strand.
TAGCAAATTATTAGCGGACACGAGCAACACATATATAAATATTTTAACATGGCGTTAGATAGGACGAAACAAAAACACACAGAATGAAAGGCGTTATGAAAAAAATAAAAACTAACATTAAAAAAAATACATTAAATTATTATAAAAAGTATTAAATACGTAACCTAGAAATAGTTTCGGAATAAATCTAAAATATCTATAGATTAAAAACTACCGCACCTCTTTTCTATTTCGTTAAAATCAAAACTCTCCGTTAATCTAAATTTCGTTATAATCTTATAAAAGAGCGCGTCGTCGTACGGCGGCCATGTTGAATGTAATGTTCTATTAGTTTTAATTTCCCTTGTATCATATAGTAATCTCTCTCTAAAGAATGATTCAAACTTTGGACTGTCACAGGTGTTGTATTTCGAACTACTCATATCATCTGTTGATTTATCTTCATTTTTTTTATCAAAATCAACAACTAGAAAGCTTGGTAGCATGTTGTCTGTGTATTTGTGAATTGCCTTCGGCTTCGGCTTCTCCAAAACTAGATTGTCGTCAAAGGACAGCCAGTATTTTATTCCACCGCTGTGAACGGTCTGCGACATTGATAAGACGTTGGTTCGTTTCAAGAATGGAGAATCCATTGAATCCTTGTCATATGTGCTGGAATTTAGGGATTTTCTCTGTATCGGTGATTCAGTGCACACGTCGAATACACTTCTTAGTGGTGATGATGATCTATTGTAGAATACGTCGGAATCAACAAAGGCTGTATTCAATTCCGTATCTATATGAAATGTTTCATCCAGTGATTTATTTGCATCGGATTCGCATGTTCTAAACGATTTATCCAATACGCTATTTAGTAAATCTGATGTTACTTCAACGCTATCTCTTGATGCATTCCGGTAATTATCGTAATAGGTGAATGACCCTTCCTCTGTCATTGAAGCGTCCGCATCGGATATATTATAATAACTCTCGCCGCTTTTCTCCAGATCTTCTGTTTCAATATCTTCATTAATTTGGAGATTTAAATTGTTATTATATTTATTATCAACTTCCGTCTTTGTGCCATCGGTAGATTTAAACAAATTTGCATTTGTATGGTTCTTATTCTCATTGTCTTTATCGTTTATAACTATTTCATTATCTGTATCATCTGAGGATTCATTTAAACACAACCATTTATTCCAAGTTGTGTATATTATATCTTCACTGTCAACAATGGTTACAACCTTTTTAGTGTAACCTTTTTTAATTGTTTTATTTTTTTTGTCGCAATAATAAACGGCTGCATCGAAAATGTAATAGATCATTGCTTCTACTATTCTGTTAGAATAACTCGTTTCAGATTCATAAGTTTCGTTTAAAACATCATTTTGTGAAGGTTTATTGAGTTCATAATCGTTTACCATTTCTGTTATAGAGAATCTCTCGTAATCTTCGTCACAGTCATATTTTAACTGATCAATTTGTACATCTTCGTACACTTGTACTGTACTCATATATTTATCATCTATAATATTCTCAAATTTCTTTAAAATAACACTGATTATATCAGCTATTAATTCGTATTTTTCAAACTCAACCGTTGAATCGAAGCTTTGTGCGGTTCCAGAACTACCGACACTAAATGACATACATTTTATATCTTTTTTATCTGTATCTTCAAAATTTATCTTTACATTATAAATATTGTTTTCATTTTCATTTAGAAATTGAGAAAGATCAGTATCTTTCGTTATATTATCGTGTAGGTTGTCTGCGTTATTGATATTTATCTGATCAGAAACCGAATCTTTTTCAATTTCTTTGGGAATAATCTTGTTGCTATTACAGGAATCGTCTGAAGAACTTTTGGATTCCTCCAATATCGGTTCAAGAATATTCTGTTTCTCTATAACCAATGTTTTTTGGGGAGTTTGTTTTCTATCTTTTTTATCATAATCCTCGCAGTAGAAATCAATTGGCACCGAATAGTCTCTTATGTCCTTTTCAACAAGATCTCTAACTGGACTTTCATAGACCGCTTCCACAAAATCCATTTCATCTGTAAAACTATGATATTCCCCTTCAGCTGAATCAATATCGTCTTCAATTTCAACATAAGTAGCCTTGTATACCTTATCAGGGCTGCCAACTTTGATAGTTTCACTTTTATCATTATTTTTAATTATTTTTTCAATAACCGTCTGATTATCAGATGAAAAGCTTTGTCCAATATCACCCAAATAATTATCCTCATTGAATTCTTGACTATCAACAAATTCTTGACTCGGTGCTTTGTATATGGGGACAGTGTCTTCCCTAACTCTGACTACACTCGGTTTCAAATCAACATCATTCAAACCGTTCCGTGCTATATTATCGGCGGATAGATATTTAACATTATCTTTCGAGTATGAACTAATTATAGTACCGCACGAATTACATTTCGGCAAATGATAATGAACCGGCTCCGGATCTTTTATGTACGAATTTATAAAACTGCTGTGAGATCTTGTTCTATATATATTGGCATCTCTTTCACACAATCTTGAACGAGATGAATAATCAAATTTACATCTATCCAAATCAATTGATGGTATCGAGAACAAACTACACCCGCTAACGCTGTTACCAAATACTAACGCACAATCACGTGACGAACCTAATTTAGTGCTGAGGCTAGTCTTACACTTGGGGATAGTATTGTACTTTTGGACGGTGCTATCAAAGTTGGAGTTTCGCGTGTATTTATGAAGGGATCGTTTGTGAGACGACAGAGCTTCTTTTGTGTTAGCGTCCCTCGTACCTGTTAGTGAAGGTTATATTAGCAGGGGTTGTGATATATGATGAAAATGAGTGTAATATATATATATATATATATATATATACAGTTTGATAATTGTAACATACAGATGTACGGACGTCAGGTGAGACTATGATAAAAGCGTGACACAATAACAACGAGGACCCTAATAAGCCTAATGTTAATTAAGATCATAACACGAAAACAAGTACAACAAGAAGAAAACAAAACATACATCTTTACTTCTTCTTTATTGCTGCTGTTTCTTTCACTCCCTCTCTCTCTCTCTTTCTATATTTTAACATAATCTATTTTTCATGCCCATATTTATGAATAAAATATAAAAGTAATATTCTCAAAAATATTTCAACGATCTTTCTCCTGTTCACTCATAAATTAAACTTCTCCTCCACCACCTTTACATACATACTAAACCCCTTATCTTTACAAGAAACAAAACTCGATCCCTCCCATCCTTCCCCCCACTCCCCCTCACCTCTCCCCACAGCGCGTGCGTGTCCCCCGGAGGCAACCGGTCGCGGGGACGGGGACACCTCCTCCTCAAGCGGGGGGATCGCATCACGGGATGCTTTATATATCAAGTATTTATTAATAAAACGATAGCAGTCTATAGAATAGAATTACGAAGAATACTAGAGACAACTTTTTATACATGGATGAATTTCAAATTCACAACAAACAAAAGTTTAAAAATCTGTTAAAAATAAATAAAGTGTATTTGCGTGTTGTTAATTAGTATTGTAAGAGATTTTAGATATCATGCAAGTGCAAAAAAAAGTGCGCATTAAAGACGTGTAAAGATTACCCACTTGCGATTTTATATAAATCATCAACAATAGTTCGATTTTAGTACTAAAAATATTATTGATATAATGTCATCAAGGTATAGTTACAAAGGCAAGTATAAAACGACAAGTGGGTGTTTGGTGATAGCCGGGCGGTAGATCTAACCTCTCGTCCGGTCGGCGTGGTCTCGTTCCGCATTCAAGAAATCTGTAGGATCCGCTACGGAAAAACATACATGCTTACGTACCGTACCGGATACGTACCGGACATAGGTTAGCCGGTTAACTACATATTAATCATTAAAAGTAATTTATAATTAATAGTTTCAGTTAACCGGCTGACCTTAAATATTTTTTTCTACTAATAAAAGTCTATATATGAAATGGAGATGCAATTAAATATCATTCCTAATACTTTCTATTAAGATTCAAAATGTCAAGGCAAAAATGTCGTTACAAAAAAAAAACATGTTTTCATGTCAAACTAAACTTGCATCATGCTTATTATATTTTTTTTCATAACCTATGCTAATTTTTTTTCAACTATAGTAGCAGGTTCAATACAGGTTGAAGGAAGAAATAATTGTTAACACTCACCATCACTCAGCACCACTTCCGGTTGACTCATCACCGGCACTTGCTTTGTTTCTATTCTGAGCACGCGTTGTTCTGAAAAGTTTTATAAGAAATGATAAAAAAGATAACTTAAAAAAAAAAATAACGACATAACTAGGTAAACTCTTCTGCTGTTTTTATAAAATAGATTAATATAAAAAGATCCATTTAAATAATCTTTTTTTTTCTTGCAGTCCTTTTTTTTGTAATAATAAAATTAAAAATATTTTTGAATTGAGAACTACCTTTTTAAAGGCTTTATATATTAAAGAAATATTTATATATTATCAATGATTTTTAGATGGCAGACATTTTAAATTATAGAGCTACCGAGCTAAGCCTGTGGCACCGTACATACCGTCCCGGGACTCGTCCTCGGTGTCGGGGGCGGAGCGCGGGGGCGCACTCAGAGCCTCCGACTCAGAGATGTCCGTGTCATCTGTACATTAATATATACATTACCGAAAAAACACGTTTTTTTTTAATATATAACATGTGTATTTGTTACAAAAATCATAATCAAACGTATGTAACAAATACTATAGAAAGGATAACTGGAAAAGCAATAATCGTATTACACAAAACAAAACTAAAAAAATCTATGATCCGTCATAAAAGACGACACCCCATATACAACATATACAGTACAGTACAATAAGTACTCACAGTCCTGGCCGCGCTGCTTGCGCTCAACCACGCGCCGGTACTCATCGATGTCGGTGTCGGTGACGTGGTCGAAGGGGTTCCTGGCGTAGGGCGCGCTGTACATGGTGGCGTTGTGCTGGTAGCCGCGCTGGATGATTCCCTTGGACGCCGCGCCCATCAGGATCTGACAACAGCCGGGATGAGTTTCATAATATACGTGCGCCTGTAAATGTGTGTGTGTGTGTGTATGCGTGTGTGTGTGTGTGTATATGCGTGTGTATGTGTGTGTATATGCGTGTGTATGTGTGTGTATATGCGTGTGTGAGTGTGTGTATGTGTGTGTGTATGTGTGTATGTGTACTTACGACGTGGTCTCCGGTGTGCGTGCCGGCCGCGTCCTCGGGCAGCAGGCGCGCCTCGTCCCTTGCGACGCCCTCCAGGATGTGCGACTGAGGACCCGCGCTTATCTTGTCCGCTCGACGATTATCCTTTATCTTTATACCGATTTCAAAGGATATCATATATTTTCAAACTATATAGATTTCATTCTAAATATATTACATCATAATGAGATGACACAGCTAACCAGCCTTCAACTCCAAATAACTCTAGACCTCATCACAGGTATTTCACTATATAGAACTGACCATTTTATTACTAGTTTTTCATATTAAATAGAACGACAGACATTAAAGGACGAAAGTTCAAACACAACCTAACAGGGTTGAAACATTGACAGATAATATACGAGTTAAATATTTAAACACCATGAAGTAGTAAGTATAACAAAATAAGTAAACCTCTGCTGCATAGAAATTTCAGAGACAAAAATCTTATAGAAAGTTTTAAATCATTTCCTTTCATAATAAGGCGCGGTGTTCCTCAAGGATCCTATTTGAGACCTATTCTTTTTGTCACTTTCATCAATGAACATTCTATTATGTGTAGGTATTCATTGAAATCTAAGGGACGAATTCACCTGTGTTTTTACTATAGAAATATTTTTTTTTACATCACAATGGTCACAGACCATCAATAATTATTTGTTTATTAATATTTCAAAAATCTTCATTCCATAAAAAAAAGCACACATTATTTTTATTTATTTTGAGTTCTTTTTAGTGATCATATTATTCGTATCGCAATTCAATTTTATTTTTAATTTTAAATTTAACCTCAGTCTTTGAGTATTAATCATTTAAATTTAGTGTGTAATAATTAACTAAATATTTAAATAAATATTTTGCTGAATAATTATTACACTAATACGTCTTTAGTCTGAAAGGCGAACAACTTTCTCTTCTTATATAATTCACCGTTATATTTAAAAATCTCCAAAACATAATATTGAACACCATGTATAAACAATCCGGTGCATCCGGTCATCACATACCTGCTGCTGGAGCTGCTTGAACTCCTTTGGATTGGTGTTCTTGGGCACGAACTGTAGGGTGTCTATCTTGACGGGGGTGGAGTGAGCGGGGGAGCCCTCCTGCACCCACTGCGCAGGACAAAAGGAACGTTAATGTTGCCGGGGGGGAGGAAAGGGGGGGGGAGCGATCACATCGAGCGTGTACAGAGAGAAAAATATTTAAATTCTCCGGCAAGAAATCAGTTGAAAATATCTTTTAGTTCCCATGCAAAGCAAAATAATGTAGGATAGGTGCTGGGATAGGATGGCAACATCTTTAACCGTATCCTTTTGCCCTACACTGTACATACTCGATGTTTTCACATCACCGGGATAAGATATTAACGAATTAAAGCCAAAATGTTATTTGCTGAGTATTAATGTGAAATGTTAGCCCCATCTATTGTAAAAAATAAAAAAAAAAAAGATTTATCATTTACTAGCGACCTTGTGTGCTTACAATATTATAGATTATATAATGTCCTAAAGGAATTATATTTATATAAATATATATATATATATTTTTTTAATATTGGTCTATAAACTACGAACCCATAAAGAATAATATAGAATAAAAGAGCATACAAATATAATAATTTTATAATATCCATTAATATTTATTTAAATACTTTATAGCACTGTATAAATTTAAAATATAACAAAAATAGTAAAAAAAATAATTATATATATATATATATATATATATATTAATTAGCTAAATATTTAATATATAATCTATATACTAGTTACATAGTTAAGTCGCCAGTAAATAATAAAAAAAATAGACACACCAATTATATATAACCTTTAAAGGAAGATAATAAAACAAAATTACCTCCTCGTTGTTAGCGTCCACCCACTGGAAAACATTATACATATTAGTCACAGCAAAGAACATTTGTCAATCGATCCGTTAAAGAAAAATCAATGTAGGTAGGTTATTATTTTTTTAATTTTATTGTATTTTTTTTTTTAATTTCACATTAAACACAAGCATGTTAGGATGCCAAATTTTTTTTTGGTAAAAGCCTCAAATATCTATTACAACATATTTTAGTTCTTCAAATTTTCTAATACACACAGACAGACAGCCCTACGGATTACAATAATTTAGATTAAAAAAAAATTAAAATAGAAAAATTTTTGCGCGATTCCAAAAAAAAATAAATCTTAAAATCGAAAGGAATGTAAGCTATAATATATTACTTAACAATTACGAGAAAAAAATCTACATCTTCATATATATTTTTTTTTAGTTTTTTTTTTATATTATATATTTTTTTTTACATTTCTATACACAGTATTATTAAAAAAAAATTGTTAGTAAATAAATTACAATTCAAATGCAAAAAAAAAAAACATTTTACATCTATTTTATAAGCGATATATCAATAATTTTACATTCTCTCCTCCGACAGACAAGACAAAATATAAGTAATGATTCTAGTATATAATTCAATATGTTTGAAATGCCACAGACGTACATACAGATATATTCTATTATATATTTATGTATTGGATATACCAAGTGTGTACGTATATAAAATTAAATGTTTAATATATATAAACACATGCCGTAGATTTAATTTATGACATTTACTAGTAATTTTTACTGGATTATCTGTTTTATAATGTATTTTATTGATTGAATTGTAAGGTTGTCTCCCCTCTCCCCACTCTGTCCCCTACTCCGCCTCCACCACGAGGTACTGTACCTTGGTGATGCGCTTGGGGTCGCTGGTGCCCGTCTCAAGCAGCTCCACCTTCTGGTAAACGTTGGGTGAATTCAGCCAGCGGGTACGCTCACCCGACTTGCCTCCCTTCTTCCACAACCTGGAACATTTGCATATACCAATACTCGGATTGGAATTTTGAGGATAATTGTTGTCCCTTATTCGTATACCGGGTTCGATTCTCGACCTCGATAAATATGCTTTATTCCTCAGATGAGAGTGATATGACACTTTTGTCTTATTTAAAAATATATATATATACACATGTATAGTGTTGTTACACATCAGTGTGTACTCACCCCTGCTTGTAGAGCTCCTCCTCCTCCAGCAGGTATCCTAGGGAGGACACCGCGGGAGGAACCTCCACGTCACTCTTGGGTTTGGGGACATCGTTCTAAACAGACATTACATACTTAGGTAGCATTTTGATTTTATAATTTCTATCAGATTCTATCCTTAACGGTGGTTTAGTAGATGCAAGTTTAGTTGAAACTCTTATTTTTTATATTTCATTTATAAAAATTACTCTTTCAGCTTTTAATTAGAAAAATGTTTCTTTTACTAATATTAGGGCATTTTGTAATATTAGTAAAAGAAACATTTTTTTAATTCCATATGCAATAACACATTGGGAAGAGTTGTAACGCTGTTATTAGTGAGTAGGCCCACCTTGATGAGTGGGTGCCTGTAGACGTGTCCGGTGCGGAAGCCCGCGTTGTCCATCATCCTCATGAGCGCCTCGAACTCCTCTCCGCCCACGCGCCACTTGGTGGCGTCCCCGGGCGGCTTGCGGGACGACTCGTACATCTGAACGCATTGCACGCATTATATACACACACAAGAACGCACGCACGCACGCACACACGCACGCACTTACGTACACACGAACGCACGCACACGCTTATTGTCCAATTGAATTGATGGATTAATGTGTAATTGTTTCCATGAGGAGGTATGCACAGACCTGTCTGCGCGTGTCTTCGTCCAGCAGCAGCAGGTCATCCTGCGGCAGCGCGGCCAGTCGCAGCTGCACTTCGCAGGCGGCGTGCAGGTTCCTTGCCTGGTGGAAGGCTTCCTCGAGCGTGGCGCCACAGCACAGGGCGCCGCCCCCCGCCAGTACCAGCACCTTGGCGTGCGGGCCCAGTGCGCGGACCAGCTTATCGCGCTCTTCGTTATCCAAGACGCCTGTACGTCATTTATCACGTTATAATGCTGCATTTACACATATCTTACAGCTGAATACATTTTTGTCGATTGTTTGTAATCTTTGTAAATGAATACACTCTCCCTGGCTCTATTCCTTCAGTTTCTTTTAAGCGTTTCATCAGATTTCTAAACACTCAGTGTATATGAGTACATTATAGTATAGATACATCCTATATTATGACTGCAATTACTTATCACAGCTTCATTCCAAGCCCATGACAATCCGTATAATCTAACACCTCTGTATCCATCAACGCGGACTACTCACCAGCCGGCACGCGATGGTAGGCCACGTCCCCCAGAAGCGCCGCCTCCCCGCACAGCGGTAGCAGACCCCGCCGGCTGGCGGAGACGGCTAACGCGGGGGCAGAGCGCACGTGCAGAACGCACCGCACGTCCGGGCGGGCCGCGTGCACCGACGCGTGAAGGGAGAAGCCTGCGAAGAATCAACAACCTCAGAGACGTTCTCTCGGAGTCGTAACAGTTGAATCAAGTTAACCTCACCCTCGACGTTCACCGGGAAGTTGGTAGTACCCTGGTCCTGCACGACGCCTTGCATGTCCAGCTTGACGAGCGAGCTGGCGGTGACCTCGTGCGGGAGCAGGCCGCGGGGAGTCGTCAACACCTGCTCCACCGCGGTGTTGAGGCGGGCGGTTATCTGCCCGGCTATTCCCGCTGAAATATTACAATAAACTTGGATTAAAAAAATAAATTACGATCATATGACAGCGTAGTTAATCCTCGTGTGTGATATTGTGTAATAAAATAGAAAAAACTTCCAACGCACTCTGAGTCCATCCAAAAAGATCGACCAGCCGATAGACGGCCGCCAGTTTGCAGCGCAAAATCTTCTCCCCCTTCTCGTAGCCCACTCCCTCGATGCCGCGGATGTCGTTGATGGGCAGCATGCAGCTCGGACCCTTGGGGAAGAAGTAAATTGATTATATTATTTTGTAACTATGTATGTATATCATTATTAGCTACCACCGCTAGCAAAGCAAAACTTTTTTTTTTTCTTTTTTTTTTTCTTCTTTGAATCAATACCACTTGTGCTTCAAATGAGAGTGCCAGGACTATTTTGACCCCTTCAATAAAGATACTGTCCAACATAAAATAAGGATACGAGGGTGAAAAAGGCGCCCTGCTCTGAGAAGAGGAAGACGATCTCTTCGTCTCTTGATAAGGAGCAGTATGAGCCCATGGACATTGAATGGATTGTAAAACAGAGGAAGTTGCAAATTCGTCGCCTTCTAAAATTTAAGGTTCTAGTCGAAAAGAGGGGAGTTGAGAATCATCATTCACATCCATACCCTCAGGCTGCCGGTGTGCAGCCTCCCGCCCACCATCTCCCGGATCCGCTGCAGCAGCGGAGCGTCGTTTCCCTCGTGCATTTGCTGGTCCAGCACGCGCTCCAGCTCCTCCCGGAACAGCTTGGACGACATGATCGCCTCCACGCGCTTCCGTCTCTCCATCTCGCGAACGTCCTAGGCATTACGAATACACTTCTATAGTACACATAAAAAAATAATGATTGCATATACATATATATGTTAATTAATGTTAATTTATGTATGTATGTCCGTTCATCTGACTCGTTATTGTGTGATCTATCCACACAGAGGTGAAGGCGTGAGTCACGGTTTTCGAAAACTCGGTGAGATTGCGTAATTTTCAGGTCGTATTTATACAATTTTTTTGCATTTTTCGTAAAAAAAATAATTTACGTCCATCGGAAATTATGATTCTTTTTCTTCTGTAAATCAAGTGTTAGAGTTTAGGTGAAAAAAAAGGTGATTCCAAGGAATCTAACAAGTAATAACCATATAGAGTAACGATTAAGCTAATGAGGCGTGTCTAATATCGACGCACGATATGTAATAAAGTAAGTTTAATGGACGTATAGAATTACAATTAATTAATTACAATTAACATCATTTGTAAATTTATTTACATTCTTAATTACATTATGTAGTATATTTTTGGATAATTTTAAATATTCCATTGGTAAGTGTGATCTACAAGTGACAAATCACTGTACTATTTTACTTTATTATATATATATATATATATATATATATGTATTAATTCCATATAAAAAGTTATTAAGGATTATTTTGTATATAAATAATTACAGTAATATTATATAACAACTCACAGCATCAATATCAGCTGGACGCTGCTTCAGTCTCTCCTCCTCTTCAGCGGACAGAGTAGCGGTTCCATTGGGAAGCGTCTCTGTATCTGTGTCGGCCATCTTTATTTCCTGTAAACTGAAAAACAAAAACTTTATTAACACTTAGTTTGGAACGACTAATTCTTACAATTCTAAAATAATAATAAAAAAGTACCAATAGCATACCTACTTTATATAAAGGTTTTAGTATGACAAAAGATTAAAAAAAAACAATGCCTTCTATCTCATTCCTTCCTATACATTTATATATTTGTTTATTACTATTTACGTCTCTATCGTGACGCATTTTTCGTTACATCGATTTTCGAATCACATCAACGGTTCAATTCAAAAATATTATCAAATTTACACGGACTTCAATCAAAGACCGACTCGTTAGCTTTCACTTTTGACCCCCCTTCATACTGAGCAACGCCCGTGGGAGATTCCAACTGTACTGATGAACTGGAGATAATCATATAATTAATTATGTAACATCACTACGAGAGATAGCCTAGATGGGTGTTACGTGAGTCTAGACGATGCTATGTTACTATGTTACTTACTATGAATTGTTATGTAATGTTTGAATATCTCTGAATTTCCTTTACGAAATATTATATTGTAATGGAATAGAAAGGTCCTGGGTTCAATTATGGTTTGCGGCGGAATATACGAACGATGAATATTTTTATTTATACCGGTCCGGTCAGAAATCTAAATATCTTTGAAGTTATCTATAGTGGAGCTCTGAACCGAGTATCCCCTCCATAATTGGAGGAAAACAAAGGAGGTTATATTTTTTTATAATAAAGAGCCAAAGATATAATTTATATCCAAATACTTAGAACTATTCTTTTTACGATACCTCATACAAATATTATCCCTCCCCTCCCCCTCCCACCACTTCATGAGTCACAGAGGCTACGCATTCGTAGTAAACTAATGGAATATCGCCATGTCATCATTGTAGTAAATTACCGACGATTATATATATATTTATATATTTTTTTTTGCATCAGACATCGAACCCGCAATCATTGTCTTCACCTACGCCCGGTGGGAGTCAACGAACTCAAAAGGTTTTTATGAAAAATTACCTATTTAATTGTAGGCAACGTGTACCTACTGCGTGGGCTCTCGTTTTTATTATCTTTAGTTAATTTTTTTTAGTTTCTGTATACTAGCTTTTGCAGCCGGCCGCGGGTGAGTAATAATACTGTCCTAAAAAATATATTTTTTTATACGAAAAAGATTTAGTATTTTATTTGCGCAATCACATGTTCGCAGTACATACTTTTTTTATCAAAATCGGTAAGTCGCCTTTGTGTTAAGAACAGATATACAGATGATACAAAAATTAAAATAAAATATAGAAAAAAATGGTCAAGTCAGTCATACATAGTAAAGATATTTAGTACATAATATATCTACAAAAAAAACATTATATACAGACAGATTTATAAAAATATAGCTATGTCAAAATTAGCTATAATAATAATTATATATATATATAATATATACATATATATTAAAATCTGTATTTAGGAATATTAGAAACGTACTTTCTTTGAAACTTTTGAACGAAGTGACCGACGGATTATTAGTTATTAATTTATATATTATTTATAGTTATATAAATAATAATTTGTGAAACAGTGATCACAATAACGAAATACCAGCTGAGTTTGTTGTGTGGTTCCTCTCGGAGCAACCTTATTTAATATGGAATGTCTTTACTGAAGGTCCTATTTCGATACGTATGGTATCAAAATGATACTACCTACATATATATATATATATATATATATATATATATATATATATATATATATATATATATTGTACGGAAGATCAAGATCCAGTTCAAGTTAATTTCAACGTAATATCAAAACCAAAACCACAAACCGCACTCCTACTACCGTTAAGTGGAAACAAAAAAAAAATATTAGAAAATCTTCACAAAGTGCTTCTTAAATCCATTATGATTGCTCGTTACTTTCATAATGCAATCGCTCCGTCCCCCTCGCCCGCTAGCGGGTCACATACATCCGTCCCTGTCACACAACGTCAAAATATCAAATGATTGTTTCAAATAATGTTAGGGTTGTCACTTGAGAGTTAATTTAATTTGCATTAAAAAAAAATATATATATAACTACTGGACCGTATGTCTTGAACAAGTTCTTACATAAGAAACAGATAAAATCAACAAAAAAAAAAAAACGACCCTCCCGATGACTGATAGTAATTTCTTCCTAGTTATTCACATATAATGAATACACGAACAGATCGTGGATAAAATTGCAAATTAAGTTTCACTGTAGGTACGTAATCGCTCACAACGTAACGTGCACGTTGTATCTATCTAATAGGGTCAGTAAAATTTCCTACTCTACCCTATAATCAGATAGATGCATTTCCTATTAACAAAAAAATATATTATAATATATAAATATTATTAAATAACAATTATCGATCGCCAACCCCGATAAGACGTCGAGTTCATCGACCCTCATCCATGACATTTTGACACACGTCCATTCAAATACCATGGACGAGACATTATGAATTATAGACGTTTTATTGAAGACAATTGTTGAATTTAACTTTAACATTTTCGAGACTTAAAGGGGAGGGGGGGGGACAGATAGTTCAAATAGTAGCAACGCTCGCCTAACAGTACAGAGGACACAGATTCCATCCCGGGCTTTGTAAAAAAAATCATAAAATAATGGTAATAAAAAAAAATTGAAAAAAGAAATATCCTATCTTATCTAAACCAAACAAAACTAAAAAAAAAACCAAAAACAATTAAAATAGCATACCTTTCATATCTTAAAAGATTATCTAATCCAGCAATAAGAACAAAAGATATTTCTTTTAAACGCACGACCGAATCTAATGTTAAAGGTGATTACTTAAAACAAAGAGATAAAATAACATTAGCCCGACAGGCGGTATCATTAACATACATACACAAATAATATATATATATATATATATATATATATTTAAAAAGATATTACTGAAACAAAACGTTACATTATATTATAGAGAAAAGACGAAAATACTTTAGCGTCGATGACGCACGGACACCTAGTAGATATCATGAATTGTCTCATAATGAGGGTAGATCAGAAATATCGAGACATTGGATGACGTTTTATTAAAAAAAATTCTCGCACTTCCCTAAACCAACGAACCCCCCGCAACCCCACAAAGGTCAAATTCGACTCCATTTCGCGGTAATTACGAACGCGGAAAATCGACACCGATCGCGTTTCATATGAAACCACACGCATTGTCTGTCGTCTGTGTATATAAATATGAGACGAGCGCAGCGCTAACGCATCGAGGACACTGATGCGGCTATCTCATTATGTATAACTTATGACCCACTACACTATTTGACCCCACGAGCGACCGGCTCGCTAACAGCTCACTGACAGCCTTCAGCAGCGATGTCAGTGTGCTATTTGTTATAGCTTGATAGATTGGATAATGATATAGCTTAGGAATAATTAAGTTTTAATGAATTTATGAAAAATGATTTATAAGAAAAAAGTCCGTGGTAGATCCCGGCTGGGTCACTTTACAGCAGCCTGTTCACAACAGGGATAGAATCACTCTGCAGAGTGAAAGCAAAGTAATTAAAGCTACGTTTAGGACGATGAGTGAGAGAGACGCATTTCTCCCATCTCCCTTTCCGTGTGTCCTAGTCCTAAACCTTATCCTACTCCTCCATTAGTGACAATTTGGCATTTACAGCCAGGTGGAACAACTGCTCATAACTAAAGAGTGTTTATATAAAGTCCTATGACGTTACCGTTATAGATATCTATATTTAAAAGTCAATGCACATAACGCCAGATTAATGAATGTCAATATTTACGAGTCACTAGTCACAGCGGTCACAGCGAGTCACAGCGAGTCACAGCGAGTAACAGCGAGTCACAGCGGTAAATCGGAACTTTATGGCGACAGTCGTGTGATATATACCAACCAGCAAGGACAGACAAACTTTACATTTTATAATAGATTAAGTTACATTAGCCTACGAACAAATAATATCAACATATAGTACATATTTTTCATACTGGATAGTATGTGTAAAAGCTCATAAACAACAAAATTTCTCTAAACATTTCATTACTCAATCTACCGAGCGCTAGGTCTACTAGCGTACGATGTTAGTACGCTAATTGACAGCTAAAAGGTTGCTACTGAACTCGTAATTGGTCGACTCTTAACTTGCTATTTTTTTATCTTAAAAAGAGAGCTTAAAATTGGATGAGCATACATAAGGAAACATGAAGTGAATAACAGGAGTAGGAGAAGACGATTCAGTTCCCAGCTCTCACTAGCGCTAAGAATCGTATGCGACTCAAAGTCGACTACTTCTAATACATCCTTGTAATTAATAACGACATACAATATGTATCGGACGGACAGACGGACGAAGCCCCACTCGCCCCAGTCGCCCCACTTCCACCACGTAATCCGATATATTATTGTAATATAGGCTAACCGCACTGACGACACTATTTATATATTTAATTATAAATATATATATAAAAAAAATCTACAGGATTGTAAGTAAAATTTGCGTTTATTTTTTCTGTCACACTTTCGGGGTCAGTCACTCCTTTCGACGCGTTCCATAAAGGGTGACCCTAATTCGGCTTGACCTGAAAACTATGTCAAGTAATGCAGTTATCCAACTTGTCCTTTATTATTCCTAATATAATCAAACAAAATTTAATAAACTTTTTTTTTTTAATTGGCAAAATAAAATCAGAACTAGGTTTCTCTATTGAGCTAGGTCAGTTAATATTTTATTTTTGTACATCTGTTGTGACACACGTCAAGGCGAGACGTGTACGACGTGTAAAAAAACGAATATAAATAAATTTGAGAAAATAAAAAATTACCACATGTGTACTCAAAAAAGATATATGTATTAAAAAAAAAAGATTCCCTCAAAACTAACAATAGATTTGAGTCATGATATATTTTTAAATACCACGTGCTAGAAACAATATAAATATGTATATATATATATATATATATATATATATATATAAACAGACATCTCCTATTAGAGTGTAAACCGAACACCTGTCAAAACAACATAATTAGTGTGTATAAGGAATGTTTTTGTATAGCGGGAATAAAATGAAAAGAAAAAGAGTTAAAGAGCGCACGCACGTGACACACGTCCGAAATAGACGACGTGCGTTAGCGGAATGCTCTTCCGCCGTTCCATATTTAAAAGAATTTGAACCCTTTTTTTTCTGAAGTTTTTTTTTTTTCATTTTGTATGTGAATGAATGTTGAACGATGTTATATTATAACAGAGATATCTTAATATATAAAGCACAAAGACACTCACTCACTGACTCATTCATCGCTCTACAGCCCAAACCGTAATACCTAGAAAGCTGAAATTTGGACACAAGACTCCTGACTTATTGAATAGGTGCAATAAGAAAGGATTTTGCAAAAAGGTCCAAACCGCTCCAAAGTTACAGCTAAAAAACTGCAAAGTTTACCCCCCGCTCCCTCTCTTCTCCCATTGCATTGCAGTAGAAATTAAAATTATTTGGCCAGTCACTATTTTTATTCTCAACACGCTGCGATGTGAGAAACAAGAGTGTACCTATAACCCGATAGGAATGAAACTCTTTACTTATCAAACTCAAGACCTTCTCGCACTGATAGCGAGTCATGATGGGTTGGAGGATAGAGCGTGTATGTGTGAAGGGTAGGGTCATGGGTTCAATGCTCACGAAAGTCAGTTTTTTTTTTGTTTATTCCCGTCGCGAAGCACGGGTAACCTGCTAGTTAATAATATAAAAGACTTAATAACACTTAAAATGCTTTATACATTTATTGTATTGTTTATGAAGAACCTTGACGACCATCAAATTTATCATACCCGTAATTGGTTCTAAACTGTTCTCGTCTGTCTGGTCGTGTGGGAGTTTCTTTTTTACGTGATGACATAAGTGTGTCTGTGTGTGTGTGCGTGTGTCCATACACAATTACCATTAATTACTAATGTGTGTAAATAATATAAAATATATGTACATTTTAAAGTAGTTATTGAATATAAACAATAATTATACAAAAACAAAAATACACGACTTCAATTAAATTTTTTATGCTTGTGAAATTATTATATTATAAATTAAATTTTGATGAGAATTTAGTTTTCAATAAAGATTATCAAATACTTACTTACTAGTAGGTTTAGGTAATATCTGGTAATTCTAAAATCTACTCGTACTAAATGGAAGTTAGTTAGGGACTTTATTGTTGTATAGATTCTTAACAATGACATCAGACTCCACGAAATAATTAAATATTCGATAAATTATTACACTGGATGACATAGCGCGGTTAAATATCTATATATTTTTTAATAAAATGGATATATATATATATATATATATATATATATATATATATATATATATATATATATATATATATATATATATATATATATATATATATATACACAATAACAATTACATAGTCTAGTCATATTATTTTACATTAAGTATTCTCTATAGCATTCATTATAAAGTCAAAATAAACTAAACATTATGAATATGTCGGTTAAACTATAGGAGGATAGAGGAGATACATGTGAGGAGAAAGAAGTCCCAGCCGAAAAGTATTTGATTTTTTTTTAATTATCTCTCGATCGAAAGAGTTCGAGGTAAGCGACTCCATTTTGCGGAAAAAATGCTTAATGTCCGGAAAGAATGTCGGATTTTCTATCCGTTCTCATCTGTGGGTCACATTTCTTAAACTCTTCAAATCTTTGTAGACAAGGTACAAAAATCCGATATATATATATATATATCGGATCGCTTTTTCGATGACCATATGGATTGTTTATTACTTTTTTTCGAAAAAGCGACAGATATGGGAGTTGAAAATTAAAAAAAAAAAAACATCAAATATTTTTATCCACCTGACAAACATTGAAAATAGAGAGATCCACAACTTTCATATTATAGTTATAGTTTAAATTGATTCGTCTTCACATAATAATTTAACTGTATACGTAAATATAAATAACTTTCTTTATATACTAATTGGTATTAACGATCCTTTGTTTTAAAGCCAACAGATTGTCCCACATCGGGCGCCACTGACGGACGGCATGGCGACAGGCGATCGATACCACGCTCGCATTCCTATTCCATTCCACCTCACAGACTATTTAACCTAAATATATGTAACACTTACAAATAATTATACACACTAAGCAAATAAAAACAAATTGTTATACAAATACTCTCGTATTATGTACGTGAATATATAAATCTTTATATATATACATATATATGTATAAACCACGTCTCACGATGTTCGTTTTGCGGCTAACCTTTGAAACTACTGAATATATTTCAATGAAATTTTGTGTCTATTGTTTTTTGTGTCCAACTTAGAAGATATAATATTTTTTTATTATCAAGTCTTATTAAACATAAAGAGTTTAATTCACTTCTAAGCTCTATACATACGTTTTTAATAGAAAATAGTGTTAAAAAAAATACCTTATTAAAAAAAACAGTTAATGAAACAGCACACGGAGTCACGGGCAACAGCTAGTATATATATAAATACGAGGGGCAAGCAGTTTATTATCTCTTAAGCGGCTTATAATTAAAGTAGGTCTCCGTTAAACAAAAGGCAATAAAAACCCTCACGCAGGGCGCCGCTGCGGCGTAGCAACAGCGATCGATATAGTTTTAGGGGTGAAGCTGTCTGAGTTCTTTGTTTGACGATTATTTTGTACCAGTCTATTTGTCTATCATATATACATATATACGTTCGTCAGAAGACAACTTATTTATATTATATGTATATGTATATAATAAACAAACTCTTTGTATAATCCGCAATGCGTATAAAACCAAAAACCTTTATATATATATATATATAATTATAACTTAGGAAGCGTATTTACGTGTATAAAGGTCGGAAAAACATAAAACGTATAAATTATCAATAAAATAAGACATAATTGAATCATTGCATTGTTTGTGATCATAATACTGGTCCCAGTTCGGGCGCCACACTGTCGGTACCTACCCGTCGATCGATATTCAACTCACGCAAAAACATTCCGACATTTATTAAGTAATGACATTCGTGAAATTATATTCATGTATCATATATAAGTATGAATTATATATATGGAAGTGCGTTCCTGAATACATTACAGACTACAGTTAGTAAACTATATTACATAGAAATATTATCTTCGTTAACACTAAACCTACCGACAATTCTTGTGTACCTGTTCCTACCGCACGCCGTTAAAATGACCGGTAATTAAAAGTTATTTTATTATATAACGCAGGTAATAATGGAAATAACTAAAAGTAAAGAGTGTAGAAAATATTATATGCATATTCTAAGAATTGTCATGTAGTTTGATAACGATATTATAACGTTTAAAAATGTGTAAGTTTTACAAAAGTTTAAGAACGATCAATTTGACCGGTACTTGGTAGGTTTAGTGTTAAAATTATAATACATACTAATATGTGATAATAAAGATATAATAATACAATTGGATTTAATCAGTATGACATACCAATACCAAAATGTTCAAAGTAATATTTTTAACAAGTCACTTCTTAGAAGAGCTACCCCCTAAAAAAAGGCAATTAATTAATCGTGTAATTATATTTCTCCGAAGCCGAACCCAAAACAAACCCCTCATATTACATTGTATCACGAAATAAAACACGTCATCACTTCTTTTGTAATGGCTACCAATTATTATCAATGATAATACAGGATTTATAATATATCTTTACTATATAATAACGAGCTAATTGACTCTGTATGCACGCGCATCACTTATCACCCACAAATCACACAATAATGTGTAATACATCAAAAAAAAAGCTATTGAATCAGGCTACAAAATAGAGTGGGTGCCAACCTCATACGTGAATTCTGACCCTTCCCTGGTATATATATATATATATATATATATATATATAAAGTGTCTGTTTGTAACTTCAAATAAACAGCGTATCATTTAATTCATATGAAAGTATATAGTATAAAGACAAAAAAATATATTTATATATTTATTTCTGTTTGTTTCCGCTAGGTTCTGAAACGGATGGACCGATTTTCACAGGACTTTAACCGACGAATAGCTTATGTAGTACTCTGAGATAGTATTACAATAAATATATAAATAATAATAATATTAAATATAAAAGTTATCGATATCGATATTGGCAAGCGCGTATAAATATATAGTGGCATATGAATCTAAAATATGATTCAAACATTTCTAGACTCGATTTAATTAAATGATAAGATATATCAAATATGAAAAATATGGCAACAGACCAAAAAAAAGATATTCATAGTTGTTGCCTTTCAGTCAAAAAAAAAAAAAACTACACGTACATCACGAATAGCTGTTGTAGAAAGAGAGAAAGAGAGTTTGAGAGAGAAAGGTAGCATTTGCGAATAATTCAACCACTTACAAAATGTTATTGAAATATCATCCCTATATGGAACGGGAACGGTCGTTGGGTTGTTGTAAATTTTAACGAGGGGGTTGCATTCCTGATTTCGCATCGGTTTTCTCTTTCGAGGGTCGTTGGGGTAAATTAAAATGGAAATCTAGACTCTCTTAACATCCCACAGACTGGAAGTAATTTCAGTGACGTTTATTATGTTAACGGAGAAATGGGGAGAAATTAAAGCATACTTTAGGGGATAATTAAATTGATTAAATGGCAATATGAAATGCTATAAAAATATTATAATTGTGCAGAGTTTATATTAAAAGGTTTATTTACTTATAAACGAAAATCACAATAATAAAGTTCGTAATAAATTTATATAGGACGCTGCTATAAGTCATAAAAAGTTGAACTACCCGCAACTGAATAGTACCGTTTACATAGAAAATAATTAACACTAAACCTACCAACAATTCTTGTATACCTGTTCCTATCGCACGCCGTCAAATTGACCGCTAATTAAAAGTTATTTTATTATATAACGCAGGTAATAATGGAAATAACTAAAAGTAAAGAGTGTAGATAATATTATATGCATATTCTAAGAATTGTCATGTAGTTTGATAACGATATTATAACGTTTAAAAATGTGTAAGTTTTACAAAAGTTTAAGAACGGTCAATTTGACCGGTACTTGGTAGGTTTAGTGTTAAAATATTTTAATTATAATTATTAAAAAAAAAATGTTATTTATTTCAATAATAACAACAGTAATAATTTTTACATACAAATTTTTATAGTATAAGAGAAAATTACTAAATTTTCTCTTATGATAGCGATATGTTTGTTATGGCCGTAGGTACTCAGCTAACGCAATTTATGATCAATAATAACTTGGACCAAGCAATTATATGAGGGTTTTGATTATATTTTTATGATTAATTTTATTACGACACACATTAAATCGACGTTTTCTTTTTGCGTTGTCAAATAAATTATAGGAATAAAGGATAAGAGCTGAAAGATAAAACAGAAAAAGCGTTTTTAGCGTACGTCATTTTCTTTTTGTTTCTTTATAAAAGAATAAGGAACGTTGCATCTACGGAAAACGTTTCGCCTAAAGAAAGGTTTGTGGGTCTTTTTTTTTTTGTTGTTTCAGAACTACCCTCTTTAAAAGCATGTACGAGAGAGACATCTTAAAATATGTTTGATTAAAATATAGTTCAGGTAGTCTATATAGATTATGGGGCTGGTTTCTAGAATTCTACAAATCTAGATACCTAAAAAGGCACACGTCAATATTTAAGAGGCATAGCTTATGGAACCCGTAGCTAAAAATCGATAGAAGGTCAACGAACTTCTGCACGGCGACGTCAACGACTCCGTCAAAGTCAAAAATCAAGTATCGATCGATGCTTTGAAACTACACGCGGTTCTGAAACATTCAATATAATTTGTTTAAGGGAGATTTAATAAGATTCTATGGCATATCTTAACGTGCTGATAAAAGAGTGTTGAGTTTCTGACCGGCTCTTCTCAGCAGAGCAGCATTCTTAGCCGGTGCTAGTTTACTCACGGACGGATTATACAGAACTTCAATGTAGTAAATGATTCAAAAGTGCGTATTAATTAAAGATATTTAGAAAAATAAATATATTTTTTACACTTTTATAATAAATCTTAATCGGATCGTAAAAAATAATATTTATATTCGATAAATTAATCGCTAAACAAACACACTGACACCAAATTGAAGATAATCCACTTAGTAACGCGATACTACAACATTGACCCATTCGGGACGGGCGGCCGAAATTAAACTATTTAATTAAATTAACATGACCCAGAGTGAGTCAGACATACAGACGAGACCTTATTGTATATATATATATATATAAACGAAATGCGCTTTCAAAATTGAATAACCTGACTATTTGCAGAATTATTTCGCAATCATTATTACAATTTCACAACAATTTAACATTATCGAAAAGGGCGCACTCATTAAAGTTACGCAACACTATAATTTTCCTTATAAATCGGGTCGGTGCGAACTTGAGGCTGCGCGTGCGCGGGTCAACGTCCCCTGACTCACGCGCCCTTACGGGGTAACGTGGGTGTTGCCACTTTATAATCTTTGCATTGCATAATCTTAACTAAATTACATTATTTACCATTAATATCTACAGTATACGTTTATATCAAAACTGGTATGATTTTATTTATATTTTCCGTCGACGCGTGTGTAAAATACATTTTTAAACGATAAATCAAAATAGGACGGCCGACGAGTTAATGTTTATTACGAGTAAAAGCAGCGCCTCTCTCTTATATTCTAGAGAATTGAACAAATATTAACGTTTACCATTTTACTTTCCGGTTACGAGTACCTACTTGGAATGGCGTCACAGATAAAAACATTAAGAAAAATAAAAAGCTTTATTATTAGAATGTAAGATAGGTAATAAAGATATTATGATAAACATATTGACACCCGAAATAGGATTTAGAGATTCTTCTAGTTTTAGATAAGAAGAAAGGATGTATTAAAATCAACCTTAAGGAAAGGAAATAGTTGGTAAAGTTCCCATAAAAAAATTGCGAAATACCACTACTGACCACAGATACCTATATAACTAAATATATTTGGATTTTTTTTGTTTAATATAAATAAAGTTTGAAAAAATATTCCAAACATCATATATATTTATAAGGGCACCGCGAACGGAACCGCAGTATGAGCCTTGACATAACAATTACATCATGAACCCCGACGGTTCCGTACTACGCCAGGACGTAACCAATTGGGGACGGGAAGCAATATGGCCGACATTTGAATATTTCACCCGTGACGCTCGCGTATCGCGTGATTTATTTATATTACGTGATTTAATATTTAATTTTCATCGTTGCTTTAGTTAATAATTATTTATTTTTTTAATTTAGGCAATATTTGTATCATGAATTCTTTTAATCCAAATAAATGGGAAGGAAAAAATCGTTTGGAAAATTAATAATTTTCATATATTCCATACCTACGTTGCGTCACTATCCATTAGTTATGATTACTTCGTTTTATCCAACCGAGTTCCAAATTTAAAATTATTTTGTGTTACCTATCCTTTTCAAACCGAGTTCCAAATTTAATATTATTGTCATTCAACGCGTGACCGTCAATGGGGGCGGACGTGTTTAATGACTTTTTAATAGCTCAGTTCTACGTTGACCCAACTAGCCATGCGTTAATCCCGCGGCGGATGCACAATTTGTACCTTTTATGGTAATTTTACGTATATAACTTACTCAGTAGTTCGTGATGATGTAATTCACTGGTGGATCCTTGAAATCATGCACAGTCTGTAAAGAGAAATATACAATTTAAAGAATGATGCAACCAACATCAATTGATCTTATTACGTTATCGTTCTATTAAAAATACATCTTATGACAGTTTGCGTGTACATTTAACGTATTCATATTAATCCTTAAATGTCAAGGATCGCCATATTGTAAAATTTATAATATGGAACTAAAAATAATATAATTTTTCTGTTTAAGGAAAAAGAAACTTTTAATTTATTTATTTATATAAAATATGTTACATATTACAATAAAAATAAACACAAATCCAACAATCACAACTAGACATATATGTATATATATACGTGTGTGTGTTAGTGTGTGTGTGTGTGTGTGTGTTTGTGTGTGTATGTGTGTATGTTTAGCGACACACTATCCACTTCGATACATATTAACAAAGGTCGCAGCATCGCGGTTCGTCTGTCGTTGCGTCAGTGATCATGTATAGGTACATATCTATAAAGCACTGGAGGTTAAAAGCAATTGTGTCTCGAATAAGTATTCACGGATCGATGTAGAACATTTTCATTTGGAGCTCAATCAATAAACTATCTTTATATTAACGTTTTATCAAAATCTGTTCATCCGATACTAAATATACTAAATACATATGTGTAATGTATATTGCATGTAAGTTTCATCTTACTTAATCAATAGTGATAAATTTTATATTAAATATTTACAACTACCGACATTTCAGATGGACGGTTATAAACGTACAGCACCAAGGTTAGTAGGGCGTGGTTGGTTATAGGGCTATATCTATATATATATATATATATGTCCCGTGTCTAGATGTTCGTTTGTGATCATCTACGAACCACTGAACCGTTTCCAATGAAATTTATTGATATCGATAGTTCGATCGGAACTGAAAGATGGGATAGTTTTTATTTCGTTTTTTTTGTAAAATTTTATAAATTTTATTTTACATAAAGAGTTTAAATTCACTTCTAAGTTACATGTGTTAAAAACTATGGTATTATTATATAATAATAATAATAACATCTGGTATTGTTAATAATATTTAAATTTATGTAAAATATGTAGTTTATTAAACAGCGGACAAAGTTGGTAGCTTGTTTATTTATAAATATTATATAACTGTATATAGAATTAAATATAACTGTAATAAAAAAAATATATAGACAATATTAATAAATGAGCTCAATAAAGTATATGTATAATTACGATCAATCAGTCAATCAACAATCAATCAATAATGTTTTTGAGTTCAAACTAGTAGATTACCTATATAATATCTGATCTCTACATCCGCATCATATAAGCTGCTTTTGACTCTACAATTAAAAATCAAATTAAATCAAATTAAAAATGAAATAAAACCTCTATCAAATCGGAGGCTATTAAAATTTTTAACAACATTAAAAAAAAACATATCAAGTAACATAAATCACAACGAAAGAGCTTATAAAGCTCGAGTACCAATTCCCTCTTGGGTTCAATGACCCGATGACACAGGAGCCATTGTTCGCCGCCATCTTTAATTAGTGCCCATAGGTTTATCAGTTCCATGTCTGTCTGTCTGATTACTCATACCACCGAGACGTTGAGTTTACCTTTTAAATAAATTATTGTTATAATCGAAATTGAATCATAAATAAGTAAGAATGACTTCAAAAATGTTAATTAATATTCGATACACGTTTACTATAGCGTCGTCTGTTTACTTGTTTACTTGTTTACGTGATATCCATCATGGCCGACGAACACATGTAGACTGACAATTGACATATTATAAACTATAACGACACGTGTTCCGACGCCACAAATAAACAAACACCATTGGAAACAACAGACAAGACAGATAGACAAATATATATATACATATAATATATATTAGTAACAAAGTACGTACTGGATCTTATGCTTAGAGAAAAAAAAATTACCCTATCAAATTTTATACTGAACCCGTAGAAGTAGAAACCAATGCCAATATAACTCCAAACCGAACCTGGAGCGAACAGTCCTATATATCGAGGACATTCTTCTCAAACTAACCTATTTAGTACATTACCTACTCCAAATTTTATAACACAATCATCGCCTAATAAGGCGTAGTGTAAAAAATATATACCGCAATAGGTAACGGTAGCATTTGCATTCCTGTTCCACTCGTTGTTTACATCCAAGATGGCCGCCGCGCACATGTCTGTCTAATGATAATTGACACATTACAATCACGAATAACAAACACGTGATCAATCGCTTCAACGCAATCACCGTACAGACAGGAAGTACGTTTTATATTATAATATAATATTAAAGTAATTTATTTATATATATATATATATATATTTTTTTTTTTCTTATCGTTACTTTTGAACAACGATTTATATGAACATGACGATATCAAAAAATGTATATTGCATGTAATATTTTTTTTTTATTAAGCAATACTCTTATTAACTAGATATTTTCTGCGACTCCGCTCACGTAGACGTAAAGGCGGGCGTTCTGCGAAACCGGACTTATAACATTATCATACATTTCGATATCAATTTTGAACAATATTTATTATATTAGAAGGACATTCTAAGAATTTAGCCATCAATGCAACTTAGTTTCAGAGATTACATAGTTTAATAAAACAAACCAACAAACATTTCTACTACTGTAAGTAATAGGGTCATTTAGTTTTTTTTTACATTAAAATACACAACATTAAAAAAAACTTATCCCAAAGTAAATTTAATCTCACAAACAGACAGACGGACAGACTCCTATATTACTTTATAGTACTTAGTACAAATCCTAGTGTATCCGTTTACAAACAATTTGAAACCTACTTACAAATGTCCTTTATCCTTATCAAACGGCGACCCAGATTACAATTATAACTAACTTCGAGCGATAAAATTGTTTCATAGCGTTCGTAGAAGTTACTAATTATATAGTTATGTCATATTTACGTCATAATGAGCGTTTATTTAAGACCTGGAAACGAGTTGATTCCGGTAATAGAGTTTTTTTTTAACCCCCCTCTCCCCACCCTCACACACATCCTTACAGAAATCTATACATATATATAAAACTTGTTTTTACGTTAATTATATATAAAATGTTGTCATAACGGATTTTTTATTAATAAATTTAAATTTTTTCGCTCTAAATACATAAAATAAAAAAAAAACAAGTTTCTAAAGATACTTTCATACGACACTTCTTATATCATCTGACGAAGTAAATTAATGTTATTGATAACATCAACATATTCGCGACCGTTGATGTGAATTCACGTCATTTCAATTTCTATCCTGGTTGCCGCTGAAGTGAATTCACGTCATTTCAAATTCTATTCCTGGTTGCCGCTGAAGTGAATTCACGTCATTTCAAATTCTATTCTCGGTTGCAGCTGACGTGAATTCACGTCATTTCAATTTCTATTCCCGGTTGCAGCTGACGTGAATTCACGTCATTTCAAATTCTATTCCCGGTTGCCGCTGACGTGAATTCACGTCATCTCAAATTCTATTCCCGGTTGCCGCTGACGTGAATTCACGTCATATCAAATTCTATTCCTTGTTGCAGCTGACGTGAATTCACGTCATTTCAAATTTTATACCGGTTTTTGTGTCAAGTGTGCGGTAACCACCTTCAGAACTTCATTATATTGGCCGATACTCAGCATAACTCTTATAAAATTAGCTTGGCTCGAACGTGTCAATAACAAAAATCTTATCGTCTGTTAAACTCTTTATGTTTCGTCGTCTCGTACTCACGTACGTTATCTCTGGTAGTTGGAGTGAGTGTAATAAAAAAAAACCTTCTAAACCCTGATAAGAGTTTCGTTTCGTACGATGCGATATTTTGTAACGATAATTTCGGAGTTTATCTCTTAGCTATTGACATATCAATTATTTATCGATATTTATGAATATAAAAATAATATTTTAAACTTGAAATCAAATAAAGTAATTAAGTATTATTTTTATTTATGTTATTTATTTATATATTTTCCACTTTGAATCGATACCAGTGATCACTTATCAAATGGGAGTATGTCAGTTTCAAATGTTTCAAATGGCCAGGGAGTGCCAGGAGGTCCAAATACTATCCAGCTTAAAATTAAGGCTATGAGAGTTCCAAACATGTATTTTGACATACATACAAATATATCTACACAAAAACTATTATAGAACATATATTCTTAAAAAATATATACACCTCTGTAATAAATCAAAAGACCAAAAATGTACCAAAACGTAATATCCTATATATCTCTCTCTCAGTTTCGGATATCACCATCTCACTCGCACACATCACAAACCGGTCAGACGAGACATCTTGGGCTTGGGTGAAAAAAAAAAAACCGATGCATACATTGTCCCGAAGGTATGTTTATACGAGTAGGGACCTGCCAAAGATTTTAAAAACAATATTAGTTATTGAATCAAAGAGGTTCGATTACTACTAAGACCTGTTTAGGGTTGCTTATTATACGTCGAATAATTGGTGAGATAATCCAAAAACAGTATACTATATAGATACGATTGACAACCCTCATTATATCATAATAAAATTTTATAAGTCAGTCTCAAGAGATACAAAATTTCGGTTCACAAAGGTTAAGTTAGGATAATCTCACATCGAGGTGGATGCATTTAAAATATTATATTCAACGTGTCGTATGCGAAATGTCCCTTAAAGTATTTATAATTAACACTAAACCTACCGACAATTCTTGTATACCTGTTCCTACCGCACGCGGTCGAATTGAAGGGTAATTAAAAATTATTTTATTATATAACGCAGGTAATAATGGATATAACTAAAAGTAAAGAGTGAAGAAAATATTATATGCATATTCTAAGAATTGTCAAGTAGTTTGATAACGATATTATAACTTTTAAATATGTGTAAGTTTTACAAAATTTTAAGAACGGTCAATTTGACCCGTACTTGGTAGGTTTAGTGTTAATAGGGAGTGGGCAGCGTGTGGACAGGGCTTCGTACATTACGAGTAGGTATAACAATCGACCTTGTTCCCATCATCTGATATCACACTATTAAATGAGTCAGGTCATATCTCGATCTGGAACAAAGGTCACGACAAACGGACTGAACCTAAAATGTATAATACATGTCAATACAATTTCATACATACAAGTCAAAAGTGTATTTCATAGAGAGGTAGATATCGGCTTATTACCGATGACAGACAGACACATCTCAATACTGTCAAATCATTCTAGCAGTAATGGTGAGTGAAACTGGATGATACATACTATATATACATTTACTCGAGGACTGATTTCAATTAAATTATACTTAAATTATAAATGTACTTAAATTTTTAGTGAAGTAAAACAGATTTTAGTTAAAATTAGGCAGAATTGGATTCCAAATTTTAAAATTAATTTTAAATGCATTCTCCTGCCTGCCGTGGTTAAATTTCGTCAAAATTTTCATATATATATCCCAAAATTGTATATAATGTTATATACAATAAATAATGTTTGCGAGTCCTTCATCCGGTTATAAGATCATCCTGGTTGTCTTCCAATGGTGGTTCCAGGATTACATATAATATCATTTATTACATTTAAAACACACAGTGCATATACATTATTAATGTAGTAACATACATTTAATAACAATTAGATCGGTACATATATTTTTTGAGCACTCCCAAAGAGGGCTATATAGAGTTGGCTGTAATCCAAAATCCGAATACGCATTCGGTAAACACTTTACATCTCTAAAGTATTTTTGGAAATAAAACAACAAAACTTCACTGCTACATACTTCCTTGACTGTGACGTCATCGGTGACGACACAGCCGACTGGGACGGCTTTCTATATCTATACATATATATATAAATATATATATATAAGCGATTTACCACTCACTGACTCATCACGAAATCTCCGAAACTATCTTTCCGATTAACTTAAAACTTCACATAGTTACTTCTTTTGTGACGTAGACGTCCACTAAGAACGAATTTTACGGAATTCATATCCCAACGGATTTCAAATTTCCAACTTTTTGCATTTCACCAAGTTTTAAACTTGTAGGAGTTATACACTTAACGCGGGGATAAGAGTTACTATAACAACGGTTACGATGACAACGGATAATATGACAAAGGTCACCATAGCAACCTAAGTTCACATGCAAATTAATAGTGTGCCCAGCGAAGCGGGAGGGAATAAGCTATATATATATATATATATATTTTAAGTTATATACAATGAGTCACATACATAATTATAGATTTAGCAACAAGTAGAGACAGGACGGCTCATAACCAGTTTTAAAATTAAGTCTGCGACACAACGAGTTTGTAACGTTTCGATATTACGCAATTATATATACCGTAATCCTTCCTATAACATGGTAGATTCGTTCCACGTTATAGGAAAACGCTTTGTAGGAATATTCTTGTATAACGTTTTCATATGACCGTATAACGCGTTACGTACAAATAATTTACGTTTAACTTTTCTCGTTAAAGGCGGTTTAAATAGAATATTAAGAAATAATATAATTAAATTTAAATTTTACTTAATTTTACTTAATTTTATAACAACACAATGTGCAAAGGTAAACGAAATTAATTATGAACTGTAAAAAAGTATTATAAATTTCATAGTATAGAAATATAACGTGCGAAGTCCCCGTGCTGTATGAGGGGAAAGCACGTGTTATACGAGGGACTAAAATCGCGTTATAAGAGTACCGTGTTATAGGGGGGATTACTGTATATATACTCAAATGAAACAACAGTTAGTAGTCACAGAGGCAGTTACAAAGATAACTCTTATTTAGACTAATTGATAAGACAAAGAGTTATTTAAATATAGAATGCGAAATATAAAGGCTTGTACACAAGCTGTACTATGGCTTAGTTGTGGCGCGTATAAAAAAATATTTAAATCTTCAATTAAAAGATTTTAAATTTAACACTGACTTATTATTACTTACGTTTTTAATTTACAAGTATCTTTTTTTTTTAATAACATGAGACTGTTGTGCCCACAGCCTAAAATCCCGACCGGCCGGTCCTGCGGCCCGAGAACAGCAAAAGCCATAAATCGACTTATGCAACAACCGGGGCCACATGCTGTTTTTTGTCTCGCCTTACTGTAGTTATGGGGGATACACGTTTGCATGCGGTTATGAAATATTTACCTATACTTACATACATACACACATACACACACACAAACATACATACTACATGTTAATACTACTAATAGTCACGTAAACAAGATTTTGTATATATGACTTCATTTAAATATTAAAATTCATTCAAAAACTATGACATATATTCTTTTCAAATTGAAATCATAGCATACATATATATAATATGAAATGAACAAATATCGATAGCGATAAACAGTGATATCATTATCACAAATGTAAGTACTATCAGGCTATCATTACGTTTCATCACATTGCAATCGATTTAGAGATCTACAACACACGCAACAGGATCTACAATCCATCATTAATATAAAATACAACGAAATGTATCGATAGAGGCGACGAGGCGTTTATGGTTTATTCAAATATACGTGAGACTAAAATGTTAATTTACCAGAGCATACATACATACATACATACATACATACATACATACATACATGCATACATATATATACTTACACACACACACACGCACACAGAGAGAAAGAGAGATATACATACACACATACATACAGAGTCATACAGGTTTGACGTAATTTGGACGACACCCAAGTGCAATTATTATCAAAGCATTCGGTATTAACTACAAATATCAAAATTTAACAAGTGTTAAACGTTCGAGTCTTATTATATACCAAAATATTTGTTTTCTGGTAAAAAAAATCGTTCACAGATATATATATATATGTAAATTAATAAGTGTCCCTTTGTACGAATTGAATAACTAGTCGTTTACCGCGACTTCATCTGTCTTTTCAAAATCCCTATAATTGAGCGAAGCGAGCGGAGCGCCTTATGTGAGACTTTATGCATCCCATGTCCGAGATTGCACATTTATACCGATAGTTATTGCGATGGTTTATAAAAAAAAATGAAAAAAAAACTCATGTCGTTGAGGAATAATCACCAAAAAATATCTGTCCCATGGACTTCAATGTAAAAAAATTTCGCTATATGATATTTAATTATTCTATATATTTTGCCTGTGTCGGTTTCAGCTTTGAACTCCGATTTGAAGATGGATTACTCGCTTGGCTCAACTCGCCGAAGTCTAACCGAGATTTTGAGAGCGCAGCGAGTCAAAATCGAGGTGCGATTCGCGGCCCTAGTATTTTAAATTAATTTTTATACTTCAAAAATTTGTTTTAAAATTCCTTTAATATATTAAATGTACTTATTCTGTAACATACAAATCGGATAGATAGAAGAGCGAACACAAAATCTCGATACTTGTGCAAAACTCCTAAAAACAGGTTAAACGGCTTCAAACCGGAATGCAACACACCGACGGACCGTGCGAGGTACAAGAAAAAAAAAATCAACAGTTAAATGTACTTAATAGACTTAAATTTGACCACACACACGCTTGTGGGCGTTTTTTTTTATTCAAAAAACACATTTTGTAACGTGCAGCTTAACACTAAACCTACCGACAATTCTTGTATACCTGTTCCTACCGCACGCCGTCAAATTGACCGGTAATTAAAAGTTATTTTATTATATATATAACGCAGGTAATTATGGAAATAACTAAAAGTAAAGGGTATAGAAAATATTATATGCATATTCTAAGAATTGTCATGTAGTTTGATAACGATATAATAACGTTTAAAAATGTGTAATTTGACCGGTACTTGGTAGGTTTAGTGTTAAATTGTAAGCAATAACAATAAAATTGCTAGACCGATTTTGATAAAATTTTAGTGCGTTTTGTTTTCTAGTTAACAGTATATTTAAATTAATATTTTTGATAATATATATAGTATATAGTATTAATATTCAAGAGATATTCAAGCCATTAACGGTGCGACCTCAATCTATGAATGTGACACCGGGGATTCGAACCTTGGAACGCTGCCTCGTCCTCGCGGCCCGACAATGCATTTATACAATAGATGCTCCCAGTTTACTTCCTGTGTTTGTTGGGTTCAGTGGATTTTTGATGCCAATTTATATTTAGATAAAAATACTTTTAAATGTAAAATCTCGGGTGCCGTTTGCATATTGAGCGAAGCGAGTCCATTGTGACGACGCATCCTTTCCCTTTGACTTCAATGGGATATCAGTTTTATGACGATTCCTCAACGACATGACATTTTTCAAAAAAAATTTTTTAAAACCATCCCCTAATGTGTGTCTTTTTGATTGCAAAATTTCTTAATTTTTCGTCAAGTGGTTTTCGAGCCTATTCGCAATATATATATATATATATATATATATATATATATATATATATATACATTTACATATATGTATATATAGGAATTGTAATTAATCAAATCAATATAACCACTTGTAGCCACTCACAGCTAGCGTACACTTGAACGTGACGGGCGACGATGCGTGGTACACTTGAGGTCGTTGTTATTCAATACAAATATCATACAGAGTACTTCTGTGTTACAATATTATGAGAAAAATAAAAAAAAAAAAAAAACCTGGCAACAGCGACAGCAGGAGAAGGTAAAGTCAAAGGCAGCAGGTTGTAAAACTAGTGAAAAAATAAATAAAAAGTTAAAAACTCTTAAAACAAAACTTTTTTTAATACAATTATTATAATTAAAAAAAAAAAAAAAAAAAAAAAAATCGAAAAATACAATTATACATACAAAATTCAACGTTTGTAAGCAGCCTTTACTTCTATTGGTAAGTAACAATAAAAAGCTAACA
Source organism: Melinaea marsaeus rileyi (assembly GCA_918358865.1). NCBI lineage: Eukaryota > Metazoa > Arthropoda > Insecta > Lepidoptera > Nymphalidae > Melinaea > Melinaea marsaeus. Next base: position 15,075,391 of record OU911085.1, read on the forward strand.
AATAACAACACAATATTTTAAGGGTCCTACATTTGTTGGTATTATATATGAACTGATAATGTATCAATTGAAGAGACATGCAACTACCACCTTACGTGTTACGCACGTCAGTAGTAATTTAGTAACGATTCCGTCGACTCGTGCGCACCAATAAATAAACAATATAAAAATAGATGATCTACTTTCTATAAGATGCCCGTAGGCATTAAATAATATTACCATACTTAAACAGTTATGTCACAAATATGCACAAGAGAAAGAGAGGAGAAGATGTGGAATGGTGGGGAATAAAAAACTTCATGATGGCCGAGACCTATAATTGATGTACAATATAGGATTAATTTGATTATTACAAACCCATTTATTGATTATTTGTTTTTTTAAATATAAATTTAAGAAAATCTTGTATAATTTCTCTTATTTATATAAAATAAATAATGGAAGGTACATGAGAATGTCCTATATATATATAAATAATTATATATACATACTAAATTAAATTTTACAAGTTCTAGCAAACAATGATATCCCATATCAATGATAACAAAGTCCTCGTAATTAATTACAAATATAATTTATCATACAAATGCATTATAATACATAGCTTATTGATCGGAATCATATTTTTTTTACAATGTCTTTTTACATATGCTTGATAGTAAGTGCAAATTATGTATGGACATCCATATGAAGGTCGCTCAACTAAGTATTAATGTAAATATCCTAGAAAATTTGAGACGTTACAAGTTTCTTAAAGTTATGAAATATATATATGTTAAAATTATTATCCAACTTTCACCTTTGAAGATGATAAGATAGATTAACAGGGCTGGGAGTCAAAGAGCAAAAATAGCGACAAACCCTTCATAAAAACTATCAAACATACTTGTCCGTTTAAGTTGAATTACAAATATGGAATTAGTTTTTTCAACGTACAAACAACCTCACCTACATTTATATATTAATATTCAACACGAGATGTGTGTCAAGTAAACGTTTTACGTTTGAAAGTGTCTTAGATGTTACATGTGATTATAATATATTTCTTACAATATATAAAATTATATATAATTAAAAACCAACATATATATATATATATATATATATATATATATGTCGGTTTTTAATTTTTAAAATCCTCTTACTATTTGCGACCAGTAAAGAGCTATGGGATTAAGCCATTGTTTGAGTACAATGCCTATATGAAATAAAACTTGAAAAAACAAAAGAGATAAAAAACACAGATTATTCCAACATACACATAAATAGAAATGAAAAATGGGATAGTTATGACAATATTTTAAAATAAATTAATAAAAAATTTAAAAGATAAAAGATTTTTTTTTATTTCAAAGTTATTTTCAATATAACAAGTGAACAAAAGCTTTTACAAACTACAAAAATTCAATCTGAATATAAATTTTGTTACAAATTGGACGATGATAAAAAGAGTTATTGTATTCTATATAAAGCATAAAATTAATGTTTATTTTTTTTACAAAACAAAGAAAATATTGAATATAAAAGATATTCAAGACTCTGAATGAAACCGGGAGACAAAGACGAATGAATTTGTCATACATTTTTTATGAAAACTGCTTGGAAATTGCTGAAAACGTTCTCAAATAAACATATATTTTTAATTAAAACTGTGACCTTTATACAAATATTTATAAAAACAAATATTAAGATATTTATTTATACTTTGAATGTGAAAATTTTGAAGTAAAAAATGAGCAAATAATACTTAAGTTGGTATTATAACATAAGAACATACAATCGGCAGTATTTCTCACATAAATAATGTTTATAAATTTAAAATCCAAAATTTTATGACATTAATAAAACATATTAACTAATGAAACATTAATATTAAGTGCTCATTAGAGAATTATTATAATTTTTTATGTAGCAATATCATTAATTACATTATTCGTGTTAAAATATAGCCAATTAGCAATAAAATGCTTAAACAAAAAAACAACAATAAAAAATTATATGATAAAAATTCTTTATCACCATTCAAAATTGTTTTATCTAATTTAACTTCAAAAAAATTCCGTTAGAAATAATTAATTATATTAATTATTAATGTGAAAGTTTCTTTCATTATGTCTCAAGGGTACTGGGGAATGTTAATTACTTTTCACCAGCTTAAGTGAAAATCCGGTGACTTTTTATCGCGGGAACAAAACGTAAAATATTTTTCAACAAACAATTTTTTTTTCTAATAGTACGAGTTTAGAATTCAGAGACAATCACCTAACAATTGGAAGTAAAATTAAATGATGTTCGAGTTGCGGTATTAACAAATTGAAAGACAATCAAACTGTTGGCCTCTGTAAAATCAGATTCTAAACCTAGTAATCGCTTTATCAAAAGCGTTTCAGATCTTAATAAAAATTATTCCAACCCGACCGAATTCGGAAGCACGCCTTATGAATGCGAGTAATACATGGAGCTAGCTTCACAAATCGGTTGGGCTATTCAGCCATCCGCGCCCTACCGGTGACATCATACATCCATTGAAGATAACAAGCAATTGAATTATGTCACGCCCAATAAATAGCGAAAAATAACAATAAAATCACATTAATGTATTAGCCGAACCAGAATTAGAAATTAGAGATATAGCTGGCAAAAATCCCATTTACTATATTTACGATAAAATGTCGGAAGGAAGCTTAGAAACATCTATTTACCGCGGCAAGCGTCAATCGTCCAGAAATACAGCAACTTGAGTCATTATACAGCGAGTCGAGCTAAAAAAAACGACCCAATTTGATCTACGGGCGACTAAACCACACCCAGATCTTGAGGTGAATGTAATAGAGAATGTTTTATTGTAATCTTATTGGAACAAATCCTACATAAATGCTGAAAGCGAATATAAGCTGTACTTACCGGCTATTGGTTCCAAGAGACGATAATTTGAATTTTGTCACGGCACAAGATCACTTCACTATAGCGTAGCAATGTAACTTACTAACTTACACTAAGCACACTCACGGCATAATATTGCGTAGAAACACACGCAGTAATGTTATTCGTGTTTTAAAGCACTAGCACCACAGACATCACGCCTATAGCGTTATTTTTTCTTCGTTCGTAAATTATATGGACCGTCTGCTCACACCGCTTCCGTAAATCGATGTCGAAGTTTCGTTTCGGAACCGCGGCGACGGTGTCGCTAGCGTCGGCTGTCGTTGAATACAAACTATATTTTAACACCAGATGGCGGTTTACACAATGTTGCCAGACACAATTATATCGTCCTCATTTATTACATAAAAGAAATTGTAAAATAAGATGAACTGCACAATAGTAACGTATATCATGCTTTTTTAATATTATATACTTATTACCATTTCCGTTATTCTTAGTTAGTATGGTTTCGATAAGGTTTTTTTATCAAAATCATTACACGTCACAATAAAAATAGGTATAGATTAGATAAATAAAAAATAATTGAGTTAAATAAGTAAGAATATCATAATTATATGTATGTGTTATTTTATTTCAAAAATGTTAAATAATTGAAACCTATTAACCACTAAACCATTTTAAATAACATTTTTTTATTAGTTTCATATTTTGTAATTACAAAATTAAATACTATAAAATTTAAAATTGCATATATAATAAGAATAACATTTCCTGACAATAAAATTTTGAGTAAAATGGAACGCAAACGATCGTTACGTAGTTGAAGAAATAAGTCTATCACTCATTTTCAAAATGGCGATCGTTTAGGTTGTGTGTTACTGTTTTGTTTTATGTTTTTTTACAAAATTTACACTGTCTTGAAATTAAGGTAACTGAAAAAACTTTTAATACTAATTCTCTTTAGTTTATTATAATATTAGAGGACATTTATGTTATAATTACATTGTTACAGTTTAAATGGGTCGCTCGCCGAGTCCTCGCCGGCGCGAGGACCGACGAGACCGCCGGGATAGGGACCGAGATCGGGATAGAGATCGCGACAGGCGGAGACAGCGGACCAGGTCTCGTTCCCGCTCTCTGGAAAGGCGGCGACGCTCTCCAGACCGCAGAAGATCCCCATCACCGCGTAGACGAAGATCACGGTCTGTGTCGCCATCCACCTCATTCGTCCCAAAACCGAAGAAGAACTTCGGCGAGCGGCCTATCGTGACCCCCGCAGACTTGGAGGGCAAGTCTCCCGAGGAGCAGGAGATGCTCAAAGTCATGGGCTTCTGCGGCTTCGACACCACCAAAGGTAAGAAAGTCGATGGTAACGTTGAGGGTGACGTCCATGTTGTATTGAAGAGAAAATACAGACAGTATATGAATAGAAAGGGAGGCTTCAACAGGCCTCTCGACTTTGTTGCATAGTACAGTAATACACAACCTATCTCCTAAGTTAGACCTCCAGGGTCGCGTGTAATGTGATATTGGAACTAAAGGTTGTCTTCATATCAGGTTTTAAAATACTTCTGAGTTATTTTACATTACAAGCATGGGGATGTGTTCTAATATTGTTCACTCAAAATTCTAACTGCATTGCTAATCAAAAAAATAAACATATTAGTTTTGGTACATTATCCACGATTTTGAAGTATACCATAATATGAAGACAAACTTTGAAACCATTTTTTACTTAGTCATAAGTGTTACACATTTTTCAATTTTGTGTTGAATAACATTTTTGAGTTTTGGCTGATGTTTTATGAATCTGCATATTATATTGAAACTAAATTGACTATACTTATGTTCAATATAGAAACATAACTGAATAATATTTGGCTAAGAAAAAATATAACATTTCACAACCAAAACTCAAGAAATTACAGTATTTTGCCACAAAACACATTTGTAAATATCCGTTTGCACATTCCAGCCCATAACACAAATATTAAAGTTGATCACCAAGACACTCAAAACCTATGCTCTACAATGATTTGATAATCATCAAATCACAAATCACTGTCTAAATTTGCACATCAGCAACTTTGATATCCCAAAAACTAGCAAACAGTATTGGCAATTTTGTGGCAAAATGTAGCTTAAGTTAGTGTAAGTCCGGTTACCTCAGTGCCCGCGCGCTACGCCCGCGCGGGTTCAGTCTAGCGCTCAGCGCACCAAGAAGTTGCATGGAGTTGGTTTGCTTCTGATGTTAGTGGTTTGTCAAGTTGGATCATTACTGTCGGCTGTTACAAGGTATACCAAGAGCATCATCATTTTACTATCTTTAAAATTTATATTGGAACAGCCAAGTCTATCCATCAAAACAGACGAGCTTTCCAGAAATATGTAAGGCATTTTGGATGACTTTCTAGGGCCAATAGATTATTATGGAGCAACTTGACAACACCGTGCAATAAGACTGAGCTCGTCTACCCTCGTTGAACGTTGCCCGCGCGTCGCACACATAGTTATATTTATACACTATACACCACCCCCACCCCCCGTCCTCCACAATGTACAATAGTTAACGACTGCAGAGTCAGAATGTAGTTTTTATTAGAATACTGAACTGAAATTTTATAAATTTATGTGTACATTTATGTGTTTTTTTGAGAGTATTTAATAAAAATTGCACTCTGCCTCTCCAGTCTCCATAGACCATATACAATATACAAATGTTACTTGAATGTGATATTTTTTAAGTAAATAAGCAAGCGCCGCGCGGGGGGGTAGCAGCATTAGATCATAAACAAACCAACTCCAGACGATTTGTCACACCATCTCCACCCCTCGAATGAATCTAGATGATTATACGACAAAAATTGCAAGAAAAAAAACAGCATGTCAAACAAAAATTCCAAATGGCATGCACCAATAGACACTTTGATTTTAACATTTTAACATCTGGCAAAAAAAATGCCTCAAATATCATCTTAATTAATTATTTTGGAATCTGATACTCTTCAAAATCTTAACTTCAGAATATTAAAACAGTATTATTTTGAAAAACAAATGTTAAAGTAGTTGAAATTTTCTTTTAAAGCTAACAAGACTTGAATACTTTAAAAAAATCTTGTGAATCCACAAAAGAGATTCATTCCCATGTGTACATACCACAATTTTGTACTTTGATAATACAAAAATAATTGTAAAGTTTTTTGGTTTATTAAATTGTGAATAATTAGACATAAATTGTACATTACCCTTGGAATATTTGGAGCGTTCTGGTTTAATTTATAATAAATATATATTATTAATGAGTTTTTGCTAATTGAATTAGCATATTTTTCTCAGAATTTGTTAAATTTAATTGAATTTATTTTGTAAATTTCTTGATTTATATTCTAATTACATGTTTCTGTATTATTTTGCACAATAATAATTTTAAGAGATGAAATAATTGTTGCAAGAAATTGAAAGGGAAATCTCCAGATTACGAAATTAAGTAACTTTTAAAATTCTTGCAACAAACAAGCATACAGTAAAATATAAACACAAAATAACCACACATGTAAAATAAAATGTTGGCAAAAGTCCAAGGTTTGTAAATTAATAAACTGATTTGGATATATACTTTTTTATTGCAACCCTTAACCTTCAGAGAAGATGTAGGCAGCTGTGTGACAGCTGTTCTTTTTGCCAAGATCCCATGGATTCATTGTCAATTATTAATTTGGGGTAACATTGACCTCTAATTCAGCGAGAGGGTAAAATATAAAAGATCTGTCCACTGGGGCATGAGAACTTTTGAAAACTTCCAACCTATCTTTAATTCAATTTAAATTAATAGTAAATAATGTCTCACGGTCAACAAGCTTACAATAGTTTTTTTATTTAACACCGCCATCTTGTTTAAAGGTTGAATTTTTTTTATAATATATCGAATGTGACTCTGCCTGGGCTTTAAAATGATATCAATAATTAATATTGAAGAAGGTTTTTAGTAATAATTCTAATTCAACATTGTAATTAAAGTGCTGCTAACCAAAAATATACAGCTGTTTATATATACATATATTTATTTGTTTTAAAACGTTAGTAAATATCAGTTCAAATAAAGCTGTCATAGCAACGAATTTGACAACCATTACATACCTACATTAATTTTTATAATATAACATATTAGTAAAAATTAGAAAGTTTTCCTAAATTCGGATACTAAAGTGAATGTGATACAGAGATAAAACAAATATAATGAAAGAAACTAAGGTAAATAATATTTACATTATTATAAAATAATGATAGTGCGTCTAATCGTCAATAATAATCTGTGTAATGTCTAAAAATAACACGAAGTAAAATCGATTCGACATCAATAATTATATTTTTTTATAATACCAGTTGCAAACGTAATTGTCTATTTTATATAAAATGGACATCTCAAAAATATTTAAAATCAAAACAGGTTGTCACTCATGAGGAATGGGGATTATTAAGGATTTTAGGAAATACAAAGAGGAAAAATTGTGACCAGTTAGTCACAGTTTTTCCATTTAAGAGAGCTAGTTAGCTCTCTTAATCAGAACAGAACATAGGTAATGGAATAGCTTTATTTTGAACTGTTGGGAAATGGTACAAGCTGTTACACTATTTGGGTGACCCGTATACGTGTTTTAGAAAAATGACTATTATTACCAATGGTATATTAAATATTAATAACAAAACAGCAAATTGTCATAGCGAAGCTACGTTTAATAATCAGTGCATTGTGTTTTGATACAGTTTTCAAATTTGCTTTGAGTCGTAACATTAGAAATTTCTCAAGAGAAATATATTTTTTAATTTAGACAATATTTACATATGACGCAATCTTGTAGCAATTTTTAGTATCGATATGTAGAATAGGATCTCTATTAAAAGAACAACTTATATTCATTTTAAATAACAACACAGTCGTCTAAAAAAAAAGAAACTGTATGGCCTCGTATTTTGAATTGCTGAAATTATTTGAAAGTAATCGAGAAAAATTGCTAACTTAACCTAAAAAAAACATTTTCAGGGTACAATAAATATATTAAATTTTTTATAATAACTAAATCCATAATAAAAATTGCTACCCTATCAAGAAGAAAGATGTAATGTTATTTATAACATTAAAATTCAGAGCTGAAATTAATAACCTCGACTCAATGACAGCGCCCTTCGACGTTGTAGAACTTACTCTATGTGACTTTTTGGCGCTGATAATTATATCTGTACAAAAATCATACAAATATTTAAATGTATATATATATATACTAGCTGTACCTATGACTTCTTTCGAGCGGAACATTTTTTTAAATACAATTAACCTGTTACTCCTTGTAACATGAGCTATTAGTGAGTCTTGTTAAAATCGGTTCAGCCGTTTCAGAGCCTAGCGGTAATAAACACGAAGAAAAATGTTTAAAAAGGTTTTTTTTGTAAGTATCGTATTTGCATTTAGTGAAAAGCTGTTAATTTGAAATAACAAACAGATAAACTGGTTGTAATCACAAATTAACAACTATGTTATTTATATGTATATGTTGCATGTATAAATTTACATATAGCTCTAAAACTATTAGAGATGTAGAAAAACTGTCTTAGGAACATTTTCTGGTTAAGCATTTACACATTTTGATCAATCTTATTTCATCCTTGAATAAAAACAAAATTACCAAATAAAAGATATTATTGACCACTTTTATTGAAAAATTTGTACCGGAAGAAAAAGGTCGGGAATAAGAGAAAAAAAAATCCGTGCCCGCAGGGGGACACGCGTGGGTAGACCTCGTGTGTAACTCGTTTAAAATATAACTCACTACCTAAGAATAATACATGATGCCGTTGTTTACATCAAAAATTTTCAAGCAAAAAGCGGTTTTAATTTTTTTTCTCGGAAAAGGTATCTTTTTTGGAAATACTTTTGGTACTTAAATTTAGAGTAAAAAATAACCTTTCTATTAAAAATATTTGCGAGGAGGGAATGTTTACCAGAAAAAAGTTGTCTTGGTTTTACCTACCTAAAATTTACAAGCTATAAGTGGTTTTAATTTTTTTTCTCGGAAACGGTACCTTCTACGGAAAAACTTTTGGTACCTAAATTTAGAGTAAAAAATAACCTTTCTATTAAAAATACTTGTGATCCAAGAATGTTTACCAGAAAAAAGTTATGATTTTTTTTCCAAAAATTTTCGGTTTTTTTACCCCCACCCCTAAGTTATTGAAGTTAGGTTTTCGGTTTATCTACATTAGTTATAGGTATTTATCAAAGACATCATATAATATGAACGCGATTGATCTCCTTTGTATAGGGACAAAGTTATGGTCGAAAAACTGAAATCAGAAAAAGTGAGGCCCTAGCGCCCCCTGTGACCGCATTTCTCTGGTTAACGAACTTGACCTTGATTTTTGGATGGTTGATTTTTGTGCAAAGTTTGAAAGCGATCTGAGCGAAACTGCGGCCGCTATCGTGCTGACAAAAGTCGAATCTGGACGCACGCACGCATATATATATATATATATATATATATATAAACTTTTTGACCAATGGTCATTTCGGACTCGGGCGGTCATAAGAAGACCTCCTGTGAAGAAATTTTTCCAAAATTCGAAAGTAGGGGACAAATGAATGGGCAGACCGAATTCTTCGAGGTCTACCCAAAAACTTAGCATAAAAAATAGAAAATCTTTAGTTAGAAAGCGTTAGAAAATACAACTACATTTTTTTTGGTCAACAATAATAAATAAAGTAAAAAATTTACCAAAAGTTAAAATCTAAACTAGACAATTATTAAAAAATGAGATTACTCGTAACCTTCGTGAGATCTGTAAAGGTATATTATATTTGATAAAATAAAACAAGAAGTACAATATCAATAACATTTATTACTCCACAACTCCACAACTCCTCACCTTACTCCATACGGGGACGCGTGTGTTAAAAATAATCAAAGCATAAAATTAGGAACTCTTTAATACTATGTGATATTAAATTACAACGTAGATATGTTTAAAATGGCGCCGCGTCGTCCAGGGTGTGGAGCCAGTTGAATATCATCATGTTGCGCTCGTATTTGGACAGGGGGCGCCCCCGCTCGCGCTCCAGCTCCGCCGCCGTCAGCGCCAGCTGCGCCGCCTCGGGCGCTGCGGATACAACTGAATATATATATATATATATATATATATATATATATATATATATATATATATATATATATATATATATATATATATATATATATATATATATATATATATATATATTTATATTTATTTATATAGTCTTTCGAGCCGGTTTTCTATATATTGATATACAGTTTTTGGTCTTTTCAACTGGTTTTTTATATATTTGAATAATATTTTTGGGTCCTTCGAGACGATTTTCCATTTTTTATATACGGTTTTGGTATTTCGAGTCGGTTTACTATATGTGTATATACAGTTAATGGTTCTTCGAAATGGTATTTTTCTAGGGTCTTTCATTAAAAAAAAACTAATTGTAAAAGGTTACAATATCAATATGTATGAGTATGTCTGTTACCTGAAGGCGCGCAGTGCGTGTAGGCGGTGGGCACCACCAGCGTGGCGCCCCCCGGGCCCGGAGCCCCGCCTGCGCCCGCCGCACTCGCGGCTTGCTAAACACACAGACACGATAGACCAGTTTGGATACCGACAGAGATTATAGATTCGAATCTGAGTTTTACATTCTAACAGAATTGGAATTTTATATATTATATGAGCTTTGTATCAAAGTAAAACAAATCTCATGCAAACTGATGATAGATTTGAAAAATTATCTTTTAATTACTCACACTTTCACTATTTCATACTATTTTCCATTTCTTAAATTTAAGTTATATATATATATATATATACACAAGTCCTAGTTACCTCCAGTTTGTCCAGATTGAACTCTGACTGCGACAACCTCTCAAGGGCGCGGTAGGTGGTCAGCAGGCGACGCTTTATGTAGTTCTGACGAACCTGACACATATGTTACTTATTTAAAAAGACATTATGATTTAAATCGATTCCCAATCGATAAACTAACTTTTACAGTCGTATGGTATAATGCTTCAAACATACCTTCTTGTTGTCTGTGTGAGGTGCGCGGGAGAGGGGGGCGGGGTGCGCCCTCTGCGGAGAGGGGAGCTGCGATCCCCCTACTGGTGAGAATGAGGAGATTAGATACATCATGCAAATGTATTATGTTTATTACAATGCAAGATCGAACCTGCGACCCACGTGCTGCACGAGCGCGAGGCGGCGTTGAGTGTGAGCGCCTCCAGCGCCGCGCACAGACCCACGTCCGAGGTAGCGCTGGAGCACACACACGCACGCACTCAGTTTTATTACTAACATCTAACGGGAATGGAAAAGCACCTAGCGTAGACCCTTAAGGGACACCCTAGAAAAATGGCCTGCGATTCGCAAAATATGTAAAAGTAGTGCTGAATTCCTAATTTTTACCGACATTAATAATTACTTAGAAGATAAATCTTAAAAATTATTACTTATTTTTTTTATTTGTTTAAACAAATAGTATGATAGGAGGACATAAATAGTGTTAGTAAGGCCGTTTAATCATTGTTAGTTAAAAAACAATCCACATGTACATCTCAAGTACTCACCCCCTGAGGGGTCTGTGTCCCCCTCCACTGTTGACGTCTCCCGCGCTGAAGGACCGCCGCAGCCCGAGCTGGGCGCACAGAGCGGCACAGCCCGCCAACAGCTCGCGACACGCGTCCCCAGACTGCAGCGGCAGGGGGCCCGAGCCTCGTCTGGGGAACATATGAGCATGAGGTCCCCATGGCAAGTTTTATGCTCCACGTATGGGGTACCATGTATAGGCTAGGACTGCACACAGGTGTACCGAGTTTTTATAAGATCACTTAAATCAACAGTCCCCTAAATAAATTTTCCACATTTACGGTACTCAGAATACAAATTTATAAGCCACACAGTTTTAAATAAATAAATTGGTGGACTTACATATATTACAGTATTTAACATTAGTTGCTTACTTGAAAGCCTTTCCATCGGGGTTGGGGCTGGCCACCCTCAGTGAAGGATCAGGTCCTTGACCGGCCTGGAATGAATAAAGATTTATTAATACATGCATCTTTTTTAGTCATATTAGTATATACATATAATTGCCTGTTCTACAGGAGTATGTTACATGGTAACAAGGAATATTACTTAAAAACCTGGAAAAAAAACGTAAATGTGCTCTTAACATTTGTTTTTATGGATACTTTCTCTAGATAAGACTGGATTTTTTTTGTAGTCAATATTTATTCAATTTAATAAAAATAGCTAAGTTAGTGTTTAAGAATGCCGAGAGATTTCTGTGTGATACATTGCTCTAAATCCTATATGATAGATGCATAATGCCATGTATAATCTCATCTCACCCTACAAGCGAGCAGCCGCAACACTCTGGCATCACTGGCTGCTGAGGACACACTGAACAGACTCAACTCCGTAGTCACTGACTCGTGTGAGGGGGAGCGCGCCACCCCCGCCCCCCTCCAGTTCTCCCCCGCACACAGCTCCACTGGGGGGTTAAGGTATTTACAACAACTTTGATAAAGTCCAGTTAGATTATCAATTGGCGGACACACCCAAGTTATGACTTTGGTGTGTCCGTCAATTGACTATTATTATAGCATTAATAAAATTGTTTCTTTTTTTATTATAGAATAGTAAACAGCATAGATAGCAGGATAGTAAACGCATTTATTAAAGATAATTATATTTGGTATCAATCTAATAAATGGAGTAAGTTATATAATATGTATGCATTTTACTATTTAAATTTTAACAATTTCAACAAATCAAAATTGAAAACAAACAATGGCTACCATAAGTTACTAATATAATAGTAGGAACTATAAAGTTAGAAAAGTGCATTATTGATTTTAGTTATGAATTAAAATATTATAAGATATTATATAAGTATCTGCATTCAGCTGCAATAGCCACTTCATAGTATATTGTATTTAATTTTCCGTTAACGAACTATGTGATCATATTCAGTGGATATAATTATTTGTAAAGATAAATGATTACAAATAAATATAGTTTAGGAGTATTTAAATACATATTTTCATATCATAATATTTTCAATGTTTAGCTCTTTTACAATATAAGCGAGTGTTTATTTTAAAAGAAAATTATTTTATTTATATTTCGCATTTACAGTTAACATAAAACCTGTTTATTTTATCTCATATATGGTAAAATAAATAAATTGAAACAAGTGAATAAATTATATGAGATTATTATAAGTAACGTAAAATTGTTTCAAGAAATTAAAACGGTTAATTACTTTATCAAACAACAACAGTAAAGTCGCAGAAAAATATTAATTAAATAGCGACAATATTGACAATAATAAACAATATTTACCGTTTATGTTGGGATCCACGGCGGCGGTGTCTGGTTACTTTTAAATGCAAAACAATTACAACTTTACGGAAAGTGTTAAACTAATGATAAATTAGATTTAATTCTTGTAAACATTAAATTTAGCGAAAATCAAAAAATTGCGTCGGCCGACTCGCAGTGACAAATTGACTATGCGTTTATAAACTTTGAAATTTAAACTATTAAAATACTAAAATAGTTTATTTTACAAATATTCTATTAATTTTTTGCAATACCAATTTAACTATATATTACATAGATTTAAAACAAAATTTAATTTAAACTATGTAATAAATAAAACATAATCCGATACTCCCGACATCTATTGAGAAAAGAAAGAATTATTTTACAAAAAATGCCCGAAAGATGTCACTGCACGTTCTTTCAACATAGAAGATATAAATAGAAACAACTCATTCCAAACAGATAGTTAATGAATTGTTATCGTTAAACATAAATTAAAGTCTAATCACTATCTGTTAAAGGGATCACATATATTTTATTAAAATTATTGTTAATATATTATAATATCGTTAAAAATATTTATTATTATTTGGTTGACGTAAGATGTTATCAATATTATTTCTCTTATTGATTGTATTTGTACTGGAGCTATCCGCTTCGCATCGTAGTTATCAAGGTATTGCTTTACACTCGGGCTACATGTCACTAAATAATGCAATAAAATGTAACATGAATAGTCGGAAAACTGTATTTAAGAATCACTTGTAAGTAAAAGACGTATTTTATTATGTTTATTAACTTAAAATACATTTATATAACATTATACATATATTTTTTATTAAAAAAAAAAATTAGATGTAAAAAAATTTGATTATTTGTTTTTTATGCTAATAAATTAAATTATAAATTATAAATGAGTCCGCGTCATATAAGCCTGTGTTAAAACAAAACCATGTAGATATAAACATGTGTGTGTGTGTGTGTGTGTAGTGTTCGTACACGTCGCAGCTAGTGTGAGAGGATAGATGATTTGTTAAACGTCTAGCGTTCTTTGTCTAACATTTTGTTATATAATAATTTTTAAAGTTCAGTTTATCGGTGTTTTGCATTATATTGGTAATTTTATAGTTTTTTTCTTTCCTTTACCAATAACTATTTTTATAATATTGTGTAATATTATCAATGTATGTAGTTAATCTAAATGGTGGATCAATTAGTTAAATTATCTGGAATTTATTAATGAATTACTACCAAGTCATAATCGGTTAAAAGTAAAAAATCGAATTAATACAATGCAAAAAAAACTAGTAAGTTATCAATAGTCCCGCGAGTACAACTGCAACATATAACTCGGCCAAGCCTCGTGATAAGAACTCTAATAAAAACGACGACACTGGGACTTTAACTAAACAACGTATTTCATAATGCGACTGTTACTATTAAATTCAAATTCACCGTCAAATAGTTCCAAATTCGAATTTCGAATCTTGTTATCTGAATGGAAATCTATTTGATAAAAAATTTCAAATGTATTAAATTGATGTTCGAAATTCAAATCTCTTTTTTTTTAAATATTTATTATTCCTTCAGCACTGTGGTGTTTGTTTAACTTATTTGAACAGCTTTTAAGGAATGGCAGAAATAAAATGACATAATTTATTTAATTTATTAATATTATTTACACATATGTATATAATATAGATGTTTTCTTAATCGACTAATAATGAAACTTTGAATACTTCAGTAATATAGAGTAATTGCGATCGACTTTCTAAGTTATAAGCGAACAAACAAACAAACATTCACAATGATAATATTATTATTATTCTGGATATTTGGAAACCTTCGTAGGATTTAAAATTAAAACGAACTCGTGTATGTGTGTGTTGAGGGTAAGGTTAACATGGATGCGACGTTGAATTTTCTATAAATATCATACAAAATTAACCTATATTAATTAACATTCCATAATGAAGCTATTATTAACTGGAGTGACATTTGGTGATTTCATAAAAATAAAATAAAGTTATGTAACATTTTGTAATTTTTTTAAGCAAAATATCCTAATTTTACAACAAAATTTTAATTTGTTAAAACAAACTTTATACGTGCCAAATAATAATAATAATGTCCCGGGCGGTCCACTCTGTTCTAGCTCCGGATATTGTACTTGTGGCGTGAACGAACGGAATGCAAACTGAGCGAGGGCTGTCGCTTGATATATTTTAATATTTAATTTATTTTACGACTAATTGTGACATACATACTGTCAAGACGAAAGAGAAATCAATATCAAAATAGTTACTACTAGATGAAGTTAATATTTTGCTCAGTGATAGATTCTTTGTTGGATGTGATATTAAAATTGAAACTTAAAAATACAGTATAAATATAACCATTATCTTAAACACATGTATCAGTTGTATATAATTAGTAACCAAAAATTGTAATACATAAATAAATAAATAATAAATAATAATAATAATAATGTTATATGATAACCGCAGCCCTGCACGCACACATGCACAAACCCACACATACACAACTAACGAATTAGGGTCGGCTCTAGCTCTGTTAAGAACAAGTATGTAAGACGATATTTATAAATTTAATATTTAAAAAATATTTATATATATTTAATATTCTTATGTGTGTTAAGTTATTAATATTGCAGTTATAAGTCATTAATATTGCTGTTATAAGTCATTAATATTGCAGTTATAAGTCATTATAACTTAATATATATAATGTAATTTTTATCTTATCATTGTGTTTTTTGTATTATATTTGTTCAATAAATTTAATTAATACGATTAAATCCAATCAGTCAATTTATTTTCATTGTAAACAGAACAAGATAAGGTAAATAAGGAACTTGTATTTGCGGATGCAAATGAAAAAGAAACTATTAAACTATGATTTCACTTTATTTACATTTTAAATTTTTATAATAATTTTAATGATGTGATCATTCATATAGTTGTTATTGTTTCTGAATGATTTTGTACTATTATATTTATATATAGGTGTATAATGTATTGTAGTATTGTAGGATAGGAGGATAAGTAAAAAAGGCACTTTTGCGGTTACTCGCTATTATTGTTGAGAGTTTTTTTTCCCTCGCTAGGTATCTTGTGGTTATTTTCGTATTTACACGTAATTCCGTTGAAATTCAAAGCATATATGCACTTTGATAACACTATCAGTTGATATAAGTAGCATGAGAAAGAGAAACGAAGATAATCACAGGATATATAATGTATTATGTTAATAGCAAAATAAATGACGTATTAGGTAAATATATTGTTATCAGATATATTGTTCAGAATTGAACCTGGGACTTTGGGTAGTAATTTGTTTAGATCTTAGTTAAGTAAGTTATTATAAAGTAATATTATATTTAATATAAAGTTAAGAACAATAAAAAACTCGAAAACGTACTAATTAAGCTACTCATATATACGTTTTATCAAAATAAGTACATTTTGAATTCATTAAAACACATAATTTAAATAATTATCTTGTTTATTAATTTCTGTCCTTGGAGCTGAGGTCGTGTGTGTGTCGCACAGACATACATATTATATAACTACCGACCAACTGGTAATGTTATACAGAATTCTTTAAAACTTCATAAAAATCTTGAATATTTGATTGTAAGCTGATATTAATATTATTGGATAATAAATAATACTTTATATATTTTTTTTATTTTAATATTATGCTGTAATTGTGTTGAATGTGTCGTTAAGTTGACATGGTAGTTATCTTTTGAAGTGTATTTTGTATATATATATAAATAACTGTGTAAAGAACGTCGGTCTGTTTATTAATATTATATTTTCATTTCTACTCTTCTTTAGAGTGCCTTTGTATGAATCTTTGTTTCTATTTCATTTCCAGAGTCACATGAGTGATTATATAAATATATGAAGATTTATAAAGTGTAATGGCCGTGATTTTTATTATTATTAACAAATTCTATTTATATCTCATACATACAAATTTAGTGATGAATTATAACAAATGTATGGAAATTTTAAGTATTTATTTAGTAATTAATTGTATTTAATAGTATAATTGATTATAAAATATCATTAAGTTATTAGATGATAAACAAAGAAATCGTTTATAGTACAAAATAATGAAAACAAAACTAACATATACAAATTGATGTGTACGTGTGTGGATGTGTGCGGTCGTGTAGGGTTAGCGTTCAGCAAACCATTTTGTTTGTATGTTATAGTATGTTTAGAGTATATCTTTAGAATATTTTTAATATATATCTTTTATTCAAGATATGAAGTCGATCCAGTAATTTTAAAATTGTGTTTAACATATATATATATATATATATAGAAATTTCGAAAGCAAATGAGAAATATATGATCAAAATATTACAAAAAAAATTATTAATATACATATATATATATATATATTATTTATAAAATAATAATTAAATATTCCATTAAATACACAACCCTGATTCAACAAATACAAAGATAACACACACACACTCACACCGACACGCACACACAAGGGTTATATGAAACCAAATGCTTGTCAAACTAAATGGATACGGTCACTAGTGATGACGTTTACGTAATTAATATAATATATTATTGTTTTATAAAAAAAAATTAACTCCTTTTAATTAAAATATAAAAATCAAAAATAATTTAATTTGTTATTTTAATAAAAAATATTATATTGTAAAAAAATATGTAGTTCTATAAAACAACGAATTTCACGTTTAATATTTTTATCAATTAAAATAAAGTATAAAAATTAAAAATAATTATTTAATTTCATGTTATTTAAAATTATATTATTTTTATAGACAATTATATCGATATACCAAAAGTATCGACTCTTGTAAGCTCTTTCACGGAGTATGTACGTATTATTATTAGCAGTGTAAGGCGGTATGTACACTAGGATATATTTATTTAATTTTTTAAATTTCATTAATATTTTCATTTTATTCGTGTTAACTTTCTTAATAAGTTTTAATCAAATGTATAAATAATTTTACATTATATATATAACTTTACCTCAAGGACTGTACTGTAATGGTGACAGACATTTTTAATATGACTAAGAATTATTATATGTATTATAATTATTAATATATATATATATATATATATATGTATCATATATGTCTGACTTTTAGTAAAAACTGTTCGAGAACTGGAGCCAATTTGCTGTTTGAATTTTTTAGGGTTCGGTCTTAAATAAAAGCTTTAAAAAAATATTATCAAAATAAGATTTTTATAAATTAGTTATAAATGAATTTCTCATAAAACAAATATTAAATAAATAATAAAACAATTGTTGAAAAATTTTAAAGTTAATTCGATACAAGTCAATAATTATTTTAATTTTTAATGCAAAGTAATTACATATTTACCGCCATTTTAACAACGGATAGAACGCGAACAGACCTACGTATGTTCAAGACACGGCATTTATTTATTTAATTTTAATATATTTTATTATAAAAATAAAATTTATATTTTTATTAAATATTATATATTAAATAAAACATTAATAAAAGAAAATAGAATTAAAACACTTTTTTTATGTGCGAAAATCTAAATATATATTTACGTAAAGTTTTTTTTTTTACCACAAAATATATTTAAAAAATATATATTATTTAAATTATATTTCATATCTACATATTTATGTCACTTTATTGATATGTGAGTGTTTTGGAACGGCTTATTTGCGCTAGTGTGTGTAGCGACAGTAACGTATAGATAAGACTTGATTAAAAATATATATAAAATAAATGAAAAAAATGTTTATAAAATAAGGTTTTTTATTTAAAAAACAATTTGAAGTACTGCTAAGAATTTTTTTTAATATTTTATATATAATATTGTATTTTTATCAGTACATTTTATGTATATATTATTTTAATTATTACTTTGAATTGATTTTTTTTAATCGTATTTTATTATTACTAATAATATTTTTTAAATTTAATATTTTTATTATAAAAATATTTGTTACCAAACTATATAATTGTCAAATTAATTTATTGTGTTTTTTTTTTTTTTTTAATAAATCACCTAAAAAATGTTCCTCCTTAAATATCTTATATTTCAACTAAACCAATAATAATAATAAAATAAAAAAATATAAAAATAAATTATTTATAAAATCAAAGACTTATCCACATTAAATTGATACAATCAAGTTTCATATGACCACACTCACACATACAAACACAAATCAAATATAGAACTATGTATTCTATATATTATATCAAATCAATTCATACCTTATTATAAGTTAATAGAGTTTAAATTAAACTGAGACTCAAAACAATAAATATAGAATTGTTTTGAAATAGATTTAATTTAAACGTGAACTTTATTTCTATGTACATAAGGTTGAAATTAGACATGACAAATTATAACATTTGTTACTAATCCATATACAAAATGCAGTTCTTCGTAATTTTTTTGATACTATTAAATGAGTTTTGTGTTGGTTTTTTTGTGTATTAAATGTCAATTTCATGTAATATTATCACTTAATACGTTTAAAATAAATGTTTTTAATTATTATCTAGTATCAAGAGTATCAAGTCGCTCTATAACACTGTTTTGTATAAAATTATATAAGATCTACATTTTATGTAATAACTAACTCTATTTCCTGACTTTACCTTTTTTTTTTACTTCAATTATAATGTAATTGATTATAAATTAAAAATATGTATCTCCTAATCGTAAATAAAATGTATATTTTTAAATTTTCATTGAAAGTTAACAAAAACATCCGAAAACACAAAAAATATTTATAAAAAAAACCTACCTACAGTCCCTTACAAGGAACAGTACGGTGCGAGAGGGACGGCGCTATAGCTGGGTGTGTGCGAGCGAGACGGGTATATAATTAAAACTTTTGTCGCGTAGGATTTCTGAGGGAAAGAACACGGAATGGAATGGAGTGGTTTATTTGTTTGTTTAGTTTTTTAATATTTTATTATTATTAATATTTCTTATCAGTTACCGCAATCGTTATCATTATCGTCACGCGTGATATGATATGATATGATTATAATAATTAATTATTACATTATATTTATCGAATTATCCAAATCTTATAATTATTTATTAATTAATTTAAAATAAAATAAAGATATATATTTAAGTAAAATGATTTTAAGTCTTTATATAATAATAATTCAGTATTTTTATTGTATTTATAATATTATTTAACTATATATATATAATACGGCTCCTCGCACGTCTGTCTGTCTCTCAAGACAATATTTCAATGAATTCCCTTTTACCCTTCAACCGACTGCGAATATGTTGATGCATTATTTAATTATTTTTAACGTGTTTATTATGTACATAAAGAAAATTTATATTATTTTTTTAGTAATTTTTTAAGTTGTCTTCTTAAAATATAAATTTGTGTAAATTTGAAAAAACTATTTTAAAAAAATATATTTTTTTCTACATTTTAATATAAAATTCATAAAAAAATAATTAGTGTGTCAAAAATAATAATATTAAAGGTATTTAGATATTTTTGTTTTAATTCTGAAAATTAGAAACGAATATAATATTAAATATGAAAAAAATAAAAAAATATTATTAAAAAATCTCCCCCCGTGTGGACTTGTTATATAAATAATGGGGTTCAGAGAAACTCACGGGAGAGTTATTAATGATTAAAATTTTTAATAAATTTGTAATTTAATATATATATATATATATAATAATTTATTATTATGAATAATAGCAAGATACGTTAAGATTTCAAAAATATGTAAAAAAAAAAATAATTTATATATTTAAAATGTTAGTATATAGTAAAAATACTTAAAAATATATATTAAATATATATATAATACAAAATCAAGTAGTGTAATACTTTGATATCCATTTCGTGAAAATTACTTTCTCACTCACACTAACAAAGATTATTATGTCTTATATGTGTGTGTATAATATGAACTAAATATAAAAAAAAAGTTACAAAAAAATATATATCAAATAAATCTCTATGCATTCTCATCCTAAATTTATATGATAATAAAATATATGTACATTGCGATTTGAACTTTATTGTATTGAAATAAAGCTCAAATTACAATGAATATTAGATGGGATTTGAAAAACAATATCCATGTGTGCGTTCGAGTCAAGGAGGTGTTTTAAGTAAAAATATTTTTTTTTTACGTTATATATATTTTTTTTATTAACTTATTATTATTATTAGAATATGTTTTTAATGTTTTTTTGTTTATTTTTAATAATAATAAGTCATTTAAATTTTATATTCATGATGTGAGAATTTAAAATCTACAAACAACCGAAGTTAGTCACAAAAGTATATATACATATTTAAAGATATAAGGCCGTGTATATAATGACAACAATTAAAAATAATAATCACCATTAAAAATATTAATTTTATTGTTAAATTTAAAACCTGATTATGAGAACTCAGCTTTAATGGCTACTTGTTTTTTTTTATTTTATTTTTTTTTTAAGTTCAAAATATCTTTAAGTGATCATTTCTTACAAATACTTTATAAAACATACTTTAATAAAATTTATTATAAAGATAATTTTAATTTAACTTTTAAATAACAATTTATATTAAAATTATATATTCATTAGATCACCATAGCATGTGACCTCAGCTTTATGTCTCCAGAGTTAGGGGTGTCCATGACAGTCTTATTCAAATAATATTAGTAATAATAATAATAATATTATTTATTATATTATTATTATTATTATGGAGTTATATATTTATATTACTATATGCAACTGTACTACTTCATTAAAAGTAATGGAAAATAATTGAACAACAAAGTGCTATCGCATTTGTTTTGTGTCTATTTCTAAGTGAATTATACCATAAAAATATATTAAAAAAAAAATTATTTAAGAAAAAAAAATTGTACCTAGTATCCATTTGTTTATTATATTAAAATAAATATAATATAATTTTATTTTAATATCAAGTTCAACCCTAGAGCTCGCGTGTGAGGCGCGGGGCACACAGACGCGGCGCGGCGATCGCACGGGAAGGACGTGTCGCTGACCGCGAGTTACAAGTGACGTGTGTTAATTGATTCGAATATGTGTGTTCCATTTTTGAAATTTTAATAGTGCAATGTGATGTTCTGTGTTTGAATATCGGATTTATTATGGAGAAACCCTCGTACAAGGTATTCGAAATTTGAATTTTAATTAGTTTTAAAATCTTATACTATATTGTTATTTGTGTTGGAACTTGTTAGTGTTGATTTATTTTAAAATATGTTTCATTATATTATTTGATGTAAATTAAGGAAGTTGAAATAACGAATTAAAATTATTGTTATTACTCCAACCCTGTCTGCGCCATATCAGCAAATGGTAGTGATGTGACGCGCTCTGTATCGATACAGTGACTCATTTAATATCTAACAAAAACAGTTACTCCATTTTGTTTTTATCGAAACATTTCAATAATAAAAATAATTAAATCTTTTTTAAATATTATAAATATGGAAATGTAAACATTAATCTGTTATGATTGATATATTTTGACTGTGTAATATTAAATATATATTATAATTATATCTTGTTGATACGTAAATAAAATTAGCCCGCGTATAAATAGAGTCGTGTCTCGCTCTAGCGGAGTAACAGTCGCCATTTTAACAATTATTATCTTTATAAAAAAAACATTATTAAGTATCCGCCATTTTTTTATTTGTTTATTTTGACTTTTATTTTGATTTTATATATATATATATATATATATATATATACATTTGACTTTCTTTGTGTATGTATGTAATAATAATTCTCTTTATCCGTTATTAACTAATGATTTCCAAATTATTATTAATGTTTTCATTAATTGTGGTGAAGTTATCTAATTACTTAGTGTTTTTTTTATTTAATTTGGTTAAAAGTTTATTTTTAGTGCTACAAGTTTATTGATTTTGAGCTCTATTAACTTGTAATTTGGTTGATATTTAATTGTTATTATAATGAGGTCGTTCCTTGCTTTGTTTTTTTTCTTAAAATATCCCACACGTAAGCAATTGTTTTCTGTCTGTTTGTATTATAAAAATTTTTGAACTATTGATTCTGGAATTTTATATTAATAATTATTTTATGTTATTTATATATTAATGTTGTTATTCTTTGGTACGTGTGAAATGTTATTTTTGTATTATTTGGCATCTTCACAGTATTGTATATATTTTTTAAATATGCGTTTGAAGTATCGATAGTTAAAATTAATTGTTTTTTTATTTTTTATAAACTTTATCGATAGCCATTCGTTCGGACATCTCTAGAAGGCCTTGGTATGCTATGTTCGTAATTTTTGCCGATCTGGGTTCCGTGAGATTTCTTTATATATACGGTTCCGGATAATTAGTTTATTATAATTATATTTATAATTTTTTATTATATATATATTATTTTTTAATCTTTATAAGTGCTAAATGAAATTTAAGATGTATTTTTAATATTATGATATTGTACCTTCATATAATATATATATGCATATATATAATATGTATATAATTAAAATTTTAATAAGTTTATCTATTAGCTAATAATGGTAACAAACAGACGTACAGAATATATGCTCATTGGATATTACTATCAGTTTATGAGCGGCAGAGGCTCCCAAAGTTATTGTTAAATTAAATAATATTGTGTTAGGAGATATAGCGAGTGTTAATGTCAAATGGGAACCGGATGTGTGAAATGAGTATTTTTTTAAAAAATGTAATGATACAAAATTCGCCAAAATTTACGTTCTGTTTGATTTTCGTTTGTTTTAAATTTAGTTAATTTATGCAAATTAAAGTACGTTTCACGCTACGTGATTCCTTAATATAATATTTTTTTTACACTTTTTTACATAATTTTGAATATACTCAGAACTTGTTTTTCCTTATTATGTTATAATTTGAATTATTTGTTAGTTTAATTAGTTTTAAAATTAACTTTATTTTTTACGAAGATTGTTGAAGTTTGAGAATCTGTGTCTCAGTCCCTTAATGTGGTTCGTACATTGTAATGGGGTCGCGTAGGGCTGTCGCGTGATCAAACTATCTATTTGTTACTACATATATAAAAAACATACATATCAAATTTTTTCCACTAAAAATGAAAAAAAAAAATGTCTATAATCTACTAAAATGTTTATCATACAACTTAATATAATATATATAAGAATTCATAAATTAAAAAAAATAATAATAATAAATATATATTTTTTTTATATTCCTAATATAAAAAATATATAATATCAACTATCAACAACCCTAAAGATTTCGTGATTTACAAAAAAGAGACACAAACACCAACAGAATACACGTGCGAGGGAGACGGCTATAATATTAGAAGTTTTATTTGGAAAACAGTCTTATGCTAATAAAAATAAGGTTCACTTCAGCTATATAATATTTATGAATAATTTAATATCTTTTAAATACAATGAGTAAAAACTATTTGAGAGATGTAACTAAAACAAAATGGCTGATTAAAAAAAAATAAACAATAGATGAGTTCTCCATCTTTAAATTCACAGTATTATTCATTTATTACGTTTTTTTTATAACATTGTTTTATGAAATAAATAAAATGGTAATAAAAATATAATAATTAAGAAGTAAACAAGCGCTGTCTCCGTCTCGCTCGCTCTTCAATTTTATATTATTGATTCAGTGCTGGGGTACCGTCGGCAACTACGCCGGATTACAATATTTAATTTAATTTAATTTTAATTAATTAATATTATAAATATATTATTTATAATAAAAAATAATAATTAGTATTTTTAACATAAATATTGTTTATTTCAGATTTTTATGAATGATCCTATGAATATATTAAATTGTCTGTCTGTCAATATTGATGCAATATATATATATATATATAACAAATTTATGATTTAGTAAATGATCTCAAAGTTATCGCTTAAAATTTTGTTTACTAGTTAAAATGATTTTACTAAATTCTAGTCATATTTATAAAGAAAAATATAAAAAAATATTCAAATTGTTCTTACAACAAATAATAAACATTCATATGTTTATTAACAGCAAAACAAATATATATATATATATATATATGAAGATGCTGTCCGTACATCACAAAATGGCTACATCCGGAGATTGTTAGTGCGTTTCAACTTAACTGTTAACTTTGCTTTGTCATAATTTTATAATAACTCGACTTTTTATGTTTTCAGTTTTCGAGATACGACTTTAATTCAATTAATATTGTGTATTTTATTAAATGTTGATAGGAGTATGTTTAATTGGACGGCCATCTTGTTTAAGGATTGTTCCGGAAATTTACATACGTATAATAAAAATGTTATTATTTATATTTATAACGAAATTGTAGTCTTAGATTAATTACATTTCTATCAAATTATTAATTTTTTTTTAAAAGGAATCTTTTACTAATTATATTTTTTTTGTTTATATTTTAAATTACTAAGGATAGAGGTTAGTTGAAATTATTAATCGGTTCTCTAATAATATATCAATTAAATTTATATTTAAACAAGGGTATTACAGAAATGTTAATTAAAGATTATTAGATTAGATTAGATAATTGAAAATATGTTATATATATATATTTATATATATATATATATATATATATATATATATATATATATATATATATATATATAACATATTTTCAAACAAAGGAATAACTGTTATTATCCCCCATAACATTACAAATAGTAAAAAATGTTTAAAAAATACGATTCGAACCCGGGACCGTTGATTCTGTTTAGCAAAACTGAGTCATCGTGTCACCGTCTATCTTGATTATAAAATGTGACTGCTCCTAATACCCTCACTCCACCAGCTCGTGGGCGCGCCATGCGGCCAGCACGGCCAGTACACCTTCTACAAGGCGATCAGACTCACCGGTGAAAAGGACAGGATAGTGGCCATAGGGGACTTCTTCTTCGTGAGGATCTGGCAGGACTCCGAGCTGGTGTCTATTGGTATGGAATAAAAACAATATTAGAAAGTTATATTATAAACGTGAAAGTTAGTTTAGAAGTGAATCCAAAATTTGGATATATTTTTTTTCCAGTTTTTTGTTCTCTGTAACAATTTTTCTCAATTAAACTTAAAAATGCAGTTATTTCTTAATTTATATATTCTCCATCAGGTGAGCTTCAACTCCTGTGGACGGACCGGGTGTCAGACCAGACCCTGGTCTCCTTGCGGCTGTACTTCCTCCCGGAGAACACACCCGATGGCAGGAACCTTCACGGAGAGGTAAGGAAATACAAATAAACCATTTTTTTAAGTCAATATAGCTGAGAATAACGTCTTCATAACTTTGGAATATATAAGTCGAAATTACTTGAAATATAATAGAACTAAACATTGACAAAGAAAACGCTGATCTGATAAAGCAAGTTATGTAACAAATACATGAAACAGCTGCAGTGCCGTTCTGTATGATAATAACAAAAAAAGTATTGATTAGAAATTTACATACATACATCTAGTATATTATATATATGTATATATATAAACATATATATATGAATATAACATAATATTTATACAATATTGTGTGGCTGACCTTACGTCTTAAATAACAAATGTACCATGTTCCAATTTCAAACTAACATAATATGTACATTTATTATTAGTACCGTCCTTAGAAAGTCATTTCAAATTTCGAATCGAGACATTTGAAAAAATAATAATTTATTCATGTCTTCTAAATTTAAATTTCTATTCCGATTTTCTAACAGCTCCGAACGACAATCAAAAACTACAATTATTCATAATTTAAAAAAAAATGGAATAAAATTTAAAAATCGAACATAATACGCAACAAAGAGACTCAAATGAAAAAACACTCGTTCTATGTAAACCTCAAAAATCCGCTTCTACGAACATCCCCCGTCCCTCTCGCACGCGTAGCTCCGTCTCACTCTAATCCCTATTTGGTAACGCCAACTATTTCATGGATGAAATTACGAAAAGTGGTACAATTTGTAAGATCCCGACTTTTAATTAGTTTATTGATTATCGTATTTTATATTATAAGATAATAAACTATTGTAAAGCTGTCCAAATGGGTTTTTACTTTATATATATAAAGCACTAACACAAATAAATTAAAAACTAATTAAATATATATAAATTAAATTTTCTTATTAATTTACTTAATATTACATTCGTAAGTTTTCGTGTCTGTCGGTGTGTTGTTGCCGCAAAATAAAAATGTACAAAGATGCTATGTAAATGTCAAAATACAAAAAAAAAAATAAAAATATATATTTATTATAACCGTACTTATTCATAACTTACACCACGCGCCATCACGAACACGGGCCGGCTGATCCGAACAGTATCTTGTTACCGGGCCGTAAGGTTGAATATTAAATACAAGTGGCTTCAAGTAATTGTAGTACGTTATGGGATTCTGTAGTGCGACCGCGATGTTTTGATACTTAGTATATTATTAATTATTCAAATTATTTTATTAAAATATATTAAAATTAAAATTTATTTTTATGATAGTTGAAATAATTATTAACAAAAATGGTTTATTTTAGAAAAATATTGTTTAAAAGTCAATAATTCTGTGAGAATTTCTTTATATTGGTCTAAAAAGGTTCCTTATCTCGAATTTTATCGTAACGTTTATTCCCCACATGTGCTAGTAAATTTATTACATTTGACGTAATTTATCGTATGAAATGGATTTCTCCATTGTGACTAATAACTACATTTATTATCAAATGATTGAATTATTACAATAAAAGTTAAATCAATAATAAATTGTTTAAATAATTTTACCCTACAAAGTTAATTAATTAAGTTTAATATATATATTATTAGAATTTCTAACAGCAAACAGACAGAAACTAATCAAAACGAAATAGAATAATAATATATAGTTATATACATTATTGATTTCTCTACATTTATTTGTTTACTAATTAATTCTAGGATTAAAACATGACACTATTATCGTGTTTGAACTCAATTATTACCGAGTAACAGATAACGTACTATGTATTATTATTGTATGTATGTATGTATGAAGTAATTCATTTATATATAAAAAATAGCATAAGTTTTGAATTTCATACATCATATATTCTATTGTGTTATCCCCTCCTTGCTTGTCCTTGGTCGACCCTTGTATGAACTATACGTCTAATATTAAATCTTTCATTCAAATAATCTTTTATACCAATTATCAAAGAATATTTACCTGCGATATATTAAATATATATATATTTTTTTATAAACTAAACGAAAATTAAATATTAAATATTAAATATTAAAATATAAATATCAAGACCGGTCAGGACTACACAATACATTTGCCGCGATGCGCTCAGGCTAAGGACAGAGACAGGTGCGGAGTCGTGTTTGTGTTTAATAATATATTATTTTTGCAATATAATTTATATGTAGTACTGAATTAACAGCATACGTCGGTAATAATGACGTGGATATGTTGTTATCTTGTTTATATTTAATATTATAATTTTTTTAATTCTACATAATTAATAAAGTATTTAAAAATAAATTATTATTTAATAGTTGGTTTAAATGAAATTGGAACGGGTCGGTATTGACGGTGTATGTGTGTGTGTGTGTGTGTATATGTGTGTGTGTGTGTGTATCTTATCGCGGGTTTGTTCTGTAAATAACTGATAACGAACTAACACTATGAGTACAGTCGTGCTGTTATTACTTATAACTAATAATACATGAGTTTTAATACATTTTTTTTTAATTTTTTGTATATATCTTAATGAAAATTAAATGATTAATGATATTTGTGTTATTATTATAATATTACGTAATGATAATATTAATGTGATGATAATTTTCAATCAACTATAATGTCACTTTCGTGCGTGACTGTAACCAAATAATAATAATGATAATTTTTAAGTCGAACGATGTGAATACCTTTTTTTAATGTCCGCAGAGATAAGCCGCGAATGTTTGTAATTTTTTATGTATTATTTTTAATAACTAGCTGTTTCTCGCGATTTCATCTGCATTATGACCGTCGCCATAAACCACCTGTATATATATATATATATATATATATATATATATATATATATATATATATATATATATATATATATATATATATATATATATATATATATATATATATATATATATATATATATATATATATATATTATAAAACTACAGTTTTTAGTAGCCAGTAATCAAGTAGCCAAGTTAGTATGATATATTCTTATTAGGTATCTTAATACTAAAATGTATTACTTACCAAAAGAATTCTTATCAAAAACAATTTAGCAGTTTTTTTTAAACGAAAAGAAGCAAATAGAGGAATAACAAATATTACCGAAGTTATTGATAAGTCTTTATCTTGTATGTATATATGGAATGTAGAAATTTTCATTAAAAAAATATTTCATTTATATAATAGCAATTAAAGAAATAAAGATAACACTTAAATTGAATATA
Organism: Melinaea marsaeus rileyi; assembly: GCA_918358865.1. Taxonomy (NCBI): domain Eukaryota; kingdom Metazoa; phylum Arthropoda; class Insecta; order Lepidoptera; family Nymphalidae; genus Melinaea; species Melinaea marsaeus. The sequence continues at coordinate 15,105,191 of OU911085.1, forward strand.
TTTTACGATAAAACTATAGAAAACATTTTCGTATTATGTATAAACATTTAATTCATCATATTATTACTGCTTAAATAAATTATACAAGCCTAATCTTGTGTCTCCGTCCGTTTCATGAAATTATAATTAACTCAACCACTAAGATAAATAATTATAAAAGTGCTATTATTTTTTATATACCCTTACTTTGTAGCACACCTGTCATGTGACAAACGGGCGATATAATTTAAAATATAAATAAAATCTCACACACCAACAACAATTGTTCGTCATTTTATATTATGATACTGTTGTAACATAAAAACGCAATAAAATATTCGTTGATAACTTTACGAGGTCAATGACACACATACAAGGTGGATAGGTGTTTAATTTTCACAAAAAATTTCTGTAAATACACCAAATGATATGATAAAAATACATTAATAATTTAAGAAATTTAATCGAATTGTAGAAATATTTGCCTATCGAAGTATAGTTTGTAACAATATATGAAAATGTAAGCATGAAGCTTCTAATATTTTTGAAATCTAGCTGTGTCTATGACTTGGTTCGCGCGGATTATGTTTTTTAAAGAAAATTTGTGTATGTTACTCCATTTAACATCAGCTATCCGCCAGTGAAAGTTGTGTTAAAATCGGTCTAGCCGTATCAAAGATTAGACGGATCGATGATAGAAAGACGAAAAGACAAAGAAAAATTGTATAAATAGATTTCTCATGTAAGTACGCATTCATAAGCATTTAGTTGAAAAGCTGTTATTTTGGAATTAGAAACAGACACTTCAAATATATATATATATATATATATATATATATATATATATATAAATATCGAACATCAAAAATATGTATAGTTACAATATTGTTTCATTGTTCTTATTGTTCTCATATGTACATAAAAAATATATATTTTTAATAATAATACAATCAATACCACTCCATACGCGGCCAGTTCAACAATTATTTGACAGCGACACAGCACAGGGCTGCCAACGTTCACGGATTACAATTTTAAAGACACAGCTGATGAAACGATTTGTCGTTCCAAATTCAAAATGTAAAAGTCAATATTCAACAATTAATGATGCGTAATAGTTTTTCTTTTGACTTATATAATTTCAATTTAGGGTTGATCATGATTTAATATTTTTTTTATTTTGTTGTCTTATAAATATTATTATGTTTTGTTTTACGATATAGTAGTTTTACTGAAATGAAATATAACAAAGCAATGTATAGATGCTATTAATACCCAACGATAAATCGTATGTACGATATGTCGTGTTATGTAAACGAGCCTGGCGCCATTTTAGAATCGATAGTAATCTGGCTGTTTGAAAATACATTTCAATTATAATTTAATGGACTTTTAATTTATTTTACGCGATTTATAAATAGCTTTTTGAAATTATTTTTATTTTTTATTTTTAAAGTAGATTTAAATGTAAGTATTGAGAAACTATTTAGAGTAGGTTTACGAAAATCTTAACAATATTTTACGAAATTATTCAACAACTTATTATTAATTTAACTCCAAGGTCGAAACTATTATGAGAAACCTTTTTCTTGAGTGAACATGAACATTTAAATGCATGTCAATACAAATAATTATTTTACTTGAATATATAAAATCTATGAGACTTCTCGAAATTTCTAAACCTAGATTATTAAAAACTTAAAAAAAACCGTTACATCATACCAAAATTTATTCAAACCAAATTCGACCTTAACCTATATATGTAAGGTTCAAAACGATATTTCATAACTGTCGCTATAATATCGCTTTACATCGTGGTAGGAGGGTAAGCATATCTAATTATAACATAATAGTTATATTAATTTAAACCTTAACATCTATATTTTAAGAATCTTATTTCTATATCTATATTTAGAGATTCGACTCACGCTCGACCTGCCGTAGTTTTGAATCTCAAAACGACTTAACTGACATTCATCGTTAAAGGATTTTGGGCTTTATTTATATGGAATATGTTTAAAATTCGAATGCGTTAACTGATTATATCTTTTATATGTGTGTGTGACCATAAAATTATATGTCCCTGTGTGCGTATATTAAAGGTTGCTCACAGGTTTATTGGAATACGGTTGCAACTTGTAAAAATATATATAAATTTAATTAATTCTACAATTATTATTATCAATGGGATTAATTGCGAAATATTGCAAAACAATAGTGAATTGAATGATTTTTTCTTGAAATAGTGCTGATTTCTCGTATATTTAATTTAAATTGTAATATATGTTAAATATCTTTTTTCACTATATATGTACATATATATGTATGTAAATCTTACTGTACATATCGTATATTTTGATTATAATCGGTTTATAATATATCTCATAAAAATATATAACTTTAAATATACGTAACCAAAACTATGAAAAAAATATATAAAAAAATGAAAATGAAAATCACACAAGTTACAACCGAGCGCCACTCAGCGGTATAAATATCACTGTACAATGGAAGTAATTTCACTTGAGACAAGTTCGCCGCTCGAGTTCGCTTGTTTTATTAAATATTAAATTAAGAATAACATTTCAATTGTGTCAAACGTATTATGTATTGTTAAGCCGAATTGGATTTTTAAGTATATATAGATATAAGAAAAACAATTCTTAACGCGTACCCAATTATTCCATTGATACCAAAATAAGAGATAATTAAGCTCCAACAGCACAAAAACACCAAAAGCAATAAAATTGAATAAATAATAATAGCGCTAAATGATAAAAATAAAACATCACATGTTGTGGACGCCCTGTGGTATGTAGCTGGGAGAAATTAATTAATTAATTTTTCTATATATGAGCTATTAGTAGGTTCTAAACTTACTAAATTAATATATTTTTTCTAAACCCGTTCAGTATTTTCTAATAATTAATAAAAAATAATTTAGATTTTTATTTATTTTATACTTACACGTTTTATTAAATCATATATAAATGCTAAGTACCACAGCGCGTTGTAAACCCTTCGGGGGGAGGGAGGTAACGTGTGAGTGAGATAGAAAATGTGGGACAGAGAGGTGTGGAGTCGTTAATATACAATTACATATTTTTTATTACATATTTTAAATTATTAAACATATTTTTTTTTTATAACGTAAAAAAAATGTTTTCGTTTTATTATTCTTTATATGTATATATATAGATATATGCATAAATATATATATTGTATATTTAATATAAGTAAGTTATATTAATATTATTATCATAATACATGTCGCTAACGCGACTCGATGGTTTCCTGTTCTCAGTGAAAAAATATCGGCCGGCGCATACTTGTTTAGTGATCAGGGCTGCCAACTTCAATTATTTATATATATTTTTTTTATATATATAAATTATATATGTTTTTTGTATTTTAACAAACGTAATTATAATATGTAACAAAGGGAATGAATAATTGTAATTAATTGACGGGAGAGTCGGGATATTGCTTAGTACGTTACGAAATTTAAATTAATATTAACCAAGAAGCGATGTCGTTTGTAAAGTATTAAAATTAAATATATAAGTACTGTAAATTTACAGAAGTACAGGTCATCAAATGTCTCAATAGAAAACTAACTCCATTCATTTCATATATATATATATGAACTAATAATAAATGGAATGGAGTTAGTTTTCTATTGAGACATTTGATGACCTGTATATTATATATATATATTATATATTATATATATATATATATATATATATATATATATATATATATATATATATATATATATAATTAACATTAATTAATTCTAATTAACATTTGTATACTAGCACAAGGAAAGTCAGATGAAATTACTAAATAAAATATTTGTACATTTTCACATAACTTTTTTTTATATAAAGTTTTTTAAATCTAGAACTGTTAATAATATCTCAGTGATACCTTTGATTACGTTCCAAGAAAAAATTTATACAGTTATAATATTAACTTTTTTTTTATTATTAGATATATTTTTTATCCTTCTAAAAATTAATAAACCTTGAACCGACAACCCTGTGCCCTCGGGTTTGCTTCGTTTGCTTGCTTTACTTAGTACTACCTACGTGTATAACGACGTACCTGAAATTTACTAGTTTATGTAAAAATAAATATTATTTATTTATCTATAAGTATAATTAAATTATTTTTTCTTTTATTATTTGACATATAATATTTATACGTATTAATTAATTCTAATTAATATAATATAATAATTGTTGGTAATATTTATAAATAAATTTTAAAATATTACTGCCGTGAATTTTTATCCGATAATTTATTGTATAATAATAAATAAAAAACATTAATATTTATTAAATAAATAAAATTCACATACCCATCTACACTAGCAGAGCGTAGTAACATTTCGTAAGCGACGCGCGACGCCGGATTCCGACCGTGTAGCGCGACTCTTTGTATTTGATACTCTATTTTATTTTATTTCATTTATCTAATATTTTATTTATATATTTTTTTGTTTCATTTTCATTTGACGCTTAACGCTTTTTTGTGTCGTATTATATAAAATATTACACAACATGAATTTAATTAAAGTAGCTAAAAATATTTTGACTGTTTTTGGTTTATTAATAATAATTGTATAAAAAATATATATTTAAGCGAAAAATTTTTATATAAATAATGTAAAAAAAAACAATACGTTTAAACGAGTTGTATATGAAAAGTAAGAAAAACTTAATGATCACAATTTATATACCAATTACGGAGGCCGCTGCACTAATTCCTTGCATTTCTTAGTTTTTTCGTGTTTTTTTTTTCTTTATTTTTAATATATTTATCGTGTTTTATGAAACTTTAATATGATATATGTTTTTGTTTTCTGATTAATGTTAAACTTATGTGTAATTTTTTTGTTATTTTTTTTTAAGAAAAAGTCAAATAATAAAAAACTATTTAATTTGTATAATGTAATAAATACAAATTAACAAAACCCTTTTTAATATCGCGTCGTTATCGGTCGCTCCGTTATCAGATAAGATAAGAGCGATTGATCACATTCATCGCGATAAATTATATGGACTTATTTGGAAATTGATAATAATATATATATATGTATAAATAATATTGAAATGTCCGTAGTGTAATAATTTATAGTTTGGTTGATACATGACAGAATATTTGAAAGTCGTGTTGTCTGTCTTTTTGCTTGAATCTTAGGAAAAGTTTAACTGATTTTAATGAGACTTTCACTGGGAAATACTATAAACTATTTTGCGTGCTACATATAATGTAAAAAAAATTTTTTTTTTGTTTTTTTTTCATTAAAAATTAATCACATCATTATTGATTTGGGTTGTTTTACAATTATAATTATTTATAGATTTGTATAAGTTTTAAGATACTTGACATATTATTTGAGACAGCTGATAAGAAACAGATAAAGTCCCCAGCAACAGTCAGCAAAACAACACTGATAGTTTAAGATCAATATATATTTACATGAAATATAGATAAGATAGTAAAAATATATTTTATTTGATTTTTTTATCGACATCGTTGTATTATTAGATTGTCCCAAAAAACCTAGAGTAATAAAAAAAATAGCTTCAAGACAATAAGAGAAGATATTATCCTGAAATCCAAACATTCGGTAAACTCAAATCAACTGTGAGTGAAATACAGTTCATTCCGCCCGGCTTCGTCTGCAAGTTTGGAGATGAAGCGACTTATTTGTTTTATTATCAATTCACAAAATTAAACATAATATGAAAAATTAGCTTTTATGCTGTTGTTTTCTTTGCTACTAATACTTTTTGGACAAAATGATTTCCTGTATTTCAGTTTCATTACATAAAATATTATTTTGAACTTGTAAAGCGTCCTTATTGTAATTATCATTATAATATATTAGAGAAGAGTAAGTAGATATTTATATAAATTAGATAAAAAGAAAGAAACAAAAATATTTTATATATAAAATTAATAAATTCTCTAAGTTGATAACTTGGACCGAACACGATCTGTTCTATTATTAGTTAGTACCCAATCGATAAACTTAAATGTGACATTATGTATACCGTGCGTCTGTTTGTTGAATTTAACCAACCCAGCGGAGGTGTGTTATGAGTTTTGGAACATTCTCATAATAAAAATGAAAATTTTTTCATTGTTTGTTAAAACTAATACGTAAAACAGACAGAAATAGATTTACATACTTATTATAAAATATAAATAATTATTGAGTTTCTTTCCGATAACTCCTGAAGGTTATTAACGGAATGGGTTTAAATTTTACATCATTGTTAAATAAATTGCTTTGGAGGTTCTTTTGTTTATATATTTCTTATATAAAAATATTAATACTGTGGTTATTTATGCAATCAGATACTCGGTATCATGTTTTTACACGTTTTAAATTACTATGTTACAAAAAAAAAAAAAAAAAAATCTTAACAAACAGACGGATAGGTTATATTATTATGATATAGAGACGGGTTATTTTGAGCTAAATCCAGTTTTCCGATAAACAGAACCTCGTGAGGGCAATTAATAAATCATACGGTTGCCATGGTTACATTACTCGTTACGACGCGCGGACACGCTCGCGAATTATTATTATTTTATTTCATATACGAATGTATATTTATTTTAAAATAGTTATTTATTTATATTTTTTTTTAATAAAAAATATAAATAATTAATGTATCAATACTATCTATCTGCAGTATAACTCGTGTTTTATCTATGTGTGAGTGAGGTATAAAAAATAGTAGGTGTGTTTATTTTTAAATTTAATATTATTTCTTGTTAAGTATTTTGTAATTATTATTATTACTATTACATGGAATTGTGAAACTTCACATAATTAAATTTAAACGAACAGAACCGGAACAAACAGCTTGTGTTACGGGACGTATAAAAAAAAAAAAAAAAGAAAAAAAAAACTGTTTCCTAATCTTCAAATTCTATATAAGCCAGCATTAATAAGTTATACAAATATCAATACTAAAATCAACTCTATACATATATGTATTAAGTCGAAATCTCCTTGTACATTTCGATATTAAATACTTGATTTTAACAAGGCAATGTAATCCGTATTTTATATGAAATAGGGTTCAAAACAGCTTGTATGATATCAAAGGACTTGTAACCTTTTGTTCATTAAGTCTGTGTTCGTGAACAGTTGTTTACCGCGGCTGAACAGTTTTGATACATTTATTATGTAACTATTTAATTTTTTTTTTTATTTTTTTTATTGCTCTATTAACTATTATATATATATATAACAAATGTATGTACGTATATGAATAATAATGAATTCAAAGGACAATGTCAGGTTTATTTTTGTATGCGACGGCGTCCATTTAGAATGGTATTTATGTATTTTTCGTGTTTTGTTTATTTTTATCAATGTTTTTGTATAAAAAAATGTATTTTTTTTGTTGTTTCTTCAATTCGTTGAATGAATCATTAATAACGAGTTATAAGCTTTTTAGATTTCAGATCTTTTCCTTCTTATTCTGTTGCATGCAATTATTACAAAATTGATTCTCTTTCTGTTCGTCGCCGTCATTGCGATGTATTGTTGTTGCATGCTATATTGTCCGGAGATATCGATTGCACTGAGTTATTATCTGAATTGAGTTTTCGAGTACCTAGCCACCGTACAAGGCACACCGAATTATTTGATATACCATGCGCAAATACAGGTTATGCCCAAAATTCGATTGTCCATCGTATGACCTCTACGTATAATAAATTTTATTTACATATAGATTTTTTTAATATATCTATATCAGCTTTAAGGAAACACATAAAACAAACTAAATATTAAATTATATTATCTCAGATACACATAAATTCATTCTTGCAGCACATCAACACACACACACACATCAACACTTTCACACATTACATCCACACTTACACTCACTCCCTTAAGTAGCTTTTACCCCCAAAATTTTGTAAATTTTGAATTTTTTCCCCTTAATTCGCTTTAATTATCAATTGCTTAAACTTAAACACTGTTTTTATTTTCATTTTTATTTTTCTTTTCATAGTATTGTTAAATAGTGTAATCCTTTTTTGGTCCTATTTTATGAAAATATTATTTACTGTAACTTTAAAATTATGTATGCACTGTTGGATTACCCAAGAAATAAATAAATAAATAAATAAATAAACGAAGGAATCATCTAAAACTGGTTCTCGACTTAACAGCCTAGTTTGTTATCGATGCGGTGTCAAAGATTATTAATTATTATTATTATTATTATTATTATTATTATTATTATTATTATTATTATTATTATTATTATTATTATTATATACACAAGAAATACGTCAATATAGATTATTTATTATTCAATAAAAATTAATCCGAACTAGATGGAGGATTGTATTAATTTGTTATAATTATAAGTCACGCTGGAATATTAAATACTTATAAACACACACACACACACACACACATACACACACACGTGCGTAGTGGTGTGTGTGAACGTCATCTGAGTCATTATTTAATCTCATTGTTATGTTCAAATAATGAAGACTATGTTTATTTTTCTTGGTATCTATCGTATAAGTATAAGGTAAATCAAGAGATATCTTTAATATATATATATATATAACATATAAACATTTTTTAAGGCAGATTTATTAGTCAATGAATAAGATAAGATAATTTTATATATCAAAAATCTTTTTATTATTTAATTTTCTTTCAAAATAAAATATAGTATTTAATAATTTGTTCTGATATAATAAAAGTTATTGATTTCCTCGTATATTGTTAGTTTAATTTTCCATAACAATTTATTCACTTAAATAGCTGATTAAAAATTATAAATACTTTAAAATTATAGGTATTTGGTATACCTACATTTTAAGTTATAATAATAATAATAATATTGAGAAAAATATATATTTATAAGGAAAAATATGTTATAATATTTAACCTGTGCAATAGTTGCTAGAAATACTCTAAAGGAAAAATAAAATAAATACAAATATCAATAAAACAAGTTGTATGTTTGTCTGTGCGTATATAAAATTATTTATTTATAAAAATAATAAATTATACAAAATATATAATATAAAATAAATTAACAACAAAAAGTATCAAAACCGTCCCGTCCATGTTGACCCGCTCTCATCTTTCACTGCTTTCTCCAGGGACGTATTAAGTATACCTCTTATGAAATTAAATAAATTTTAAATATAAATTCATATTATTAAAGTTATGTTTAAACTATTATAAGTATTTTACTTAAAATCGTCAAAGTATCGGTTAAAGTTTTATTTTTAATACTACAGAGAATAAAATATATAATTTATTGAATAATGACCGTCTCAGCGACCAATGGAACGAGCGTCAAGGGCGACTCACGGAAACTGTTATACAGAAGATTTGTATAATATTTTATTCTTTTTTATTACTTTGAAGTAACAAATTCTTATTTAATTATCGCTTATTAAACAGATTTTTATTGTTTAATTAAAATTTTAAAATAGTGATATTTGTAAGCAAAACCGAATGTAATTGTAAGCAATGATAGCGGGTTTTGTAATTATTAATTATTTGCTAATTTGGAAACCAACGATTTCCCGGAGGTTATAAATTTATGTACATATTAGAGGAACGTATGTACGTGAGTGTTAATTAGAATATAATCAGTTTATATATATACATATATATATATGTAATGTAATGTTAAGGAGTATGTTCAAGTAAAATTAAGTGTTGAAAAGATAAAACACATATACATGTTAGATTTAATTCCATTACAATATTTAACATTTATATAAATAAATAAATAAGTACATATATGTATATAATATTACTAATAACAAGCCCGAGTGCCTCCCTGCGCTCCCCTCCCCGCGCCTCCATTTTGCGTTATTGAGAATTTATGTCGCTTAAGCAGTTTGCACACTGAGCTATTATTACAATATATATATATATATTATATATGAATTATTTATTACATAACATATCGTGAATATTTCAGCGAATATATATATACATATTATAAAATATATATTATAATGTATATAAAACAATGAGTAGTTCCCACGTTACCGTTCCACGTACGATATTAAAATTAACTGCACAATAAATATGTTAGTTAACGACAGTCATTAAGAGCTGGTTTTGATTTTAACCGACTTTGAAGAAATGTGTGCGATGTTATCGGTTATAAGTAACTTTTTTTAATGTAGAATTTTTATGTATTTTACATAATTTTTGTAATTAAGTCTGTTTTGTTTTAATTTTGTTAATTTAATTTAATTTTGTTATACAAATTTCGGTCTGGGACGTCCCAAAAGTCACAGATTCGAGTCCTGTGTATTGAATTTACCATTTCGTATTTTTTTAAATGATTTAAAAATGTTAAAAATAATTTATGTTTAATATTTTTTTATTATTATTATAAATAATTACTTAAAAACTATGTTTTAGTGTATAACACTATAAATATAATTGAGTTAGGTCGTTGAAATGGAAATCTTGATTTCCTGTGTCGCGGGGAAGTGAAAGTTTAATGAACCAGCCGTGCTGCGGATTTTTGTATGAGAATTCGCCTTTTTATAATTATTACCTAAAATTAATAGTTTTTATATACATTTTATTTAGATATGTGTTAAAAATAATGTTTTATAAATCTCCCGTTTATAATTACAAGTCCTAAGAGTGTTTTTGAAATTCACAAAGGATTGATACGGGCTTAAAATATTAATTTATAGATTTTTATATACTCTTTATGATTTTGTAAATATTGTGGTATAAATAATAAAAAAAATCATAAACCTCATTAAATAATAAATAAAAAAAATGTTAAAAGAAAAAAAAAAATAAATAATCGAAAGCCAGACCCGGTGTGTCCTCGCCCTAACAAGGGTTGTTGCACCGAATAGATCGAGCTATCAATTGTGTATGTGTGCGTGTGTACAGGATGATTGCACTTAACGATTTTTAGTTTTTATAATTATTAATATTAATTACACCACCATTTATTAATAAATTACACAATAAATCGAATAAATAATATATAATTTAATTTAATTTTAATCACAAAATATATTTTTTAATTTTCAGTAAATTTTTGTATATACCAAAAATATTGTTTTTGGATATTATTATTATTTGAATTTTATTTAAAATGAATTATAAATTAAAAATATTTATAATAAAAATGTGAAATAACATCATCCTGTACGTGACTTACACGGACGTGGCGTGTGTGCGTGTGTATATATGTGTGCGTGAATTAATATTATTCTATAGTCTATACTAATATATGTTTGTGGATTTGCTTTCTCTTTAAAATTAATTTAATTAATTGCTTATAAATATTACTCTTTAAAGATAAAAGGTAAGGATAAGTTGTGTAGTTTATAATAAAAGATGTATATGTATTGACGTAATATCTTTTGTTAAAGTTATATAGAAAAAAGATAAGTAGATATCAGATCTAAGTTACTTTTTATCAAAAACTTTCTAAAAGCCATAAGGTTATATAAGTCTTGATAATCTTTACAATTTTTTTTTCTATCAACATAATTTCAAAAAGGTATATGAATAAAAGATAAATCTAAACATCTATCTTTTTTATCTTTTATCCATATATCTTTTTGAAATTATGTTGTTAGATGTTATATTTCATTTCGATGTAAATAATATAAACGTGAAAATTATTTTAAATGTACAAATTTTTCAAACTGATAAGTTTTATTTGTAACGATCTGAAAACGACCAGAAAACGATCTTAAAACGTGACTGTAGCGATACAGAATACACCCGCTCTCCTTATTTGAAAGCAATTTTACTCGCCCCGTCGTTTAGAGCACAGGCACGGAATGAGGGATCTTTTTTTTTTGTTTTTAAATATTAATTTTTATCTTGTGTTTTTTACCTTTTGGTGTTATTTTTTTTGGTTGTTTATTAGTCCTTTTGCTAAAAGTATAAGCCAAAAAATTATAATAATGCCATCAAAAGTAGTGATGTTCTAGTATTCATTTATTCTGGAATCATTACGTATTAACATGCGTAAGAAGTCACGAAACGAAGTCAGTATAAACATCATTATTTATTATTATATACTATTTTTTTCCTTAACTAACATTCCGCGCTTAATAATATAATTTTTTATTTGATTCATTTTATTTTTATCACAAGAGCGAAGTCACGGTTTTATAATAGTGTGAATATTTACGTGAAATATTTATACTAACAGAACTCCACATAATGTATAAATGATTTTTTTTATGTTAAATTAATTCAACTCAGAACCAGTGTTTTTTATTATTTTTCTTATATATAATCGTCAATACGCCCTATTACTTTGTATCAGTATAAATATATATATAACCATAAAATAAATAAATAAATAATCTGTAGATATTAAAAAAAATAATTTAATGAACAGTCCGTCCCTGTACTCCTAGAGTAACGACAGATTTATTCCTTTTAATTATATAAGCCGTGGACACACTGCGGGTTATGTCCGTGATATAATTTTTAATATAATAAATAATTAACCCCTTCCAGGACGAGGTGCTCGCCATAAACGACAAGGTGGTGCTCCGAGCGGAGGAGCTGCTGAGCTGGGTGTGCACTGGCGGGGGGTGGCGGTGGGGGCGTCGCGCGGTGTGGCGGGGGGCCTGCGCTCCCCCAGCGGAGCCCCGGCACTCCGCCCCCTTACATCACACAAAGCTGGACTTCAGCGACGTGGAGAGAGAGAAGAGTTCAATCAGTGAGTACCATTTGTGTGTTAAACTTCGATCTCTCTAGAAGATATTTCGATAATATTTTTATATTTATATTTGTTTTCCAGCGGTGGATGTGGAGGAGCCGGGGGTAGTGGTTTTCTCGTACCCTCGGTACTGCCGCTACCGGGCACTGGTAGCTCGTCTTGAAGGCATCCAGGCGACCTGGCTGCGGGATTCTCTGGTCGCCGCGCTGGGGGGGTACGCAGCTCCCACCAGGAACACTAGGATACTGTACTGTAAGGTAGGAGCTGAGGAGTTTTAATTAGGACGATTATTTATTTTTATTTCATTCCAATACTTTATTGCACAATATAAAATAAAAATATAACAACAATTTTTCAAATATTGTATTATTAAATAAACTGTTCCAATGACCAGGATACCTTCGAGTATCCAGAGCTGGAGGGACACGAGTTTGTCTGCAACCACCTGGCCCCCAGACTGAAGGGAAGGCCCCGTGGCCGGCGGCGGAGGGCCACGCGCTCCCACGACAGATCCCTCGACCAGTCCCCCGACTCGCGCTCCAGCGACAGCGACGTCAATATGCCTGAGACCGCAGTGAGTCATCATCATCATCTTCCATCATCACATTCAATGAGTATCGTGATGGTCATCCCAATTCCACCAACCTATAAAAGGGATAGGATGTTTAAGCTAATGTTTCTTAGTAGTATCTTAGTAGTACATGTAAAAGGCAATGAAAGCAAGAGTTATTAGTAGTATAATACTTTATGATATATAAATTAAACGTAAAATAGTTTTCTCCCCAGATTCGAAGGATATCTCTCCGCAACGGGCCAGAGAAAAGCGAGGAGGAAGAGGAGATTGAGAGGAAGCCGGAGGAGAAGGAGAAGGACGAGGCCTTCCTCCGGTATTTAAAGGAGTTTCTACACGAGAAGACCGGCTCCGTCAAGAAACCGGACACCGTAAAAAATGGTAAGAAAATACAAAATTTGACAAGAATATAAATATAATTTATTAAAAAAACACGACTATTCCAACTGATGAGATATGGGGGGTTTATAAGGGGGGATGGGGTCCTCCATCTCTATAGTTATATATATGTGTGTTACAGTGTCTCTCCGAGAGCTGTACGAGGCGGTGCTGGCCGCGGGGGGATTTGCGGGGGCCTGCAGGGGGGGAGCGTGGAGGAGGCTGTACGGTGACCACGCAGCTCTCAGGAGGCGGCTCTATGAGAGGTACACACATACACACACACACACACACACAAACATGGTGCGTTGCTTCAACAGTATTGACAATATTTAGTTTTATTATGATATATACTCATACTAAAAATTATATGCATTTATATAATATACATAATACGGACTGACTCTTATGTTCTTTTTCCACAAAATGTATATAAAATAACTAACTCCCAAATACTTAATCTTATATACATCCAGGTACCTGCTCGAGTTCGAGAACTACGAGCGATGGAATCTGAAGAAGAATCCGAAGAGGAACGGAAAGATAGACGAACCAAAGACAATAGATACGATAGACGTGACAGACTCTCCGGCTAGAGAGCTCTCCGAGCCCTCCGAGCTGCCGGAGAAGAGACTCCGGACCCCCTCCCCCCTGGAGACACCCCAAAACCTAGTCCTGGACAACGAGACAGGAGAGATCACTAAAGACCTCAACATAACCTCAAAGCCGGCGGAGGAGTTGAATAGAGAGTTTCTAGACTCCCTCCCAAAAGAAGAGAAGCCCGCGAAGATCTTCCTGAAGCCGGTCGAGAAGTTGATAGAGCCGGGCTTCCAGAAGGTCCAGAGACTAGAGAAGGAGCAGGGGTCAGTGTTCTTCAACGAGCTCGCACAGAAGTTGAACTTAGGTGAGATATATATTAGCACTGAGCTATAGGGGACGCGATGGCTCAGTTGTTACAGTGACATTAAGAAACGAAACTGTAATATAATTATGAAAATCATTTATTTTCACATATTAAATTCATTAATTATATATTTTTTATATGATTAAAAAATTTGTCTATAAAAATGCTATTATATTTTTCAGGCAACACCGACTCCCGTTTGTTCCAGCAGCTGACGGCACCCGACACCCTTAACAGCCTTAACACCCTCAGCACCCTCAGCACCCTCGGAGACAAGTACACCAACGGACACGCAGACCAGGTAAGATTCAAATTAATAATGATGTTTCAGCAACATTTCATATTAGTTAAAAACTTAATTTGTAATTATTTTTAATGTATTGCAATAATAATTGTATATTTCCAGAAACCTCGCAGTTCGCTCCGAGCCGTGCGAGTCAAACCCACCCGGGCCCCTCCCACCGCGCCCACGCGTGAGTACAGACACACACACATACCCCTAATTAAACAAATCCACTAAATATAAACAATTATAATATCTCACCCCTCTTTCCAGCACCCAACCCGCTTCGCGCGGACTCGTCGTCATCCCCCCAACCCACTGCGACCCCCACCAACCCCATCAACAACTTCGGCATCCATCACCCGCCGACGCACACCGATGATGACATCGTAGAGGTGATGGATCAAAACAATATATAACTTAATAACTCGCGAGCAGCATTTTAAGTGGTTTCATCATTTCCAGGTCCCGTACAAACCTAAGAGTCCAGAAATCATCGACCTAGACGAGTATCCGGAGAGTCCTCAGAGTATTAAGAATAAGAAGCTGGATATACTCAAGGAGAGGGGCCTCGAGGTGACGGCGGTGCCGGCGGGCCCCGCGTGGCCGCCCCCGCCCGTCGTCGCCCCTCTCCTGGGCCCCGCGCCCCTCATACTCAACCCGATCCCACACCAGATCGTGACGCAGGCACAGTTGTTCCAAATGTACAGCATCGTGCCGAATTATCCCAACGGCGTCCCGGCGCCGCGCGTCATTCAGGCCTCCTCCGCCTTCGGCACGTGCGGGCCCGAGAAGACGGTGTACGGCAACCCCAAGGACCCCTTCATGCCCCCCCCACACGTGCTGCAGGGGACCCCCATCAGGCCCCAGCGGAGCGTCCGGACCCCCCCCGCCGTGCCCCAGGATATACTGGACCTGACCTGCAAGACCCAGCCCGGGCCCGCCCAGAAGCCCGCCGTCGAGATCGTGAGGGTCCCCGCGGCGCCGTCGCCCTCGAAGACCTCCGGTCCCCAGAACCTCACCAAGAGCTACACACTGGTGGACGGCAAGGCGGTCGTCGGCTCCAACCTAGAAATAACGCTAGTTAACAAATCCCAGACCCCACCGAAGCGGCCGCCGCAAAAGCGATCTTCGAACGGAAAATTCGTCTCCGCGAAGACCCCCACGCCCCCCCGGGAGCATCTCAAGCCCCCGCCGTCCCCGGCCAAGAAGGCCCCGATAGTGGTGCCGAGCTACCAGATGAGCGCCCGGGAGGGGCCCACCGGCAGGGAGCCCCCGACCCCCACTTTCGACCCCTACATGAGCGCGCTGTACGGGGGCCTGGGGCAGATGGACACCCGCCAGCTGGCGCTGTATCGCGAGCTGGTGGCGGGGCAGTTCCGGGGGTACTCCGCCCTCCTGGACCTGGGGCCGCCCTCCACCAAGAACTAGAAGTTCCTCATATGTGATAGTATGTATAAGTGGCGAAGGCGAAGGCCCGGCGGATAGATTAATTCGTTGGTAGGTTAATGTTTTTTTAATTCGCGAAATGTAAATAGTCGTCGCTGACGTGACGTCCCTCGCTGTACAAAATAAATGATACTAAATAGTTATTGTCTTTTACTTGTTCCGTGACGGCACTGCGGCAGACGAAAACTTCAATAGTTCACATATGCTTCAATAATGGTAACAAATTCTAATAATTGAAACTTAGATTTAACCGAAAGCGGTGTACGTTGTGAAGAAAGTACTTACTGTTTTACTTAGAACTTAATATTATTTATATTTATTTACTTAGCTTCACGCCATATCCCTTGCGGGGTAGCCAGAGACGACGGAGCGCCAAACGCTACGGTCCCTGCATACCTCTTTCGCCTCGACCACAGACATCAACCTCTTCATACATGCCCTCCGGGGGGTCCTCATGCTTTTTACGTGACGTTCCTTTTTTACGGTTTAGAACTTAATAAATGGCAGATATGAGGTACACAATATTATAGCATTTTATTAATCAGTTCGAAGAAAATTGTGATGATTTTTGACATAAATAAATACCATAAAAACTGTGTTCAAAGCTAAATTTAATACTTTTGCTTCTTATATTCAAATTAGATAGTGTCTAGATAAGAAGTTGCAAGCCAAAGCTAATAATAATATATTTATAAAAATTCCTACAAGTCATAAATATTTTTTGTTTCTGTCTTCTGCATCTGCAGTTAATTGTTCTAGAAAGTAATTAATAATGATTTTTAATAACGCAATTTAAAAATTTTATTGGAATTAAATGTAACGGTTTAGAATTGTTTTTAAATAATTAATTTGTAAAAATTTATTTAATAAATATTTTTCTCCTATAATTTCTCGAAAAAAATGTTATAGTATATTAATGTTACGCTATTCTTCAATTAATATTTTATAGTTTTGTTAAATAGTTCGTAAAAAAAACACCTACCCATTTTTTATCTTAAAATAATTTCATATGATTTACTATTAAATGCAATGGTATAGACTTTTTTTAGATTTTAATAATCTGCAGATTAAGGACACTTCTGGTGGATTTTAAAAATACTAAACTAAAAGTCGTGTCCTGACTATTACAAAATAAAAAACAAGTGAAGTCAAAGTGACGATCGTTTATAATTGTAATTAATTTATATGTTTATATAAAGTCTTTGTATGTTTGTATGTGTTCTTGAAATATTAAATACATACTATAAATGAAAAGGAAACCTAATAAAAACTATCAACCAACGCTTATATTTAAGCCACACAGTATATTAAATTTCTAATAAGAAACAATAAAACACAAATATATCAATACAATTTATTTCACATATGTTTTATATTCTGGACATTACATTGGAGCCCTAAGGGTCCTCGGAGGGCCCCAGCACCGCCCCGCTGTAGGCGAGGTCCCAGTAGTGCTCCACGCCGTGCTTCTGGAACAGCTCACGGGCTTGCTTCTCTGTTGGCATTACCTGCAACGGATAATTATTATTAAAAAAATATATAATAACCAGATAATTACTGTATAAAGTCGAGGCTCCCCCACCTTAAACTTGATGTCTCCGAAGGCCCTCTTGGCGGTGACACCCTCCCACACGAGGGTGCACGTGTTGGGGCCCTCCGAGCCGTCCGCGTCCTTCACCGTCTCCTCCTCCCACTTTATACGGTGCAGCATCAACCTGACACAAGGAATGTTAAAGAAAATATTTTATACACATATAACATCCCGCATCCCCTAAGACACCCTCGCTTTATATTCTCGGACCCCTTTTACCCCCTATAGCCGCATCACTAGTCCACCTCACCTCTTGTACTTGTCGTGCTGCTTGGGCCCTCCCTCCAGCACCAGCACGCAGCACCCACGGTGCAGCAGCACCACCCCCGTCATGTGCAGCTGCTGCGCATTCACCTCCACCTTAAACTTGGCAGACGCGCACTCGAACAGGTCCTTCACCCTAAACAGAACAATCTAGAACATTAGCCCAGTGACGTCACGAGAGAGAGATGGACGTTGTGAGAAAGAGAGAGGAAGAGGAGTAGAGAGAGGGAGAGTAGGAGAGAGAATATACCTGTAAACCGCCACGTGCACTCCCATGGATGTGTCCTCACGTATCTTTCGGTCCACCTGCGACAGACATATACATAATACATATACAATATATTACAATGTATATATATATATATTTATTACATGTATACAAGATACAAGACTTAGATATTAAACATAAGATCGGATTTATTTGTTACATCCACCTTTAAGTTGAAATAAAATATAATGCTTTCAGTTATATTCAGGAAAATGAAACGTTTCTAGTCCAGAATCCTGAACTTCTAACTCCTAAACGGCTGGATCGATTTTGATGATTTATTGATGTTAAGTCCTCACTGTGGGTAGACCCAGTGGGTGGCGCTGCGGTCGAGTTCAAGGGTTTTTATACTCTAGGCGCAGGATTGTAGAAAATGGTTTCATTTAAATTATATTTATTAATCGAACTAGCCGTGCACGCGACTTCGTTTGCGCGGAATATGTTATTTATAAAAGTAGTCAAGATACTTTTTATAACATCAGCTATCCGCCAGTAAAATCATGTTGAAATTGGTCCAGCCGTTTCAGAGATTAGCCCGAATAAAAAGACAGATATATATATATATATTTTATCTGAGTAACGTATATACTTTCATATGCATAGTGAAAAGTTGATAATATATACCTTCTCCCTCTTCTGATCCTTGGTGAGCGCTCGCGCCTTGTTAGCGTCCTGGTGGGTCTTCTGTCTCTTGGCGATCTGTTCCCTCACTCGGGCCTCGATGGCCGTGGGGTCCTGCACGGCCTCCGTGCCCAGAGCACGCATCAGGTTTGATATCCTGAAACGGACAGACATACAAACTGAATGTCAGATAAGTATATAACCGGAGTTAAATATAAGGAAGACGTAAAAACTATTGAGTGGAGATCCTGCGACCTCTACGTCTCCGTTTCTTCGCAATGATAACTGCGCTATCGAGTATTGGCTATAAACGATTTTTGTAGTAACATAGTTGACACAGAATTTTATATTATTCTTTAAAACTACAGCAGTGCGGCTCCTAAACGCAGGACGTGTGGAGCCGCACTCGTTAGCACCCCAGTAGTGAAACGTAATGCGTATGCGGCTCAACACGCAGGACGTGGGTAGCGAAAATAACGTCTTTGCGGCTTAACACATTTTTTTTTAAGTATATTTCATCGGCCGTCCAATTTTATATTATTAATATGATACTTACTACATATGTGAAAAAAAACTGTTGTAGAATTTATTTCCAAATATTATTATCTAGTACTTTTATTATGTATCATACTAGCTGATTCCCGCCCGCTTTGTTGGGCAAATAATAACAAATAATCACAAACTGTATGTGGGTAAATAGAAAATAATCACAAATAATCACAAACTGTATGTGGGTAAATAGAAAATAATCACAAATAACCACCAAATGTTTGTGGGTAAATTGAAAATAATCACAAATAATCTTAAACTATATGTGGGTAAATAGAAAATAATCACAAATAATCACAAACTGTATGTGGGTAAATAGAAAATAATCACAAATAATCACAAACTGTATGTGGGTAAATAGAAAATAATCACAAATAATCACAAACTGTATGTGGGTAAATAGAAAATAATCACAAATAATCACCAAATGTATGTGGGTAAATAGAAAATAATCACAAATAATCACAAACTGTATGTGGGTAAATAGAAAATAATCACAAATAATCACAAACTGTATGTGGGTAAATAGAAAATAATCACAAATAATCACCAAATGTTTGTGGGTAAATTGAAAATAATCACAAATAATCACCAAATGTTAGTGGGTAAATTGAAAATAATCACAAACTGTGTGTGAGTTACGGAACCCTAATCCTACGAATATACGAATAAACATAGTGACTGGCCAAATAATTTTAATTTTTACTGCAATGCAATGGGAGAAGAGAGGGAGCGGGGGGGTAAACTTTGCAGTTTTTTAGCTGTAACTTTGGAACGGTTTGGACCTTTGCAAAATCCTTTCATATTGCACCTATTAAATATGTCAGGAGTCTTGTGTCCAAATTTCAGCTTTGTAGGTATTACGGTTTGGGCTGTAGAGCGATGAATGAGTCAGTGAGTGTCTTTGTGTTTTATATATTAAGATTACAGCATTTTAGAAGTAAATATTGTAGTCTTGTATTAAAAGAAGCGCTTTACAAACGTACTTCATATACAGTCAATGTAAAACGCACGTGCTTCGTCCAAAAATCAAACAAAAATGTATATTGTAGCACCGAAATTAAATAAAAACAAAATTTTTATTAAACACAATATTTGTGTGTGAGCCGCATTGTCGTTTCATAAGAAATTACACAAATGACGCGAGACTGCAGTCACAAAGTATTAATAAATTATAAATAAACTTTATAGATAATAAATCGTTTATATGAAAACTTTTTTATCAAATCACCAAAACGACAAATTTCTGAACTTATATCGCAATTCACACTACAATATAAAAAAACGTTAGCAATTAAATGCATCTTAAATAACACTTGCAATCAACTCAAACGAAGGATAACAACAGTATATCCTAATAATTATTAGATCGAGAGGAGAATAAGAGAAAGAGAGTGAGGGAACGAGAGTGAGGAAGACAGTGTGTGAAAGAAAGTGTGAGAAAGAGGGTTCCACCGCACCTGAGCTTGGGTTCCGGCGGCGCCTCGAGGCCGAGCCGCACCTTCTCCTGCTCCTCCTTCCAGGCCTCCCTCCGGCTCTGTCTCCTGAGCTTCTTCCTCTCCTTCTTTGTGAGGAATACCGGCATGTATGTAGGTTTTAGGGGTTCCGCTGAAAGAACATATATAATGCTCTGTATTTTTTAAATATATTGCTTAAAAATTATTCATTCCTTGAATGGATGAATGGTTTTTTACGAATTGAAGAAAAAAACAAAGAATTTAGATCATAAAAAAAGCACAAAAATTCCTAAACAAGTAGAGACGGATTATTTAACTATAAAAAAAAATCTTATCTAATCGAAAGGACGTACAGACAGACAAACATTATATATATATATATATATATATATATAATAACTGTAATAAATAGTTTATTCATAGCTCATTATTTAATATTAATATTCGGGGAACCGACAATGCCAAGTTCACTTATCTGACCGCATCCGGTAAACAATATATATATATATATATATATATATATATATATATATATATATACATATAATAAAATATATGTGTCTGTTTGTACGAAATAAAATCAAAATTATCTAGAAAACAAGACCCAAATGATTCGGACGACCGAAAAAAACGAATATTTAAAATATTATAGTTTTGTAATATATTAATTATATTATTTTTAATCTCATTAACTAATCATTAGGCCATTATCGCATTGATTTGGTTCTATTTGGTTCTATTTGTTCGTACATTGGTCACTAAATATAGATGTTTGTGAAACAGTGATCACAGTAAAGATATACCCGCTGAGTTTGTTGTGTGGTTCCTCTCAGAGCGTTTGTAACATAAGTAGACTTATTTTAAGTTGAAGCATCTTTACTGAAGGGCTTATTTCGTTACATGGTATCAAAATAGTCCTAACACCACCATTTGATACACAAATCACTGATATTAATTCAAAGTTCAAAATAAAATAAACAGACATATCCGGATCAAAGTAATAGTATAAATTCTAAAATATAATATAATCACAGCTAAAGAGACAAGTTAATTTACAATTAAAACGATCACCAACTAACAGACATGTTACCGTTATTCATAATAGCGGCGATTGTTAATATCATAGCTAAAAATAATAATTATTACATTAATACTATAAAAAATAACAAAATCGATATAAGAGTGAAGAGAGACGCGAGTATCGATTTTAATGGCGTTCTAATGGAGAGGATAGTCAACAATGTGAGAAAAGACAACGAATTAAAGATAAACCGATTCGAAAGGAAACAATTTAAAGAAGAAACCAACAATAACAATGTATTACATAAAGATAAAAGATACACAAAAATAAATAAAGATAAAGGGAAAAAAGTACGTGGAAATTTAAACAGGACAGTCAGACAGAAAAGAAACTCATCTATAGGAAGCGGAATAACAAATTTCTTCAGTAACATCTATAACAAATTATATAACATGACCCATTCGGATAGCAACGTACAGACCGACCCATCGACTTATAACACATACGACAACAGGTTAAGTAAATACACCGATTATAACTCTAACAATAATAACATATATTATAACCAAAATAACCAATCGTATAACAACTATAACGCCAATAATAACTTTCCTACGGAAACCTATACAGGTTATTATTCAAACTCATACAGATACCCATATAACGGCAACGATTCAAATAACTATAACTATAACTACCCGTATAATAACTATAATTATAACAATAACTTAACCAATTATAATAATCAGTACAACCCATATTCATATACACCCAAACCTAACTTGAACCCAAATAACAATACTGATTATTATAACATTAATAACCAAAATAACTATAACGGTTACAACGAAAATAATAACTATAACAAAAATGACAACTATAACGACTATAACAAAAATTATAACTCTAATAACAAAAATTATAACTATAACGACTATAACAAAAATGATAACCATAACGACTATAACAAAAATGATACCTATAACGACTATAACAAAAATGATAACTATAACGATTTAGTTGTAAATAATATTTCAAGCACAACAGAAATGATTATAAGTGAGGGAATGATTTTTGGTGGTATCGGTTGTCCGAAGCACCACAGACGTGTTGGTTTCGTGTGTGCTCGGATACATGGATAATTGTAATATATAATAAAATATCTTTATTTAATATATTATATATATTGTTATATTAAATAAGTCATAATAATTAGAAATTTTATCAAAATCCTTCAAGTTGTTGTTGAAGGAGAAACATGTTATTAAATATTATTATAGTATTTTCAGTTGTAATGATAACACATTATAAAAATTATCAACCAATTTCCGTATAAATATATCCTTAATAAATATTATTACCATAAGGACGGTGTTGTTATTTAATATTTTGTACACTCCGAGGAATAAAGATAGTACAATTTAATATGTAAACAAGAGGGACTAATATGAGCCCACTTTACCGCAACAAGTAACAACTCGACTGAGAATAGTGAGTAATTCTTTTATAGTATACTTTTCGAAAGCTTCCAGTAAACATTTGTATGCTAATAGTATTTCTGAATATCTAAAAAATATAAAAATAATGCTTCCGGGCTACTTCAAGGTTTATAAATGTAATTTAGATCTTGGATGGCTTTGAATGAACAAAGATTAAGAAAGAAATGAGTTTCTCCCACCAGGTCTGTCTTGGTCTGTGACAAATAACTTTCCGAGCTGGTGGTAGATTTGACAATTAAAAATGTTTAGTATAAAACTTATTTTAAATAAAGAATGTCATTTATATAAGCTGTCTGTTTGACAGTTATAATTAATTTACAGTTTTATACATTTTTAGTATTTCTTTTAAAAGGGAATATAGCTACTAGTGCTTCAGATGACTTACTTACAGAGAGCTTACTGATTTTGTCTGAGTGAATGGAAAATAATATTGTATTTTATTTAAGAAAAGCCTACCGAGTTTGTATCCGGCTTTTGTCAGATATGTAAATAATGATCAACTCACTGGGTGGTCGGAGCTGCTGAGGGTGCTCCACGAGGTTGGTGATCGCGTCCTCGTTGAGGTTGTCCTGTATATCATCGGCCCCTGTATTGCAGGCCTCAACCCTCTCCTGGTAGGAGCGAGTGTCAGGAAACGCGTCCACTAACGTGTCCGGAAAAGGATCCGGAAATGAAGTTTCAAACGGATCCGTATGTGTATCCCGCTTTTTACGCTTGGCTTCTCTCTCGTCAGCCGTCATCAGGATCACGCTGTCCCACCTGCGGATAGAATTAATTACTAATATTGTTTTATTATGAGAAATTTGAATTTTTTGACGGCTTTTGTCAACGGATCTTGTTTTTCAATCAATAAAATTAAATTAATATAGTTTACTTAATGATAAGATGTTATAAAGTGAGAGCGTGACCCACCATTCTATATCCGGGACGCGTGTGGTCCCGGGCTTGTCGGCCGCCAGTAATGCCAACTTGGTGGCGGACGATATGCCAGTCTTTCGAGCGATCTGAGATATCTCGGTCTGAAGCTTCTCTAACTGCGCCTGGAATTACATATATTAATTAAATTTCTCAATAATATGTGAATGTATATAAAATATATGAAAAGAAATTGATTAAATATATTTTTTTAATGTAATGAACTGATGTGTGTTGTTGGTGCATATACAACACACCACCAAAAATACAATTACATTCTGGCAACAATCTTTACTTTTATTAGTCATAAACTTATCACCAACATATGACTATAATATCCATCTCATCACCAATGTATGGCCATAATATCAATCTCATAACCAACATATACAAGACACACAAACCTTCATCCTAAGCCTCTCCGCCATCTGAGTGAACCGCCCCGGCTCGTGGAACCGCAGCGGTCTCCTGGCCCTGGCGGGCGCTTTCGCCGGCAGCCGCTCGTCCTGCCAAGCGGCGTTTCCTGCGACCCCGGGGCCGGTGCCTGAGCCTCCAGGCCCCGCCGCCGGCTCCGTGGAGCGCCCGCTCAGCTGCAGGCGGAACTCCTCACGGCGCTTGGCTCGGATGTTAGCCTGGTGATGAACATTTTTTATATGTATCATGTTTTATAGATATATATATTCTAATTCAATGAGTCCCGTATTTTTTTATTGGTTGATGTAATAGACAATAGGGCAGTGAAATTACCATCAAAACTTATAATGATCTTGTAATAATTCAACAATCCATTTTAGATGCACGGTTCCAAAGAACATTGAATTGAATTGATAGGAATTGGAACGAGAATTTCCTTATATTTTTTAAATACACTAATTATTCTTAGATGTCTGATAAATAATCTCTATGTATTTACCTTGAGGGTTGGTGCCACGTGCGTGAGCTGCACTCTCTTTCCGCTGGTGTCCACGGTGCGTCCCTCTCTGTCTAATATGAGAGGCGCGGGCCCGGAGCCCCCGGCCGCCGCCAGCGCCCCGCCCGCCAGCTTCCGCTGGATCCTCGCTTGGAGCTCGGCTATCTTCCTCTGCTTCTCCAACTCCTCTGGTGTTATTGGGGTTACTGCTGCAATTATATCATTGTAGATTAGTAACAATTGATGTTTGACATAGAAAAGATATCTTTTTATCATATTCTACATCATATGGCATATGAGATCATATAACATCTGTGCAATTCTTTCCAGTGTAACACTCACCAGGCTTGGAATACAGTATAGGCTTGATGACACTGGGCGGTGCTATGCCCCCAGTGGCCACGTGAGCCCTGATCTGTTGTGCCGCAGCAGCCGCTGTACTCACATTGCGAGACTCCCCCTTGATGGCCAGGAGCGCCCGCTTGCGCTCCTCTATCTCCTTCTGTGCATTTGCCATCATCACCTGGAATTTAAATTTTATAGACCGTCTTAAGTGTTATCCCTTGATCAAGTGGTGTTTTTGTAGCAACTTTTAAACCTCTCCTCACCCTAGTGATATTTGAGGGGTAATTTAGAACCTTACTCAATCTAAATTAACCTTCCCCCTGAATCATGAGTTTTACAAAGTATCTCAACAATGGGTTTTATATAATTAAATTCTTTTCATTTAGGTTGCAGATTCTTTCTAACTGGCATGATAATAATAATGAAACCCGTGTGTTGAATAAGTATACACACATGATATCTTGCTCTTCCCCCCTTCCCAATCTCATTCAGAATAACCTTATATTGAATTGAGATCCGTTAAATAAAGCACGGTATGAATATATGTTTATGCTTTAATTTTCTTTATTTCCATTTTTTTTTCACTATTTACAAAATTTTCAATTTAAATACTTGTTAAATAATAATAATAATAAGAAAATATAAAATAAATTTAAAATTTTCATCATATTATAATTGTAAGAATGTTTAAAATCAGATTGCAATATTACCCATACCTTTATCTTATCAGCACTCAAACCAGTCATCTTAGACCCAATAGTCTCTCCCTCTTGAAGTATAACAGGAAGCTCCATTCCATTATCATTCTTTTTCTCTTTATCCTCTCTATCTTTCTCTCTCTCTCGTCGTTCTTCGCGAGAATCGTGACGGTCATCATGACGGGACCTGAAGTATAGTCAAGGATGTAAAAAAAAGAAACTAACTCCTGATTTGCAAATAAAAAAATTGTAATCCCAAGGTCAATCTTGATTCAATGAATTAAAAACATAATGCTTTCGTCATTATGTTATTTCTAAAAATCTTTAAAAGTAAAGAGTTATAAATAAGACAGAAAATAAAATATACAAAAGAAAGGTATTAAATGATGACTATGGCTTTCATTAATATTTACTATCTTGATAACTTTTGAAATCAATCAAATCTAACCTATATTTTAGCAGAAACATCCCCCTTAAGACTATAATAATTGGAAGAAGATAGAGTCCATGTATCAGAATCAGAATCAATAAAAAATTACTTTACATTCTAATAAGAAAACATAAATAAGGAGTTATGAAATTAATTGCAACGGTTCTAGTTGTTTGCGCATTGCTTACTAAATATATTAATGTTAGTAAAATAGGAATCACTATAAAAAGTCTGCTAAGTTTACTAGGTTTATTCTAAGTAGGAGAGTGTTTTAACTGAAGGGCTTATTTTGATAAGTATACCATACTTGATAGTATACCAAAATAGGCATTCCTGCTACTCCCATTAAACATACATAAGCAATCACTGCTATGGATTCAAAATGGACAAGATATAAACAAACAAATATCAATTTTACCGTTTAAGATCTTTATCCTTGTCTTTTTCATCATGTTTCCGTTTTTGACTCTTAGAAGAGGAAACCAGCTCTTGCGCAAGTGCTATTGCCTTGTCTGCGAGTTTGCTTGCTTTCTTTGAATCTATGTGAGATGATATCTTATCTATTATTTTACGTCGTTCATAGCTGAAATTATAAAATGTATTAAGTTTAAGTTTTAATAGTAACTAAAAGAAAATTACCATATATTTTAGTTATATAGATAATATACACAACTAAAGCATACACAATGTTAGCTTATTGCTTGTAAAAATTTCGGAATTATTCTCAATATATATTAGGTTTAAAATACGGTATTTAAGTTAAAAATTATAATTGTTTAGATATCGTAATATAAATAATAATTTTATTGAGTACATAAACTTAAATTGATTACCCATTCGTCAAACAAGAAGAAACAGTAGACAACAACGAACTATCAGATTTCCCGATAGTCCTGTATATGGCGCGGTCGAGGGAGGATCTCAGGTCCTCTACCTCTCGTCTCGACAACTGTAAAGCCATAATTCACAGCAGAAAAGCACAAAAATCACAACACCTCTACACCTTTTAGGTTATGTTTCTATTCTTATACCTTAAGTTTCTTTTCACCTACTATTTCCTGTATGTATTGTTATCACTTTGGATATTTATTGAATTCATTGAATATTTACATTTTTAAACTTTAACATGTCAATTACAAGTTAAGTTTTTCACTAAATAATTTTTGCAATTTACTGGTACATCTGACGTAAATAATGAAAATGGAAGATGTTATTCTCATAGACAATGTATATTTATAAATGCTTATAGATTTTTTTATATTAAACAAAAGTTTTTTGTTTTAGAAAATAAATTTAATAGAAGTCATTTGTTTAATTCATTTGGACAATTGAATTTCTGTAGAATTAGATGGGCCAGTAATTATAGTAGAGCAAGAAACACTAACTTCTTTTTTTTTTTTAAATCATTCATAAGCTACTTAACTATTGACTCCTTTATTATACATACAAAACTTCAGATCAATAAAGTCATAAAACAAAATTCTCCAATATTAGAAATTACTATATATTTTTTTAGTTAGAACTAATAAAACAGCATTTAAAAGTGACATCACAACATAATTTTTCTATTTATTTTTATAAAATAACGAAATGGGTATACTTTACAATCTTTTAATAGCTGCATTACAATGCATTGTAATTATAATACATATCACAATTATTTCTTTTGGCACACCTCTTTCCGTCTATATATACCACTAGCGCTTTTAGGCGACCTTTTGAACTGATATAAAGTGTTTCAATTGCCTTTCTTTTCATTTTGTCCCACATGTCAAAAGTGTAAACCAGTGTAAACTGTTTTCAGTTTTGTTTTGCCAACGCCGAACTAACTATAAAAAGAAATAAGTTTCTTTAATTTATGATAATAAGTATTAAAACAAATGGGGAACTGTCAGAAGACTTGAATACATGTATATTTTCATACGTGATATAATAATTCCAGTGTTATTGAATTGATACTTATAAAATAACCTTAAAATGTCGGACGATGAAGAAATTGTCGTGAAGAAACCTAAACCACTGTACTATGGATCTCTGGAGGAACAGGAGAAAGCAAGGCTGGCTGCCCTCGCGGCGGCAGCGAGAGAGGGAGTTAAAGACAGCGGAAAAGAAGCCGGTGATATACAGGTTTCTAATGGTAAGTTTACTTATCCGCTTTTTCGTATTAGCTTCTGAAACGTCGTAGCAACGCCTATATATCACTGTAATATCTATACTGTTTTTTAAATTAGAGTATGCTGCTAAATTTCCTTACAATTTGTATAATTTAGATAAATTTTATAATACAATGTTTGAAATCTTTAACATTTAATTTACACTTTTTATTTATTATAAATTCATTGGAATATTAAAAACATTAAATATGTTATTGCAGAATATATGGAGTTAGAAGATGAAATGACCAAAGATAAGAAGGCATTACTGGAAGAGTTTGAGAGAAGACGTAAAGCTAGACAGTTAAATGTATCAACAGATGATGATGAAGTAAGAAACTAATCCACTATCATTACTTACAAGTATAAAGAATGTCGCAAATATTTCATCTCTCTCTTTTGATCTTGTTTCTCACAAGTGCCCATAAATATGACTGGAAATGTTGTTAATTCTCATTTTTTAATAAATAATACAACTAAATATAGTTATTATAAAATTTTTCTTTAATTCTATTTCATAATCCCCTTAAATAATGACATATAACACTTTTTTTTTTGTAGGTAAGGAGAAGTCTCAGGCAGCTTGGAGAACCTGTCTGTCTGTTTGGTGAAGGTCCAGCTGAAAGACGAGTTAGATTACGTGACCTTCTCAGCTAGTGAGTTTTTTTTTACATAACACTTATTCAAATTAAAATTATCCTTATTCAAGTATTCATTTCCACACACTTTTGAATTGTCAGTAGTGATGCCACTCGAATACCATGTTTCTACCTCGCTTGGGTCATACTAGAGTTCTTGCGTCATTTGTGTAAAAAATTCTCACTCGAGTTGAGTCACAACTTGAGCAAGATTTCTTTAAGCAATTTTAAACATTATGAATGGGTGACTAATGATAACAATCAAACTTTATGGAATTTAGCTCTATAACTGGCCCAAAGCGGCATATATACATACATCTAGTGGCAACAGAATTAACCAAATGCGTTGAGTTACTAGTTAACTATTACTATAAGTAAGTTTAAGATAACATGTTGAGCTAAACAGATGTCCTGATGCTGTTTATTTTTAAATTTATTGGTATAATAAGTCTAATTTCATAATATTTTCTCCTCAGTCTTGGAGAAGATGCAATACACAAAGCTCTTGAAGAAGAGGAGGCCCGTCTCGAGCGAGACCGAGGACGAGAAGGCACTTGGTATCATGAAGGGCCACCAGCTCTCCGACGTGCTCGGCTCACTATTGCTAGATACTCATTGCCTAGGGCTAAGCAAAGGTGAGAACTTTTCGTGGTGCCACAATTATGTATGTGTGTAAAAATTGGGGTATTTATTGTACCCTGTTTTGAATTTAGTTAACTATGTCAATGTGGCCTCTGTTAATATTAAAAACAACAATTGAACAGATTAAGTCAAGCCCGGGCAGAGCTCGAGTTAGCTGGTAGCGTGCGAGCGGCCGCCAAGCAGGAGTCGCAGAGGAAGGCCGCCGCCATGTCTATATACTGCAGCCAGGTAAGGAACTGGGGTGATGGAGGGATGGGGGATTTTAGTATACAGTAATCCCTCCTATAACACGGTACTCTTATAGCGCAATTTCATTCCCTTGTATAACACGTGTTTTCCCCCGTATAACGCGAGAATTTCCTACGTTATATTTCTATACTATGAAATTTATAATTATATTTATAATTAATTTAGCCTACCTTTGCACATTGTTTTGTTATAAAATTAAATAAAATTAAGTAAAAAATATATTTTTTTAAATATTCCTTTTAAACCGCCTTCAACGAGAAAAGTTAAACGTGACTTATTTGTACATAACGCGTTATACGGCCATATGAGCTCGTTATACAAGGATATTCCTACAACGCGTTTGCCTATAAGGCGGAATGAATCTATCGTGTTATTGGAGAGATACTGTATATTTTTTAATTGCAATGTTGGACATTGAGAGGTTTTGATCAATGTATTTAATGGTATATTTGACAGAAATAAATTGTAATTTATGAATGGGGTTACTTGTGACCCCATGAAGTTGTATGTTAATGTTCCTTATATTAATAAATTATATTTTTGTTCACAGATCGGTGATACAAGACCCATAAGTTTCTGTAGATTCAGCAACGACAGCAAAATGCTTATAACTGCAAGTTGGTAAGTAAAAGTTGTGTTCTCTTTGATTTCTTATTGTACTATATCTAATTGTGATTGAAGTGTATGAAAAATATAGATATTTATGAATGTGTAAATTCTCATAAGAGTTGTGTAATGTGTGTCCCAGGTCGGGCGTGTCTCGTGTGTGGTCTGTCCCGCACTGCGTCCCGCTGCACTCGCTGCACGGACACACCTGCAACGTGAGCGCAGCCACCTTCCACCCGCGGGCCGAGCTGCCAGAACACCTGCACAGGAAGGTACACTTGGGGTCGCAAGATATCCCACTAAAACGTTAATATACTAGGGGGTCATACCAGACCCCAAAAATTTTATCAAACAATATAGCTTCAGAAAGTGATTGTGGTGTTGCGGAAATTATGATTGCGTTATATAAAGAATATTTCCTTGTGAAAATCGAACCCACGACCTTTGAATCACGATAAGGGTCAATAATAACTAAACTAATAGACATATCATGAATGTTAAGAAAAGGAATGAAAGAAATATGACAGACCGAGTGAATAAGAGACGAGAGAGAGACTGAGTAAGAACGAAAAGGAGATTGAGTAACAGACGGATGAGTGGGAGTGAATGGAGATTACTTTATATAATTAACAATGTAATTTAATGATGTAATTAGATAGACATCGAGATGGAGAAGACAGATGACACGGCGATGGATACTTCTGGAGCGTCCGAGAGCGTTGCCATGGCAACCTGCGCTTACGACGGCACCGTGCACCTCTGGAACTTCGTCAGGTTGATAACAATATATGTTATGGAATAATCTTATTAATAACATTCTTTTATTTTCAAATACACCAAAGCTAAAGTGAAAGAATTGTTTTTTGTTAGCTATACGGTGGGCACTTTTTTCGATGTTATAAATTTTGATTTAGAAAAAATTACTAATTTCATAAATGATATCCCTCAGCGAGTCCCCGCTTGCGACCCTCCCGGGGCACAGCCCCGCGCGCGTGTCCCGCGTGGAGTTCCACCCCTCGGGAAGGTTCCTCGCCACCACCGTTTTCGACCACTCATGGCGGCTGTGGGACCTCGACACACGTGAGTTAGACGAAAGAGAGAGATGGAGAGAGAGAGAGAGGGAGAGAGATTCAATATGTCAGTAATATTTCGTTTGAGGATTTCTGATTAAAACTAATTGATATTGAGTTGGATGTTTTACCATATCCCTAGATATCTCTTTCTTCCTGTCTTTCTCTCACACATGTGAATGTAAGTTTGTGTGAAGAGGAGAGTGATAGCACAAATATTAAGAATTAAATTTGCTGAATGATTGATTAATTAAAACATTATATTTATTTGTGGTTAAAAAAGTTTGTATGTGTGTAATCTTTTATATTTTAATGTGTTTGTGTATGTATGTGTTACAGACACGGAGGTGCTCCACCAGGAGGGTCATGCAAAGCCGGTGTACAGCATCGCCTTCCAGTGTGACGGGTCGCTGGCTGTTACCGGGTATGTAAATCACAGCAATAACCCTATAACGCGGTAGATTAGTTTTGCGTTATAGGAAAACGCCTTGTAGGAATATTCTCGCATATGGCGCTCGTGTGAACCCGTATAACGCGCTCGTTTTTCCCCATATAACGCACTCGTATGACTCCGTATAACGTCCTTGTATAACCCCGTATAATGCGTTATGTACAACCTACTTTTTCTCTTTAAAGGAAATTTAAAATAAATATTTAAAAAAACTGAAATTAATTTTATTTTATTTTAGCGAGACTAATAATGAATTATACAAATAATAAATCTCACAATACAGAAATATCTGGGCAGAGTACCGTGTTATAGAGATTATGTATATACTTAATATAGATTATATTAAACTAATTTATATGTACTTTGTCTATCCCCAGGGGTATGGACGCGTTCGGTCGCGTGTGGGACCTCCGCACGGGTCGGTGCGTGATGTTCCTGGAGGGTCACCTGGGTCCCGTGCTGGGGGTCGACTGGGCACCCGGGGGCTACCATCTCGCCACCGCCGCCGCTGACCACCAGGTTCCTATGGATCCATTTACTGTTCTCTTCTCTCTCTTTAGTCTCTTTCTGTCTTCTCTATATTTAGTTATCTTTCGCATTTATTTATGAATATTTTCAAAACAGAAGTGTCATTTACGAATATTTTCAAATCACATAGGAGCCTCAAAGTCCTTAGCTGATATTTAAAAAAAAAAAACAAACAATATATATTTTTTCTGTATATACCATTTTCAGTTTTTTTTTCTAGGTTAAAATTTGGGACCTCAGACGTCGGACCTCCATCTACACGATACCCGCACACACGCACCTACTGAGCGGTAAATTGATTTGATATCATTTGATAACAAAAAAAAAATCAATAGTTATTTGTAATGACTTACATTAGTATATCTATATAGTTTTTATTTTAATGTTTGTTGACAAATGAAACAATCAAATGGAGAATTGAGATCAAAATAATGTCTTTTTTTTAATAATAATAAATAGTATTTTAATAAGGAATAATGTAGCTGTAGTTTTGGATTTGATTGATAATCTATAATATATATATACATAATAATATAAATAAAATTGAAGTGTCCATTTGTAGTTCCAAATTAACAACTTTTCATTAAAAAATTTTCTCCTTTTGTCCATCTGTCATGTATAAGGAGTATCTTGGCTACTTTTGTTTTAAAAAACATATTTCACAAACAAATTTACGGGACACCTAGTATAAAATTAATAAACATATATATATATATATATATATATATATATATATATATATATATAATTTCAGATGTAAGATATCAGAAGACACATGGCCACTTCCTAGTAACATCGTCATATGATAAAAGCGCCAAGCTGTGGTCCAACCCCGCCTGGCATCCACTGAGAACACTGTCCGGACATGATAACAAGGTACTGGAACAAGACAGGACAGGACAAAACAGGATAGGATAGGATAGGACAAGACAGGACAGGATAACAATATAATAATATAGAATTAAGTATATCATTAGAAATATCAGTCAGTCTCTCTAAGGATAATGAACTACGATGTGGTACTATCAAGAAATGGGATTTTCTACCAATAATAATATAAATTCGGGAGGAATATGTTTTGGTTCTATGATATGATATGAGGGAAAAATATATATTTTTATCAAAATAGGCTGAAGTCACCACTATATCGCGGGAATTTTACAATCATATAATGTAAAATTATGTAGATAATTATGAATTATTATTTTTTAAATAATGTAAGAAACTTTCTAATGTAATTCGTTCTTTAGATTAATCTTGACGAAAATAATATAAAATGAAAATTTTGTGATACAGCATTTATTTTAAATTAAATTTGGGTTGAAGGAAGAACATAAGGAACTTCATTCTTTTTTTTGTTTCCAGGTTATGAGCTGTGACATATCAATGGACAACAAGTACATAGCAACCTGTTCCTACGACCGCACCTTCAAGCTGTGGGCTCCCGACCTCGCTTGAATTATACACACATACATAATATACCCCTTTATTATCAAGGAGCAGAAAATAAAACTTATTATGTACTTGGTTATATATAAAATATAAATAAATTATATTTTTCAGAAAATTGGTTTCCATTCTAATAATAAATACATATGTTCTAATATTTGATTACTTATTGAAGGGCTCATTAACATTCCTTATAACACAAATATTTTCACGACAGGAAAATTTAATTAAAAAAACAAAGTTTGATAGACCCTGACTTCTTTAATATCCATAAGCATCCATTTTCAGAAGACATCACTCTGTCCAGTGAAGTGAGATTTAAAAAACTAGTTATTGCTAATATTGCAGTCTTTTAGCAAATTGCTGTATATTTTGTATACAAAAAATAAAGAAACGCGAAAAGATATCAATAACAAGTTTAGTTAAAGCTACCCTGGTTGGGGTCCCTCTCCTGTGGAGGTCCTGGGGCAGTATCCTTCCTTGCTGTCCCCTAAATCCGGTCCTGTGTACACTACTTAATAAATAATAAAGTTCAACACTAATTAGTTGCCAGATATTAATTATTAGTGGTTATATACAATTATTTTATTAGACGTCAAATCAAGATAAGTTCAAGAATGTATTGAATACAATGAAAGATTTTTCTGTAGTAAAAAGGCCTAAAGGTTTTATAGTGAGCTGTCCAGGACGAACTAACAAACACAAAGACTATAGCAATAATTTATATAAAAAAATCATATACGTGTACGAACTCGTTAGAATTACATTAATTGGTTTAAAATTAATATACTAGTGAGTGTCGTTTTTATATTTAGGTGCATATTCCTAAATACATTAGTGTTATTTGGTAAATGGTTAACTTCTTTTCGCTCAAGTAGAAAACACTAGTACATATTATCGTTTCTCCTGGTCAATATAATAATTATTAAAAAATCAATGAAATATCAAATAGAAACTTATTTTGAAAATCAATAATACCAACGTCATAATATAAGAGATGTAGTGCTTTTGATTATTATTTGTTGTATTAACATAAACAATTTCATGTTCATAGTCTGTAAATGTTTTTAAAACAATTAAATATACATGTATTTAATACTTTTATTCATGACAAAAACTATAGAATACATATAAGTTTGAAATACAATGATAATAATTTCAAAATGGTTCATTGAACATAATCTTGCTCAATGTTATAACGCAATATTATAGTGATTAACAACACTCACTATACGAAGATTAAGATAAATATGCCAAGTACAAATTTAATTGAATGAAACTTAATAGTACATATTTCGTAAAATCATAATTATAATTTTATGAAATATGTTTTCATTTCAGATATTGTTAACTTCTATAAGAGTAGATGAAATAAAGTGCGCCTGTTCTTAAATTGTTTTAAAATATACAAAGTTTTAAATTTATACAAAGAGAATGCACTGAAAAAGTAATTTTAATAAATTAATTACAATATTATGCACTAATTTTTAGTTTATCTTTTATTTATTTATTTTTTTTTTTTTAAATTGTGTTTTTAAAAAAGTCAAAAGACTATATATTTTTATGTAAATGGTTTTTATTGTAATGTATATTATTTATCATTTTATTATAATTTTACATATTATTATTATTAAAGAATAATAATCATTTGTAATATAATAATAAAAACAAATTTTTATTTTTTAATAAAATTTATCAGATGTTAGCGTACAGTACAATTTATTGTCCCGTGTAGTACAAATAAGTATATCCCTAGTAAGCCCTCATCTGCCAGCTGCTTAATGCAGTCTTCAAATGTCATTGACACCGGAGAGAATGTGTTGATTGCATACGACAGCTCACAACGGCTTTACCACAATAAAATGATCGCTTAGTGGCATTACCCGTTATTAGCCTCAAGGCATCGGCGGAACTAATAGTATTTATTTAACAACTCTCCGACCGTACTATTCTCTGTTTAAGTTTGTAAAACATCCGAGTTGTGTTAATTTAAAAATGGTAATCGAAAAGATTTGCTGCCTCGGTGCTGGGTACGTCGGTGGGCCTACGTGCAGTGTTATTGCACTTAAATGTCCCAATATTAAAGTGACTGTGTGTGACAAGAGCTTGGATAGAATAAACCAATGGAATTCCGATAAATTGCCAATATACGAGCCCGGTTTGGACGATGTTGTGAATCAATGTAGAGGTAGAAATTTATTTTTTACCACAGACATCGAGACAAGCATTTTGGAGGCCGACCTAATTTTCATTTCGGTGAATACACCGACCAAAACGATCGGTAACGGCAAGGGTAGAGCCGCAGACTTAAAATACATTGAGGGCGCCGCTCGTATGATAGCCGATATAGCAACCAGTAATAAAATAGTCGTAGAAAAAAGTACAGTTCCAGTGAAAGCGGCTGAAATAATTATGAAAATTCTTCGCGCTAACACGAAACCTGGTGTTGAATATCAAATTTTATCAAACCCGGAGTTCTTAGCTGAAGGCACGGCTATCGTGGATTTAGTTGAGGCGGAACGGGTTCTTATTGGAGGCGAAGATACTCCCGAGGGTCAAAAGGCAGTGCAAGATCTATGCTGGGTTTATGAACACTGGATTCCAGCTAAAAATATTCTTACCACCAATACATGGAGCTCCGAATTATCAAAGCTAGCAGCCAATGCATTTTTAGCTCAAAGAATTTCCAGTATTAACTCTCTTTCTGCTGTGTGTGAGGCCACCGGGGCAGATGTCTCTGAAGTAGCCAGAGCTGTGGGAAGAGATTCCAGAATTGGTCCAAAATTCCTAGAGGCTTCTATCGGTTTTGGAGGCAGTTGTTTTCAAAAAGACATCCTCAATTTAATTTATTTATCTGAGTGTCTCAACTTACCTGAAGTAGCTGCTTATTGGCAGCAAGTTGTTAACTTGAATGACTACCAGAAAACAAGGTTTACACGTAAAGTCATTGAGTCCTTATTTAATACTGTGGCAGATAAAAAAATTGCTGTACTTGGTTTTTCATTCAAAAAGAACACGGGAGACACTAGAGAATCACCTGCTATATATGTGTGCAAAACATTACTTGATGAAGGTGCAAAATTACACATCTATGACCCAAAAGTCGAACATGAACAAATATTCTACGAGCTCACTCACCCTCTAGTCACAAATGAACCAGAGGTGGTTCGTAAGAACATTCAAATACACAACTCCGCCTACTCAGCGGTGGCCGGAGCTCACGCATTAATACTCTGCACCGAATGGGATGAATTTAAAATCTTAGACTTTAAAAAGATATATGAAGTAATGATGAAACCGGCATACATATTTGATGGACGCAAGATTCTTGATCACGAGGCCTTATTGAATATCGGTTTTCACGTTCAAACAATTGGCAAGCGGCTGTCCAGGACCAGCAGTATACGAGCACAGGGCAGCCAGACCATGCCCTAACATGTAAGTTGTAATATTATACTATTATTATTTATATCTTTTCTATTTTGTATCAATACCAGTGATCATTTGTGTATGAAATGGGATTGTCAGGACTGTTTTAATACCACACTTATAAAAAAAAGTACTTCTGTAAAAGACACTCCAACTTAAAATAAGAGTACAAGAGTCCTCAACGTGCCCTGCTCTGAGAAGAACCACACAACAAATTCAGCCGGGTCTATTTTGTGGTCAATATATTTAAAATATTATCTGATTGAAATATATCTATAACTAAGTTCTAATTGTTTAACAGGTTGATGTACACGAGAAATAATATATATTCATTACTATTTAAGTTCAAAATTAAATTATTAAATTTAATAAAAACAGTCTATTTGATATCAGAATAAATACATAGTATAGTAGACATATGCTGTTATGGTATGGTAGGGAAATGAAACACAAAGAAATAAATTTTAAGAGAAACATTAATAAATAGAAATATTAATAAATTTCAACACAGTTCAAAGAAAATATCACCTGCTAGTTATACTTTCCTTTGATAAGTATCAAAGGCATTGCATCATAATTAATTATAAAATATGTACACTCGAATCAAAAAGAAAGATAATAAACCACTTAACGGAACATAAATGTTCAATTTGTAACCGACTATATTGATTTAAAATCACATGATTCATACATTTATAAACATCATTTCATATTTAACACTAAACCTACCGACAATTCTTGTATACCTGCTCTTACCACGCCGTCAAATTGACCGGTAATTAAAAGTATTTTTATTATTATATAACGCAGGTAATAATGGAAATAACTAAAAATAAAGAGTGTAGAAAATATTATATGCATATTCTAAGAATTGTCATGTAGTTTCACAACGATATTATAACGTTTAAAAATGTGTAAATTTTACAAAAGTTTAAGAACGGTCAATTTGACCGGTACTTGGTAGGTTTAGAGTTAATTATATAATTATGTATATATATCAGTGTACATGATATTTTTATAACGATTTTGTGACCGATCTGCATTGTAAGTGTAACAAATTCTATGAATTGTTTTCATACGAAATACGTTCAGCATGAATAAAGAAATAACATTTGTGTGTATGCATGAGTGACTGCTTGCATGAGTGTATATGTGTGTATGTGTGTGTGTGTGTGCATGCTGTGTGTATGTATGTGTGTTTGTGCGTGCCTATGTGCATGTGCGTGTGTATGTGTTTGGGCATTAATCAAGAACTTATCTTTTTATTTTTATTTTCACAAAAATAAATCGTTATACACATTATACTCCGCCGAAAAAATACTCCCGGCACAGGTAGTAAATCACAGTATTACGGCAGTAATTAAATTACACAAATATTATTATTATAATTATATTTAAAAGTTTTACTTTGTAAGCTTTAAAGTTATTAAAAATAATTGCATATTTAATTAGATACAGACGTTATTATAAAAGTTAATTTAACTTTAATAATTACCCACACTTTAGTAATGTAATTTTGTAACTTTAGTAATGTATCTAAAAGAGTGTATGAAATTTGTTTTTGTGTTACGAACATACAATTTTTTTTTTTTTTTTATTATATTATTATAGATAATTTTAGTTTCTTCTCTACACTGAAAGTTCTTGATATTAGTACTTTTTACACATTTAAAGTAAAAAAATTAAGATGGATGACATGTCTGTCTGTTACTTCATTAGTTAGATTCGTGTCTGAAGTGAACCCGTTTTAAAAGTAATAAATAATGAGAAAGATGTATAAAAAAATTATATAATATCCATTGTAATAAATAAATTATCAATTTTTTTTTAAAGTTGATTTTGAAGTGTTATGTTTTTAATTTTTTTAGAGTTTTCAGCCAGATCTTTTTCGGTCCGTTTCAAATAATTTTCATAGCTGGTAATGCTTTAAATATATCATGAAATTAGTTAATACCTTTCAAGGTCGCATTTTATCTGATTATCAAATAAATATAACAAAAATTTTTACGTAATACATTAAAGGAAGCAATAAAAAAATATCTTTACAATCAAATACTTACTTAATAATACTTGTATGTTTAAATAAAATAAAAAGATAAAATTTGCTTTATCTTTGTTAATTGATCTCTATCTTTAATATTTGATTAATAATATTTTAATTAATAAATTACGTTTTAATTTTTTTCAAATGCGCGGATTTTTTTTTTCACGGAACTGTCAAAATGACATTTATTTCCCGCTAAAATTGTATGTCCTTTAAGAATTAATTTTAAGTAAATTACTAACAGCGATCTAGGAATTATAATTAATATAATATATATTAAATAGTCTACATTTTCTAATGTGATGATTAATTATTTTAATTAGTAGAGGGAAATGAAGGGGGATATATATATATGTTTGTGTGTGTGTGTGTGTATATATATAAATAAAATTAAAGTGTCTGTTTGTTATTAACAGTTTACACTCCATATGAAAGTATATACATATAAAAACAATTGTGAAAATTTTTCTGTCTGTTTTTCTGTTTGTCGAACGAAGCTGTACGCACCACTTGTATATGTTTATATATATATATACATATATATATATATATATATGGATATCTGTTTCAATCTTTTTTTAATTATAAATATTTATTAGTAGGTACGTATTTAAAAGCGGAAATGTTTTACAGCTCATTAACATTTGGGTCTGAAATGTTAGAATCTGGATTTTATATTACCATCTGCTTCACATATGTCAACCAGGGTTGTCACACATACTGTATAAATAAAGTGTTGTATGGGAAAAAAAATCAAATGTCACCATTGTCAGCTTCATTGTGAAAACTTTAACAAAACTTTCATTTACAAAAACAATAAAAAAAATACTTTATTTTGACACGAAGAGTGTTATTTTTTAGCTTTAATAACAGATTTTTATTTACAAGAACAAAAGGTGGCAACCCTAATGTCAAGTTTCAAGAAAGCTGATGGCTTTCGGACCGACAATTATTATTACCGCGAAAACAGCGCCCTTCTATTTTAACTTGGAATATTTTCGTTGCGTATATTTCATTTTAACAAATCATGGATTAAAGAATTATTACATGCACTATGTAATAACAAAAGTACAATTCATTGAGTTAAAAAGATGAGACAGAATTTTCTAAAGTAAATTGTTAGCGTTGTTAAATCGTAGAAATTTCCCGCCATTTTTATCATATAC
The DNA here is from genome assembly GCA_918358865.1 of Melinaea marsaeus rileyi. NCBI lineage: Eukaryota > Metazoa > Arthropoda > Insecta > Lepidoptera > Nymphalidae > Melinaea > Melinaea marsaeus. Next base: position 15,146,500 of record OU911085.1, read on the forward strand.
ACGAAAAGGCGTTACGCCATTTTGACAATATTTCTATTTGTTTAATGAAAATGTTGCAATATTATTTTAGATTTTACATTTTCAATAACGTGTTTTAAATTATTAAAATCTTACATTTATCATATGATAATAGATTATTTCATACAGTTTGATATATTTTAAATATTCGTCCAGAAATAATCTGATGTCTTAAATATTAAATTCTCGGTATGCCTTAACCCCCCCCCTCCCCCCCTCCCCCCTTCACCCTTCCCCAAACCTTCGTCTGAGACCGCGTCTGTTTTTTATCGTCAAATTAATTGTTAGTAAGTGTTAAGAAGCTTGCAATATTTGTACATTAGAATATTTTATCAAACACGTTTATCAAATATGAAATGTCATCTTGACAATAATAAATCAATTAATTGATTAAACATTGATCTACAAGGTGAGACCGGCCTTTGGTGACCTTTAAGTGTCTTCACACTGACGGCGAGAACGCGCCGTTTGTGACGCAAAATTATATATTAATATATATATTTTTGTTGTTGTAATGTTGTTGTTTGTTTAAACGACGCTTAAGTAGTACGATTGTCAAAATATAGGATATAATTTTTTGGAGGAATATCGCTTATTTTCACAGAAATCGTTTATTTTTTTGTGATTATTTACAATACAATTCGATTTTTATGGAATCTAAATTACATATGTGTCTATTTATTTTTATTTCATATTATTTATTTATTTATTTATATATTTTCCACTTTAAATCCATACCAGTGATCACTTATGTGCGTCAAATGGAAGTAAAAGGAGGGCCTATTTTGATATTGTACGTATCAAAATAAGCCCTTCTGTAAAGACTCTCTCCAACTTAAAATAAGGCTACGAGGGTTCGTAAGGAACGCCCTGCTCTGAGAAGACACACAGCCACACAGCAAACTCAGGCGGGTTATTTTTTATTTTCATCACTGTTTCACAAACGTCAATATATATATACATATATTATTATGAACTTATATAAATTAGTTTCGCCAATGGATTTGAAGAATGACATTAATATGTATTGATTACTAGCGCGCGTTTTCATGGTTTGCTTTGTATAAACAGCGTCACTCCCCGAAATAAGTATCCTAAATAGAGAAAAACATTCATACAAATTGATATATAAACCTTTTTATATTAAAACTAACGAGTATTGGGAGGTCGTTGGTCATTTAATGGATTTTGGGATTCGTTGAAAACAACCGTTAGACAACAACACATTGTTGGAGGTTTTGCTTTCTATAAATTGATTGAATTATTTACAAAATGTATAAGAATATTACTTTCATTCGTTGTTAGCATCTCATAATATAGGTCTGAAGACTGAAGTATCCTGAATGAGCTAGAAGCCCAACACCATCCCATCCTCGCTCTGTCCTAATTTTCATCATCTCTTAACATTCCTGTAGGATGGCAATGGATTTGTCTTAGCGGATCTAAGCTCTTGCCTTGCATCCAATAAAATACCTAAAGTATTTTTGGATACAAAATTATAATGTTTTTATAATATTTGTCTCAACAAATAGTTTTATTATTATACGAGAAAATTACATTATTAAATCGAGCCGACCTCACAGGCTCTGACCGTGGCGTATCGATTTCCTTATCAACCATCGATACAATGTATCGATTTTCCTTTATCAAATAGAAGTTTAAAATGTACATGTACTGATTTTATATATATATATATATATATATATATATATATATATATATATGTATATTTATAGGTTTGATAAGAATTAATACTAATTTTACAACTACAATAATAAAAATCTCTTTAATGGTTTATAGTTATGTGTGTAATAAAATTTTATTATAATAATTTTATAAGTTTACTATTTGAGATTGTAAATATAAATTTAATTACTTTTGAAGATAGGAGACTGCTTTTTTTTAAATAAAACTATTGTTTTTTACTTTGCACCGCTTCCCATTATGTCTGTTCTTGCGTTCGCGCTTCACGTTAAAAGTACTGAAACGTATTTTGATGATATTTTTAAAACTTTGATAAATAATAAATTATATTTTCATTCAATTTAAAGTTATATTTAAAAATAATATATTTTAATTGCTTATTTCAATGATGTAATTATTAAATATATCGACGAAAAAATCGCTCCGATTTATAGCTTTTTGCAGATAAAACGTATGTAGTCTGAAGAGGCATTATAGTTTCGATGCATCAATTTATGTCAGGGTCATACATATGCGGAATCTTACATACAACTAATTGGTCATACAAGACCTTGTGACCTATCGGGTCCCGAATTCGATTCCCAACACTTAATATTAAATGTTTTTTTATCATTAAAAAAAAAGGCTTTTAAGGTCACGTAACGAAATGCCGTAATCTCTTTCTCTCTCTCTCTCTCTGTCCCTGTGCCTGACAGAAACGTATTTTTTTTTAAACTGATTTGTTATTGTCTTTTGTTTTAGATCATATTGTTTTATTATTGTAATTAAGTTTAAAAACAGCAGAATATTGAAATATTAATATTGTCTGATGTAATTCGTTTCTTAAAAAACGTAAAAAAAACGTAAAACACTTCGTTTAAATTTAAAATATTTTTATTCATGTAGGTATTTACACGTACTTTTGAATCAATTATTGCACCACCGGAATGCTACTGAGAAGAGCCGCTCAGAAACTCAAGAGTTGCTCTTTTTAAATGAAATTTAACTATATTTTATGTACATTATAATATCAACACTGCCAAAAGTCAATAAGAATTTGTATATAATATTTTTCCCGTATTGGATTTGAACTCGCAACTTTTAACCCAGTCGTAATTATTTCTAACCACTGTACCTACAGGCCTTTCTTAAATGATATATTTTCATTATATTTAATAATTTAATTTTAATATTTCAATATTAAATATAATCATACTAACAATAATTTATTTTAATCAAATTAAACTAGCATAATTTTGATATGAACGAAGCGAAAATTAACAAAATGGCGCCCGAATGTCACAAAACTAAAACAGATGACATTTGGTCTGAAATGTCTTGGCTATCTGTCCGTTTTTACGTTTATAACTAAGGAACTTTTCCATTGAATAGCTTTACACACAGTTAAGTTATAACTAATATATAACGAAATGTTTTTTTTTAATAAATCCTAAGTTACTCCTTATAAAATCAGCTATCCGCCAGTGAAAGACCTATTATAATCGTTCCAGCCTTTTCATAGATTAGATGGAACAGACAGACAGAAAAAGGTTTTTTATATGTAAGTAACGTAAATACTTTAAAATGCATTTAGTGAAAAGCTGTTGAATTGAAATTACAAACAGATACTACAATTTTATTTAAAGCTAACCGGTTTTTACATTTGGAGAATATTTTTAACCCCCCCCCCTCTCCCCTCCCCTGATTACGGGGATAACAGGGAAAGGTTATGTGGGAATCCCGCTTCGATAAAGCAATAACTTTTAAAATTACCCGGTATTAAAAGAAACATAAATTAATTTTAAATCAAATCTTCTACTAAACATTAAAATCTACTATTTATTTCCTGATTGTATTTGTATAAAATATTATATTTTGGTTTCGATCCGGGATTATAGATCGATTATTAATACCCCAAAACTTGTCAAAATATTACTTAAATACATTTTATTTTTATATATAAAAAACTGTATTTATGACGGGAAGTAATGAAACTTCGTAGTTCAGATACACTTTTATCAACAAATTTCCGCATAACTGTGATAATATTCATTAAAATGTATTATGTTTGATTAAAATGTGACCGAATATATATAAAATTATTAAGATAATGTCATATTAGTTACATGTTTATGATAATTATCAGTTTTTAGAAAGTGATATAACATGATATATGTATATATATATATATATATATATATATATATCTCATGTTATATAACGTTGTGTTTTTGAATATTTTTATTTAGATTTTTCATTCTCTATTATTTGTAATAAAATTTTACTTTTTTTTTTTTGACGTAAATTACAACTTTTTTTTTTTATTTTCTCGACCTACACCACTGACAATGATTTAAAGTTATTAGTAAATTATTTTTTAATAAATAAAGAAAGGTTTTGTGTAGTATTTTTTTTATATATCTGCTTTCATCTCTCTCCCATCCCAATTTCATTATTCAATCTATTAAATACTATGTCAAGTAGCACACTGAAAATGCTCTTAGCTGTTGTTTGTTTGGCTAACTCGCTTTTTTGGATAAAATAATGCCCTTAAAATTGGATTGGATTAGATTGGATTGTGTGTCATAATTATCGATAAAAACCTATAGATATATCGTATGTTTAAATAAATTTTTATCGATCGTTAAAATCAAAAGAAACGATTACTTATCAAACATTTTACTGCACCTCGTATAATTTTGAAACGTTCAGATTTTTATTGTTTTTTTTATATTTATGATCAATAATTTTAAGTGGCCGTTTATTGTATCGTTAAAATGGAATTATAGATTATATATGTTGGGTGTAATATCGATACGGACAGATAAAGAAATATATCTATGTATTCATAGAAATTTGCTAATTCATATTAATCTTTGTAACAAAATGTCAATACACACTCGGACTTTGTGATAATGTTATAGCCATATATATATATATTATTTTAATGCGAATTTGAAGTTCTTTATACATAAAGGGTTTAATTAAGTTCTAACTCCTATATTAGAAGGCGGCATTAATAATAAAATTTTAATGTTATAAAATAAATATAAAGCAGCAGACGAAGTCACCGGCAACATGTAGTATGTATATACCTTTATGCTGGCCTTTTCCTATCCAAATTCGACGAATACCACGTTTTTTATAATAGAATCGTGGACATTAATAAGGATATTTCCTAGATACAATTAGTCACGATATGACCTCATGTTGAGGGTTTGAGATTTATCTTAACGCGTATTTGTATTGTATATAAAAAATAAATTGTCGTTTCCATCATATCATACTAAGGTTGCGTCTTCAGTACAAGCGGAGGCGGTAGTGGTATTGGAATGTTAACACGCTAGCGCTTGTAGCGTAATGTTAAAACACGAAGTGAAGTCATTTGAAAATGTTAATATTAATAATGTAGATATAATCTCTACAAAATGTAAATAATATTTAGAATAATCGTTTGTATAAAATACATTTCTTTGTTTGTTTGAATAAAACTAATTTCTCTAATTTTTGTTTCAGGTACATGATGATGATGACAAGATGAAGAAGATTTTATATTTATAAGTACTGAATTATTTCACAAAACTTAATATTACCTACCAGCCATTATATAATGTTGGCGTCTCCAGCGGTTGAGCTGCCAACGGGGATGCCAAAATGTCCGAATAGTTAGACACCTAGATAAATCTTACCCGAATAATATTGTATAAGATTATTTTTTATATTGAATAAAATAATTATAAGCTTATATATTTGGTAACAAAAAATCGAGCTAAGTTTTGTATTGGAAATGTGAAAGTAAGAAAGAAAAGGTAAGAAAGAATATCTTATATTTCCTACCTACCATCCATGCCTGTCGTAAAACAAGTTTAATTCCCTCTATTTTCATCTTTTCTATTCTGTTCGGTTCTCGTGTCTTCTTTTTCTTTTTACTCAAAAATATGGGCTCAATATATTTGTATCCAAATATATATAATTTTAAGAAATGTGCTATAATAATATTATTTTAAGATTTTTCGCTTGACCGGTCTTTAGATTGAAGCGAAACGAACAAACAATAGAACAAACTTAACCTAATATAAGTATTTTGAAATGACGTTAAAAAACCGATTGACGTTTTACATTTATTAGAATTCCCGCTCTTTTATTTTTTTTCCACATATCTGACTTTAAAAGAATACCGTCTCGTTTATCGTTCTGAAAAGTCATTTACATTGGTGTAAAAAGTTTTTAGTTATATTTTTATTAATAGTTTTTAAATTTCTAAAGGCTGGTCGACCGCTGTCATTAAATGTATGGAATCTATAAGTTGTCACAAAATTAAAATTAACTAAATTTATTTTTATTTCAAAATGTATTTTCAATTATATTTCTTGATATTTTTTATATCCAGTTATTTTTAATTTTTAAGAATTATTTACTACAAGTATTATTTTTATTTGCATTTACTTTATTGTGTATTATTGACAAATAAATAGTATTTGAAACATTTTTCTTCATTTGAACCCAAGACTTCAAATGTGGCATAGTGCTAACTGAGCTACTTGCTTCAATGATTTATATGTTTATAAAAGTGTTATGTCACTACAACGCGTAAAAACTCAAAATAGTCCAAACCAATTATCGAGTTAATATTCGAGAATATATAAATACTGCATCCAAATAAAAATCTAAAGATTGTCGCAAACTGAACAGATTAAGACAAGTTTCACATTCAATTCTGAACAATGAATATCTTTTTTTTTTATGTATTTTTAAATTTATAGAAAGACGAAAGGCAATATACTATATATATATATCATTCATGTACTATTTAGCATCTCTTAAGAATACTGTAAAAAAAATCTAAAAAATCCACATAAGGCTGAAACTTCTAAAGAAAGTGAAACTTCTAAAAGTAACCTACGAGAGAATGAGATGTATAACAGAGTATCATCAGTATTAGGATATATTAAATATCTTAATGCAAAATATTTGTATTTACATAACGGTGCTTGCTTTGTTAGAAAACTTACCTGAACTAACAATTTGATAAAAGTATCAACGCCATCTATCGTAAGTAAAAAAAAACTTCAATATATGCCTCACTAGTTTCAAGATTAAACAATAGATGGCACCATAATAATAGAGTCAATACGTCTTCTATCTCATTCTCTCATATACATTTATGTGTTTGTTTCTTTCTCGTGACGCATTTTTCGTTACATCGAGTTTCAAAAATCAACAGCTTTCAAAGCTCTAGTACCTATAATACGTTGTAGCTTTGGGAAACAGGATAAAAATAAAACACCACATTAATTACAAATTTCTATTTGTTTAAAAATTACACATTTTAATAATCGCCCGTCGAAATAATATAAAAATAACAATTAATATACATAATATAAAAAAAAAATGAATCAAACATTTAGGCTGCTATCACGATACCGCGCAGACTCGCGCCTAGCATTACAAAATGGCGCCCTAAATTAATATAAATGCAATGAGTATTATGAAATAAAATCGTCAAATTATCCTCACTCTATTTACAATGTAAAAATTTCTATTATAAAATATATATTTAATAATGTTATACAAAATCTAAAAATATTCTTTTCATTTATAAGAAAGAGAGTAATGCAATTATTACTCGAAAGGATCAAAGCGAAGCGACTTTCTACCGGGACTAGATATCTTTTTTGGATAACAAAATTTTGTATAAACATACATACATACGCGTGGGTGCGAGCGGTGCGCGTTATAAATAATTTACATTATTTTAAGGTCAAAATGTGGTCAGAGTTCATGGAGGTCTATTAGGGAGCATCCACTAATCATGTGGCGTTCTTCTAGCAACGTTAACCACCCCCCCGTCCCCTTGATTACCCCTACCCAGTATCACGAGTACTTCTTTATAGTGTGTTGCAAATTTTATCGAATTCCGTGTCGTTACGGATTGTTTTTGACTGACATTAAAATAGCTGCTTCAACGAAAACACATACACGTTACATCTCACTACCCCCTCCCCCCCATTTTAATTTGTATATTTCGTGTAATTCCCAACCCCCTCTTTTTGCTTTTTGAGTCTCACGTGATTAGTGGACGACTCCGGAAGTACTGATAGTTAGTACTGTAGTTGTTTTCAGAGTCCATGAGCAGTATTTGTGATGATGGCTTTTAAAAAGTATAGTGTACCGAGAGTAAGTCAATGATGAAGATTTTACTTTATTTTAATTTCTTTTGTCTCTCATCAGAACCATCACACATTTCATTAATTTCACTTAGAATGGTCACAACACGACGGAAGGAACGTCAGTTTTATGAAGTACAGTAAAATTGTTAGTAATATATAACCTCCATGACTTAAAAGATGACATCTGTCATTGTCAACACTCTGCTGTCAATGTCATCGGCGACTACCCCCACGTCAAAGGAAACAAAATGGCGCGTAAACATGGGATACACGATTAATAAAACTCTATTAAAAAACAAATCACTACCGCGATCCACAGATCGTCTAAAACAAGCACTTTGATATGTTTACAACTAATATTAAAAATAAAATTACGCATAAATACTTTTTTTTTAATTTTAACTCTACACAGATTATACACAACTAGGCTGTATGTAAGGTAATACCAATTAAAAATGGAAGGTTATAAATATTTTATTATAGCTACATTTTCTTACAAAAAAATTCTATACTATTATTACCCTCACATGAATTCCATATCAATCGACATCTACGTATACATTCAATTTAAAGTGTGCCTTAACTTTTTTAACTTTTTTTTTTTTTAATAAAACTGCCCACTCATTACCTCTACGCGTTTCAAACTTATTAAAGATTAATCTCGTTTAGTCCCAATTATTACGTTTATTAATTATTATTATTATTTTATATATAAATATATATTATTGTTTAAATAATTTAATAATTAGATATACATCGTAAAATCGTTATTTTTTTAATGGTTAGTGTAAAAAAAAAAATCGTCATTTAAGTTATAAGTAGTGTCTGTAACATGCTTTAAGTTAAATTAAAAAAAAAAATCTAGCTTCTAAATCCGACTCCAACGATAGATTGAGTTTTTTTTTTTAATATTACGCAATCTTCGACGCAACAATTTGAATTAAAAGTCCACATTGTTAAAGAGATATGACGACGAAGACCTCTATGGTCAACTTATTCACAGTATAACGAATAAAAAAAAAACTCAATCCCAATCACGTCCAACCGACCAGTTTATAAATACTAATTCTACAGCACCTAACTAGCGCTCAATATTCACAAATATAAAATACAATTAAATGTACAGGCTAAAAAAAATTATGGCGTAGACGATTAAACTAATAATTGGCGTAGACTGTTCACATTAGGCGGCCATTTTTAAATGCGTTTTGGCGCCAGATTTTATGTCATAGTACCGGCTACATTGAGTGATCTGAATAACAGTATCCCATTTATTTAATGTCGTTGTTTAGTGAATGTAACTTTTCATTAACAGCCGGATAATGTAATAAAAAAGATCTAATTCGAACCTAGCACTGCTAAATGTTAAACAAACTATATAAGTCGCTACATTTCCGAAATACGTACGCTACATATATCTAGTACTAGAAAATATGTTTTTTTAAATTAGCCGGCCATTAATTAATCGTTGTGAAAATTTTGAAAAAAAAAGAATAATAATAAAAATAAAATGGCACATATTTTTTTTGCACTTACTTTTTAAATCAAAAAGGACTAATACTGACTTATTTTGTAATGGAAAATCATAAAAAAAAATCGTTAATATTGTATTTTTTACTTCAACTACGTCTAGAAACGTCCATATCCTATACTATAAAGCTACGCGCGTATTGTGCGAGTTACTCTTACATCGGTACAGTCCTAGAGCTTGTGGCAGTGACTTTTCAGTGTGGTAGTTAGTGGCCTCGTCGTTACCAACGATTACGACGACGAGTTAGTTTCTTTTACATAAATACGTACGTACATTTCTAAGATTTGGCAGACGCGGATATCAGTTTTATAACCTGGAAAAAAAAAAAGAATTGATTTAAAAAATGGTAACGTGTGATCGTGTGAGTGATCGCGGTTGGTAGTGTGAGTGTACTGGTGAGTTTGGTTGCGTGTGTGATCGTATTTAATTGTGTATTTGCGAGTGCGTCCCAAATGATACCCACTCGTATGGGTTTAGTAAAGAAAGAATACGTATCGTTCTAGAGTTCGAATGAATGTGTGTGTGTGTGTATGTGTGTCTGTATGTGTTTCTCTCTCTCTATCTATCTCTCTTTCTATGTAGCTATGTCTGTGTGTGAACTCACGTTAGAGGAAGAGCACGGGTCGGTCGTTGGCGCGCTCTGACCCGCTGGAGTGTGAGTGTGACCGCCGCGTGCCTCCCCCGCCGCCCTCCGCCGCCGCGCTCGCGCCCGACCCGCTCGACGTCGACTTCACCTCGTTCTCGCGAGTGGGAACTGGAATTAGAACATTATTTCTTGTAAGGTAAGCAAATGTGTGTATGTATAACGTCCATTCCACATGTCTGTACTTCGTGGAAGAGAGTTTCTTAATAACAGCGCTGAAAAACGCCACTTGGAATAATATTCCGTGCAGCCGGACCTGCACTTTATATATCGAGAGAGCCTCCTAATGAAGTACTCTCAATTTAATTTACAAGACCAACTTGATCTTTCTCTCCACATGACGGTGAAACTGGCTACAGATTTCTATTTTCATGGTCCCTATTTTCAAGGCCTAGAAATCCAGGCATAAGAATAATGATTATGTAATATTTTTTTCAAAATATTTGTTGAACAAGTTCTTTGAACAACAACTCAATTTGTCTCATTCCGATATCTTCCTCAGGTAATCTAACAAACATTATCTTCACTCATTATTAAGTCTTGGACGGCTGGCTATTACTGCACACCCAGAGCTTTCATCCGCATAATAATGAATTTGTGGAATATGAGAAGCAACATTTATATTGATACGGATTCCTAGGCCATGCCCAAGACTTGGAATCGAAGCAAAACCTTTTGAGTATCACCCAGACATTAAGCTTATTAAGTTATCCAGTCTCTGAAAAGTCCTTTGAAGGTGGCATCAAAGTGCCAGCACATTGACTATGGCGAAATTGAAATGCATTACACAGTTAAATTAACTTATCTCAAAATAGAAAAAAATATTACCAAAATTTCATAATTCTTATACAAAAAATTTCATGAGCAAACAAAATTAACAAACTTCTGTTAAAGTGTGTACATCAGATATTTATTATACCATATATACATATAAATAATATTGCAGTGTATGTTTGTATTAAAATTAAAAGCTTCTCACTAAATGCATATAAAAGTATATACAGTACTTACATAACAAATCAATTTTAATAATTATTCTGTCTGTCTATTTGTTACGGCTAATCTATGAAATGGCTGAACCGAAGATTTTTATTGACGGATAGCTGTTATTATAAGAAGTGTTAGGCTACTTTTACTTAAAACCATAATCAAGACAACAGAGTCGTGGGCAGGGCACTGTTAATTTTATGTGTGTATGTTTGTCCTCACCGGCGGGTTCCTTGGCGGTGAGGTGGTCGGAGCCGGCGCTGGAGCCCCCGCTCCCCGACAACACGCTCTCCTCTCTGTTGTAGCTGAAATAAAAATGATTTGTTTAAATTAATTTACATATTACTTTTTAGATTAAACCTTTTTTCATAGATAAGTATATAACAAAAACAATTTAGCTTTGTATTATTTCTATAGATAATAAATATAATTACAATCTAACTAATAAGTGCCCGAGAGTAAAGTTAAGTAATATATCAAATTGGAAGGATAGTTTTATTAAAAATAACAACAAAGTGAAATAAAATAAACAATTATCTTACAACCTGTAACATAAATAAAGTAATTTTTATAACCGTCAACTACAATACTTAAAAATGTTCATATATAACATTTTATGGATAATATTTTAATACAACATAAATACAAGGGTAATAATAATAATAGTATTATGCTAGTTACCCGTAGACGGTGTGTTCGCTGGTGAGGCAGGAGCTGTACTTGAAGGGTATGGGCTGGTAGCCGTACGAGCCCGCGTACGGCATGTAGCCGGGACCCATCATACTGGAACAGACACCGGGAGTTACTTCGGAGGCGAGGCCTTGTGTGTGTCTGTGTACGTACTTGGGGTTGGGCAGCGGCGCCAGCGTGTCGAAGACGAGCTGTATGTGTGTGTGTACGTACTTGGGGTTGTGCAGCGGCGCCAATTTGTCGGAGGCGAAGCCGTGTGTGTGTGTCTGTGTACGTACTTGGGGTTAGGCAGCGACGCCAGCGTGTCGGAGGTGAGCTGTATGTGTGTGTGTACGTACTTGGGGTTACGCAGCGGCGCCAGCTTGTCGGAGGCGAGCTGTATGTGTATGTGTGTGTGTACGTAATTGGGGTTTGGCAGCGGCGCCAGCTTGTAGGAGGCGAAGCCGTGTGTGTGTATCTGTGTACGTACTTGGGGTTGGGCAGCGGCGCCAGCGTATCCGACGCAAGACTGTCCTGGTCGGCGCTGCGCAGGCGTAGGGCTGCCATGTCGGCGCACAGCTCGCCCGCTACGTAGTAACATTGCTCCGAGAACGTGATCTTGTTCACCGTGTGGCGAATGAAGCCCGCCTAGAAACATATCATGTGATAAGTTATCTATATAATTGTTAAAATGAACCAGACTTAGTCTTTAATTACGTTATGAATATCTCTGCCAACTTCAGCCTATTGACAGCATCTTATGTAAGGGGGATAGGACCCATCCCTAAAATCCATAATTATGAAGCCATTATAGCCATATATGCAACCAAGTTACAGTACCTTCAACATGTGCGAGGCATACTTCCTGGCGTCGCGTCTGTCCGCGATACCGGCCACGTGCTGCAGTATCCAGTCCACTACATCGGCTCCGATGAAAGCGTTCGGGATAGTTATCTTCAACCACATTCGGTCACGAATCTCCAATCCTGGAAATGATAATACATACTCTGTTAACATTTCATATTTCATCACTCGAAATAATTTAAAATATAATACTGAGTCATAGTAAGACTATGTGTTTAAAAATGTAATATTATCAAAATTATGTGTTTTTTTATAATATTATAAAGGTTCATAGGAATGTAATTATTTTTGTTGTAGTTGTGAACTAAATAGATTTTAAGACATATTTTCTTTGGATACAACTCATACAAAAATCACATTTAAATAGTAATATTATAAGTTACTATGTAAAGAAGACTAAAAATTTGTTTGAATAACGTCTAGGAGTTATTTTTTTTAAGAACAAGATATAACTATTTAATATTCCACTCACCAGATTCTGGCCTAAGCATAGCTCGCACCACTAGTGCCATGTCCATGCCAACGGAAAGCTGGGGCTCCGCCAGCGAACCCACGTCGGAGCCCCGCTCCGGGATCGAGGCGGGGAGGGTGGATAGCGGGGGAGGGGGGTATGCCTCGCGTAGAGCTTGTGTATGAGCAACCCATGCACCTGGAGAGAATTAAAAATAGTACTAGTAAAGTTTTGACGGAAAAGTGGTAGCATCAGGTTGCCCTCAAAAGAAAACAAGATTAAAAATAACTATATTTCTTAATTTTGTATATTCGATTAGATTTAATAAGCTGAATAGCCACAGTCCCTCACCTGGATCTATCGGCCGCACTGGTTCCGTTCGTGGTATTGTGAAGTAGCCTTTGGGATTTGGATCCCAGCACTTAGCCACAACGAGCTTTATTGGTCCAGGTTTCTGAACCACCTCACGGAGCACCCTCACAGCCTCATCATTGGTCATGTCTTCAAAGTTGACGTCATTCACCTGGAATTTAGAAATAACGTCGGTTTTAAACAATGTTGAAGCATTATAAGAATGTGTTTATATGTATCCAGGTATGGTGAGACTACATGTAAAGTTTTCATTTTTTGTACCTTTTTAGGAGATTATCTGATATATTTATGTAGGTGTTATAAGTGATAAGTTTTTTTTATTTATTTATTAACACATTCGCAACCGCCGACGAAATTCACGTCATTTCAAATTGTATTCGTGGTTGTCGCTGACGTGAATTTACATCATTTCAAATTCAATTCCTGGTTGCTGTTGACGTGAATTTACATCATTTCAAATTCTATACCTTTGGTGGTTGCCGCAAACAAATTTTATACTTTTCAACCTCCCCTTGACAATATAAGTTTGCGGCAACCAGCTTCAGAATTTCATTATATTAGCAGGCACTCAGAATTAGAAATTTAGAAAGTCAGTTGTGATTTAATGTGTTAATAATAATATATATATATATATATATATATATATATATATAATAAACATTTTTATTTCCAACAAAAACATATCTTATACTAATAGTAGTTTAAATATTTAGTTTTAGCTTTGTCTATATTGTGTATAAGCTTGTTTTTTTCTTTTTCAAGATATTTTCTTTTAAATAGCTTAATTATTCATTACTGAGAGTAGACCATACCTAATGCAAAGTTCCAAGATTTGGTTACTATTATTGTAACAGCTAACACAAGTCAGTTGAAATATTTCAAGGAGATTAGCAAACATGACCACACTATACTTATGAGGAATAAATAAAGTTCAAGGTGTATCCAACATAATTTATTACATAGATAATAAAATGATAACAGTAGATTTAAATTTGTTATCCGAAACCAAGATTATGTTTTATTGTTGTAATTTAATATTCCTATTATAATAAAAAGAGTGTTAAGTTTCATTCATTGGTATTTTTAACACCTATTTTATAAATTAAAACAAATTTAAGGTTTATAGCTAAAATCTGATTTTTGTTTATAATGCATGTATATATATATATTAGACTGGTTCAAAAAAAGTGACAATTTTTTTTTTTTGAAACAGTTTCATTTATACCTTCGAGGAGGTGTAGAAAGATGCCTGTTAAAAGGAGAGCTCTTAATATTAATATTTAGAGGTCGCTCATCGCAGATTTCTATTTCCCATTGAAATAACATTGGAAAAAAAAATTTTAAACTTTGGAATTTTATATTTCGGTCTAGAAGCAAAATGCCGAGATGAGCGATATGTATTTTTATAGAAAATTTGTTGCTCTACAAAAAAGGTTTCTTATCATTTTTCGACAAATTCACTCCTTCAAAAGTTATTCAAGGTTAAAGTTTAATTTAAAGTAACTTGAGTTAAGCAACTTGAGTTGGTTATGCTGATACAAGAACACAGACATAACTTCTCCATTGGTCGGAAGTTTACGTCCAGTGAAATTATCACTCAATTCACCAATTAAATATACTTTCTTTTCCATAATATTAATAGTAAAATTTTAAACTACTCAAAACGAAAATTATAAATTTCTATTAATTGAAATCTTAAACAATAACATACGAGTCGGAATTTAAAAGAAAACTTCTCAGCAACTTAAAACGATAACGAACAAAGTAATAACATGCTTCATTTTTGGTCCACCGATAAGAAAGTGACCGATATTCTCCATAAACTACTGTTGGTAACTGTTTCAAAAAAATTTTACCATTGAAAGTGGAATTAATATGAATTAACATGGAACTAAACTTCAATTGGGGTTATTTATGATTTTAACTAGAGATTTCTAAATCTAGAATTTTAAACTGGCTCTACTTTTCTTTAGATAATCATTCATTAAATTTTCACGAATGATTTTATGATTTTAAGTGATAAGTTTTAACATTTTGTCAGATATCAAGAAAAAAAACTTGAATTTTTTTTTTTTACCATTGAAAGTGGAATTAATATGAATTAACATGGAACTAAACTTCAATTGGGGTTATTTATGATTTTAACTAGAGATTTCTAAATCTAGAATTTTAAACTGGCTCTACTTTTCTTTAGATAATCATTCATTAAATTTTCACGAATGATTTTATGATTTTAAGTGATAAGTTTTAACATTTTGTCAGATATCAAGAAAAAAAACTTGAATTTACTTTAAATTAAACTTTAACCTTGAATAACTTTTGAAGGAGTGAATTTGTCGAAAAATGATAAGAAACCTTATTTGTAGAGCAACAAATTTTCTATAAAAATACATATCGCTCATCTCGGCATTTTGCTTCTAGACCGAAATATAAAATTCCAAAGTTTAAAAATTTTTTTTCCAATGTTATTTCAATGGGAAATAGAAATCTGCGATGAGCGACCTCTAAATATTAATATTAAGAGCTCTCCTTTTAACAGGCATCTTTCTACACCTCCTCGAAGGTATAAATGAAATTGTTTCAAAAAAAAAAAATAGTCACTTTTTTTGAACCAGTCTAATATATATCCATCTGTCTGAATCTGAATTTCATAAAATATTATTGACTTACCTGAAGGATCATATCTCCTGGTTCAATTCTACCATCCAGAGCCACAGCACCACCTTTCATTATACTCCCCACATAAATACCACCATCACCACCTTTATTTGACTGACCAACTATAGATATACCCAAAAAATTCACTGTATCCATATTCAAAGTTACCGTAATTATGTGCATAGACATGGTGGAATCAGTTATTGAGGAGTATGATGATGTCCGAGACATAACCTGAGGCCTCTTACGCCTTCTCTGGGGCCGTTTGCGTGAACTCACTTGTAAATGAGACACACTACTGCATTCCGTAAGAGCACGGTCCACAGATGCATTTGTATGTCTGCCCGTTGTGGTGGTAATCTCTGACTGACTATCAAAAAGACTAGTGGAATCTAGATCCGAGCTCAAAACCGAAGCTGTTTCATATTCTAGCCCATGGTTGCCGTACTTCGAGTGGCCGTTTATTCTTAGGCCTCGATACTTATATTTATCACAGGATGATCTATGTCCTGGTCGGGAGCTTAAAGTGCTGTCAGTATCAGTACAAGTATCCCTCGTTAGAGGAACAGTGGGTGCTCCATGAATGTTTTGCTTAGTCTTACCAGCATTGCTATCTGTACATTGCGAAGCTCCATCCGAGGGGTTGGATCCTTCGGCAGACACTAACCAAGACACAACACGACCATTAAAACACGGTAAATGCGCGTTATCATCGACGATTTCTTCTTTAACAACACCGAAGTCATCGTCCATAGATTTAAAAAAAAACTTGTAATTCGGTCTATTCAATTGGTTCTTAAAATCCAACAACGTCACTTTCTCGGGGGATATTGGTATTTTCACTAAATACGGCGTCTCCTCATCGTCTATGTAATAAATAACTTTTGTCTCCTCCATTTTAAAACATTTATTATTGAAAACTAACAACACCCTTACGATCTATAAATATCAGCCGCCATCACAAAAATGGCTATTAAAGTGATTCCGTTCGATGACTCTATGTGGCGCCACTGTCGATTTATATAATTATGCAGCTTTTCCTATTCCTATTTAAAATATGTACTTGCAATAACTAGTCCAAACTTTGTTTAGATAAGTATAACTTATTACGGTAAATAATAAATAAAAAATGTGTGTATTTTTAAGAAAATATATCTTAAATTTATAAATAATAGAATATTTTATATTTATATATTAACAATCAATCATTTTATATATGTATTTGTATAAAATGATATATTTAAACTTTAAAATGTACATTTTTTTATATAATGTTATATGTAAAAATAAAGTTGTGTTATTCTCGATCTATAAATAAAATAAACAGCTTTCATTTTGATTGATTGTAATTTATAAAATATGACTTGTTATTGTTCCAAAAGGTATTTTATATTATAAATATTTAATATTTGTGCTTTCTATTCAATTAAAGAAGATGAAATAAAAAAGGATAATAAAAATAAAAATGCAACAATAAAAATTGTATTATTAAGGAATTTTAAAACTTGCAACACTCTTATATTAATCATACTGACAAACAAACCGTTGTTTTTGTCGCTGTAAGTTTGAAAATTTTCGTTGTGAGAATTGAGATGTTCTAAAGATTAAATTAAAAAACAATTTACATATAATATTTTAAAAAGTTTTATTATCCTTTCTTTAAACTAATAATGGATACTATAGACTTACATCAACCCTGGTTTTTAAAGATTAGCGAGGAATTTGATGACTTCTGTAATAAAGTTGATGGTAGGTTTGTTAATTTAATTCTTTTGTGGAATTATAATAAAGCAGTATTCCATTCACATTAATCATCTCTTGAGAGTACAGAGGAAAATGTGTTCAATTACACACGTCTCAGGAAACTCTGGGTCTCAGAATACGAAATGTAAAGACAACTAAATAAACATGAGATTAATTATTGAGAGCATCATTGATTAATTATAAAATGTATTATAATTACAATTTTTATTATAGAAAAAATAGACAAAGAACAACAAAAGTTGAAAGCATGCAAGAAGAGAATTGAGCTGGAAAATAAGTTAGCAATTGAAGTTAAACTTAAAGTAAGTATGATATTTTATACAATAGAAGGATGATGACCTAACACAATTTATCTAATATTTATAAAAAAAAAATACTTATAATCTAATAAATTCAATTCTCTAAAATGATTTGATGTACAACCTTTTAGTCAGAGCTAACTCATCAACTCTCTGAACTCACTCAACGTGGCGGTGAATTGGAGCGTGTGTGTGCTGCATTTGTGTCCCGTCTCACCATCGTAGACAGTGACAAACAGAGATTAGAAAATGCTAAGTAATTATATTATTTTTATTTTACATAAATATTCATGTTTTTATTCCATTTATATTTTTTAAAATGTGTTTCAGCTTATATTAATGACACTAATATTTGTATCTTTTAAAATTCACTAATAAGGAAATTGATAAGTTGAATTATACATCTGTTTTCTGTTGTTTTAACATTTGTTGTATTTTTTGCAGGGAATCATATCAATTAGCTAAAGAGCTGACGGGGATCCGACTGGACTTCAGTGCTCCACCCAATGTGGCCAAAGGGTGTATCCTTTTTAATTTACCACAAGAAGTTATTATATAGTTTTTAAAATTAGTGTAGTGGGAATATAGACTAAATATAAAAAGAGTAATATTCATTAAACTATAATCTAAAAGTTTCAAACACTATTGTGAGAAAAATTGGCCTTTGGTTACTTTCCATGTCATAAAAAAAAAATGCACTTTGGATATTTAAAAAAATATATTATTAACAATTTTTAACTATATGAAAATCAAAAGCAATCATTTTTAAATATTATCTAGGAAAGGAGCTTGGGAGGGAGCTTCAGTACCATTTAGGTAAATGTGCAAAAGTTATTTTAGCATTTCTAATGTCTTTGCAATTTCGGATATGTAATAAGAACTATCTTCTTTTTGTATTATATTAATCAAAAGTTCATGTCATAGCTTTCCAATTCAAATTATATTTATTCAAGTAGACATTTACACACACTTATGAATCATCAATTATTACAATAGAAAAAGATCAATGTAGTCAGTTCATGAGTACCACTGGCTCAGAATGTTGCTCTGCTGAGAAGAGCCAGCCAGAAACTGACCAGTTACTCTTTTTAATTAAAATTTAACAACATTCCACACATTTCCAATTCAATCCACTAAAAACTCTTGAACTGTATAAATTCATTTAATAATACACTTTTAATTTTAGATTTAAACTAAGAAAAGGAAAGTCGAAGATATCTTGTGGAACTTTATTCTATATCAGTACACTCAAACCCATGAAGGACTTAATAAATCCTTCATGGGTTTAGTGTACTGAAGTTTTTGAAGACGAAATTTTTGCGTTACGAGTTTGTTTTCATTTCTCGTATTTATTGCGTCTGTCACTGTTTCTTAAATAACTATTTAAATTTTGACGTATAAATAATATTTTATTAATAGGTTATCAATATCAATATCCTAAACTAAACCTAGATATCAAGAACGAATCTCGTCGTGCCCTCGTGCCCTTTGAGATCACGGACGGAGACGCTCTGTGGCAACTCGCTACCAACACACACCACGCAGGGAAGGAGAATGTAGCACCCAGCTGAGTTATATATATATAATAAAGCAATGGGTTGTTTGAATGTAATTTTGTACTAAACAAGTATTTTTTTGTAATTTTAATAGTGTAATTTTCCTAAACGTTCTTAACTAGTGCCTAAAAATTTATGTATCTTATGAACACATTCAAAACTCACACACAAAAAAAACAAAAAAATTTCAGATTTCCTATTATCTATAAAAAAACAAACTGTGGCTCCAGTAGTTTCAGACTTTCTCTAAAGCAGTGTTACAGATTTTTTAATGTTTCAGATATGTTTATAATATACAATTTGTAAAGTATTTTAAGAACAAAAATTATCAAATTCACAAGAGATGCATTTATCTTAAGGTATACATATCCTATAGACGGAAAAAATGTGGTTTAGAAAAAATAAAAATTAATTACCAAAGTATGGTATAGTTGTTTGGATATCATTAGTTCTAATGAAACCTTAATATGTTGGCGACAATTAGTTTTATATTTCTTACTTACTTACCTTCGCGCCATATCCCTTGTGGGGTAGCCAGAGACGACGGAGCGCCAAACGCTACGGTCCCTGCATACCTCTTTCGCATTGGCCACAGATATCAACCTCTTCATACATACCCTCCGGGGGGTCCTCCTGCTTTTTACGTGACCTTCCTCCAGTATCATAGATACTGTTTTTTGTATTTCTAAATAGGCAAAAACCATATCAACAAGATTTTCGATTTAAAAAAAAAGTGAGAAAATGGATGAAACCCAAGAGCTGTGATTTCACAGACAGAGATAAAAAAATACATTATACAAACATTATAATTATAATACTTTAGTGTAAGGATGAAAAATGTAATATAAAGGATAAAACGAAAAACACATTTCAAATTATTTATTTCAAGCATTGTGGAAAACACTCTTTGCTTTCTTTTCACGCTTCCTCTTCTCCATTCTCTTTTTCTGCTTCTCAGTGCTCCGCAGAAGTTGGGCAATGGCATTGTCTTCTTCTACTATAGTACTTCCTTCTGTGGAAGGCTTCATCTTCTTCGTTTCCGTTTCCTCTGATTGTTCGGAACGCTTCTTACTGGTTTTTAACCTAAAATAATTAAATTTCATTTTTAAAAAATATTCAAAATGATTGCTTATCTCGGGCTATATCGGTAAAAAAAATTGTGTTGGATAGAATTTTGTCTTATATATATATATTTATTTACTTGCTATATTATGTTTATATACACATATATATAAGGATATAATAACCTTAATAATAGTGTTTTATTGAGTTTACCCACAAACATTTAAATTAATAATTAAGATCATATTTCTCAAAAAAGAAGAAAGCTGCAATGTTTCTTCATACTTAAATAAATTACACATTAATATTTATATTTAATTATTATAACTTAATTGTTATAATAGACTATCAAAAATTAAGAGATTGTTAACGGTCACCCAAACTTCACATTGGCAATATATTTTCTTAAATAATGATTCAACTGGAATGCTAAAATGATTTAACAGCCCCCTATCTAGTTTTGTGATCATCAGTTTCTGTTTAGAAAAATTTAGTTTTGTAATAAATTAGATATTTTTTATTAATTAGTTGACCCTATTGCTATTAAGACATTCTTTCAATACCTTTTAGCATATCTAACCATTTTGTCCAAACCTTGACTAAACAGATTTTGATATATAGTAGTGAATGTTTGTTACCCGACAGTCTCCATGTTCTCGAATAGCTGGTCCATATCCTCTTCCTTGATCTCAGCGTCTTCTTCCTGTCCTCTGTCTGTTGTCTGTTCCTCCTTTACTTCTACATCAGGATGTTGCAGTGGGGTGCTAGAGGCAGTCTGCACGAGGATAGCACTCAATTTTGATGTTAGGTATTGCTGGAAATCGTTATTATTATTTTTTAATTAAGAATTATATTTAGGATTCAAAACTGCAACTATGAGTTAGTCCCTGTCACTCTAACTACTAACCTTATCGTGATTTTAATAAATAGTATATTTTTTTACATTTTATGCTGGCTAGGACCTAAAATTTATTCTATGAATCTTCTATTATAATAAGAATGAATACAAATATTTCTATATCCTAGTTAAAAAATAAATCACAGTGAGTTAAGAGCAGGCATTAAGACAAGACCGTCAGTTGTGTAATATCAATTTTGATTGCAGAACTTGTTTTTATCACTATTGACACTAAACCTACCAAGTAGCGGTCAAATTGCCAGTTCTTAGACTTTTGTGAAACTTACACATTTTTAAATGTGTAAGTTTTACAGTAGTTATCAAACTACTTGACAATTCTTAGAATAGACATATAATATTTTCTTCACTCTTTACTTTTAGTTATTTCCATTATTACCTGCGTTATATAATAAAATAACTATTAATTACCGGTCAATTTGACCGCGTGCGGTATGAACAGGTATACAAGAATTGTCGGTAGGTTTTTTAGTGTTAAGTAATAAATTCGTCAACCATTGCATTCTAACTACATACCTTGTAAATCAAATCCTTGCTCTCATAACCATGCACTCGGACATGTCTGTCCAAGCTGGCACTGATAACACATCCGTCAGCAATACCAATACTGGTTATAGCACCAACAGCACCCTTGTAGCCCTTGTCCAGCTTACCTCTACGAAGGTCCACTTGGTGGAGCTGACCACGGCCAAAGCCCACAAAAACTTGTCTGCAAGAAATTTAAAAAAAATATCAAGGTCAGTAAAAAATATAAAATGGTTAATTCAATGTTATCAATATTTGAAGAATAAAGAGTATGTCTAGCAAAATTAACCAAGAACAATATATAATTGTCATTAACATATAACATTTATTACCTTTCACTAAATCCTTTTGTAATGCAAGTGGCAGCCATTTTCTCAAATTCAACATTACACACTGGTCGTCTTTGAGCACGAGTGTCATATAATCTGTGTATATTACAATTGATTAAATTCGATGTGAAGGTAGTCTGGCTGTAGTTATGACCGCGGCTTGTATATAGAGTTCTCTCACAGAAGTATTTATTAAAACATATTATAAAATTTATAATCACCTAACATAACCATGTCTCGAGCACACGGCTAGCTCACTTGGAGAGAGGAAAGCTAGGTCAGTGACCCATACTGAGCGTCTTAGTTGAAGCCAGTCGTGTGGGAGGTTCTTGGCACTGAAGATAGGGTCTGCTTCACCAATCTTATATACTTTCAGATCGTTCTCTTCACCACCTGCAAGTTTTGAATATTATTGTTACTATATTACTTTTAATGTGTACTGAACATAAAGTCTGAGTTTTTTTTCTTAAAATACTTAACTCTTAAAGTTGTACTAAAAGTTTATTTAGTATTTAATGAATCAAATAAAGAGGTTTATTTCTTATGTGGATAAGGCTGTTATTCAGTATTCTTTGTTTGGACTTTAGTATATTCAAGATCATGATATAAAATTGTGCAATAAATAAATTAGAAATATCAAAAATGGTGTATCCTTTTTACCTGTAGCAAACATGGTTGTATCATCATCAAACACCTTCATCCTATCAATCTTTCCTACATTTAGAACTACATTCTCCTTTTTGCTCCATATTTGCACAATTCCTCCTGACAGGGCTGCAATTAGCCTTCGCTTGTGCTTGCCCAGTCCAACTATATTTCCAGTGCTGAAGTCCGCATTGTATGTCTTAGTGAAGCCTTGCAATGTGTTGTAAACTTGTATCTGTGAAGTACTAATATTAATTAATCACGTAAATTATGATAGTAATTAATTAATAGCTTTTATAATGCCATATAGTTTTAGAGGTTATTTTTTTGAATATTTATTAAAAAAATCTTGAGAGTTCTCTAACATTGGGTTATATTAAAATAAATACAATAATAAAGAACCTGTTGATTTTTTCTGCCAATAAGTATCTCTGTCTGTTCAGCATTACCCCAAACCATTGAAGTGATACTGTCATCTTTCTGTAAACTTTTAATTTCTACAAGATTTTCTATACATTTCTTACTGTTTTTTGTCGAGTCTGAGTGATATTTTATGTCTGAAAGAAATAATAAACCTTTAAGTAAAAACAGACTAAAGTAACATTGTAAAAGACAGTAAATTCATATAAAAGGGACGAATAAAAATGGTTTTGTTTGCAAGATTGCAATACGCAAGAGGTGTGGGATTGTTTTACTTACGTTTAAAAGAACCTATTTTGCTTGCGACAAATAAGTCAATCTCTTTGTCTTCCTTGACTATCATTTTAATACATAAATTGAGTCGATTTACGATATAACATGGTCCATAAAATATTTTCTTTATATTTTATAAATTAGAAACAATTCATAACAACTGTCAACTACACGTGAGAATTGACATTGACATTTGATATAAAATCTATTTCTAACCTATTTAGAAGTCTGTATGATCTATAACATACTATTTTATTACATTAGAAGCTTTACATTTAAATAAAGCCAATTTCAAGTTAGTTCAGTTTTAACAAAAGGAACTGGAATAGTTAGAAGAAAGTTTTAAAAAACCGAAATGTTCCTTTATACAAATAATATTGAAAGCTCAGAAACAGAGAAAGTCAGAGAATAATATAAAAGGAACTACTTCATTAGAAAGTATATAGTAAAATAAAAATCTCAAATAATATTTCAAGCGTTAGTAGCATTATAAATTTCTTGCTATAGGTAGATTTAAAATTTCGATGTCAAACATAGTAGAATATTTTCATTATCGCAAACACGGTCTGTCGATTGTACATTATCAAGCTCCCACTATTTGACAAATGATGAAGTCAACAGTTAATTCTGAAAAGTGACACTTGGTAGACAAAAGTTCTCTTGTCATATTGGAAATATTCTGTAGAGTAGATCTTATTTTAATGTTTTAATATAAACAACAATTTAAAAATCAGTATTAAAATAACAGATAAAGGATTATTGACAACTTTTACAATGATTACTTCAGATTTAAAGGAATTTTCGGTAATTTGCCGGACTTGTTTGTCCAAAGAGAATCTTTATCCAATATTCTCTAATATTAGTAAACAAACCGATGAACAATTTTTAGATTCATTTTTTACTATCACAGGGTTAAAGGTACTACTATTTAATAATTTTATTTTTAATAAATACATTATTTATATATAATAAGATAAAACAATGTTTCTGCTGAGAAGGATTGAAAGATGCCACTTTATGCACCACATAATAGAGTATACCCTTGTCATAAAATACCTGTCCTGCAATTTATTGTAATACCAAAACCACACATGAAGTGATCCAGGCTTAATCCTAGGACCATCTTTT
Source organism: Melinaea marsaeus rileyi (assembly GCA_918358865.1). Lineage (NCBI taxonomy): Eukaryota > Metazoa > Arthropoda > Insecta > Lepidoptera > Nymphalidae > Melinaea > Melinaea marsaeus. The sequence continues at coordinate 15,171,463 of OU911085.1, forward strand.
GTCAGCTAATGAGTTATATCATTTATGAAATGCGCTGAAGAATGATTGGTTGCAGTATATTTTATATTAATCAATCATTTATCTTTTTCTGGATAAAGGCAGTAATAGCAGTACAGTGTAGTGATTATTGCAAAACACTTAATTTTCAGGTTGAAATAGATGATGGCCTCCCACAAAATATATGTAGAAATTGTATTGATATTGTCGATAACACAAACAACTTCAGAACAACATGTAAAGAAGTAGAAAAAATATTACTCAATACAAAAGAAAAAATAAATGATACAATAAAAAAAGAGAATCTTCTACCTGAAACTGCACCTTATATTGAAAATAAGGAATTGAATATATCAACTGAAGATATGAAATCTCTAAAAATAGAAATGAAAGAAATTGAAAATGATGAAAAATATGTCTCGAAAAATAATGTGGAAAATAAATCACATGAAATAATTTGCAATGTAATGGAATCAAAAATAATAACAGACAAAAAAGCTAATAAATGTAAACTATATGTTTTTGACATAACAGATTGTAATCAAAAGAGAGTTATTTGTATGTTGTGCCAGAAGAGATTGTCGTTAAAGAGTTTTTGGACTCACATGTCACGGAGTCACCCCGGGGCTGACGAGAGACAGGTCAAGTGTGATCTTTGTGATAATTATATAATGAAAGATAAAATGAATCGTCATAAGAAATTAATGCATGGAAACAGTTTCAAATGTAGAGTGAGTATTGAAATAGTATTTTAATTTTAACCCTGAACTATATTTTGCAACAATTATGATCAAATATGAAAAAAGTTTCACTTAATGAGTGACTTTTCCTTACTCTTAATAAAGGCATTTCTTAGTTTATTATCAGGTGAATAGATGGAATGTCGGAATTAAAAATCTTTATTAACAGCTGAATGCATACATATAATATTAATTTTAGTTTATACTAATCCTGGTGTTTGAATTATGTGTGTATGTGTCCTGTGTCAAGGTATAGATACTAAATTTGAAACCTGAAAGATACTAAATTTTTCCCAATAGCAAGAAGCCATATTTTTAATCCCATGTCTGTTACTTATTGTAAATAGCTTATTTTCAATAAAATCATCGATTTATATAATTAAAAAAGGTCATGGCCAGAGTTCAAATAGTTTAACAATGATTTTGTATGTACCAATTCTATTACATATTGCGTATTTTAGTTCTGCAAAAGCGAGTTCAAGATGAAAGACTTATTAGTGGAACATGTTACATCTTGTGCAAAGAAGAAGAAACCTAAGGATTATGAAACTGTATGTGAAAGAAGATTAAATATATCAATTGTTATTTTAAAAGTATATTTAGTTATTTGTCTATTATTTTCAAGAGTCGTGAGATGGTTAAATGTGAAGTCTGCAACAAGACGATGCAAAAGGGAAGTCTTAGAGTTCACAAGGCGATAAAACATGCTGGTTTGGGGCCAGTTTGTGATGTAAGTATAAACAGTATAAAAATAATAAAAATTTTATTATAATTATTGAAGATTTCATCAACATGAATTGGACCTGGAACCTGTGTCTTCTAGGAGTTTACTAGCGACGTTACGCCAAATGAGCCTTTGTGGTTCTGGGTAGGAATGTTGCTCATAAGACCATTCTAGATATAGGTAGGTGTAATAAGTAATCTCTTGATGACTTAGATGCACCGGAGCTCTGTAACTCTCTCTCACTCTAATTCGATGCCTGTATTATAGCAGCTGGTGTTATATCAGTCGTCCACTTCCATTATCGCACTGCACATTACCATGAACAAAACCACTCCTATCAGTTTCCTGGTTATCAAGTTACATTGCTCTCAGAAACATATATCATTATTAATGGTCATGATTTATTTATTTTATATTTATTTAAAACACCAATTAATTAGAGCTTGTTTTTAAAATAAGTTTCTTGATAAAATTAATTTCAGAATCTTATCAGAAACAGAAAAAGATTCTTTTAACGTTCTTGTTTTGATAGCTTAAAATTAATAATGCTAGATTATTTAATATTTTGTTGTAGCATTGTGGGAAGAGATTCGGCAACAAATTGAGATTGGACGAGCATTACAGAGCAAAGCACGGCTACGAGAAGTTTAAGTGCTCACAATGCGATTTTCAAAGCTCTTCCGTCATCTCTTTAAAGGTAATTATATATTTTTTACCGATTTTATTTAAGGTGAGTGTCTTTTTTGCTTGTAATTTTAATATCTTAAAGAAATCTAAAGATAAATTAGAAAGTGGATTACCAGGTGCTAGTGGTGTTTATGTTATGAACTATATCTTATAAAAACTTTTAGAACCATGAGCGTCGCCACAAAGGTGAGAAGCCCTTCGTGTGTGAGACATGTGGTGCGGACTTCCATGCTGCCTATCTCCTTGTACAGCACAGGCACTCTCACCGGACTGACAGGCGGTTTAAGGTATTATTTAAAGTAATTACACACGCACGCATGCACGCACGCATGTACACATGCAGCCACGCACGCACGCAAACATGAACGAACGAATGCACGCGCGCACGCACGCGCCTCGCACGCACGCACGCATACACGCAAGCACGCACGCAAGCACGCACGCAAGCACGCTCTGTTCCTTCAGGGATATCAATGTGAGCATCTATACGTATTTGCAAATACATAGAATACCCGATGCAAAATGCACAATAACGTTATTTCTAATTGTATTTTTATTTATAAGTATTTGTCTATTGACACATGTACACACGCAAACCAAACCATAGACGTAGACAGAATATAAAAATAAATATAAAATGTTATTAGTATATATTCCTTTTATACATAAAATTGAATATTGAATAACATATTCTTTGTATCATAGTGGAATAAAATGATTAAAAAAGGTTTTTAAAAATAAAACTACCAGCTTCTCCGCTCAGAGGAAAAGAGAGGGGATCTGAAGTTTTGGGGTGTAGTTTTGCTCCCAAGTTTTATGAAAAATCAAATCAATACTTAAAAAAACTTTACCTGTATTAAATATCCATTCTTAAAAAGTGCGATGCAAATATTTTTTTACGATTAAATAGTATATATCGGTCCAAAATAGGTTTAACGGCATACATTGCTATTTGTCTCGGTATGGTCGAATATTTTTCGCGACAAGAATAAAAAAGCAGCGCTATTTCGGCTATCAGTATGACTAATTTAAAATTTTTATTATAAAATTTAAAGCGAGTCAAGTTCATAAAGAATAGAGTATTTTTGCAATATTACTGGCTGTAGACAGAAATAATGTTGTATATTTTATCAATTACCAAATTAGCTAATTTGAACAGTAGTTTTAGATATCAGTGAGTTTAAACATTTCATTTTATTATATTATAATAAATGGTAAATAAAAATCTGCAGTGCGACAAATGCCCAGCCAGCTTCAAGGCCAGGAACAGCCTGCACACACACACGCGCGCGTGTCACACACAGACGCGAGTGTCGTGCAGCGTGTGTGCGCGCGCGTACAGCTGTCGTCACTACGCACTCAAACACATGCGCGCCGTGCACAGATTTACGGGGCCCGTGCCACCCTTACACACACAGACAGCGCACGATGTTGTCAATAATAAATAATTTATATGATATATTGTTTTGTTTTATTTAAAATATCCTCGTTTTTTTTTTAAAAAAAATCAGTCGGAAATCAATTTAGTTTGCATTTTGAAAATAATTATTACTTCACTTATGAAACTTCAAATTCTTGTTTAGTTTCTAGTTTTTAGTTTAGTTTCTAGTTGGTCAAAGTCTAGTTGACGTTTCATAACTCTAGTTGGTCAAACTCTAATTTAAGTTTCATAGGTCTCTAGTTGGTCAAACTCTTATTGACTCTCCATAGGTCTCTAGTTGACGTTTCATAAAGTAGGTCTATGGTTAAAAAGATCTTGTACTTTAAACGTAGGCTAGACCCAGTGTCGTATTCTATATTATGATGATGTTCACTACTTTACTATGATACTTTACTGATCAACAGAATGCATCTTGAACAGGTTATAAATTATAATTTGCATTTTAAAAAAGGAAGGCCTAATAATTATTACTATTTATTACTGCTTGTAAACAAAATGCGTTTTCAAGTATGTTTTTTTTATAAATTGAAACTAGTCGACCGGTCCTGAGGTCCTGAGTCACTCACAAAATGGCCATCACGAAAGCAATTAACGTTGGTGCACTCTAATCATTGGTTTCTGGGGAAAGTCAGTACGGTGTCCGTTGTGGAGTTTAAAAAGATGGACCTTATTTGGAACCGGCCCCTATTAGGTGGATCCACCTGATTTATAAAAATATATAAAAAGTGTCTGATATATGACGTTTTAAAATATAAATACGAAAAAAAATATAACGAAAAATAAACGGGGTTTAAAAACGAAACAAAGCCTTAAGTTTTATTTAATTTCTTTATATATGTATGTGACAACATTATTAATGCGGGGTTGTTATAAAACTTAGTATTCGTCGTGGAAGGGGTGCTCCGGGTGATGGACACTGCAAACAAGTAATAGGATTTGCTTTATCTTTATCATATACTAGATTATCTTACAAATATAATATATATAATGTAGAACTCCGAACAATATATATTTCAAAATACTTACTCGCCCAAATTACAATATCTGAAATTGCATTCTAGCGCACCCATAATTTTCATATCCTCTGGGGATAGCTTGAAATCAAATATATTGATGTTTTCTTCCATTTGGTATTTAATCGCCGATTTCGGGATAACTATCAAGTCTCGTTCTACTGCGTATCTGTTAAAATAAGTGTCTTTAACTGCCTCATATGATGCTATGCTATTAATATAAATAGCGGTAATTCAGCTCAATAATATTATTAACAAATATAAATTTAATATTATCTATACAGGATTTCCTTTGCTCAATGCGGAGAATATGCTCTTTGGAGAGAAGCAATCAAACAATGTTATTCTTCTATAAGTCATTCAAACCGTTTGATATTTTAAATAGGTACAGATTTTTGAATAATATTAAATAAAATCAGATATGAATAATTACCGAGATAAAACATTGGTATTATGCTATTGCGGAGAAAATTTGACCTAATCTTACACTTCTATATATCTGATTGTGTATATCTTACCTTATAAGCACTTGAACCAAGCTCTTGCCGTATTTATCAGCGATAGGCTTGATTCTTTGATCTTCAAACAGCACTGGGTCGGTTGGTTTAGCCCAGGGCCTCTCTGGTGATCCCAAGGGAGCGCACGCGGTGACTTGGATGCCAAGAGAGGTGCAGTAGTCGATAAGCTTGACTTGATTGAGGTAAGGATGGACCTCGATCTGTTTGTAAATATAGAAAGGTGGTGGTGAGGTCTTCCTAAAGTTTTTTTTATATTATATTATTATCTGTATAGTACAGATAACAGATAGGCGCGGATCTAAGGAGAGGGGGGAGTGGAGCTATGCCTCATGTTCTCCTTTGGCGAGCCGATGATATTGAGCAGGTATGAAATATGCGTGCTTTTCACAAATACGGTTTTGGTTTTAAAAATGACTGAAAATTGATAATTTGATTTAGATTGTAATTTTTCAGTTTAAATAAATGCCCGTTCTGGACCAAAATTGGTCACCTTAAATCAAATTTTGTGTCTGGTCTGTGTCTCTTGCCTTGCCTTAGTAAATTTACGGTTTTAAAAACATACCTGTAAAACGGCAGGCTTTATCCGAGCGACTTTCATAATTCGATCAATCTGCCGTTTGTTAAAGTTGGAGAAACCAATGCTCTTGGTGAGTCCTTTATCAACGAGAAATTCCATGGCTTTCCAGATGTCCACGAAATCAACATTTCCAGGAACACCGTTCCTATAGTCATCATACGTTTCTAGTTTGAGTCCTTTCTGAAATAAATAAACTACTGCACAAAGCTGTACAATATCATAAATTATAATAAAAGTAATAAAGAAATTTATTTCAGACATCATAGCTATGTCAGTACAATAGTATAACGTCCTCCAATTGTATATTTTATTTCATAAAGTAATAATAATAATATAAAGATGCAGGCATCTAAAAAGTACCAGGTTTTTCGAAATTCCTATAAATCAATTTTGGGATGTGTGTTGTTTTATAAGACATCATTATTAGATAAACTATTTATATTTAAGAATAATAAGGTCCATAATTAAACTGAAATTTTTTAGACATTGTATAACAGAAAAATCATGCAATATTTGCCTGGACATGGCCCAAGAGTTGATCCGTTTCTAAATTACCAATTTGAGACCTGTAGAGGCACGAGTAGATTCTGACATGTTTGTCCATATGCACGCGCAGCTAGAGTACAGACAGGTCACGACCTTCAAAAGTAATATCCTCCTAATAATTTTTTTTACAAACATTTTTAAAATATCCACCTTGTACGACTGCGGCCAATGTATCATGTACAGGTCTAAGTACTCCAAGCCCAGGTTCTGAAGACTATTCCTTATTTCCACTTCCACTAACTCAGGTCGATTGGAGTAGGCAGGTAGTTTCGATGTAACGAAGATGTCCTCTCTGTACAAACATACAGTATTCACCGGTATTTTAAGAATGATTTTATATCTAGTGTCCTAACTCAGGTGCTGATGATTCTCTTGTTAAAAAGGTTGCAAATAATCTTAGAAAAAAAACATATATCGAGTACTCTATTATGAATCTGTTTATTATTAATAAAATCACCTCTTAATAGCCCCCTCTTTTATCTTATCTGTAAAAGCGGCGCCGATTTTATTCTCATTCCGGTAGGCGGCAGCGCAGTCAAAATGTCTGTATCCGACATCTATCGCGGTCTTCATTATTTCCGTAACTGGTTCCGGCTGAAAATGAAGATACTTTTGGCTGAACACGTTCAGACAGCATCTGTTTTTACCACTAATTACTTCAGTAATTTATATTTTATTATAATTTCGATTTATTTAGATGTGAATCTAATTTTATTTAAAAAAGGTAATAAAAGTTATTTTAAGTAATAATTTTTATAAGTTAAATATGACAAATCAATATATGATAATAAAAATCGTTCAATCTACGAGTGTAAAAATGTAATTTCATTAATTGTTTTGTTATAAACAAGTGTAATACTTCGAATCATTTGAATAAAACACATGCCATAGTTCAAACAAGATCATATAATCTATATATATCTTATAGAATAGTTAAGAAATAAAATTGTAAAAAATAAAACAGTTATTTATTATTTATATCTATTATCTGTTAGTTTCTTAACACGTCAAACAATAATTTAATTACGGATTTGGCTGTTTTTTGTTTAATTGTTATGTTTCACTGAACAATAATTTCACGTTTCTATGGAAAAACACAAAGATTACATTATTACAATAAATTTTCCACTCAATCTTTAATTGGCGATAAAAAGAATAATCGTAATTATCGCATGTAAAAATTAACCAAACACACCACAATAATCAATATACTTTAATGAGGAAAATGTAATGGAACTAACAAGCGTGAATAATAATATATAAAACCTTATACACATAACTATTACCTAGATTCAAAACAAAAAAGTTACCTACCCTGAGATTTAATCTGTGTCAGGTAATTTATGTCACCCTCTATTTGTCTAGGAATTCACATTTTTATAAAACAAAAAGTGAATAGAAAATTACTTTATAATGTTATTTGTATTCGTTGAGCTGAGCGTAACCCAAGCTTTTAACCGTTTGGGAAACTTCGTTTTGAAGCAATATCACATAATAACTACGGTTCTGTAGTTTGAACGAAAATTATCAGACCTGTAGAGCTTGGGAATGGGAATGTTTTTTAAAAAAAGAATTCCGTTCAGAAATGATGGTTAAAAAATGTTTCTCCCATAGACTTAATTTTATTAGAACCTCCGCGCTCTTGCAGATCGTCAAACTAGAAATACGCTTATAAGCAACATCACATAAAATAAAACTAAATAAAAGAAAAAAATAATAAATATAATATTATGTTTTATTTAAAAGGGGAGGGGGCTCGTCACAACTCTCGCAGCGCACGGCGGTTGATCCTAGTTTACATTATTCATTATTTTCAAACAAGTAACATGTAACATAAGTATAATTACTTACAAGCCAAGTTCCGAATCCGATTATAGGGCAGGAATGGCCGTCGTTAAAAGTAACTTGTGGCACTGTTGGCATTTTGTATTAACCTCTCCGCGTGCAGTGATTTATTGCAGAGCTTCTACCAGACTAACATATTATATACGGGTAAGGTATTTGTAATATTTTAATCTGAATAATTTTATCGCTATAGGTAGTTAAACAAAACAATATTTTTATTTAGATTATTTAACACACACATATATAAAGTGACGGTGAGACCGCGATATAAGTGTAAAAAAATGTTTGAAAACAAAAAGCCATTTTGAGTTTCTTACTATGTTTGTATTTTTGTAAGTCGTACCTATTGCTTCCCTCTGTTCCTGTATTTACCTGACGATAACGGTAAAGTAGATTTTTTATTTATCTGTATAGGCACGGAATTGCCCCCGCTAAGTGGAGTAAAAAGTTCCTACTATCCTTTCTCGAAGCGATTTAGGCCATTTTCAAACCTCTGTAACTTCTTCGTAAAAAATCTAAAAATTTTAAACTTTCAGTGACTGAGAGAGTGTTATATAACTAGATATATATCCAAAGCACATTTAACTTGAACCAATAGTTTAGGAGTTAATGTAATTCCTTTACCTATTCCCTTCTGACACTGATTCACTGACTGACTCACCGGTAATAAAAATAGAAGTGGTACTTCCCGTAAATCTGGAGAGCTGTTTTTTTTTATAAAATGAGTTTTTCGTTTCTATTCAAAGAAAAAACTATCAAATCTTTAAAAATGGAGTACTTGATGTAAAATATTATCTTACTAAATGCACAAGTCTCGCAACGTCGTAAAAAGTTATTAAATGAAACTTAGCAAATCCATCCGGATACATCATTTAATTTTAGGATAAAGTATTCTATTCCTTACTTTTGGTATCAAAATATCTAAATGCAAAATTTCATCAATATAGATGATTTAGATGTGAACGGATAACATACAGACAGTTACTTTTGCATTTATAATATATGTCATAAAGTCTTTTGCGTTCATTTGACAAGTCACTCTAATCAGGAAGATGTAAAAAATATAATAATATTGATCATCATCTTCCTGCCCTTATCCCATTTTGGGGTCGGCACAGTATGTTTTTTTCTTCCATACTCTCCTGTTACTCGTCATCTCTGTGCACACTCCCTTCTTCTCCATATCGTCTTTCACGCAATCCATCCATCTTTTCTTCGGCCGTCCTCTACCTGTCCATCCCTCCACTACCATACCTAGCACTCTTTTGGTCACGTGCCTTTCATCCCTCCTCATAATATGCCCATACCATGACAGAGGGCTACCTCTAATTTTTTCTGTCACTGGCGCCACTCCTAAGCTTCCCCTAATATACTCATTTCTTATTCTATTCCTTCTTGTCACCCCACACATCCATCTTAACTACATCTAATCTTACATTCAAACGCTTTTCATCCATCACCTTCATCGCCCAGCACTCAGATCCATACATAACGACAGGTCTAATGATGTTTTTATAAATTCTCCCCTTTAGTTTAAGGGGAATTCGGGCATTACATGTCGTCCCAGTGACTTGTCGCCATTTCATCCATCCCGTGTTGATTCTGTGCTTTACGTCCTGGTCAATATTGCCATCGCTTTGAATCAGAGAACCAAGATAGCGAAGCTCCGAGCAGACTGGTAATGGTACTCTGTCGAACAAAATAGGAACAAAACCGGAGACACCGCCGAAATCGCAGCACATGTGCTCTGTTTTTGTTCTGCTCACTTTCAGGCCGACACTCTCCAGCTTTTGTTGCCATTTTACCAGTCTACTCTGCATCTCAATTCCATCCTCGCCGACAAGAACAATATCATTAGCAAATAGCATGCACCAGGGTGCCTCTTCCTGTATGTCCAATGTCAGAGCATCCATTATCAACAAGAAGAGGTAGAGACTCAGAGCCGACCCTTGATGCAAACCTACTGCCACATTGAACTTGTCGGTGTTTCCAGCGGCCGACCGGACTTGTGTACTAGATCGACTGTACATTGCATGAACCAACTCCACATACTTCCCAGGTATACCCTTCTCTTTCAAAGCCCACCATATCAGATTACGGGGAACCCGGTCGTATGCCTTCTCGAGATCAACGAACACTATGTGCAGTTTCTTACGTCTGTATTTCTCACTCAACTGGCGAAGAGCGAATACACCATCCGTCGTACCCCGACCAGGCATAAAACCGAACTGGTTCTCCGAAACATCACTCTCGTCTCGCATTCTTTTCTCTATCACTTTCTCCCACATTTTCATAGTATGTGACATGAGCTTTATACCCCGATAACTGTTGCAGTCTTGTATATCACCTTTATTTTTATAAATGGGCACTAGGTCACTATTGCACCATTCATCAGGGATCATTTCTTCATGCAACAACTTATTGAAAAATAAAACCCGCCACTTATACCCATATTCATTTAAAACCTTCCATACCTCCACTGGTATCGCATCCGGCCCTACAGCTTTTCCATTCTTCATACCTTGCACAGCCGCTTTCAATTCATCATCGGTCACTTTTTTCACTAATCCTTTATTTACCGGCTGGTTTTACAAAGCTCCAGTCCAATCATTTTCTTCATTCATAAATGTTTCAAAATATACCTTCCATCTCTTTTTTATATCCTCATCTCTCATCAACACCTTTTTTCCAGTATCATCTTTTATGCATTTTACATGTATGAGATCTCTAGCATTCTTCTCCCTACGCTTTGTTATCCGGTAGAGTTCCTTTTGACCTGCAGGAAACTCTAGCGACCTATATAACTCCTCTTGCACTTCAGCTCTAGCAATGGCTACAGCTACTTTCGCTCTCTTCTTACATCTTTTATATAACATTTTCATCTCCTCTTTCATACTTTCATTATCATCCGGTACTTCCTGCCATTGCTTAAAAGAATCTTTCTTCTCTTTCAGAACCTTTTACACATCTCCATTCCACCACCACGTTTCCTTATTTATCACATCTTTTCCTTTCGTTTCACCTAATACATCTGACTTTGACACTTTGCCACAGTTTTTATCCATCCCGCTATTTCGTTCCAACTATCGTTTAAGGATGTCACTCTTTTTTTAAATTTACTGGCACATTCTTCCTTCTCTAACAAATACCATTTTATTTTAGGTGGGGGTCGTTTCTTGAACATATTTGTACGCACTACATGTTTAATTTCCATGATGAGGAGCCTATGCTGTGAGACTACACTTTCGCCCGGCACCTCGTACCTTGCAGTTTTTGACGCAATTGATTTTATTTCTTCTTATTAAGAAATAATCAATCTGCGTCTTATGGCGGCCACTTTTGTATGTAATTAGGTGTTCTTCCCTCTTTTTGAACCAAGTGTTGGATATAGCCAAATCGAAGGCTAGCGCGGCCTCCAGCAAGGCCTCACCCTCGTCATTACGGTGACCGAAACCCCAACCACCATGTACTCTTTCATAACCATCATTCATACATCCCACATGCCCAATAAAATCACCCCCAACATATATCTGCTCATTGTCCGGAACATCCATCATCACAGAATCAAAATCGTCCCAAAACTTCTCTTTCATCCTATCATCACATCCGGTGTGAGGAGCATACACACTTAATACATTAATGATTAAATCTTCAAAAATAATTTTTACAGCAATGATTCTATCACTCACCCTGTTCACCCCCGTCACACACTCGTTGAATTTCTCATCAAGCATAATTCCAACACCATTCCTTTTTCCATCATTCCCGCAATAATAAAACTTGTATCCCTCACCAATCTCTCTCGCTTTTGATCCCTTCCATTTCGTTTCCTGTAAACATGATACCTTTATTCGTCTTCTCTTCAACAGATCCGCAATTTCTCTTCCTCTTCCAGTCATCGTACCAACATTCCCACTTCCAAATCTCAGTTTTACATCTCTTTATTCCCGGGCTAGATTCTCGCGTGGCACCGGTATTACCATACTGCTTTAAATATTTGGCTTTGTTTTACGGCCGGCCGCCTGCCTGACGCCAACCCTCCTTGGGAAAAAGAATTAAATTAAATTACAAATAAATATACAACATAAATAACATAACAATTACAAAAAATTTAATAACAATAACAACAATAATAAATTAAATATTTTCAATACATTCAATAATAACAATTAAACAATTACAAAAGATGTAAATAACAATTACCAATATAAATATTACAATTAATTCAATTCAATTCAATAATAGTAATTAAAATTAATAATAATAATAATAATAATAATTTATTAATTTTCAGGACCAGCCCATTTAGTGTTAGTAACAATATTTCTTATTAACTAGTGTTAGTACCATCAAAAAGTTACAAATTATAAAATCTTTTTCTTGTGTAACTATAACATTGTACCACGGTTTGGTCCGTTGTGCAACCGAATCCACCGATGCATCAGGGGCGAATCCCACCGATCAACAAACACATTCAGCATTCTGGTGGAGGCACTGCGGAGTCGGGTTAACATGGAGGCACACCGTTTTCTCATAATAGCATAAAAGTCATCCGTGTGCGCCTCCGCAAATATGCCTGAGGCACTGCACTGCCGCGGCAGCCCCATCAAAACCCTGAATGCGTCGTTATACTTAAATTAAATATTGTCGTTATAATTAAAATTAACATTGAGGCTTTAATATTGTCAAAAATGATTCATAAATATTGAATTATTATTTAAACTGAATTCGATACACAGAGAATTTAGTAAATATTATTTTAATTTATTTTGTTATAAACGATTTTGAGACCTTCATATTGTCTTTTCTGAAAAACTTTCTTCTTTCCCATTTCTCTTACGGTCTTTAAGTTATTTCCAATTAATCTCTTCCAATTAATATGGTTTGCCAAAATTGATAAAATATCGTCAATAGATAAAGCGACCTCTTCTGTGATGTTGACAATCTTAGATATGGCAGCGCGGGATTCAGATGACAATTTTAAAACCATTATTTTGTATTGTTCAACGTCGATATCCACTTCTGTTGGTTTTGACTGCAGCCAATCGTAGTTTGACGTCCGATTCAATCTCCGAGAAGCAATCGGTGAAGTCTTTGATATGTAATTGTACCATATAAAATATAATAGACAGTTACTCAAGATGGACACTAGATGGAGGATAGGACACTATTCACAATCTTTGTATAATTATATTGTATAACATAATAAAAGGTTTAACTTAAGTTTAATGTAGTTCGTTTATAAAATATTTGAAGAAGTCATCAAATATCATTATCGTTATTATTATTATCACTAAACACTCACATAAGCCGAGAACAATGTTATAAAATTATGTGTGAGTATATTGTATCTCACAGCTGATAGTCAATAAATTAACAACATTGTAACAGTCTTAATATAAGGAATTATTCGTCAAATTATATTGCACAGTACCGATGGTGACAGCAATTCACTAATAGTCTTAAATAACACTTAATTGCAGTACTTTTACTGTTATTTATTTACAAAAATACTAAGAGGTCAAAAAAAAATGAGGTCAGATGTCAACGACAGTTACGTATATTGATATAGTTACAATAAAATGTTGTTAGTAAACTAACAAGGTAATTATACCAAAGTGGTTGGATAAGTGCACCCATACTCGTAGATGGGTGTACTGAATTAACAGACTTCATTTAGATTTCATTTCATAACTTTTTACGACGTTGCGAGTCTTGAGTATTTTTTTAATATTTTATGTTAATGATGGAATTTTTTTTTTCTTTCTCTATTGTTTTTAAGCAAGTAATCTCAAAACTGTTATTACACCTATCCCCCGATTTACACGGTACACTTGATTTAAACGTTTTCGCTTTTACATTTTTATTTCTGTGTACACCTAAAAATATTGAAATAAATCACAACTGTTAAATAGCAAAATTATGCATTTTCTGCAAGCTTTTCAATTCACACGGTTTTGACTTGAAAAATTTTAATTTTTGATTTACACGTTTTTCTCAGGAACGTATCTACCGTGTAAATCGGGGGATAGATGTATTTATATAAATATACGACTTTTTAAACGATAAAGTATTTTAGGTTGGGAATAAATGAAAAAAACCTTTAAGTTATATTTGATATATTTATTATATATTTAATAACTTTATTAATGTGGGGTTCTTATAAAATTTAATATTCGTCGTGAAATGGGTACTCAGGATGATGACCGCTGGAAAAAAGATAATTTACCATTTATCATCAGGTTTGGAGCTAACATAATATATTTAATTAATTCATAATATGCAGTACTATTTATAAATCACTCATAAAAGCGTTTTTCTCTTATTGCTGGATCAATATGTTTTGTTAGAGATTTCATAATTAAATAATTAATACAATACTCACTCAGACATAGTACAAGATCTAAAATTGCATTCCATATCAAAAATCTGTTTCATTTCGTGGGGTGCGAGTTCAAAGTCGAAAACCGAGAAGTTATTCTCGAGACGACTGTGCACCGACGTCTTTGGTATCGCAATATTGCCACGCTGTGTGGCAAATCTGTTCGACATTTAATCAATTATATTTCATAGGATGTTTACTTTATTAGTATTAGCAGTGCCACATAGAATTTAAGACTTTAAATAGGTGTTATGCGAAAATCCTTCTTCCTTGATAATCTTTGTTTGATATTGGGATCGACTAATAATTAATATTGATATTTCATAGATTTAAAGCAGGTTATTTTATGTTTGTTAACTTTTTAGCATATTACAATGTTGCAATGCAGAATACAATAAATATTGGATTAATGGAAATCGATGTATATTTTAAAAATATTACCTGATAAGTATTTGCGCCACGCTTTTGCCATGTTTTTCAGCGATGGGTTTGAGTCTGGCATCTGTAAGTAGGTGTGGTTCGGTAGGCTTGGCCCAAGGTCGGCCAGGACTGCCCAGGTTGGCGTAGGCGACGATTCGAATGCGCATGGAATCGCAATAGTCGATGAGTTTCAAATTGTTTAGATATGGCGTTACTTCAATCTAATTGGAATAATTAAAGACTTGTAAGAGTTATTTAGAAATAAATTAGGATCTCGGTTTAGAATCAGACATGTCAGATCAGTTGCATTGTTCCAAATAGGAGGATGGAGGAAACGCTCGAGAATTTCAATGGATGCTCATCAAATATGTGTAAGGGTATCATTTGGAAGTTAATATATTTTGGTCCAACCAATATTATACCTGTAATACAGCTGGTTTGATTCGCGCCACTTCTAACACGCGGCCGATCTGTCGTTTATTAAAGTTAGAGAGACCAATGGTCTTGGTGAGTCCTTTATCAACGAGGGTCTCCATCACTTTCCACGTATCAACATAATCAACACAGACAGGCTTGGACTTTTCGGGGCCTACTTCCAGTGGATCGAAACCTTCCTGTTGAAATATAAATTCAAGGAATTTATATAATTTATTTCGAAATTTATATATGTCCCGACAGACGATAGTGGGTGCAATTTCATTTAGTATACAGGGTGTGAAATAACATTTATTATTATAAAAATGTAGGTTTAAAATCATTTAACCAAAGTTATGATCTGTCTAAAGTTATCCAATTAAAAGAACAAAAATCTAATACACCCACCTCATAGGTCTGTGGCCAGTGTATCAAGTACTGGTCGACGTAATCCAATCGAAGGTTTTTAAGAGTGACTCGTATTGCAGGCTCGACTAAATCTGGTTGGTTGGAAGTGCACTTAACTTTTGATACAATGAACATTTCCTCTCTGAAAATTATAAATATATCATGGCTACTGAATGATGAATCCGTGGCTTATTGTTCACTGGGATTTCAGAAGCAATTCCCCTTTCGGTTGGTAAGTTCTAATTCGTTAAGTTCAGATAAATCGGTGTCATGACTGGAGACGAAGCAATCAAATTTTTTAATGCAAACTTTTGATGGAATATATCAATAAATGTATTAAAAATTATGAGTGCATTTTCATAACTAGTATTAATTATCTATGTAATATCAAAA
Source organism: Melinaea marsaeus rileyi (assembly GCA_918358865.1). NCBI lineage: Eukaryota > Metazoa > Arthropoda > Insecta > Lepidoptera > Nymphalidae > Melinaea > Melinaea marsaeus. Next base: position 15,187,568 of record OU911085.1, read on the forward strand.
TGATTGGTTAAAAAAACTACATCATATCAAATTCGTCAAACAACTAAATCAGTCAGAATTTAAGGTTATGTTTCAGTTTAAGATCGTAATATCAACTAATACATTTAGAGAGATTTGTATAATCAGTTCAATAGTATTGGAAATATTGTGTATTTTAAAATTATTTACAAACCTTTTAACAACTCCTTCTTCAAACAAGGCTGCCAAAGTATCTCCGATCTCTTTCTCATTATTGTATTTGTGTGCACAGTCCAAATGTCTGTATCCAACTCTGATTGCTTCTCTTATTACGCGGTCTACGTCTTTTGGCCAGATCTGGAAGTAGTCGTAGAAAATACATAATATATTGCGTCTATAAACATAGATATAAGTATAGTATAGTACTTTATGTGGGTGGATAACCACAAAATGTGATACTTCTTCTAATATTCTTCCATACCAATTTAAAAATCTATTAGCATGGTCAGGTTCAATTATCAAATGGACTGGAGGAAGGGCAGTGGTGGCAATAACCTAATTCGGTTTTCTCACATCTCTTTCAATCCCGACAAAACTTTAAATTTAAATAACTTACCATCCATGTTCCTAATCCAATTCTTGGGCTTTTGACACCGTTATAAAAAACCATCTCTGGAACTTTCGCCATCTTATTTCAACTTTACCGTATCGGATTTATTTTCCAACTAAAGACGATTTCTTGAGTTTCAGGTCTTCACATTCACCTGATTAGATAACAGATAGCGAGGACTTATGTTTGTTTGCTGTAGTTGGATTGCAAGTAAATATAGAATTAAAACTATTATAATACTATAATATTATAAAAATTATATTGACGTAATATAATTTTTATTTTATATTTTATTAACAAAAAATATTGGATATATAAAATAAGATCGAAAAAGATTATAAAAAATATAATAACACCTTATAACGCAATATATTTACACAAATGTATATGACGTGTTTATGTTTATACACACATGTAATGTGTATACACAATACACACATGTAGTGGCATGCTCATATATTGTCTGTAGGAGACTATATGTATGACTGTATAATCGTTTCAAATGCACGAAAATAATACATGACACTGCTTCTTTAGATCCCTTTTGTAAGGTAGCATGAGGAGACATTAAAATACAAAATAGATAATATTGATAGACACGTAAAATAATTGAAACCACGTAGAAGATATTCAAGGAAGTATTTTGCCTTGTGACAGAGGCGGTTTTAATTATGTCGCAGTAGTGTTAGGGAGCGCTGAGCAATTTTAAAAACCTCCATAGTAATATCTGTACTATTCCATTTGACAGCTCGCTTATTAGACTATTATATTAAAATTATTATATTTAGTTCATAAACATTTATCTAATACTTACGTATGAAATGTTGCTCAATGCTTTGACGTTTCAGATAAAAAATAACACACAAACACTTGTTTTACACTTCCAAGAGAACGGAGAAAATTACGATTCCTCGGACGCACTAGTATTAAATGAAATAACTAATAATTATTATGACATATGATAAAAACTAATAATTGCCTTTAATGCATGTGTCATAGAAGAGTCAAAGATTAACATATATATTGTTAACTAAGTTTTACCCGCGACACCACGCGCGCTGATAACAGAATTGATTAATAATTAATCAGATTAAATAAATAAAGATAAAAACATTATTGAACATAAGGAAATAATAGCATTAAAAACGCGCATACTGCATATTTATAGTAATTGTCTTATTTTATTATATTGTTATGTCGTTAAACACACTGCATTAAAGTAACCTCAAATTTACAAGATACACAATTCAATCAATAAATATAAAGCCAAGAGGATTATACACTAGGTATTATATGAGGATTTAGACTTATACATATATCTCAGGCCGCCTCAAGACCTATACAAGAGAATTAATTTCCATAGACTATATAAATAAAACAAAGAGAAATTAACACTTAAACTAATCATTACTTAAATTAATGATTAATATTGTGCAAAACTCACCCCTGGACTTAACAATAAAGTGACACCAAAAAAAAAATAAAAAAATACTGTCTCAAAGCGTTCACAACTGTGAAATGTTATCAAGTACTTAATGTCGGCAAATGGATATTTTTAACTCGTTACTAGTACACGACCGCTCACATTAATATCTCTCTTAAAACAATGATAACCCAGTAGTCAGTACCTTAAGTACGACAATAAATGTTAAAGTTAAATTACTAAGTATTGCTTATCGAATTGATTGCGATGGTTCTAGTTGTTCGTACATTGCTCACTAAATATATTGACGTTTGTGAAACAGTGATTACAATAAAAATAAAATAAAAAAACCCGGCTGAGTTTGTTGTGTGGTTCTTCTCAGACCAGGGCGTGTGGAACCCTCGTAGCCTTATTTTAAATTGTAGAGTGTCATTACACAAGTGCTTATTTTGATACGTACGATATCAAAATAGGCCCTCCTGTCACTTCCATTTGACGTACACAAGTGATTACTAGTATGGATTCAAAGTGGAAAATATATAGAAAAATAATAATAAATATAAACTATATAATAAACATAAGTTAATTTCATAAGTCTTATCACTCTATATTAAGATGTAAAAAAAGTAATATTTATATAGTTACAATAAAATGTTGTTAGTAAAATAAAAGGGTGTCCATTATACCAGAGGTTTTCGATAGCTGCTTCCACAGTTTAACAGAATTACCCGCCTCGGTTTACATTTCATTTCATAACTTTTTACGAAATTGCGAGTCTTGGGCATTTTTACTATTTTATGTTTTTGATGAGTGTTTCAGTCACTTCTTTAAATTAACTTTCTATTATACTTCCCATCTTCAGGTTTGGTAAAACATAACACCATTAAATTGAGTGTCATTTTCAAATTGTGTTATATTGTGTTGTATCACTGATTCTATCTTTTTTATTAAATCGTAGTTATTAAGAAGCAACAGAGTTTTGTAAACCAAACATGCATTTGAATGACTTAACTGTTAAGCGTCTAATATGGACTAATATGGATGGTTAATATAATTTGAATGATTTAACTGTTAAGCATCTAATATGGACAATGATTACCGGGTTGAGGCCTCGTATGCTAACCTCGAGTATATAAGGGGATAAGTATGTACTCGTAAAATATATAAGCGGTAAGTGTATAAGCGGTCAGTATATAAGTATATTGTATCTCACAGCTGATAGTCAATAAATTAACAACATTGTAAGAGTCTTAATATAACCAATTATTCGTCAAATTATATTGCACAGTACCGATGGTGACAGCAATTCACTAATAGTCTTAAATAACACTTAATTGCAGCACTTTTACTATTATTTATTTACAAAAATACTAAAAGGTAAAAAAAAAATGAGGTCAGATGTCAACGACAGTTACGTATATTGATATAGTTACAATAAAATGTTGTTAGTAAACTAACAAGGTAATTATACCAAAGTGGTTGGATAAGTGCACCCATACTCGTAGATGGGTGTACTGAATTAACAGACTTCATTTAGATTTCATTTCATAACTTTTTACGACGTTGCGAGTCTTGAGTATTTTTTTAATATTTTATGTTAATGATGGAATTTTTTTTTTCTTTCTCTATTGTTTTTAAGCAAGTAATCTCAAAACTGTTATTACACCTATCCCCCGATTTACACGGTACACTTGATTTAAACGTTTTCGCTTTTACATTTTTATTTCTGTGTACACCTAAAAATATTGAAATAAATCACAACTGTTAAATAGCAAAATTATGCATTTTCTGCAAGCTTTTCAATTCACACGGTTTTGACTTGAAAAATTTTAATTTTTGATTTACACATTTTTCTCAGGAACGTATCTACCGTGTAAATCGGGGGATAGATGTATTTATATAAATATACGACTTTTTAAACGATAAAGTATTTTAGGTTGGGAATAAATGAAAAAAACCTTTAAGTTATATTTGATATATTTATTATATATTTAATAACTTTATTAATGTGGGGTTCTTATAAAATTTAATATTCGTCGTGAAATGGGTACTCAGGATGATGACCGCTGGAAAAAAGATAATTTACCATTTATCATCAGGTTTGGAGCTAACATAATATATTTAATTAATTCATAATATGCAGTACTATTTATAAATCACTCATAAAAGCGTTTTTCTCTTATTGCTGGATCAATATGTTTTGTTAGAGATTTCATAATTAAATAATTAATACAATACTCACTCAGACATAGTACAAGATCTAAAATTGCATTCCATATCAAAAATCTGTTTCATTTCGTGGGGTGCGAGTTCAAAGTCGAAAACCGAGAAGTTATTCTCGAGACGACTGTGCACCGACGTCTTTGGTATCGCAATATTGCCACGCTGTGTGGCAAATCTGTTCGACATTTAATCAATTATATTTCATAGGATGTTTACTTTATTAGTATTAGCAGTGCCACATAGAATTTAAGACTTTAAATAGGTGTTATGCGAAAATCCTTCTTCCTTGATAATCTTTGTTTGATATTGGGATCGACTAATAATTAATATTGATATTTCATAGATTTAAAGCAGGTTATTTTATGTTTGTTAACTTTTTAGCATATTACAATGTTGCAATGCAGAATACAATAAATATTGGATTAATGGAAATCGATGTATATTTTAAAAATATTACCTGATAAGTATTTGCGCCACGCTTTTGCCATGTTTTTCAGCGATGGGTTTGAGTCTGGCATCTGTAAGTAGGTGTGGTTCGGTAGGCTTGGCCCAAGGTCGGCCAGGACTGCCCAGGTTGGCGTAGGCGACGATTCGAATGCGCATGGAATCGCAATAGTCGATGAGTTTCAAATTGTTTAGATACGGCGTTACTTCGATCTAATTGGAATAATTAAAGACTTGTAAAAGTTATTTAGAAATAAATTAGGATCTCGGTTTAGAATCAGACATGTCAGATCAGTTGCATTCTTCCAAATAGGAGGATGGAGGAAACGATCGAGAAATTCAATGGATGCTCATCAAATATGTGTAAGGGTATCATTTGAAAGTTATTATATTTTGGTCCAACAATATTATACCTGTAATACAGCTGGTTTGATTCGCGCCACTTCTAACACGCGGCCGATCTGTCGTTTATTAAAGTTAGAGAGACCAATGGTCTTGGTGAGTCCTTTATCAACGAGGGTCTCCATCACTTTCCATGTATCAACATAATCAACACAGACAGGCTTGGACTTTTCGGGGCCTACTTCCAGTGGATCGAAACCTTCCTGGGGAAATATAAATTCAAGGAATCTATATAATTTATCTCGAAATTTATTGTGACCCGACAGACGTTAGTGGGTGCAATTTCATTTAGTATACAGGGAGATGTGAAATAAATTATTATAAAAATGTAGGTTTAAAATCAGTTAACCAAAGTTATGATCTGTCTAAAGTTATCCAATTAAAAGAACAAAAATCTAATACACCCACCTCATAGGTCTGTGGCCAGTGTATTAAGTACTGGTCGACGTAATCCAATCGAAGGTTCTTAAGAGTGACTCGTATTGCAGGCTCGACTAAATCTGGATGGTTGGAAGTGCACTTAACTTTTGATACAATGAACATTTCCTCTCTGAAAATTATAAATATATCATGGCTACTGAATGATGAATCCGTGACTTATTGTTCACTGGGATTTCGGAAGCAATTTGCTGTTCGGTTGGTAAGTTCAGATAAATCGATGTCGTGACCGGAGACGAAACAATAAAATTTTTTTATGCAAACTTTTGATGGAACATTTCAAAAAATGTATTAAAAATTATGAGTGCATTTTCATAACTAGTATTAATTATCTATGTAATATCAAAATGATTGGTTAAAAAAACTACATCATATCAAATTCGTCAAATTACTAAATCAGTCAGAATTTAAAGTTATGCTTCAGTTTAAGATCGTAATATCAACTAATTCATTTAGAGAGATTTGTATAATCAGTTCAATAGTTTTGGAAATATTGTGTATTTTTAAATTATTTACAAACCTTTTAACAACTCCTTCTTCAAACAAGGCTGCCAAAGTATCTCCAATCTCTTTCTCATTATTGTATTTGTGTGCACAGTCCAAATGTCTGTATCCAACTCTGATTGCTTCTCTTATTACGCGGTCTACGTCTTTTGGCCAGATCTGGAAGGACGGTCGTAGAAAATACATATTGTATTGCGTCTATAAACATAGATATAAGTATAGTATAGTACTTTATGTGGGTGGATATCCACAAAATCATGTGATACTTCTTCTAATATTCCTCCATACCAATTTAAAAATCTATTAGCATGGTCAGGAGCAATCAACTGGACTGGAGGAAGGGCAGTGGGATACAATAACCTAATTCGGTTTTATCAGATCTCTTTCAATCTCGACAAAACTTTAAATTTAAATAACTTACCATCCATGTTCCTAACCCAATTCTTGGGCTTTTGACACCGTTATAAAAAACCATCTCTGGAACTTTCGCCATCTTATTTCAACTTTACCGTATCGGATTTGTTTTTCAACTAAAGACGATTTCTTGAGTTTCAGGTCACACATTCACCTGATTAGATAACAGACTTATATTTGTTTGCTGTAGTTGCATTGCAAGTAAATATAGGATTAAAACTATTATACTATTATAAAAATTATATTACATAATTATTAACAAAAAGTATTGGATATATAAAGTAAGATTGAAAAAGATTATAAAAAATATAGTAACACCTTATAACGCAATATATTTACACAAATGTATATGACGTGTTTATGTTTATACACACATGTAATGTGTATACACAATACACACATGTAGTGGCATGCTCATATATTGTCTGTAGGAGACTATATGTATGACTGTATAATCGTTTCAAATGCAAGAAAATAAAAACACGACACGCTTCTATAGATCCCTTTTGTAAGGTAGCACGAGGAGACATTAAAATACAAATTAGATAATATTGATAGACACGTAAAATAATTGAAACCACGTAGAATATATTCAAGGAAGTATTTTGCCTTGTGACAGAGGCGGTTTTAATTATGCCGCAGTAGTGTTACGGAGCGCTGAGCAATTTAAAAAATCTCCATAGTAATATCTGTACTATTCCATTTGACAGCTAACTTATTAGACTATTATATTAAAATTATTATATTTAGTTCATAAATATTAATACTTACATATGAAATGCTTCTTAATGTTTTGATCAAAAACAACACAAAAACACTTGTTTTACACTGCCAAGAGAACGGAGAAAATTACGATTCCTCGGACGCACTAGTATTAAATAAAATAGCTAATAATTATTATGACATATGATAAATACTAATAATTGCCTTTAATGCATGTGTCATAGAAGAGTCAAAGATTAACATATATATTGTTAACTAAGTTTTACCCGCGACACCACGCGCGCTGATAACAGAATTAATTAATAATTATTAATTAATCAGATTAAATAAATAAAGATAAAAACATGATTAAAACGAGCATATTGTAATTTTAAAAGACATTCCTTCAACATATATAGTAATGGTCTAATTTTATTATATTTTTAAGTCGTTAAACACACTGCAATTAAAGTAATCTCAAACCAAATTTACAAGATACACAATTCAACCAATAAGTATTAAGCCAAGAGGGTTATACACTAGGTATTATATGAGGATTTAGACTTCTACATACATCTCAGGCTGCCTCAAGACCTATACAAGAAAATGGGTTTCCATAGACTATATTAATAAAACAAAGGGAAATTAACACTTAAATTAATCATTACTTAAATTAATGATTAATATTGTGCAAAACTTACCCCTGGACTTAACAATAAAGTGACACCAAAAAAAAAAAAAAAGAAATACTGTCTCAAAGCGTTCACAACAGCGGAATGTTATCAAGTACTTAATGTCGGCAAACGGATATTTTTAACTCGGTACTGTACAGTATGACACTGTTAAAATTAAATTAGCAAGTATAACTTATCGAATTCATTGCGATGGTTCTAATTGTTCGTACATTGCTCACTAAATATAATGAAGTTTGTGACACAGTGATCACGTTCTAACAAATAAATAAAAAAACCCGGCTGAGTTTGTTGTGTGGTTCTTTTCAGACCAGGGCGTGTGGAACCCTCGTAGCCTTATTTTAAATTGTAGAGTGTCATTACACAAGTGCTTATTTTGATACGTACGATATCAAAATAGGTCCTCCTGTCACTTCCATTTGACGTACACAAGTAATTACTGGTATGGATTCAAAGTGGAAAATATATAGAAAAATAATAATAAATATAAACTATATAATAAACATAAGTTAATTTCATAAGTCTTATCACTCTATATTAAGATGTAAAAAAAATATATTTATATAGTTACAATAAAATGTTGTTAGTAAAATAAAAGGGTGTCCATTATACCAGAGGTTTTCGATAGCTGCTCCCATAGTTTAACATATTTACCCACCTTGGTTTACATCTGATTTCATAACTTTTTACGAAATTGCGAGTCTTGGGCATTTTTACTATTTTATGTTTTTGATGAGTGTTTCAGTCACTTCTTTAAATTAACTTTCTATTATACTTCCCATCTTCAGGTCTGGTAAAACATAACACCATTAAATTGAGTGTCATTTTCAAATTGTGTTATATTGTGTTGTATCACTGATTCTATCTTGTTGATTTAAATCATAGTTATTGAGAAGCAACAGGGTTTTGTAAACCAAACATGCATTTAATATAATTTGAATGATTTAACTGTTAAGCATCTAATATGGACAATGATTACCAGGTTGAGGCCGCGTATGTTAACCTCGAGTATATAAGGGGATAAGTATTTACTCGTAAAATATATAAGCGGTAAGTATATAAGCGGTCAGTATATAAGTGGCAAGTATATAAGAAGTATATAGGGGGTAAGTATATAAAGGTAAGTGTATAAGCGATTTGTATATAAGCATATAAGCGTGAATATAAGTTCAAGTATAAAAGTGGTTAGTATATAAGCGTAAGTATATAAGCGGTAAGTATATAAGCGGGGCAATTTACTACGTTGCTTTATTTGTTATCTTCAAAACCGAAGACAAGCCATGAAAGTTGTTTGTCTTTTGTCCTAGTCATTTCCGGAATGCCTCATGGTGCCAACATGGGTCTTCTTCTTTTAAATTTATTTATGAATTGCATAAATCTTGTTTTTAAATAATTAGAAAGATTCTTGTATACGGATGATATTATAATTTTAAAATTAAATTAAAACATAAAATATTATTTTTGTCATAAATTAAACCTCAAGAAATGTAATTTCATAATTTTTTTCATAAATGTGAACCCACAAAACATGAATGTCGTTTTAACAATATAATATTGAAAAAGAATACTATGATGATGAACCGGGGAGTTGTCCATGATGAAAAACTTTAACAAGATTTTATTTTTACCTTGTATTTCTCCGTCTCATGGAAGTCTTCTCCAATTTTGTGAAACTATAACCATAACTCTAATTTAATAGATATTACGGTAATGATGAATTAAACTAGGTTTCTTATAGCGTCAAAAAATGTTACTAGGTTTAGTTCTTAGTTTTAATTTTAATTTTATGGGTGCTATTACGTTCAAGGGTAGAAAATATTAGTTATCTTAATAAATTGTTTGCTTTGCAATATATACTGCGACTTAAATGAAAATAAGTAACAATCTTACTTATTCTTACAAAAAAGAAAATACTAAAAGGTATGTGAAATTTGATAAATGCATAATGTCTGGTTTAAAAATAAAACAAATTAGATAGACATTTGCTCAATCATTTATAAAATTTCAAATGTAAGAAATTAAATATAAAAAATTATGTTTATCCGTGCTTTTTGAAGTGTTATTTACTACAAATGGATTATAATAACGAATGTTATTGAGATATTGATTTATATTAATTTCCTAAGTCATCTAACAGCATTTATATATTTTTACGTATTAGTTTTACAGCGGTGAACATTATTGAACATAAATTTACATTATTATAATTTATATTTTAGTATTCGTCGTTAAACGGGTGCTCTGGATGATGAACACTGAAAGTAAAAATAATAGGCTTTATTTTATCTTTATCATATAACATTATTTTAGAAATATATCTGATTCAATCCAATCCAATCCAACCCAACCCAATACAATCTAGTCCAATCCAATCCAATACAGTACAATCCAATCCTATACAATCCAATCCAATCCAATCCAATCCAATCCAATCCAATCCAATCAAATCAAATCAAATCAAATCAAATCAAATCAAATCAAATCAAATCAAATCAAATCAAATCAAATCAAATCAAATCAAATCAAATCAAATCAAATCAAATCAAATCAAATCAAATCAAATCAAATCAAATCAAATCAAATCAAATCAAATCAAATCAAATCAAATCAAATCAAATCAAATCAAATCAAATCAAATCAAATCAAATCAAATCAAATCAAATCAAATCAAATCAAATCAAATCAAATCAAATCAAATCAAATCAAATCAAATCAAATCAAATCAAATCAAATCAAATCAAATCAAATCAAATCAAATCAAATCAAATCAAATCAAATCAAATCAAATCAAATCAAATCAAATCAAATCAAATCAAATCAAATCAAATCAAATCAAATCAAATCAAATCAAATCAAATCAAATCAAATCAAATCAAATCAAATCAAATCAAATCAAATCAAATCAAATCAAATCAAATCAAATCAAATCAAATCAAATCAAATCAAATCAAATCAAATCAAATCAAATCAAATCAAATCAAATCAAATCAAATCAAATCAAATCAAATCAAATCAAATCAAATCAAATCAAATCAAATCAAATCAAATCAAATCAAATCAAATCAAATCAAATCAAATCAAATCAAATCAAATCAAATCAAATCAAATCAAATCAAATCAAATCAAATCAAATCAAATCAAATCAAATCAAATCAAATCAAATCAAATCAAATCAAATCAAATCCAATCCAATCCAATCCAATCCAATCCAATCCAATCCAAACAATATAATCCAATATAATCTAATCTAGATCGCAAATACTTCAAAATACTTACTCGCCCAAATTACAATATCTAAAATTGCATTCTAGTGCACCCATAGTTTTCATATCCTCCGGGGATAGCTTGAAATCGAATACATTGATGTTTTCTTCTATTTGGTATTTAATCGCCGATTTCGGGATAACTATCAATCCTCGTTCTATTGCGTATCTGATAAAGTATTTATTTAAACTACCTCATATCAATAATAACACAGGCAGACAAAAAAAAAAATGTCATGAACCAGAGGGGAGACCCCATTATTCTTAGGTTTTTGGGATCGCTGAAACCGAATATGACAATAACAACTAATTTTAAATGCCCGTTTTCCCGCTAGCACCCCCTTACTACCTCTTAAGGGGTGAAAATTGAAATTTTTGTATAAAATCAAGATAGATGTGTATTTCTATGTTTTTTGGGATGCTGAAACCGAAAATGATAGCTAAAAATAAATTCATGACCACTATCACCCCTACCATCCCTTACAGGGGGTGAAAATTGAAATTTTTGTATAAAATCAAGATAGATGTGTATTTCTACGTTTTTTGGGATGCTGAAACCGAAAATGATAACTAAAAATAAATTCATGACCACTATCACCCCCTACCACCCCTTACAGGGGGTGAAAATTTCATTTTTTCTATAAAATGAAGATAGATGTGTATTTCTACGTTTTTTGGGATGCTGGAACCGAAAATGATTACTAAAAATAAATTCATGACCACTATCACCCCCTTACCACCCCATACAGGGGGTGAAAATTTAAATTTTTCTATAAAGTCAAGATAGATGTGTATTTCTATATTTTTTAGGATGCTGGAACCGAAAATCATTACTAAAAATAAATTTAAGACCTCTATCACCCATTAACATCCCTCACCTACCCACCCTTACGGGGGGTGAAAATTTCAATTTTTATATAAAATCAAGCTGGATGTGAATTTCTATGTTTTTCAAGATGCTGAGAGAAAAAATGATTATAAAGTATATGGTAACCTTATTGTATGCATATATTTGTTATTATGATGCTAAGACTGAATCATGATTTTTGTCCTATTCTTAACAAGTTTTTTCATTTTTTGTTTTTTTTTGTTTTCTATTTAATTCTACTTATACTGTTATCCCCCGACTTATATGCCCCGAAAATAGAAGGAACTATTTTCCTGACAAGGGGACTCACTTTAATCCAGCACACCAAAGGGGAACAGAAATCTACTACGTCCACGCCGTTGTTCCTGGGTTACGCTAAGAGTAGAATTAAATCATAAATATATATCAGATACTTCTGATCGATAAAGCATTTGAATTTCTAATATAAGAGCTAAGAGTAACCTCAAACTAGTTTGATAAACATGTCATTTACTGTAAATCGTTAAAATTTCTACATACATCTTGATTTTATACAAAATTGAAACTACCCCCCCGTTAGGGGTGGTTAGGGGGTGGTATTGAGTAAAAGAGGTATCAAATTCACTTTTGGTTGTCATTTTCGGTTTCATCATACCAAAAAACATAGAAATATACATTCATCTTTATTTTATACCAAAATGGAAAACTTCACTCCCCATAAGGGGTAGTAAGAAAGTGTTAATGGGTTATGGAGGTCTTGAATTAATTTTTAGTTATCATTTTCGGTTTCAGCATCACAAAAAACGTAGAAATACACATCTGTCTTGATTTTATAGAAAAAATTGAAATTTTCACCCCCTGTAAGGGATGGTAGGGGGTGATAGTGGTCATGAATTTATTTTTAGTTATCATTTTCGGTTTCAGCATCCCAAAAAACATTTAAATACACATCTATCTTGATTTTATACAAAAATTTCAATTTTCACCCCTTAAGAGGTTGTAAGGGGGTGCTAGCGGGAAAACGGGCATTTAAAATTAGTTTTTATTGTCATATTCGGTTTCAGCGATCCCAAAAACCTAAGAATAATGGGGTCTCCCCTCTGGTTCATGACTTTTTTTTTTTTTGTGTGCCTGTGTAATTAATTATTAAAATAAATAGCGCTGATTCATTCAACTCAAAGATGCTGTTAACAAATTTAATTTTGATCTTATTTATTCAGGATTTCTTTTGTTCAATGCGGAGAATATATTTTTTAGAAAGAAGCATTTGAACAATCATATCGTTTCTATTATCATTTAAATCGTAAATACGAACCAAGATAAAACATTGATATATTGCAGTGAAAATCTGACCAAATTTCTGTTTACTTCTATATGACTTTGTATATCTTACCTTATAAGCACTTGAACCAAGCTCTTGCCGTATTTATCAGCGATAGGCTTGATTCTTTTATCTTCAAATAGCACCGGGTCGGTTGGTTTAGCCCAGGGCCTCTCCGGTGATCCCAAGGGAGCGCAAGCGGTGACTCGGATACCAAGAGAGGTGCAGTAGTCGATAAGCTTGACTTGATTGAGGTAAGGATGGACTTCGATCTGTTTGTAAATATAGGAAGATGTTGGTGAGGTCTTCCTAAAACTTTGTCGACAAAAGTGTGTGATTTTTTGTAGTTTATTTGATAAATATTTAAAAATGTATGTTCTTTATTATGTTCATTAATGTATCCTTAATTTTTAATTAACAAGTTTATATAATTATCTGTACAGTACTGGTGTATGCAGGCGCGTATCCAGGGAGGGGAGAGGTAAAGGTGCTTTTGCCAGATGCTGAATCTTGAGTCCTCCTCTTGGGAGCTCTAGGTTATATGACATTGAGCAGGACCAATGTATATATTTTTATATCACGTATGAACTATGAGTTGCTTTCCACAAATACGATTTCGGTATGAAATTTGACAAAACAATCTATAAATGATTGTCATTTTTCAGCTCTAAAAACAAATCTTTCAAAAAAAAAAAATACCTGTCCAGGGCTTGTCTGGTCTTAAGCGTCTTTCCTACTAAAGAGAGGCACTTACTGACTGTTTCCAAAAACATACCTGTAAAACGGCAGGCTTTATCCGAGCGATTTCCATAATTCGATCAATCTGCCGTTTATTAAAGTTGGAGAAACCAATACTCTTGGTGAGTCCTTTATCAACGAGAAATTCCATGGCTTTCCAGATGTCCACAAAATCAACATTTCCCGAAACCGCTTTGCCATAGTCCTCTATTGTTTTTGGCTTGAATCCTTCCTGAAAGCGATAAACTGCTGCATTGACCTATCGCTTAATAATCTCAATCTCAACAAACTAACAGTGCTTATATTAATAACGCACAATTATTGCTCTTATAGCCTATAATACATATCACATTATCTTCCCCAATGATTACAAAAAACAATGACTTGTATCTGTTTAATATTTGTAGAGATTCGTGCGCTTAGGAACAATACCCATCACTCGTATAATGTGAAAAAGCATTACATTTTATAAAGTACTTAAAAAAAAAAATTGAGATCATAAAAGATTAAATGTTTTGAAAGCATTTAATATTTTAATTAGCAAATTATACTTACAAATTCAATTCAGTTCAAACGTAGTACTTTGTAAGGTATGCTCTAGATGTGGTATCGCCATACACAATACAGACACAGACGGACAAAATTTGAAGGACGATAATAATTATATGTGTAGAAAGGGAGACATTTTTAAATTACCCACCTGATACGACTGCGGCCAGTGTATCATGTACAGGTCTAAGTACTCCAAGCCCAGGTTCTGAAGACTATTCCTTATTTCCACTACCACTAACTCAGGTCGATTGGAGTAGACAGGTAGCTTCGATGTAACGAAAATGTCCTCTCTGTGCGTGTTTGTACAGATATTAAATTATATGATTTAATATTGACTTTCAATATTTATTTTATTACTTAACTAGCAATGCCCCGCTGTTTCACACGCGTCGATACCGATCTTGCGGTAGTGGACTTTTGAATGGAATATCCAATTTTAATAAGTTAAAAAGAATTTTATAAGTGTTAAAACTTAGTATGTGTTAAAAGTGAGTGGTAAGAGAGACAGGGGGAGGCCTCGAGTGACCTTCGAAAAAACAGTATCTATGATACTGAAGGAAGGTCACGTAAAAAGCCGGAGGACCCCCTGAGGGCATGTATGAAGAGGTTTATGTCTGTGGCCGAGGTGAAAGAGGTATGCAGGGACCGTAGCGTTTGGCGCTCCGTCGTCTCTGGCTACCCCGTAAGGGATATGGCGTGAAGGTAAGTAAGTAAAGTAAGTAAGTAAGTTAAAACTTAAAAATGTCGGTTCCTGGCTATTATTTTTTACTTATTTTCAAATCTGTGAATTTGTAAAATAATCTTAGGAAAAAAATATAAATCTATATATTATGAATTAAATCACCGTTTAATAACTCCTTCTTTCATCTTATCTGTAAAAGCGGCGCCGACTTTATCTTCATTGAAGTAGGCGGAGGCGCAGTCGAAGTGCCTGTATCCCGCATCTATCGCAGTTTTTATTACTTCAGTTACTGGTTCCGGCTGAAAATTAACAGAAATTTGCAACGACGGATAATATGAGTACCGACAATATGCTAAACACTTTTCGGTACGGGTGCTAGAGACCTTCATCGAGTTCACGATGCTAATCTTATAATGAATTTAGTACAAACAAAATTGAGAGTCACGTGATTTCGGCAGCCATATTTCATCACCCATGATGTTTCGATGAAAAGGTCACTCGACTTCCGAACGATGGCTTCTACATTCTATCGACTACCTATAAACCTTTATTTATTTATAAAACTAAATGAATTTTGATAAGCAAGGATTCATTACATTACATTGAAAATGAATGACTCGTATATAAACTAAGATTTAACCTATATGGCAGATAATTTTTGCCTATTTAATATATTTAGGAATAAACATTATTATGAATTTAACAAAATGATGAATAGTAAATTACTTTTTATTGTTCTGATCTGTATTCATTTATTACTTTTTATTACTTTTAAATAATTAACATGTAATTTAAGCATAATGTAACGCAACTTACAAGCCAAGTTCCGAATCCGATTATAGGGCAGGAATGACCGTCGTTAAAAGTAACTCGTGGCACTGCTGACATTTTGTATTAACCTCTCCGCGTTCTCTAACTTACTGTAGAGCTTCTTTCATACTAACATATTTTATACGCGTAAGCTATTTGTAATTTTTAATTACATGATAAAAAACAATTCAATCATTAACATATTTTTTTCATTACAAAACAGCTATGATATGTCAATTAAAATAAAATTTCTGAGATGGTAACTTTCGGCAAGTTAACACAAATGAATTAATGTGATTAATTAAATATATTAAAATTAATAATTTTGATATATATATCAGATTATTTAATGTATATATATGTAGTGACCGTGAGTACATTGGTTGGTGGAAAATTGTTTAAAAACAAAATGCTATTTTGAGTTTGTTTCTCTGTCTTTATTTTCGTATGTCGCACTTGTTACTGGTCCCTTTTTATGTATTTGGCTTTATATTTCGGAGAGATTTTAGTATGAGTTTCGTAATAATATCTAGAGGATTTTGCAATGTTATATAACGATTTATCTTCGCAATATGCAGTTTGGAATAAATTGGTTATGACCGAAAACTAGTTTGTAAGGTGTGAATTTAGTAGTTGTATGTATTGTTGTATTATATGTTAAAATAAATATATAAATATAAGGTGGCCGATTATCTTGATCTTCAATAATGAAATGCTTTAAATATTTTTTAAGGTGAAATGTCTACGCTCTAAAGCACCTAGAGTTTGAGTAAGGTGATGACTAGAGTTGTTTATTTTCAGGAAATCACAGGTGTTTTTGAAAAGATCAGAAATGTAATTCGCGCCTTGATCGGTTAGTTGGTTTAAGGGATAAAGAAAAGCGAGATGAAGTGGATAAGACAACCGCTGGTCTCTTCAACAGTAGTGCCGCGTATTGGATAAGCAACTGAATATTTGGTCAGATCATCCTGCAGTTTTAAATATATTTTAATTATAGTGGACCGATTCTTTGAAACGGAGAAGTGGAAGTAGTTGTTATCTCCATACGAGCACTATTTATTCTCTTTAAAGCTTTATTTTTTTGACATCATTTAATTTTTTTACGTATTTCTCAATATCATTTTCATTGCTTTCAAATAAGATTGTCCCCGAATTCTGTGAAACTTTTTATTGTTTCCTAAATGTCCGGATATAGGAATATCATGACTTTCGCGGATGATTCTAGGTATTTCACTTAAAGTAGGATACACAATTTTGTTAAAATGGCAACTTTTGTATTATAAAATATATATATGAGAATGTTGCAAATGAATTTTTGAAGTCGGGAATGCTAATATCTGTTACTTGAGTAATAAATATTTCGTCCCTAATAGATTTTAAGGTTTTAAATATATCAAGGTATGGCGTTTTATCAAAATGGTGGATGGAAAAAAGAAATAAATAGTTTTATCAAAGAAGCTTAGTTTTAGAAATCGATGTTTTTCGGAATTTAGTATGATTTCTGCATTTTCGACGGTTGCTAGTATTTCGGAAACATAAGGATTTGACTCATCTAGGTCAATTGAGGTGGAAGTTATATGACATGAGGGTTTTAGTAGATTTTCACTGTTTTCTTTTAGAATTGTATTGAAGTCCTGTGTTTTACTATTAAGGGATTTTAAGAATGTTGAATTATCTCCGTTAATTATATTAATATTCGAATTTCCATTTTCTTTTGAGGGTGAAGGAATATTAAGATTTTCGAAGGCCAGATAAGTGTCACAGTTTTTACGACTGAGATCAAGTGGTCCTAAATCAATAAGGTCAGGACGTTGCTCAGGGTGTCGGTCTAGGTTTTTTTGCTGGATTTTATATTGGAAATTAGGAGGAGATGGTATTTGTATTGGAGGTTCTAAGAGGAATCTTCTACGGGAATTTAATGTCATTTTACAAATATATTATGTATCAGATATTGCATAATACAAATTAAATTAATTTAAAAAATTTTTCGTCTCTAAGATATTTTGCCTTGACCGAGGTGGCTTTCATTAAGGCATTGCAGGTTAGGGGGCGTCAAGCAATGTTTATAATTGCCATGGTAATATTTGTAGTGATTCTATTTTAACGGCGCTTAAAAAAGGGCGCTAGAGCAACGGTTGCACACGGATGGTACATGGTCTAGAGACGCCTTTGTCCTATGATTAACAACTAACACTAGCAATTAAATAAAGAATCTTGTTAATTTTAATGGTTAATTCTTAATACCACGCTTCATTTATATTCGACCTTTTGGTACATTAGTTTAACACTTAGAAATGAAATGTCTCTTAATGTTTTGGCATTTCAGACAAAAAGGAAACACTGTTGTTTTTACACCGCCAAGAGAACAAAGCAAAAAAACAATTTTTTATTATATTTTAAATTGTACGAACAAACAATAACAGAAGTTAAGTATATTGTTGTAAATACAATGTTGTGCGATATGATAAACACTTATATTTGCCTTTCAAAGCATCAAAGAACGTGTATAATGTATATTAAGTGTAAGTGTGCTTAGATTACAGAATCAATGAATACAGGGAAACTCGGAACAATGATTAATAAAAACTGGTTACATTGTAATATAAGGAAACATCAACAGCAGAAATGTGCATACATTGTAAATTTAATAGGCATTTATTTAATATGTATTGTACTGTTATGACATAAGATTAACTGCAATTAAAACATTGAAAAACCAAAATTAAAGAAATACAATTTAACCAGGATGGTTATGCACTAGGTATTATTTGGCTAATTCCCTTCCACATCTAGAATATTTAGT
Source organism: Melinaea marsaeus rileyi (assembly GCA_918358865.1). Classification (NCBI taxonomy): domain Eukaryota; kingdom Metazoa; phylum Arthropoda; class Insecta; order Lepidoptera; family Nymphalidae; genus Melinaea; species Melinaea marsaeus. The sequence goes on from OU911085.1 coordinate 15,206,394, forward strand.
CATTGGTTTATTGATTTGATATCTTAGGCAGCTTCAACACATTCACAAGAAAAGGAGTTTTCATAGTTTCTAATCATTACTTAATCTAATAAATAATATTGTGCAAAACTCACTGAAATTAATTTATGTTACCGGGTGCGTTACCCAAATCACTCTATATTAAGATCTAAAAAAGTAATATTGTTATAGTCACAATAAAATGTTGTTAGTAAAATAACAAGGTGTCAATTATATCAAAGTGGTTGGATAGGTGCACCCATAGATGGGTATACCGAATTAACTGACTTGGTTTAGATTTCATTTCATAACTTTTTACGACGTTGCGAGACTGGGGATTTTTTATATTTTTATGTTTTTGACGGGTAAAACATTGCAAAAAGACAGTTGAATTTTATTTCTATAAATTATTGTAACTTATATTTATAAGAAAGCGATTAATTTAATAAACGCGGACAGTAAATCTTAATTTACGATTGATATTGTTTTGTAAGGATGAAGTGTTTATTAAGTGTAAGTGTTAGTGTTAGTAGTGAAACAAATGTATATGAAGATGTCTTGGCCGAAGGCTTGCCTCGTCATTAGGATGGTCCGACATGCCGTAGTGTTCGAAACAACGTGTTGGTAGTGCGGACAAACATTTGTGTTGCGTCAAAAGTTAAAACACTATTAATAGTTAAATTAATTACGAAAATGTACAAGAATTGTAATTAGTAAAACTGTTGAAACGCGAACAATTTAAATTATATGTACATTGTTTCTATGTGATGTATATTCAATTATTTGTAAAGAAATTTGTTATACCATAACACATTTCTTATTTCTTTATATAATATTAGTAATTACTCTAATTTACATAAAGTAGTAATCTTGAAATCTTGATCTGTAATTGCATATTATTACTATATTTAAAGAAACATAATTGAAAATTTCTATTTACTACTTCTACTTCTTATAAAAAGATATTTCCCACTTTCAATCATGTTTTTAAATATTTAAAAAGGTTCTTGGACACAGATTATTTGACAATTTTAAAAGTAAATTAAACATAGGTCGAATATGTACTTCAACATTAATAAATCTTGTGTCAATATTGGTCTTGTTAATCTTAAAATAAACCTTAAAAAATTTAATTTTATCAAATTTTGCCGTAATAATGAATCCATAAAACATTAATATTAACATATAATATTAAAAGAAGATTCTTTTAAAGAAGAGAAAATAAGATATTGGATAGATTATCCAAAGATGTTAAATAAGAAACCTGGGTGTTGTCCTTGATGAGCATTTTTAAGAAGAATTTACTTTTACCTTGTATATCTCCACCTAATGGCATTATTTTTAGTAAGTATTTTTTAATTTAATTAAAATCACACTACAACAATGGCAATGGTAATGGTAATCTAAATTAGGTTTCTTAAAAGGTAAATGGTGTTTATAGTTCTAGTTTTTAGTTTTCTACTATATAATGCTTCTTAATTATATATTTTAATTTGATGGTTGTTAGTAAGGGCAAGGATAGATAATATTTACCTTACCTTATATTTACCTTAGTATGCATAACGTAATGTTGGCTCTTTATATCTATGTACAAATGCGTACCAGAGGATTGTGTGTGTGTGTTTGTACCAATTTATGTAAATTTAATTAAAGTAAAATAGTTTATAACCGTTGTTACGACCTAAAGGAAAACAATTACCAATGTCATCTATTCTCATGAAAAGAAATACTACAGTTTGTGATATTTCAAATGTAAGAACATAAATATAAAAACGTAATTCCATATTTATGTTTATCCGTGCTTTTTTAAAATGTTATTTCCTACAAATATTCATTGAGATATTGGTTTATATAATATGAAATTCCTAACTTATCTTTATAACAACAAATATATCCTTTTACGTATTTTTATGGGTTGTACAGATTCAATACCATTTTTAATTTATCTTAAATTGGGAAAAAGAGGGTTTAATCAGATGTGATCATGCCAACCTCATTGGCAAATGTATTATAACATTACATTAATTTGTTTGTCTTTTGTCCTAGTCATTTCGGGAGTGCCGCATGGTTCCCGCATGGGTCCTCTTCTTTAAAGTTAATTTAGAAAAATTCTTCTATACACCTTGAATGCAGGTGATATCATCTGATATTACAATTTTAAAAGTAAATTAAATCACGAGAAGCTTTTGTATTGTAAAATTATTTATTATTATTAAATTCAGCCTCAAGAAATGTAAATGGGGTAAAAGTGAACCCATAAAATATATATATATATATATATATATATATATATATATATTTAACAATATAAAATTGGAAAAGGTCATAGTGACGAGAAGTCTGAGTATTGTCCTTAATGACATATTTTTACAACATTTTACCTTAGCCTTGTATACTTAAACATAATGGAAGTACCTTTTAATTTAATGGACATTACACTATAACAATATTTCTAATTTAATAGATATTACACTAATGGTGTATTAACTAGGTTATACCTACTTCTAGTTTTCCGTTTTCTCGTATATAATGCGATCTTTAAATTTGATGTTTGCTACTAAGTTCAAGGATAAAAACTATTAATTACCTTAATAATAGTAATTAGAAAGTTGTTTGCTATACAACGTATACTACGACTTAAATGAAAATAAGTAACAATCTCACATATTCTCAAGGAAAAGAAAACATTAAAAGGTATATGAAATTTGCTAAATCCATAACTTTTGATTTATAATAAAACAAAGTACACATTTGCTAAATCATTTATAAGATATCAAATGTAAGAAAATAAATATTAAAACGTAATTTCATTTATGTTTATCCTTGTTTTTTAAAATGTTATTTCCTACAAATGCAATATAATGCAGAAAGTATAACCTTTCCTTATTGTTTTATTGGTCTATATTATTCCTAAGTTATGTAACAGCATTTTTATTTAACCTATTTTTACTATTTGTTTAGTTGTGATATCTATTGAACATAAATTCTTAAACATTAATACAATTTTTATGTCTTAGTATTCGTCGTTAAACGGGTGCTCTGGATGATGAACACTGAAAACATAATAATAAGCATTATTTTATCTTTATCATATAACATTATTATAGAAATATATCTTATTTAATTTAATCTAATCTAGATCACAGAACTATATATTTCAAAATACTCACTCGCCCAAATTGCAAAATCTAAAATTGCATTCTAGTGCACCCATAGTTTTCATATCCTCTGGCGATAACTTGAAATCGAATACATTGATGTTTTCTTCTATTTGGTATTTAATCGCCGATTTCGGGATAACTATCAATCCTCGTTCTATTGCGTATCTGTTAAAATATTTGTTTTAACACCCTTATATCAATAATAATAATAATTAATTACAAATAACTGTATTAAAATAAATAGGACAAATTCAACTCAAAACTGCTATTAACAAATATAATTTTGATCTTATTTATCCAGGATTTCTTTTGTTCAATGCGGAGAACATGTTCTTTTTCTTCTTTCCAAAAGAAGCATTTAAACATACATTTGGTTGCTATATATCATTCAAATCGTTTGATCCTTTAAAAACTGATTTTTCAACCTTCAGGTAAATAATAACCAAGATAAAACATTGACATTTTGATATTGCAGAGAAAATTTTATAAAATTACTAATTTCTTTATGTTGTTGGTTTGTCTTACCTTATAAGCACTTGAACCAAACTTTTGCCATATTTTTCAGCAATAGGCTTGATTCTTTTATCTTCAAATAGCACCGGGTCAGTGGGTTTAGCCCAAGGCCTCTCTGGTGATCCCAAGGGAGCGCAAGCGGTGACTCGGATATCATGAGAGGTGCAGTAGTCGATAAGCTTGACTTGATTAAGGTAAGGATGGACCTCGATCTATTTGTAAATATAAAAAGGTATAAGGACACCTCACCAAAGTTAGGTCTTCCCAAAGCGTTGATAATGAAAGCGTTTGAATGTATATAGTTATTGTTAAAAAATATTTAATAAAATATGTTCTTTCTGCTATTTAATAATGTGTATACTTTTTATTAACAAATTAATATTTCCGGTTTTAAGTATCTCTTCTTACTTCTTACTGTCTGTAACCAAAAACATACCTGTAAAACGGCAGGCTTTATCCGAGCGACTTTCATAATTCGATCAATCTGCCGCTTATTAAAGTTGGAGAAACCAATGCTCTTGGTGAGTCCTTTGTCAACGAGAAATTCCATGGCTTTCCAGATGTCCACGAAATCAACATTTCCAGGAACTGCTTTGGCATAGTCCTCTATTTTTATCGGTTTAAAACCGTCCTGAAATAAATAAGCTATTGCACATGTTGTTTTTGTTTTTTTATTTTAGAGGAGGGTAAACATCATTTGCATAAAAACTTCTTCAGATAATTCAATTTCTTTGAAGCACATACAAACGGACAATTACCTGCCTTTATGTGTAGATAGGGAGACATTTGTAAACTACCCACCTGATACGACTGCGGCCAGTGTATCATGTACAGGTCTAAGTACTCCAAGCTCAGGTTCTGAAGACTATTCCTTATTTCCACTTCCACTAAATCAGGTCGATTGGAGGTGACAGGTAGTTTCGATGTAACAAAGATGTCCTCTCTGTACAAACACATCTTTTAAATTGATTCTTTAATTGAAAATGTTCTTAACATAAATCCGAATTAAGATCTTAATGATACGGGGCCATAGTAACGGTGCCTCGAACACGGAACCGTTCATTTTGTAGTAAAGTTAAATAATAATGAAAATATATTTAGTTATACATTTGTACGTCATCAAAAGTCACCTTATCAAATTTATTTTTTTACTTATTTTGAAAGCAGTAAAGCAGTGAAATTTAAATATAATCTGAAGGAAAAATATGTAAAAAATAATGAATATATTAATTATGAATTAAATCACCGTTTAATAACTCCTTCTTTCATCTTATCTGTAAAAGCGGCGCCGACTTTATCTTCATTGGAGTAGGCGGAGGCGCAGTCGAAGTGCCTGTAGCCCGCATCTATCGCAGTTTTTATTACTTCCGTTACTGGTTCCGGCTGAAAATTAACAGAAATATGAAAAAGACTGATAATGTTAGTATCGACCATATGCTAAAGACGTTTCATTATGAGTGCTGAGGACCTTAATCGAGTTCATGATGCTCATTTTATAATGAATTTAATACAAAATGAGAGTCAAGTAGTTTCGGCAGCCATATTTCATCGGCCATGATGTTTCGATGAAAAGGTCACACGAATTAAAAAAAAGGATTCAAGACCTTTCTATCGACTACCTATAAACCATTAATGGACTAAACCTAAATTTTGGTAAGGTGATTATTATTTGTTGAAAATGAATGACTAATATATATATAAATATAGAGGACATTATATTATATATATACAAATATAAAAGAAAAATCGTAAAATTAGGTATTTCTATCGTAAAATTCACAAATTAACTCCGAACACAATAATCTAACCATCTAATCTAATCCGAGAACAATAAATATAAACCAAATATATATAACAGTTAAGGTTGACTAGATTGAATAGACGAGAAATTATTAAATTAGATGACCTAAGATTTAACCTGTATGGCGGGTAGTTTATGCCTATTTAATATATTTAGGAATAAACATTTTTATAAATTTAACAAAATGATGAATAGAAATTACTTTTGTTTCAAATAAGTAACATTGTAATATAAGTATAATGTAACACATCTTACAAGCCAAGTTCCGAATCCGATTATAGGGCAGGAATGGCCGTCGTTAAAAGTAACTTGTGGCACTGTTGACATTTTGTATTAACTTCTCCGCGTACACTGACTTACTGAAGAGCTTCTTTCATACCAACATTTTATATACGCGTAAGGTATTTGTAATATTTAATTACATGATAAAAAAATATCATTGACATACTTTATTCACTAAACTATTCTAAACGTCAAAAGATACTGCCTAATTTATCGCATTAAGTTATTACTTATGCTACAATAATTAAATTTATAAATGCTACTATCGTTTCGGCAAGTTACTGGCGCAAATTTAATTGAGAACAACTTTTGTGTCAAACTCAATAAATTTTGATTTATTATCTTTAAAGACACATATATATCACGCTTATTATTTTGAAGATATTTTTTTTTTAAACATGTTCAAAGTATTCATCCCATCTCGTTTAGGGATTTATGTCGTGAGGTTGTGTTAGTTCCTGTTATTATTATTATTATCATTAACATTTTTAAGTTTGTCAGCTTTTTAGCTGTTGACAATTATATTTCTCAGCTTTGCCAAGTATATAAGTATACTAAGGAAATAAAGGAATCAAATAAATGATGTATGTAAATAGACTGTATTTATAGGAAAGTAAGTGCTATGATTTGGTTTGGTTTGTGTTATGATTTTCAGTGATAATATTGTCGAAAATTATTTCGTTTTCTTTAATTTCTAAAGATTTTCTATCTAATCTACAAGTGCTTAGTATTGCAGCTTTCTGTAGTTTTATGTAAATATTTTAGACTTAGACTTTATCTTATCTCCATATCTCTCTCACCTCTTTTTTAATGTGGTGGATATTTATGTATTTTTATTTTATTATTTTGGTTATGTTATTCGGAACGGCAACGTCAATTAGGTAAGTTATTTTATCTTTTTTATCTCGTAAGTATAACCTTACGTCTGGTCTGTTGTAGTGTATGGTTCTGTCGGTTAATAGAGGGCGACCACAATGTAGCCTATGGGTTGATTTTTCTATTATAGTACGAAGGTCTTATTTATAGTAAATTTTATGTCAATATTCATAAGTTTGTATTTGATTGCAAGATTGTAATGAATAATATTTGTAATTTGTAATTTGTAAGGGCAGGTAGGTGTGATAGGGATCCAGGGCGAGACAAAACTTCAGTGGGCTATGGAAATCTCCCTGGTATATACTTTTTTTGATATATTTATCCCGGATAATTATGGAAAATTATCTATTAATATGTTAGTTTTTCAAGTTGATTGACGACTGATTTTAAAAACGTATGAGGAATTCTTATATTTTATATACTTCCAGGATATTGAATAACCAAGAATGTGGTATGCAGTCAAACGCTTTATTATAATCTATGTATGTGCAATGTACATTTATTTTGTCGTTAGCTGCATGTCTGTGTATTGTAGAACCAATTATTAGTTGTTCTTGCACCCCATGTGGCCTCGCCTACATCCCTTTTGTTATTCTGCAAATATACAGTTCAGTTCTTTGTGTGGTCGGAAATTGTGTGTGATGACTGCAGTGGGAATGTTATAGATTGTGGGAAGACTTGTTTCACTGAGATGATTGCGATGTTTATTGGCCTTTAGATAGCACATAAGTTATCCCAGTGGTAATAAAATGACAGTGAAATTATTTTTGCTAGAAGCTTATAATTTTTTTATACCCATAATTATGAATGTTATCTACTAAAGGTGGTTTCCAATTGTGAAATTTTTTTGATATCTTATGAACGTTTATCTACTTCTGTAATGTTTTCTAATTACTTTTCATTAATTATTTGCTATCTATTTTTGTCTTCGGTAATCCATCCCGCTTGCGTGTTGCGTTCTACGTTGTCAACCCATCCATGTACAAGACCAATATGTTTCCTGATACTCATGAGAAGGGACTTCTATTTGTAAGTGATTGTTGTAACTGTTTAACATTCTATAGAAAAAAAAATGGTTGAGAAAAGTTTATTCTTTTCATTGTAATGATTAAAATATTTAAAAAATATTTTAATCTGTTAGGTTTAAGAACTTTTTTTTATTTTAGTTTAGAGAAACTCTTTTGCTTTTTTATTGTTCTCTTCGTGTCTGGAGTGTAGAGTTATATTTGTGAAAATAATATTAGATGTGAACGGTGATAGGATGAGTTTATTTTGGTTGTAGCATTTTCGTGTGACCAGGTGGGACGCCTTACCGCCATTTTTAAAGCGACTTTATACGTTTAGGTTTTGATCTAGTCTCCATATTAATGCATTACCATAACCTTGTTAGCCGTGAGAGTGTTAATAGTTCACATTGCTCGCCCCCCACGAGGTCTGGTGTTCTACTGCGGCGCAAGATAGGAATTGGGGGGGCTTATTATTATTATGTTTATCGCTACACTTAAACAAAATAATATTGTTATGAATATGTTTATTGCCCTCTTGTTTATTTTTGTTTTAACATATATCCTTGAATTCGTAAGATTGAATTGATGAATATTTCATATATTTTTTCATGAATTTATATTTATTTATTAATATCTTTCCACTTTTAATCAATATCATTCAATAACGAGTATTGTGTTTTAATTCAATTGCCTTCCATATATAGGACAAAATATTTTTATGACAAACACAAATAGATCGAATTGGCTATAAAAGCGTTAGCTATATTAAGCCAATTAAATTTTCAAATAAATATAAAAAACATCAACACGGGACTTGAACCTGTGACTCTGGGATATCATTTTCGTTGCTCTACCAACTGAGCTATCGTGTACCTATACTAATGAATTTAGTATTCTATATAATACAATCGTTTTTATCGGAACGAAGGTGGCATGTGTTTCTAATTTTGAATTTTAATTTAATTTTGTTTCTAATTTTGCAGTCTACAATAACATTGAGAAGTTACAATAACCGAAATTAATATTTGAAATTTTTGTTTTGTCTTTCTTCTCTTTGAAACATGTCTTATTATGTTGATATCATTAATTTATATTTATTTTATTTATCACGTAAGTCTCTAGGAACATGGTAAATTGCATAGCTTGATTTTGTATCAGCATTAATATTAGCAATGTCAGCCGTGTCTAATACGTTGAGATTGTCACGAGCGATGCACCTTTTAATAAAACTTTACAATTTGTTCGTATATTAATCTGTGGAGTTACATTTAAAACACGATGTACAGACACTATTTACTGGTTTACTACACTACTGATATTGTCAAGAGAAAAATGAATATACATGCTCATAGATCATGCATTTAATCCATTCCAATGCACAGGTTATGCTGAAAATCCTTAAAAATCCTTTCCTTTCTAAACTACCTCGATTCCATTACCTATAGAATACAATTTACAACGGTGTTAGAGTCAAATAATTCTTTAGCTTATCCTGATACCCTTATCAACAAGAACATCTTGATGTTTCAACAACAATCTTTGTTGTCAGACAACAGACAGATATCCCAATAGTAAATTCTATCACCATTCTTGCTATCTTTGTTTTAGAGAGCACACCACATCTGTGATGATGAACACCTAGAAACCAAGATTCAGCAAGCACGCTTCAGTCGATCATCCGCCCGGACCTCGTCGGAGTCGCAGAAGTCACACCAAGCCCACACATCCGCCTACTGCTTTAATTGTTATACTCGTGTGTAAGATTGCAACGAGAGAAGTGGTGATATCTTAAAAATATTTAAAAAAAAAAACAATTTACAAACCTCATAGAAATAGAGTCAATTCTTGAGACATATTAAGTAATATTCTATATAAAGTTTACTATGGTTGTGGGTTCTGTGTATCCTCAACTACACGATCAGAAACTAAGAGACCGCTGGAGGCAGATGTCTAATTAACTGACACACTGACAGACCTGCATTTTGTCTTCCCGTAACATGATTACTGCAGCGAAACATAAATTCCTAAAATTAAATTCGAAAAAGTTTTAATTTCTTATTTAAGTATTTCGTTATTATATATAACTTTGCTATCATTACGTTTAGTCTATCTACAATTAGCAATTCAAATTGCGTATAACTATTTGAAATATATTATTTCTTGACAAATATCTTTATCTTACCTTATAGGTAATTAATGAATAGGACCGAGTTCAAAAAATATTTAAGAACAATAATTACTGATAAACTAGTTGATGTCAACGACATTGCATGCTTAGATATTTAATTCAAATTTATTTATGAATAAGGCACTCAAATATTTTGCGATTTTTTTCTTACCACTGGTGCTTACAACAAATTTAAGTGAGATCTCCTAAATCTGAAAGACGACTTAAGAAGTCTGTACCTTGACCACAATTAAAGAAAGTGCTGAAAGTGAAAAAAAAATATTTAGGAAATCGGCGAATCATAAACGATGAGATTCAGCACAATCTGCAGATTGTTTCTGAAGTACTTAATTAAAAAAATTACAAAACAACTTTTGCGTAAGATCGATTATTTCCTTTGATACACAGCCTGACAGGTGTTCAGAAGCAGGAACTATTAACTACACAATATCTTGAAACGAGGGAAGGTGAATAGCGTTAAAAAATTCAAAAACTCAGCTCACAAAATATGTTCACCGACTGTTTGAGAATGTCGTCGAGGAATTACCGGCTGCAGACTAGAAGATGTGCTTTAAAGATTTGTTCAGGCGCATTTAACTTTATATAAAAGCTGATGAAGAGTTCGTTGAAAATATATATGTACATACCTATAATAAAATATTAACAAGGCTGTATTGATTTTTTAATTTTTTTTTTTGTTATATAAAAGCTCCAAACAAGAGTTTTGATTTTTTTTTATGTAATACTGTGGAATTATTGACGTAGGCAATGTGTTGTATTTTGAAACGGCAATTCTGAGTTCTAATAAAAACTTAATATTTTACGTTTAAAGGAAAAAATATTACATTATAATTATTGAATGTCTGAAGTCGGCACAGTTGTGAATACAAACCGTCAGGCGCTCAAAATATCTGTAATATGAAGTGGAGTGTGTCAGTGTTTGATTTGCTGACTACAGTGCTGAACTGGTGGACCCCTTGTCGCGAATATTGTGAGGTAGTCGCTTAATAATAGTTAACGCCTGTCACAATTGTTAGACGTAACAGGGAACTAGTGTAAGACAATCAGATAACGTAGGCGCAGTATCATTAGGTTCATTTGAGTGAAATTATTTATATATACGAGTAAGTTAGATCTGTGTATATGTATTCCGTAATATCATATGGATCGTGTGATCATAATCAGGTAATAGTTTTACCAGCATCAGATCAGCATAGACATAATTGTCAGTACCAACTCATTATATCACTTTATCATTGGACCACTATTCCAATCAGTTTGATCGAGACTCGGGTTGGCTGTAGGGGGGGCTACAGGCCAGTGTTAGGGGGATATACCTACCCCATACCCGTAAAGGTCAATGTGAGGGAAAGCAGTCCCCATAAATATATAACAAATATATGATTCAATAATTCTAAATCTTGTAATCATATTTCGAGATTATGTATATATTATTACCAGTTATTGACGAGTATTTCATTATTTACATACCTATTTAATTTATTTAGCGACACCCCTTATTATTATTCTTATTCCTGAATTCCCTTTATATTTCCCTTTTGCTACATTCTGTACAATTTATCCATTACTCCGGGAACCCAAAATTCACAATTTATTTATTTATTTATTTATTTATTTATTTATTTATAAAGGACAACCAACAAAAGATACATTATTAATGACCTTCTATATACGAGTTTACAATAGTATCTGAATGTTCTCTCAATTATAGGTTATCACAACATGCAATATTAATTATGTCAAGTTACACACGAAATTCAATACAATTTTATACAACATTAATATGATTAAGTAACACAGAATTAAAATACAATTTAGTCAGTAATTATGAGATGGAATTAAAAAAGATAGAGTGATAGTGATTGTTGATCACTACCATCACTACCCGCCAATGATTAAAATTAACAAAGATTAATGCATTGTTGCAATGCAATGCAATGATAAGTGCAATGCCAAAATTGAAAAAAAAAAAGTAATAATAATAATAATAGCAATAATAATAATAATAATAATAATAATAATAATAATAATAATAATAATAATAATAAAAGCAATAATAATATCTGATGCAATTTTCACAAAAAATAAAAGTAAATGTTTAAATCAAAAATAAATCCAATAATTAATTAACTAAGAAATTAGTGACAAAATGCAATACCGAAAGCGATATTGTACCAAAATAAAAAAAAAATCAAATTAAAATTAAAAATAATAAATATTCAAAGATCTCAATCTACATTTATGTTTATATTTAATATAAAAAGAGTAATATTTTGAAAATACAACCTTTAAAACTATTGTGACTGATATGCAAGATGTCCAAGTCTTTACAGGTTTGAGACAAATCATTATATGTACGTTTTATTCTATTAATAGGAGAATATCTTCCCAGCTGGGTCCTAGTTTGGGGAATAACAAATAATGAGATTTGTTTTCTTGGTATTCTAGATGGAACGTTAAGACCAATCAAACAGAGAAGCTGGGAACAATCGATTGTATTGTTTAAAAGCTTGTGCAAAAACGTCATGTCCATGAGTTGTCTGCGGCCGGACAATGGCAACATTTGGTACTCCCTTAACCTATTGAAGTAGTCCCTACCACAAAAAATACCGTCGAAGCGGTACGAAAGGAATTTTGTAAATCGCTTTTGGATCCTTTCAATTCTATCGACGTGAACTTTGTAATGTGGTGACCACACAACCGAACAATATTCGAGCTTACTTCGGACATAACAGTTGTAAAGAGTAACGACTGTTGAGGTTTTACGAAATTCCTTTCCCCTTCTTATCACAAAACCTAGACTCCTCCAAGCTGCTTTAACAACATGGTCTATGTGTCCTGTGAACTGCATTTTTGGGTCAAAAATTACGCCGAGATCACGAATTGTACCAACCTCTTTGATAAAATTATTAAGTATTTTATATTCACTTTTTATAGACTGCTTCCTCCTTGTAAATTTCATGTGAAAGCATTTATTTGTATTTAATTTCATGTGGTTAATTACACACCAGTTAACGAGAGAATCAATATCTTTTTGAAGAAGTAAGACATCGGATTGAGCGCCAACTGTACGAATTAGCTTCAGATCATCTGCGTAAAGAAATATTTTAGTATGTTTAAATTCAGAGCATAGACTGTCTATAAATATGTTGAAAAATACGGGACCCAAATTAGACCCCTGTGGTACCCCAGAGTGCGCAATGAATGGCTCAGATTTAACTCCATCAATAACAACGCGCGACGGTCTCAATTGAAGGTATGAGCCACACCATTTCAGTAAACTATCCGTTATACCTAATGATCTAAGTCTTTCCAATAATATATTGTGGTTGACTTTGTCAAAGGCTTTCGAAAAGTCCGTGTATATTGCATCCACCTGCGCTCCTTTGTCTAAGTTTAGAATTATTTCATGGACATATGCTAATAAATTTGTAGTCGTAGACCTCCCTGATATAAAACCGTGCTGATGTACACTGAGATGCGGTTTGACATGAACAGAAATATGTTGGCAAACTAAAGATTCGAAGACCTTTGACATAGCCGACAAAATAGAGATCGGGCGATAATTGTCCGCTGACTCCACCCTACCGTCCTTGTGAATGGGAACTATTCTAGCTTCCTTCCACTTTTCGGGAAAGACGCCTGTTTTTAAAGACACATTGTAGATGACGTACAACGGAAATGACAGTACTGCGGCACAATGAACGAGGAAAACTGGAGGAATATCATCGGGTCCTGACCCTTTACGAATGTCGAGTCTCTTTAACTTCGTTTCAATATCTTCCTGCGAAAGATAAATATTTCCAATGTAAGTCTTAGGTTCATGATTTTTATGAATAATAATATTGTTGTCTTCGTATACAGAGGAAAAATGAGTGGCAAACAGGTTTGAAATGTCATTCTTGTTCTCAGCTATCAAATCACCAAGTACCATCCTCGTCGGATATGAACTGCTTCTATTGCGTGTATTTTTTATGTGGGTCCAAAAATATTTAGGGTTTTTAGATATGGCGTTTTCGACATATTCTATGTAATTATCATAACATTGTTTAATTAATTTTTCACAGTCTCTTCTAAGATACATAAATTCAACTAAATCGAGGGGATTGTTATACTTTTTTACTTTAATACGATACTTGTTTTTCCTTTTTAATGTGCGAATCAAGTTACAAGAAAACCAAGCCGGGTACAATGATTTTGATTTTTGTTTTTTAGGGATATGAAGTTTAATAACATTTGAGAGTTTTTCAGAAAAAATATTAAGCATTTTATTGACATCACTAAAGGACCCTTGAAATTCGTTCAGCCAGTTCACACTATCTAGAGACGATATCACCTTTTCATAATCCGCTTTGAAGAAATTGTAATTGTTCATTGATGTGTTTCGAGAGCTGGATGATTTGTGAGGAGTTTTGATACTCACATCAATATTCAAAGCTGGGTGTAAAGACTCGACCATACGAATAGGTGACAAGCATTCCTCGACTTTGATGGTGTTATCATTTTTGTCATAGAGTACCAAGTCAAGAAATTTATTTTTATTATTTTTCACACAATTAAACTGGAACAGGGAGTTTAAATTTAAGAAATCTATAAACATGTTATTTAAAGCGCTATTATTGCCACTAATAGAACTACCAGTATCCGACCAGACTATACCAGGTAAATTGAAATCGCCAACCACCAAGACGGAGCTATCATCATTTTGAAGTGAAGGTATAGTGCTGTTTACTTTGCTAACAAATACCTCCAGGAGTGGAATGTTTACGGGAGGCGGTATATACACCGTGCACACATGTAAAGTCTGTTTATGTCTGCCTACCCCTATCTGTATCGAGACCCATAAATCCTCGCAATCGCTTTCCATATCCCAGCGACGACTGGAGAAATATTTATTAGAAACCGCTATGAGAACTCCACCACCAGATTTTTTGTGGGATGACCTAATGCTAGTTTCTCGATCCCGACGATAGATTATATATCTACTACCAAAAATTTCAGCGTCAAAGACACTACCGCTCAGCCAAGTCTCCGTTAGAAGTATCAGGTCAAAATTGTTGTTTAAAACCTGGTTACGCACATCTTGCATATCTGTATTAATTCCCCTAATATTCTGGTAATAACAATTTAAAACAGTGAATTTTATACTAGTAATGAATAAACAGAAACATGCATTGTACAACAAATATATATATAGTTATTTTAGACTCCTAAGAACTTCAGAATTCTTAACATATACGTATTCCGACTTATCCGATTTACGCATAAAAATTCGGCCATTTTTTATCCATACAAAACGATACTTAAGTTTTTTTGAGTATGATCTTGCTTCAGCGTGGAGCGCTTTAACAGCAGGTGGTAGGTGCTCGCATATATACACTGGCTTCTTATCACCGCCAATTCCTAAGTGACTTGTGTTTAATTTATCGAAAATTGTGTTGGCTTTCTTATTAAATACCATCGAGGCAGCAAGGAAAGTATCCCGGACACGCGGACTGCTGAACTTTACTAAAATAGACCTTGGACGTGGTGAATCCCTATTTAATTTCGCAATTCGAGTACATTTTATTACATCTTTTTTATCTATATCACACTTTATTACAGATGCTATTTGATTAAGCGTGGTTACAAGGTTCTCATTCTTGTATTCCGGTACGCACTGTACCTCAACATTACAGGCCCGAGACTGCTGTTCCATCAGTGATAGTCGTGACTGCAAGTCGTTCACATCACTTCGAAGACTGTTATTTTCGCGTTCAAGATTTTTAATATTTTCAAATTTACGGTTAACATCTTGCTTAACATCTTCATATTTTTTTTCCAGAAACTCAATAGAATTATTAATTGCTGTCATATTCTCTAACATTTTTTGAAACTTATTTTCGATTTGATCCAACATGTCTTTTCTAAATATATCGAACACGACTTTGAGCTCCTCGCGTACAATGTGACGGACCTCCTGCATCGAGACGTTTGACGTTTGATGTTCGTTATTATCTCGTCTCGTCTCTCGTCTCGTAGTGACATTATCGTCGTAATCTGATGTATTGTTTTTTTTAGGCATGATCTGTCTTATAAAAATTTCAAAATTGAAATCGTTAAGTTAAATTAAATTTTTTTTTTCAATATTTCCGATGTAGCTTGGGTTTGAACTCGGAATACCCGGTGAGTAGGTGAAATAGCAAACCGATGGGCCAGCGTAAGTTAATTAGTGTATGTGAATTATCGAACTTACTTTAAACTGTTATAGATCGTTGATTAAAAAGTTTTGAATTAAAAATTATTCTTCACATACCGACACTACACATTTTACACAGATCATTTAATATAATTTAAAAATCGATTATTAAAATCGTTTTTTACACTGTTTTATTTTAAATTCACTTAGATTTGGTACATTCACTAATAACTATGGTACTTTAGTATATTTTAAAAGTCATTAAGATCCTTGAATTGCGACTGCAACTCGAGAAAAGACAATCACTGATTTTTCCGTGATCCGTAAATTAGTTACACTGAACAACAATAACACACAATGTTTACTTAATGTTTATCATTATCGCACAATTATCATGAAAAATATGGTACTTTAACTATTTTTAAAACTTTAAATTATATGGAGCAACTGTGTACACTGATCAATGTTCGCCTATATTTAAATTAAATGATAACAATAACGAGTACTATAATTAATTAGTAAAGATGGATTTTAGGAAAGGAATTTAAATGTTGAGTATAGTTTATGAACAGAAAAGGGGCATTTGTTTGTGCTGCTTGTTTGAAAGTGCGTCTGCGTATACATTGCCATTTATGCCGAAGTGGAATCCAAAGTAATATTTTAAGTTGTTTTAGTTGGCAGGAAATCACTTTTTGAATCCATGAAGTCAATATCCATAGAAAAAAAAGGCAACCACATTTACCACCACTATTACCAGCGCTGACAACATCTTTCTATTTTCAACAGCTGTTAGCTGAGTGGTTACTCATTATTATATATATATTTTTAATTTTTTTGTTTATTAATTTATTTAAAAAAAATCAGTAACTTTTAAAAAAAATATTGCTAAATTTTTAATCATTAATTATTTAATCGCTCGGTATTTTTTTCTGTTTCTGTGTTTTTCAAATAAAGTTTTTTTTTTATTTGAATTTGATATTAATACAATATTAAAAGAAGGTGAAATAAAATACATGTCATTTAATCAAAATTATCTTATTAGTGTAATCTTAAAATACACATTGTTTTATTTATATACATAAAGATATCAACTACAATATAACAATATGTTTATTTTGATACACAATTATATATTCTGTATTAAAAATGATATAACATTTTTACAAACGCACTACTACACTACACTACACTACGTATATAATTTGTAGGGTTCCGTCCGCCCGTCCGTCTGTCTGCAGCTTAGTTTAAAGATTCTTAGTACTAGAAAGGCATGGTTGGACATGAACATAAATATTCGCTTCGCCGATCAAGATAATTGTACTTAATAATTAATAGGCAGAAACATTATAAATATGTAAGCACCTCACATAATAATAATATTGTTTATTAATAGAGTATAGAAATAGTATAAATTATAAAAAACAAAGTAATTTAGTACTCATAGAAACTAAATCTAGGTGTTAAGGTTTATTTAGGACCACAGAAGTGAGATAAAGAAACAAGAACCAACCGGTTGCATCACTCACGCCTCTAGGCCAGGTACTGCACGGGAGCCAAACTTAAAGGTTCGGGCAAAGTTGCCTTCGTATTTCGCATAGCATAATGCAGACCCTGAAGAACGAGCACTACGTTTTTTAGGGAAAACAACAGTGAAAACGGAAGATGGAGGCTTCCAGCCTGATCTTCTTTGGCGAAAGGAAGAGGTATCGTTAATTGTTTCCAAACAAAAAAAAACTCCTTGAAGAGATCCATCAGAATAGAGAAAAAAAAACTTCAGAAGTAAATACAACGAGGAGATGAAAGACTTCCTCCACCAGGATTGACGGAGTCGCCCTAGTTACGTATACATACTCCAGGAGGATCGCTGACTGGAATTTACTTCCATGTGAACAAAATGTGTTTTGCGTCATCGCGACGGAATGCATACTTGCATTTTAATTAGAATATAAGTTTAATTAATGTAATAATTAAATTCATTATTTTTTGTACTTACATCGAGTAGGTCATACTTTGTATTAGTTAGTAAGTTCTTTATTTTAATTAAAATTAGTTTTAAATCAGTTTTGGTTTTTTTTCGACTCTATGTCTGTAGCTAACGTAATTCCCTCAATAACATGTTGCTCAAGAGATCAAACCTATTACAATCTCTACCGGGGGTCATCATGAGGTTCAGGAACCATAAAGTAGCAGTAAAAGCAGATATTAAATATTAATGCAGGTAAAACTGTTGGCGGAAGATAGAGATACGCTGCCTTATTTATGGAGAGGAAACAGATAGGATGACCATCCTCCAGACAAATAATGGATGACATCGCTCGTATAGAGGAACTGAGGACTAAACAGAAAGTCGATAAAGAGAGTCGTTTACACCAACCAAGCATAGAGTATAATAACAATGCAATACGCTTAGGAATGAGGATCGAAGCAGTACAAGGCATGGCGAATGAGTTTAAGAGACCTTTGATTCTCATCCTTTCATTGCAAATTAACGAGAATTCGTTCTTGTACATGGAGGCAGAATGCCCGAAGCTTAAAAACTGGTACCTTTGTGAAATGGAAGTGAATCAACGTATTCATACAGAACCTGACTGCGTGCAGCAGCTTATTTCTCATCAAGTCCTGAAGGAATACTGCAAGCATACAACAGTTACCCTAGCAAAAGAAGCAATGGAAAAACTAGATGATCAACATTATGTATTTTCTTTCCCTCGTGTCACCAAAGTGCAACTATCCTGTGAAAAAGAAGAATTTACATTACTCCAGGGTAGCTTCTTAATTATCATCCCCGTGAAATGCTACATAAAAACCGCCGAATTCACTATTCTGAATAATAGTGATGAAACAAAAGGACAACCATTAAAATTGATGCAAATACCATTTAATCCTACGAATCATATTGAGATTCCTACTCATCTCAACCTAAATTCGATAAACTTATAAGAACTTCATGGTATTCAAGATAAAATAATCAAAGAAAACCCCTTACAACTAGAGAAATTTAATCGTCATACAATCTACCATACTACAATACCGTTTTACGTCTTCATATTGAGTGCAAGTGCACTTATAATTGTGTTTGGATATCATCGCTACAAGCTACGAAAAACCAAGGAACCTAACAAAATTACTACTTCATCTACTTCAAATGACAATATTGGTGAACAATCGGAAGAAGAAGGGACGCCAACACGCAGTAAGAAGATGCCAGCAACATTTTATCTCAACGTTCTAAAATAGTTGCTGATCTGAGGATGGAGGAGTTACGTATACATACTCCAGGAGGATCGCTGACTGGAATTTACTTCCATGTGAACAAAATGTGTTTTGCGTCATCGCGACGGAATGCATACTTGCATTTTAATTAGAATATAAGTTTAATTAATGTAATAATTAAATTCATTATTTTTTGTACTTACATCGAGTAGGTCATACTTTGTATTAGTTAGTAAGTTCTTTATTTTAATTAAAATTAGTTTTAAATCAGTTTTGGTTTTTTTTCGACTCTACGTCTGTAGCTAACGTAATTCCCTCAATAACATGTTGCTCAAGAGATCAAACCTATTACAATCTCTACCGGGGGTCATCATGAGGTTCAGGAACCATAAAGTAGCAGTAAAAGCAGATATTAAATATTAATGCAGGTAAAACTGTTGGCGGAAGATAGAGATACGCTGCCTTATTTATGGAGAGGAAACAGATAGGATGACCATCCTCCAGACAAATAATGGATGACATCGCTCGTATAGAGGAACTGAGGACTAAACAGAAAGTCGATAAAGAGAGTCGTTTACACCAACCAAGCATAGAGTATAATAACAATGCAATACGCTTAGGAATGAGGATCGAAGCAGTACAAGGCATGGCGAATGAGTTTAAGAGACCTTTGATTCTCATCCTTTCATTGCAAATTAACGAGAATTCGTTCTTGTACATGGAGGCAGAATGCCCGAAGCTTAAAAACTGGTACCTTTGTGAAATGGAAGTGAATCAACGTATTCATACAGAACCTGACTGCGTGCAGCAGCTTATTTCTCATCAAGTCCTGAAGGAATACTGCAAGCATACAACAGTTACCCTAGCAAAAGAAGCAATGGAAAAACTAGATGATCAACATTATGTATTTTCTTTCCCTCGTGTCACCAAAGTGCAACTATCCTGTGAAAAAGAAGAATTTACATTACTCCAGGGTAGCTTCTTAATTATCATCCCCGTGAAATGCTACATAAAAACCGCCGAATTCACTATTCTGAATAATAGTGATGAAACAAAAGGACAACCATTAAAATTGATGCAAATACCATTTAATCCTACGAATCATATTGAGATTCCTACTCATCTCAACCTAAATTCGATAAACTTACAAGAACTTCATGGTATTCAAGATAAAATAATCAAAGAAAACCCCTTACAACTAGAGAAATTTAATCGTCATACAATCTACCATACTACAATACCGTTTTACGTCTTCATATTGAGTGCAAGTGCACTTATAATTGTGTTTGGATATCATCGCTACAAGCTACGAAAAACCAAGGAACCTAACAAAATTACTACTTCATCTACTTCAAATGACAATATTGGTGAACAATCGGAAGAAGAAGGGACGCCAACACGCAGTAAGAAGATGCCAGCAACATTTTATCTCAACGTTCTAAAATAGTTGCTGATCTGAGGATGGAGGAGTTACGTATACATACTCCAGGAGGATCGCTGACTGGAATTTACTTCCATGTGAACAAAATGTGTTTTGCGTCATCGCGACGGAATGCATACTTGCATTTTAATTAGAATATAAGTTTAATTAATGTAATAATTAAATTCATTATTTTTTGTACTTACATCGAGTAGGTCATACTTTGTATTAGTTAGTAAGTTCTTTATTTTAATTAAAATTAGTTTTAAATCAGTTTTGGTTTTTTTTCGACTCTACGTCTGTAGCTAACGTAATTGGCGCAGTCGGTAGGATACTAGAATAGAGACTGTTAGGTCATCGCTAGTATCCAGAATCTACGGACCAGCTGCAGCAACGGGAGGCGAATCCAAACTTCGATTCACGAGAAGAAACCAGAAATTAAATCTATGTGAGTACATTTGAACCATTCTCGTGTTGCTCTTTCCTAGTAATAATTCCTTTCCAAAATTTATTATCCTAGAGTTTATAATCAACGGGAATCTGCATCGCAGCAGGCCCGTAAGCGTAGTTTAGATATTAATAGAGATTTAGATAATAACTGTATTTCAAATATGGCTCAAGATCCGGATAACATTTATAAAATCCTTAGGATCGTGCCTGAATTTGACGGGAACCCTAATGTTTTAACTAGATTTATTAATATTTGTGACCAAATTGTAACTCAATACTTAAATAATTCGCCCGGTAGTGAATTATCTAATTTGTGCCTATTAAACGGTATTCTTAATAAAATAACCGGCACTGCCGCTGCTACTATTAATTCCAATGGTATTCCCGATAGTTGGCTAGGAATTAGAACATCTTTAATAAATAATTTTTCTGATCAACGGGACGAAACGGCCTTATACAACGACCTCTCATTAGCCGTACAAGGAAATAAAACACCTCAGGAATTTTATAGCCATTGTCAAACGCTATTCAGTACGATAATTACTTATGTTACATTACATGAAACTTTATTAACAACAATTGAGGCTAAACGCGACTTATATAAAAAAGTGACTAAGCAGGCATTTGTACGTGGCTTAAAAGAGCCCTTAGGGTCGCGAATTCGGTGCATGCGCCCGGATACTATTGAAAAAGCTCTTGAATACGTTCAAGAGGAATTAAATGTTACCTACTTACAGCAACGTACAGATGGACTGAAACAGCAAACATCCACTAATAGAAACACAATACATGACAGAGTTTTTACACCTCCTCAATCTCAAGGTTATCATTCCTCAACCCCTAACTGGCCAGCCCCTATGTCACATCGACCCATACAACAACCACAACCTTTTAAATTTAACTTCAATCGAAATCAACCCCAGTATAATACGCCCATGCGTTCTAGAACTCAACAAATGTTCAGCGCATCCCCACCTAATTATAACCCACACAGTAATGTTTTCCGTTTACCACCTAGGAATAATTTTAATCAAAATCCCATGCCCAAGCCTATGAGTGGTGTTCAAAGTTTTATTCCCAAGCCCTTACCCCATACCTTGATGACTGGACATGACTGGCGTAAATCTGGTAATCCGCCGCCGACAAATTACTTAAAAGCTCGTGAGATGAACATGAATGAATGTTTATCTTATGATAATTTGGAATACAATTATCCTGACTATTATTACCAACCAGACTATAATAATTATACTGAACAAGAATACTATGACAGTTATTATAATCCAGACCCTTATATTAATAATACTATCACTTATGAAATGAATAACGACGAAATAGTTAAAGAAAGTGAACCCCTATCAGATCCTAGTTATACAAATCAGGATTTTCGTTTAGACCTAAAATCACCAAAACCAAGATAGAATTAAATTTACAGACACAAAGACAACTTCCATATATTCAAATAAAAAATCCCCCACTTAAACTTTTAATAGACACTGGTGCAAACCAATCATTCATTAGTCCCAATGCTGTTGAAAAATATTTATCTAATTTTCCATTAAATTACGACCCTTTTGAAGTTACGAATGTACATACAACAAGTAGAAACGAATATTCTATAACATTACATTGTTTTAAAGAATTTACAGACCCAGAGAATATTAAACTCTTTATCTATAAGTTTCACGACTATTTTGACGGACTAATAGGATTAGATTTATTAACGAAATGGGAAGCAAAAATTGATTTAAAGGACAGAAATCTATTAACTCGTACAGGCTCAAATCCTATTAGGATGTATAACTCTTGTAACCTAAATTTTTACGAGGATATAATACCGGCTAGAACCTCAAAATTAATTCGTATCCCCATAAACTCTCAGGACGGAGAAGTTTTTATTAAGGAACAATTAATTTGCAATTGTATTTTACACGAATGTATTACTAACGTGACTTGTAACCGTGGATACGTAGAAGTTGAGAATCCGACACCAAATGACGTAATACTATCGCTAGACCAACTGACTAATGCCGACTTATTTAATATTGAGTACGAATGCACTCAATATAAGACACGCGGACAGGACGTCACATCACGATTACGAACTAATCATTTAAATAACGAAGAAAAAGCCAACCTTATACAACTTTGTTCCAAATATTCTGACGTTTTTTATATTGAAGGCGAATATTTAACGTTTACCAACAAAATTAAACACCGTATTAAGACCACCGACGAGGTCCCTGTACATAGTAAAAGTTATCGTTACCCCTTTGTACATCGACAAGAGGTTAGGGACCAAATAACGAAAATGTTGGAACAGGGTATTATAAGACCATCCGATTCTGCTTGGAGTTCACCGATCTGGGTCGTGCCGAAAAAGATCGATGCTTCAGGTAAGCAAAAATGGCGTTTAGTTGTTGAGTTGAGTTGAGTTGTTGTTGTTGAGTTAAATGAAAAGACTATAGACGATAAGTACCAAATCCCTAACATTAATGACGTACTTGACAAATTAGGGAAGTGTCATTACTTTACAACCCTCGACTTAGCAAGTGGATTTTACCAGGTAGAAATGGACCCACAGGACATTTGTAAGACAGGATTCAATGTAGAGCATGGCCATTTCGAATTCCTCCGTATGCCCATGGGACTTAAAAATTCACCATCGACTTTCCAAAGAGTTATATGCCTTGCGATGCGAAATATGCCTTGTGTATTTAGATGATATAATAGTTTTTAGCACATCCCTGCAAGAACACATCAACAACCTAGAAAAAGTATTCCAAAGACTTCGTGAATCCAATTTTAAAATTCAATTAGATAAATCCGAATTTTTAAAACTTGAAACATCTTACCTTGGACATATAATTAGTAAAGACGGTATAAAACCAAACCCTGACAAAATTTCAGCCATTAAAAAATATCCTATTCCCCAGACAGCTAAACAAATAAAACAATTTTTAGGCCTTCTCGGTTATTACCGAAAATTTATTCCAGATTTTGCCCGCATAACTAAACCTTTGACTCAATGTTTAAAAAAAGGTAAAAAGATTACATTCGATAATGAATATACCTCTTGTTTTGAGAAATGTAAGACCCTTTTAACCAACGACCCCATTTTACAATATCCAGATTTTACTAAAGAATTTAATTTGACAACTGATGCTTCAAATTTAGCTATTGGAGCCATTTTATCCCAAGGTCCAATAGGATCTGACCGACCAGTATGTTATGCATCCCGTACCCTAAATGACAGTGAGATTAATTACAGCACAATCGAAAAAGAACTTTTAGCCATAGTATGGGCTACAAAATATTTTAGACCATACCTATTCGGACGAAAATTTAAAATACTGACAGACCATAAACCTTTACAGTGGTTAATGAATATGAAAGAACCAAGTTCTCGACTCACTAGATGGCGACTTGGACTAAGCGAATATGACTTTACAGTAGTATATAAAAAAGGTAAAATGAACACTAACGCAGACGCCCTATCGAGAGTTGAAATCCATAACGACGAAACTAAGACCCTTATTGAAGAAATTGACGAATTGAACTCTTTACTAGGAAACCCCTCTGAACATGTACCACCTATAACAAATTCTTCAACTGACACCGTACATACAGATAAAGAGAATCCTATATTAAATATACCAATTACTGACGACCCTCTCAATAGATTTACTAGACAATTATGTTTCACAGTCGTTAGTGATACTAAACGAAAAACGACAGTTACTAAGCCATTCGATACCCATACACGAACTTCTATACAAGTGTTAGAATCCAAATTAGAGGAAGATGTAGTTAATGCCATAAAAGAATACGTGAACCCAAAAATTAAAACCGGTATTCTCATAAATCCACCCCTTGCTATGTATTCAATAATTCCCATTATTCAAGATAAATTTAAAAGTTCTGCTATGAATCTTGTTTTAGTAAAATTCGAAAATGAAAATATAAAAGAATATCTACAACAACAAGAAATTATTAGTCATTATCATAATAATAATAATAATAAATGAATGCTATTTAGCGTTATCCCGAAAATACTATTGGCCAAAAATGAAGGAACAAATTTCAAAATTTATTAATGAATGTACGTTATTCGGTATGGCTAAATATGACAGAAATCCTATTAGACCCCAATTTAACATTGTACCGCCAGCTAACAAACCATTTGAAATTATCCATATAGATTTACTGACTATACATAGTGAAAAGTATATAACTTTTATAGACGTCTTCACAAAGTATGGTCAAGCGTATCATTTACGAGATGGAACAGCTGTTAGTATCATACAGGCATTATTAAAATATTTTACCCATCATGGTGTACCCCTAACTATAATAACCGATAACGGAACGGAATTCACAAATCAATTATTCTCAGAATTTACAAGATTACACAAAATTAACCACCATAAAATTTTAGCTCACTCACCTAACGACAATGGAAACATCGAGCGTTTTCACTCAACGATATTAGAACATTATCGACTCTTAAAACTACAAAACACAGACGAACCTCTTATCAATCTTATGCCATATGCCCTCATAGCTTATAATAGTACAATACACAGCTTTACTAGATGTAGGCCTTTTGATCTATTAAATGGACACTTTGACCCACGAGACTGTCATGATTTGGACTTTACTCAACATTTATTACAGCAATACATGATAAATCATAAAGAAAGCATGCAAAAAGTATACGAAATTATTAATAGCACTTCCTTGGAAAAGCGTGCTGCTTTGATAAATGATAGAAATAAAAATCGCGAACCAGAAATTGTATATGCACCCGAACAACAAATTTTTATTAGGAACCCTCTGGCAAGCCGTCAAAAAACCGCACCTAGATATACTCAAGACAAAGTTATAGCTGACCTACCAATCCATATATATACTTCCAAAAAACGTGGTCCTGTAGCTAAATCCCGATTGAAACGAGTACCTAAAGGATCCAACTTGTTACAGGATAATACTAGTTCTGCTGACAATCCACGTGACGAACCCCCTAGAGATAAAACTTGAAAGCTTGGATGATGGACCTGGACTATTACCATACAAACTTGGACTGATCAGACTTACGACTCATTACCATACTTTTCTACAATACATCAAACTCGACTCCATAGAAGATAAAATAGAACTTTTAATGACTCAATTAAATAATCTCAAAACTCTTTTTAGTAATGAAACATATTTACTCTTTGAACTGCAAATAAATTATCTTACTGAAAAGCTTTTCAAAGTTTCAAATCAATTAGGATCTTTTGAACCAAATCGTGTTAAAAGAGGTCTTGTAGATGGTTTTGGTTCTGTTATAAAGTATATAACAGGAAATTTAGATTATAAAGATGCGTTAAGATATAATAATGCAATAAAAATGTTAGAAAATAATAAAAATAAGATAGCTTCCGAGTTTAACAATCACATAAGTTTAAATAAAGAATGGATGGCAAAACAAAGTGAAGTAATAAATCAATTAGTTAAAAATCAAGTCAAAATTAACAATACTTTGCAGATTATTCTAAATGCAAGTGCAGATAAGGATAATATTTTATTGAAATATGTAAAATTTGCCCAACTTTTAGTAATCATTGGAGAAAATATAGACGACCTTATGTCTGAATTAATAAAAATAGAGAATATTTTAGCTTTTACTCATACTTCAGGTATGCATCATTCTATGATAGAGATAAGTACTTTAAAATTAATGATAGAAAAATTAAGGAAAATTTATATTAAGGATCAAAATATAGATTTAGAATTGAGAGAATACTATAGTATTATAAAGCCGGCATGCTATTATACAGAAAAGCAAATAGTAATAGTTTTTAAATTTCCAATAGTCTCTGCAGATATCTATAATCTCTATAAACTCTCTATTGTTCCTAATAAAATCCAAAATGTCCTCATACCCCCGTATCCTTTCATTGCAAATTAACGAGAATTCGTTCTTGTACATGGAGGCAGAATGCCCGAAGCTTAAAAACTGGTACCTTTGTGAAATGGAAGTGAATCAACGTATTCATACAGAACCTGACTGCGTGCAGCAGCTTATTTCTCATCAAGTCCTGAAGGAATACTGCAAGCATACAACAGTTACCCTAGCAAAAGAAGCAATGGAAAAACTAGATGATCAACATTATGTATTTTCTTTCCCTCGTGTCACCAAAGTGCAACTATCCTGTGAAAAAGAAGAATTTACATTACTCCAGGGTAGCTTCTTAATTATCATCCCCGTGAAATGCTACATAAAAACCGCCGAATTCACTATTCTGAATAATAGTGATGAAACAAAAGGACAACCATTAAAATTGATGCAAATACCATTTAATCCTACGAATCATATTGAGATTCCTACTCATCTCAACCTAAATTCGATAAACTTACAAGAACTTCATGGTATTCAAGATAAAATAATCAAAGAAAACCCCTTACAACTAGAGAAATTTAATCGTCATACAATCTACCATACTACAATACCGTTTTACGTCTTCATATTGAGTGCAAGTGCACTTATAATTGTGTTTGGATATCATCGCTACAAGCTACGAAAAACCAAGGAACCTAACAAAATTACTACTTCATCTACTTCAAATGACAATATTGGTGAACAATTGGAAGAAGAAGGGACGCCAACACGCAGTAAGAAGATGCCAGCAACATTTTATCTCAACGTTCTAAAATAGTTGCTGATCTGAGGATGGAGGAGTTACGTATACATACTCCAGGAGGATCGCTGACTGGAATTTACTTCCATGTGAACAAAATGTGTTTTGCGTCATCGCGACGGAATGCATACTTGCATTTTAATTAGAATATAAGTTTAATTAATGTAATAATTAAATTCATTATTTTTTGTACTTACATCGAGTAGGTCATACTTTGTATTAGTTAGTAAGTTCTTTATTTTAATTAAAATTAGTTTTAAATCAGTTTTGGTTTTTTTTCGACTCTACGTCTGTAGCTAACGTAATTCCCTCAATAACATGTTGCTCAAGAGATCAAACCTATTACAATCTCTACCGGGGGTCATCATGAGGTTCAGGAACCATAAAGTAGCAGTAAAAGCAGATATTAAATATTAATGCAGGTAAAACTGTTGGCGGAAGATAGAGATACGCTGCCTTATTTATGGAGAGGAAACAGATAGGATGACCATCCTCCAGACAAATAATGGATGACATCGCTCGTATAGAGGAACTGAGGACTAAACAGAAAGTCGATAAAGAGAGTCGTTTACACCAACCAAGCATAGAGTATAATAACAATGCAATACGCTTAGGAATGAGGATCGAAGCAGTACAAGGCATGGCGAATGAGTTTAAGAGACCTTTGATTCTCAGCGGCAACCATCCAACGGTGCGTCTGTAGATACAGGCAACACACTGTGAGCTGCACCGTGCCGGTGTAGAGGCCACAGCAAACAAGAGCAGTCAGCGTTACTGGGTGTTACGCCTACGTCTAAGGATGGGAACCCTGCTGCGACGATGCCTGTTCTGCAGAATGAAAACGACGAAGCCACCATGTCCAAGATCCGAAGATCTGTCGAAATGTCGCTTAGGTCATCACAAGTACCTTCTTACATACACTGGGGTAGATTATTTCGGGCCATTCGCAGTGGCCATCGGCAGGGTTATCCATAAAATTTATGTGGCCAGGCCCTCTTTTCATGGATGGAGCAAGAAAGCGTATGGTGTGCTCAGTAAAGACCGTCTTTACTCGCAACAAAATTTTAGAAATTAGATCAAAACAATGCTTTATAGAGCTGTATATCTTAAATAGATATACCGAAAATCCTTAAGTTTATATATTTATTAATCGATCTGTCCATCATGGACAACTACGGAACCCTAGACAGAGCGTAACCCGATACGCACTCATTGTTATAACGAACAATCTTAATATTTATAATTATCTTCCTATATTTCATAAATAAGGGACAAATAAAAAAAAGACGATAATATAACATCTATGCAATGTTCACAGTAAAAAAATGATTGCTTCTTTTGAAGTAATATTATTATAATAATTCCTTCCACACTCCTCCAGTTACTCGTCATCTCTGTACACATTCCCTTCTTTTCCGTCTTTCATGCAATCCATCCATCTTTTTTAGGCCGTCCTCTACTTTTGCACCCCTCCACAACCATACCTAAAATTTAATATTGTATATTAAATTTTACATACCTAAAATTTTGTGTAGCTACATATTTTTGATTTTACATCAAATTTTATCATCATTATTGTTTTCCCTTTTAAAGAAAATTAGACATATCTTTTGAAGCGTGAAGTGGCCGCAAAATATTTTACAATTGTTATATGGCAGTGTTCACAAAAATATATATTGAAACAAATTTCAATTATATAAATAAATATAAAATATATGTTAAGTACTAATATACTTAGAAAAGGCGTTTCGGAAGCGACATTTGAGTTATCACAGTTGAAGTTCCAAACAACAAAACAAAAGGTGATAGCTCGGACCCAGCTAACTACAGACCTATCGCCATTATCTCTCTTCTCTCCAAAGTAATGGAGAGCATAATCAATAGACAGCTCCTAACGTACCTCGAGGATCACCAGTTGGTCAATGACCGGCAATATGGCTTTCGCCATGGTCGATCGGCTGGTTATTTTCTGCTATATCTTACGCACCGTTGGGCAGCTGCTATTGAAATCAAGGGAGAGGGTCTAGCAGTTAGTCTGGATATGGCGTAAGCCTTCGATCGTGTATGGCACAAGGCGCTTCTTTCGAAGCTACCTTCCTATGGGCTTCCCGTGAGTTTATGCCAGTGGATCACCAGCTTCCTCACTGGGCGGAGCATACAGGTCTTTCTCGACGGTTTTTTCTCGGACCCCAAGCCCGTGAACGCTGGTGTACCCCAAGGCTGCCTGCTATCCCCAACTCTGTTCCTCCTGCACATCAATGATATGTTGGATATTCCCAACATACATTGTTATGCAGATGACAGCACTGGGGATGCGGTATATTCCGGTCGTACACGTCTCTCTCGGGAAAACGTCGATGAGTGTCGAAAGAAACTTGTGTCTTCAATAGAGACCTCCCTGGGAATGGTCTCTGATTTTGGGTGAACTGAACCACGTTCAGTTCAATCCCCTCAAGACACAGGTTTGCGCGTTTACCACCAAGAAAACCCCATTTGTCGTATCACCGCTCTTCGAGAGCACTCCTCTTATTGCCTCGCCAAGTATCAGAATACTGGGTCTCGACAATTCGAGCGACTGTCAGTTTCGTAGTCATCTGGAGAGCAAGGCCAAGTTGGCCTCGATGAAATTGGGAGTGATCAATAGAACTAGACAGTATTTCAAACCTGGCCAAAGACTTGCGCTCTGTAAGGCGCAGGTCCGGCCACACATGGAGTACTGTTCTTATCTCTGGTCCGGATCACCCCAATATCAGCTTCTACCATTTGACCGCGTACAACGTAGAGCCGTTCGGATTATCGGGGACCCAGTGCTCTGCGAACGACTGGACTCTTTGGCATTGCGTAGAGACGTTGCTTCTCTGTGCGTCTTCTACCGCATTTACAACGGGGAGTATTCCGAAGAACTATTCGATCTGATGCTTACCGCCGAATTTCACCACCGCACAGCTCCCCATCGCATCCTTTACCATCCATACCACTTGGATGGCGATCCTCCACTGTGCGGTTTTCAAGGACTTTTTTCCCACGTTCCACTCGAATGTGGAACGAACTTCCTTATTTCCGGATCGATACGACATGGGTACCTTAAAAAAAAGGCATATATTCTTATTTCCAAGGCCGGCAACGCTCTTGTGAATCTGGATGTTGCAAGAGTTCATGGGCGGCGCTAATCACATATCAACGGTGACCCGCAAGCTCGTTTGCCCTCCTCTAAAATTAAAACAAAAAAAAAACTAACTGACTGCACTAACACTGATATAAGTCATATATTCCAATAGTAATATAAAAAACATATACATAATAATGGTATTTGTATATAATAATTCTTGATAATTGATTCTACAGAGTTTATTTCTCATAACTTTATTTTATAATATTTTGTTGTAATGTAAAATAACTCAAACACTTGGAATGTTGTTATTATGTTTATATGAAACACGATCCAATACGATAATAATAAATACCTTCATATAAAATATATTTTTCTTTATATTTTAATGTATATAATATATAATATTTTATCGCACAAGGCTGTTGTTAGTTATTGAACTAAATTAAACTATAATACATATATAGTGATAAAAGTCAGGAACATTATTCTTCGTAGTCTTTCATTAGTTGACCCTGGAATTATCAAAAATAAGTTAAATGTTGTGTTTGAAACAAAAAAATTGAAATAAAATTTACATTAACCCAAATTAAATGTGTTAATTATATTAATTAATCTATTATGAACATGTATATTTGTTAAGGAAATCCCAAAGTGATAATATCCTTGCGTGAAAGTGTATGAAATAATAACTTGTTTTTCTGAACATGAATATATAATATTATTTACATTAAATAAATATTTAGCCAAGATTAATAATACATATAAAAATACTAAATAGTACCTAAAAACTTTTCATTTCATTACCTCTAACCTTGTCTTCATCCTTCAAATGAGCATATTTAAAAATATAAAATAATGTAGCAAAAATAACAAACCTTATAAATGTAAGCAAAATATCCAAAGGGTTGAAGCGTGCAATTAATGCGCTAAAGATGTGTCCCTCTAGAAATAATAATAATAATAATAATAATAATAATGAACTCTAATCTACAAATGATGTGAATACCTAATTGTAAACCAATTTATGCGTGCAAGATACAAGCACTGAAAATAAAATAAAATAATAAATATAAAATATAATAAAAAAAAATATAAATCATTTTTTTAAAGTGTGAAGTGCAAAATTATATAGTCATTAAACCCCTGAACCCCGTGAACCCTCTGAACCCCCGTGAGCCCACCTGTACGCCATTCTTTTCTGTGCGCGCGCGCAGTCTCGCGGCCAGCGGCGGAGTGAACAGCGCGGGGTCGGGCCCCGATCGCCCGGCTTTGTGCCATGGCTGTTGCTGTTTCCATAGCAACGATATCACTGTACCTACCACTATCACCCACACGAAACCGATCTGGAAAAATGTACGTATAAGCCTAGCACAATATTGAAAAATAGTAAAAGAATTTATGTCATTCAATTTCAAAATATCTTTATTCAAGTAGGCAATTACGCACTTTTGGATCGCCAATTATTATATTAAAAAAGGTCAGCGTAGTCAGTGCGTGAATAAATTACCATCGGCTCAGAATGCTGCTCTGCTGAGAATAGCCGGCCAGTAACTTAACAGTTTCTCTTTTTAAAAGAAATTTAACAATGTTGTATATATACATTATAGTATTAAACCTGCAAATGAGTCAACAATCTAAGTTCCACACATTTCGATCAACAAACCCATGAAGAATTTATCTTTTTAAGGACGCAACTTAGGCGTTGCGAGTTTATTTTTATTTCTTGTATTTATTGTTTGTCACTGTTTTTGATATAAGTATTTAAGTTTTGACGTTTAAACAATGTGTTGTTAAATATAAATTGGGAAGCTACCGTAAGAATAACAATTTCTTTAAAAACACCTCTCAGGGAATTTCTAGGTCTTTTTTATAAAATAAATAAAGATTTAATTTCGGCAGCACCGCCCCATAAGTTGAGAGATGGGGTTTTCACTGAAGCTTTTTATCGAAACTTATACTTAAGAAAATTATAAAGTCAATCAGTTCTAACATTTCATTGTTAAAGAGTAAGCCACAATATAGACGTTTTACTTTAGGAAGTGCATTTAGTTTTTATAATATTTAAGATTAAATTATTAAATTCGCAAATAAAGAACACGTGGCAGAGCACTGTTTACTTCGTCATGATTAGTCCTAATACGCTCAACTTTAAAAATAAGCGAAGGGTCATCAGCAAAAAGTACAATGTCACATATATCTTTTAAGAAATCATTATATAAAATAAAAATAAAAAGGCGCCAAGAATGGGTCCTTGTGGAACACCCATCTTTTGGTGAGAACCAGTCGATTTAGAATTATTTGCATCAACCATCTAAACTATTTGATTTACGTAAGAGGTAATTAGATAAAGAGTAGCACTAGGCACACTGTAGTGGTTAAATTTGCGTTGTAATATTTGATGGTCTAGGCAACCAAAGGCTTTGGATATTTCAAATTCCCGCGACCTCGTAAATATGCTTAAGAAGAGTAGCCCACACATCAGTTGTTTATTTACTTATACTGAAACCCTATTGTTCACTGGTGATGGCATCATTTTATTGTTTTACCTTTACCAGATCAAATTTCACATTTGGTTTTGAAGACTTTTTTCGAATACCCTACTTTAGATCGGTAAATAAATAGGCTTATAATTTCTAATCTAGAGTTTTCTAATCTTTCGCCATTTTAAACAAAAGTACTAATGTACTATTTTTCATCAAGTCTTTGGTAACATTTGTTGCAAATTAAGGATAATTGCGTGGCAATATAATTTATAATAATGCTAAGTAACTTAACAGACATACCGTTTTTTTCATATTTAAGGTTCTATCAGTTTTAACATCTTCATCTAAGTCGATTGCATCGGATGATGAAGATTTTAAATAACACTACATCTATAAATGTAATTATTTCTGTATTATTAAATGTTTACTTTATGGGTCCATAAGCAGCCCTAGTATTCCCAGTAACACTAGATACAATATCCTAAATTGCCTTTATTTTATTTTTTGAATTTAAGATTTTATTTCTAATGTAAATTGACTTAGCTTCTACGCAAACGTTCTAAAATATTTTAGGGAAATGCCTAACTTTATTCAAGAACACCGGATAATTTTTGTCTTTTCCTATATATTTTTACAGAAACGCAATCACTAAATTGAAGTTTTAACTATTTTGTTATTGATTTTGGGTAGAAGATATTATTAAATTTATGTAGCATTCATGACAGAAAACATCATCAATACAATAATGCATCTAATTAACTATAATATAATTAAAACCAATATAAAAACAAAGTTGAAAAAAAGAACTCACGGGACTGGTCCACATGTACGATATTCTGTACAAATAGAAATACTCCTGTGGTGGAGGTGCGGGCGGTAGTGTAACGTTGAAGGGACATCCGTCCACGCGTAAGGGTAACTTAGCGGGGACAGGGCGAGGACCTCCGAAACTAATCCAGAGGGTCAATGCCATGCCACTGAGTAAAGCTATTGAAGCACCCTGAAGGAAAATATTTTATCTGTATACCAGTCGTGTTGGGATAAATTTATTTTTTCTATGATAACCATTATGTCTTTCTTTTTTTCTGAAGTAGACATTTAATTTAGCATCACTGGTTTTATAAACATATATTTATAGATTCAGTTGAGTGTAAAATGGCAGTTTCAAATTATCATGTTTTTATTATGGGAATAAAAACGTACTCTTTCATTAGCATATGTTGTGAACATTCCCAAAGTGAACAATCCCAGCAAGGGTCCTCCCACAGCCCCAAAGATCGTCAATGCTGCTTGTAACACTCCACCTAAGTATTCAGCGATAAACGCGAGAGCTAGGAACACCAGCCCATAGGCGCACGCCGTTAACTTTGTAAGCCAAGGAATGTAAGATGGATTTATTGAGCACCACCTGGAATTTATAATTATCTATACTTTAAATAACTTAAGTAAAGCACCAGCTTGTAATTGTCCTCATAATAAATTAAAGAGTTCTTTAAATAAAAGGTGAGACTTAATTTATAGATCACTTCTTACTATTGTTATGCATGTTGCTTTAAACATGTTAAGTGTAGTTTTCCTGTCAGTCTTTTTCTGCCAGTGCAACTAGTCTAACTAGTCTAGACTAGTCAAACAATATTCATACGAAATTTCAAGTCTAATGAACGCTGGTTAAAAGAAAATTAACCGGTTATTTTGAACGGTTACAAAATCTTAAAAGTCATACAAATTACCTTCCATCTCTGGTCCCAAGCAGCAAAAAAAACACTATTAAAATACAAAGAAATATATTTTTCACTCGCTAATAAATAAAGTTAATCAAACAAACCTGCTAATATAGTCAGTCAGTGTTACAGCAGCGAGAGCGTTACACGATGCCGATATAGTGGATAGCGACGCGCTGAAGATACCCGCCACGAAGAGACCAGCCAGTCCCGGGACAGAGTGCATCGCTTGCACCACGTAGTATGGCATCAACTGATCAATCTAGATAAAGAATTAAATCACTTCAAAACTAAGATATTCACGCCTTAAATTCAGGTAACGTGACTGACATACGCTTAGGACTCTCTTGTCTAAATACATTAAAATAATGCGATGTGTACTAAAAGATGATTTAGTGACAAAGATTGAGATTTGAAAAGGGTTTTTGTATTTAAAAAGAATAGAATAGATAGAGAAAGAAACATCCTAAACATCGAGTCGAGTAGTCGAGAAAATATATTAGTAAAGATGTACGATGATGACTGATGAAATGATGACCAGTAAAGGCATATATTGACTGATCAATATATGCCTTTGCTTCGCTTAATAAATCAATTAATAAATCAATCAAATTAATAAATCGCTTAACTTGCGAAAGAGCAAAATAAAACAGCAATGCACATGCGTGAAGAGAATTTTGAATATAGCAGAAGCGTAAAAGATGTTCCTGATTCCTACTTTCTCCGTCTACCCGAATGGGAATCGTAACATTATATAAATTTTATTTATATATTTAGAATGTTTAATATTGGTTAATTGCTTGCTTTATGCAGATGATGCAGTGCTCATTGCATCATCAGAATGCGATTTGCAGGCATTGGTCACCACTCTGAAAGATGGGTGTGAAAATAATGGTCTAAACCTGAATGCAAATAAGACGAAGGTTCTGGTATTTGAAAGAAATGAAGAAAGAAATGAATTGAAGAAGAAAGAACAGAATGTAAGATCAACGTGAATGGTAAGATAATAGAACAAGTGAATGAAGTGGTATATTTGGGTAGTATGTTTAGCAGAGACGGAAGATACGAAATGGATGTGCAAAGGCGTATTGCTGCCGGTAACAGAGTCAACGGTGCTTTGGCTGCATTGTTAAGACGGCGAAACGTCAGCATAGCTGCACGTTTGGCTGTACACAATGCAGTTTTGCTACCGACGCTGTTATACGGCAGCCAAACGTGGGTAACACAGAAGAAGAATGTAAGAAAGATAAATGCTGTGGAGATGCGATCTCTTAGTCGAATATGCGGAGTCAGTTTAGCTGACCGAATCCGCAATGAAGAGATCCACAGGATGGCAGGTACTAGCGAAGATGTTACGGTAAGAATGAAGAAGAACGTGCTCAGGTGGTTTGGGCACGTCGAACGAATGAGTGATGAAAGAATGGTAAAAAAGATTTATAAAGGAAAAGTGAGCGGTAAGAGAGACAGGGGGAGGTCTCGAGTGACCTTCGAAAACACAGTAGCTACGATACTGGAGGAAGGTCACGTAAAAAGCATGAGGGCATGTATGAAGAGGTTAATGTCTGTGGTCGAGGCGAAAGAGGTATGCAGGGACCGCAGCGTTTGGCGCTCCGTCGTCTCTGGCTACCCCGCAGGGGATATGGCGTGAAGATAAGTAAGTAAGTTTAATATTAGACAAAATATTGCTTGGATGCTTAAATTCTTTTATTAAAACGTGGAAAGTAAGGAAAGCTATTTATATGTTTCATTACTTTATTCTTTCTGTTAATAATGTAAATATATTGTTGAAATTTTACCATCTCCAGAATGCCCTGTATTGTAAAGAATCGTACTTCTATTTTAGGTTTTATCAAAAGATTCTTCCACTTAAGAACTAAGATTCGATATTAATGAGCACTAAATAATAATAATGTTGCCTAGAGACTGAAGGTAGTGGTATATATGTAGTAGTGGTATGGTAGTGGAGAGATGGACAGATTGAGGACGGCCGAAGAAAAGATGGATGGATTGCGTGAAAGACAATATGGAGAAGAAGGGAGCGTGTACAGAGATGACAAGTTACAGGAGAGTATGGAAGGATAAAATATTCTGCGCCGACCCTGAAATTGGGATAAGGGCAAGAAGAACAAATTTTTCAAATAATACACTATTCAAATTCTAAATTATTAATTTGAATGCAATGTAAGTTTCCATTTCCATGGCACTAAAATAGAATAGAGTACAAAAAAAAATCAACTAGATCGGATGAAAGACACGACAACATATACTTTTAAAATGGTGATATTAACAAGTGACATGTAAAATAATGCCCTTGAGACCTAAAATGATATTTATTCTTAATAAAAGATTACTAATACAATGGTACGACATTAAGATAAGGAACGATAAGAGATGTAACACAAGTAACAAGTGATGTTTAGATAAATACAGTAATTTACTTACGGCAGTGATGCTTTTGCTAATCCATGGATCACAATCTTGAAATACTGCGTATATACTCAGACCACTGATACAGGTGATGACACTGAGCACTGATAGCACAGGCAAGCTCCACCACAGACATTGCCGCGAACGATCCAGAGTACTCACTGTGAGAAGTCGTTGGACCTGTTTGATAAGTACTCTGTTAGGTTAAATTTGTAGATGCCCAAATATGTATTCCATTCCATTTGCAAATATACCTGTGTATGATTTACAGCATTAAGAGACATATACGTAATAAAACCACCGATTATTAGGGACCACCAAGTATGTCTTTCTGTTGGATCAACGCTGAAGCTATAATAAAATTAAACTCCAGTTAATAAACAATTAAGAACATGGAAATTCCAATTCATCATCATTACGAATACTTTAAACATACTTGGAAAAATTCAATCGTCCACCCTCTTTGGCTATGACGAATATCTTGTCAAAACCACCTAACTGTATTGACGCGAATATAACAACACTAAAAATTGCTACAAACATCAGAATAGATTGCAGTAAATCCGTAAACACTACCGCCTTCATTCCTCCCAATGTCGAATAAAATGTACAAACTAAACCTACCACTAGGATCGAAATGAGTCTATCGAGACCTGTCACTGATTCTAACACTATCGCAGGAGCGAATAATACTATTCCATTGTAAAGTACCATTTGTAACGTATAAGTCAAAGAAGCCAACATTCTTATATGAGGTCCAAAACGTAACTCTAAGTACTCATAGGTACTGGTTTTCTGAAGATTAAAAAACACTGGCAAATAGAGTCTGGTAGTTATAGGGGTGGCAATCCAGTATGAGATGTTGATTACAACGAACTGCATGCCATAATAATAATTTTCTGATGACACTCCTAGAAGTGTGATGGCTGACATAAATGAGGCCATCAGGGAGACTGCCACAGGAAATATCGACATGTTCCGACCACCCAGAAGGTATTCCTGCAAAATACATTTATTTAAACACATTGTTCTTGTAATTGTCTTTATATTCATGGTTTTATAATATACTTGCTTCATTAGTCTTTTGTTTTCCTCCACTAAATCTAAAATAGACTCCAATAGCGATTGACGCTATTATTGTGGCGGTCATGATGATGTAGTCCCAAACCCCGAATATTGATTTAATCATTTTGCCTAAAACAATAAAATTATTTGTTAAGGAATCTTACAACTGGTAATAAATTGGGATTCTACGCTGTATATGAGTGTTAATTGTCCAGATGATGTACTAATTGCAATACTTTTAAATAATATGTAATGCCATCTGAGATTTTCAACATTTTTAATATAGTATAATAACCTTTTTTTAATTGAGCGAAGCGAGCGGAGCGCTCTACTGGAGACTATTTCACATTCTTTGTCACGAATAGGCTCGAAACTAATTGACGGAAAGTTATGAAATTTTGAAATTAAAAACCCAGTCAGCATCTAAGTCAGAAAGATTTCAATATGAAGTCCTATAAAAAACTTCTTGCAGAAGTCCTAATATGACATCTTAAACAGCTCATTTTTAAGAGCTCATAATTCAGAGCTCTTAATGAACCCTTAAATGAGAAGTCAATTTTTTGACATCCAAATGAATATTTTTTTTTATGAATTCAATTAAAAGAGCTAATTAAGTATTCATTTTCACGAGTTCGTAAAAATGAGCTTTTTAAGAGCTCTATTTCAGTCCTCGATGAGGTCCTAAGATGTACGTTAGGTGGCGCATTCGACTTCTTCAGGAGGTCTTGAGAACGTCTTTCTGACTTAAGATCTGACGTCCAAATCAGAAATCTGAGCTCATTCAGAATAACTTAATACGTCATTTTGCTATCTGGGAAGACACACATAACAAAAAAATAAATAATTGAAAATTGTCAAGTCGTTGAGGAATAATCGTCAAAAAACTGATATCCCATTGAAGTCAATGGGAAACGATGATGAGCCCAGTGTAATGACACTGGGCATGCTTCGCTCAATATGCAAATAGCAACCGAGGTCTGTTGGCGTCCCTAGTGTACAAGTTTTGAATTAAAAGGACGAGTTTTATTATCAAAAAAATAAATATTCGGAATTTAATCTAAATGCAGGTTTGTTAAATACTTCATGTATTTTATCTTCGTAAAATTTAAAAGCGTAATGAAATACATTTTGTAATGTGAAAAATGGAACAAAGATATTATGATCAAAGCTGGATGACTCGTTGCGGAACAAATTGAGACTAATTTCAATTTGCATAATATATATTAAATGTGGAAGTAATTAATATATAATTGTTCTTTAGAATTTTCAAATAGCATAATTTATTTCAATTTCAAATGCAAAATGGTCTAAATTTTTCACATAATGAATTTCGAACAAACAGTTTTAACACATTATTTTGTTCAAAAATATTTAATATTCAGATTTGACTTCTTCAATATATTATTAAGTAATTACTAATTTCTAGGATCCGCCGTGCGCTGCGGGAGATGAGTTGAGCCCCCTCAGTTTTTTAACCATCATTTCTAAACGGAATGAGATATTGTAACCTAATTTCTTTAAAACATGCTCTACATATCTGCCAATTTTCATTCATATCGATTCAGTAGTTTTTATGTGATGTTGCTTCAAAAAAAGTTTCCCAAACG
Organism: Melinaea marsaeus rileyi; assembly: GCA_918358865.1. Lineage (NCBI taxonomy): Eukaryota > Metazoa > Arthropoda > Insecta > Lepidoptera > Nymphalidae > Melinaea > Melinaea marsaeus. The sequence continues at coordinate 15,246,581 of OU911085.1, forward strand.
GTTAAGAGCTTCGCTTACGCTCAGCTCAATTATTTCAATAAATTATCAATAAGTATGTATTCATTACTCTGTCCAGAACCTGTTTTAAAGCACCAGGAACAAACCCGTTCTTGATGTCTCTTTTTCAAGTTCATACAATTGACCAAAAAATGTATATTTCTAAATCTGTGTATGACTAAATTACTTTGGAAAATTGATTAGATGGCTTCGAATCATATAGTTATAGTTAAAAAATAGAACAAACAATTGGTGGAATAATTGAAACTGGCTTAACCGATGCCGCAAATAGTGATGATGATGTCCGAGTCTAATATTCTAAAACGATGCTGTTCTCTCGTGACCAATTGAACGGCGGGTCGGATTAATTATTATCATTCACTTGATATATGTTACATATCAAAGCAATATTGTTTAAATTTACTATTAACATCCACAAACTATACTTTGTTGACAAGTAACGCCTTAACTTAACCTGATAGTGATAGCTGTAATATGAACGCATTCAAAATGACGAATGCCACATGGCATTTTTAAGCACTTTAAATAATAGTAAATATATTTTGTAGATTCTTTGCATTAGCTCGTCACGTGCACTTGTACTAGTTGTCCTAAATTCTGATTATGACGCGTAGTTTTCATATTTATTTCTTATTATGCAATTAATTATTATTATCTAAATATGTTTAATCAAAATTATATGTCATTTCGTTTATTCCAACCTATTTTCGTCCCGTCTTTTGCAAATACAAATAACATAATGTCAGTTGTAAAAATTAAAATGTAGTTTTAAATGTATGTAGTAATATTATTTTATATTACATTATATTATACAGATATATATTTTAGAATGTTTACATTTTGATATAGATACATTTAAAGAAAGACAAAATATATAAATATATGATATAACACATTAAAATATATAAAGAAAATAACGTACATAAAATAAAAAGTCTTTTTTTTCTATTTTTGGATTTAAAACAAAAAGCTACTTTACGTAGAAATTACATTTTTGAAGTAATTTTAATCATTCTCGTTTTCATTGTCTGTCGGTTGTCTAGTCTGAAGACATTATCTCTTGACAAGTAATTAATGGACGCTGGAAATAGTCTGGAATAATCGTATTCTTTTAGTATTCGTATTATCCATAAGGTTAGTTTAAGCTCCAGAATATATACATAATTTAAGTTTAGGATAAAGAGTCCTATTTATAATATTTCTATATCAAATTTCATTAAAATGCTTTCGGTGGTTTAGGTGTTGATGCAACAGATAGTTACTTTTGCATTTATATAAAGGGTCTAGTTTGTTGCCGCGTTCGTTTGAAAAGTTATTCATTAAAATTATTCAAAAGATTAATCGAATATATTTTTCTATCTCATTTATTGAGTGTCTCTAAAAGTTTATGCATAGGATTTATGTTCCAGTTGTAGATTACCAACTATACCAGAATGCACCATCGGGTCGGTGGGGGTGTTTTTATTGAAGTAACACGAAACTTACCGTTCGTTGATAATTAATTGTATGCAAGATTTATTTTATAGAAGAATCGGTTAATAGCAGCGGAATAAAACCTATAATTAATATAAATTTTGAGGGCGATTTTAAACTTATTTTAGGGACATGAGCTTTGATGGAATATTGGAATATTTCAAAAATAAGTGTTAGACTGCAATCATTTTGAACTGACCAAAAATGGTTCGATGAATATGACTTCGCTTGTCCATTATCCGTGGCACCTAAGATTTTTATTAAGATATTATTTTTATAATAAATAACTCACCTAACTTACTAAGTAATTGAGTACTTACTTAATAAGTAATTGAGTTTCGTCCAAGTGACCCAGCCAGTCTAGATGACACATCTTTTTAATTTATTTAGTAAGTTAGTTTATTACGGTTGAATTGAGACCCACCGGTTAAAAAAAAGTAAAAGGTCTCTCAATTATTATTGATATTTCTGACTCTAGCAGAGATTGATTTTGAGACACATCGCATCCTGCATAATGTACTAGCAGGTTAGCCGTGCTTCGCGACGGACTGCGAAAGTTGCAGTTTTTTAACTGTAACTTTAGAACGGTTTGGACCTTTGTAAAATCCTTTCTTATTGCACCTATTCAATGTCAGGAGTCTTGTGTCAAAATTTCAGCTTTCTAGGTATTACGGTTTGGGCTGTAGAGCGATGAATGAGTCAGTGAGTGAGTGTCTTCATATATTAAGATTTGTAATATATTTCTGATAATGAATTGAAAATATCTTGAACCTTAGTGAACTTATGTCTTACTAATATTATGTGCAAAAGTTTGTAAGGATGTATGTATGTTTGTTAATCATGTAAAACTATAGACAGTTATGGAACATACCACCGAATATTGAGTTTATTGCAAGCGAGGCCGCGGACGAAAACTAGTATAATAAATATAGACAGCAAACCATGCTGCCATAAGCTGACATAAATATGCGAAAAAGTTCAAAAAAAAAAATCTGTTTTTGATGATTCACATGTCGCATAAACCAGTCAAGTTTCCACTAATATTAGTTTTTTTTCTTTTATTATTATTATTATTATTTTACTCACTATAGTAGTAATAACTGTAATTAGTTTAATTTAAATTACTTTTTTAATTAGTTTGTTCAAAATAGATGTGAACAATGTATTTTAATACTTTCTAATGTAATAAATTATCCCATGGTATTTGACGAAATTTTTTTTCACTTTCTTATTTATATTGTTCACGAAACAAATATACACTGTTTTATTGTAAAAAAACATACTTTCATATATATACATACGAGGGCCAAACTGAAAGTTTTTAGAACTAGCCACTTAAAAGCATTATATTAAAAAAAATAGTTTAAATTTTGAAAATAGAACTCTTTACCAATATTATTGAGTGTACATTTCATTCATTTGTCGTTTGTTTTACGATTTGGCGGCAAATTGAAAATTGTCTGTGCACGTCAGAATGAATTTAAGCTGAGAAAATTTTCGTGCAATGATTTTTTATGACTTTCGATGTCATTTAAGTCAACAAGAAAGTTATGATAGACTTCGATTGGCTTTTCACGATGAAGCCCCATCTCGTGCCACAGTTTACAACTGGTTTAATGAATTCAAACGTGGTCGAACTAATCTCACCGATGATTTGCGGTAGAGACGGCCTTCTACAGCGACGACTGAAGATAACATCAGTGTTGTGCGGCGTATGATAGAGACTGACAAAAGAGTGACCTATCAGCAGATTCGGACAAGTCTAGGCATAGGTATGAGTCAAGTGCACAAAATCCTCCATGAACATTTAGCGGTCAGGAAGCTTTGTGCCCGCTGGATACCGCATAATTTGACCGAGGCTCAAAAACTCCGCCGTGTTGATTGGTGCCGAGAAATGATCCAAAAATTTAACGGAGGTGACTCAAATGCTGTGTTCGACATACTAACGGGTGACGAAAGCTCGATTTACTGTTATGATCCGGAAACCAAAAGACAGTCTGCTCAGTGGGTGTTTCCTTCCGAAGAGTTGCCAACTAAAGTGAAGAGAGGTCGAAGTGTTGGAAAAAAGATGGTGGCCTCGTTCTTCGGAAAGACAGGTCATTACGCGATAGTAGTCTTAGAGGATCAGAAAACGGTTAATGCAGAGTGGTATACTAACAATTGTTTGCCACTTGTCTTGGAAAAAGTTCGAGAGAAACGACCTCGCAGCAGGATCCTCCTTCATCACGACAATGCCTCGTCGCACACCGCCAGGCAAACGATCGACTATTTGGTGACCTCAGACGTGGAATTACTGGGTCACCCGCCGTATAGCCCCGACCTCGCACCCTGCGATTTTTATTTATTTCCGAAAATAAAAGAAAAACTTCGAGGAAAACGTTTTATAGACGCCGAAGAAGCAGTGGCTGCGTTTCAAAACGCCGTCGAAGAGACCCCTAAGGCCGAGTGGGCAAGGTGCTTTTCTCAATGGTTCCATCGAATGCAGCGATGTATTGATGTAAATGGACTCTATTTTGAAAAGTTACAATAAAACTAATAACTTGCTAGAATGCTTAGTTTTTGATTTTCTAAGAACTTTCAGTTTGACCCTCGTATACATCGAAAAACATTAATTTTTTGGTTTTAATGCAACAAAAATATATATTAAATCAAGGAAACGATAGAATTATAAATGGGATGACGTAATTATTAGTAAACTCAACTGATAACTGATAATATTGAGTTAGGTCTTTTACGTTTCTGTTAAAAGCATCATATGATAACATATAATTACAAGGAAAGGTCAAATATCACAATATGATGCATATTATGTCATATATATCATATTATGATGTGTAAGGTTTTAAGATGTCAATAAAATCATGATATAATTATAAAGACATATCTTACATATCTTTTAAGATAACATTTTGACCGCATCTTAAAATTACGGCTTTTTTTTCATTCAAATGATTTATTGCAATGCTATTGCTGATTGCGGCAATACTCATAATAAGAACACACACACACACACACACACACACACACACATAACAATAAAAACTCTAATCTCTTAATAAAATAATCAAAATAATATAGCCACGGATTTCCCTTTTCTTATTATTAATTATTATTAGGATGGCTTATCGAATTGATATTCATACATTGCTCACTAAATATATTGACGTTTGTGAAACAGAGATTACAATAAAATACAAAAAAAACCCGGCTGAGTTTGTTGTTTTTCTTCTCAAAACAGGGCGCGTTTGGAACTTTCGTAGCATTATTTTAAGTTGGAGTGTCTTTACAGAAGGGCTTATTTTGATACATGCGATATCAATATGCCCTCCTGTCACTTCCATTTGATACACAAGTGATCACTGGTATGGATTCAAAGTGGAAAATATATAAATAAATTAATAAAAATACGCGATACCAGCAATAATTGTCACGTCATGTACTTGACCCAATATTAGTATCTAACTATGTATAATATGCAAAATTTTTAATATTACGCATAACAAATAACATTTTTTTTCTATTTTACTTAAGTTATATACCTATAGGTGTATACTTATAGTTTATTAATACTAAACCTACCAAGTACCGGTCAAATTGACCGTTCTTAAAATTTTGTAATACTTACACATTTTTAAATGTTATAATATCGTTATCAAACTACATGACAATTCTTAGAATATGCATATAATATTTTCTACACTCTTTACTTTTAGTTATTTCCAATATTACCTGCGTTATATAATAAAATAACTTTTAATTACCGGTCAATTTGACCGCGTGCGGTAGGAACAGGTATACAAGAATTGTCGGTAGGTTTAGTGTTAATAAAAATATAGTTAATCAAGATAGTAATTCAACTGGCAGAGACGGAATCTTTTCGAAACAAAGACTATACTAACCACTTGTAATAAGTCGGTATATAAAGTATATTTCAGAGTTTATCTTTTATTTAAAGTAACTGCTTATCTTTTTTATGTTGCTATGCTTCTTCTACTTGCATTGGCACAATTTACAACTGTTAAAGTTAAGTTAATAGACTTGTAAAGAATATTACATAATAATAATATACAAAACAAACGTTTATAGATAAAGATCTTAAAAAAGTAAATATAGTTTTACGATATTAATCTGTTAAAATGTAAAATTACGTATTATTTAGATTATAGTTAAATTTATTACTTTAATTATTAATATTATGATATTAAGTGTACGTAAAATAAAATAGGTTAATAAATATAATAGTAAATGAAATAATGAAATGTATATTCATTTACAATAAATATTTCCTGCTATTATTAGATCAGAATTAAAAAAGTGTAAGATGCAAAAAAGAGCGAAGTGACTCGAAAAGTATAACAAAGTTTTGAGGTCAGTTGAGTTCAAGCAACTGTAAAATTATAAATTAAAACAATATAAATTATTACTTTAATTGCATTTGTATTTAAAATTCTAATTTTCCCGGTCAAACGTTAGTATTGTAAGAGGAAAGTCATATAATAATAAGTATTATTACTACTACAATACTTTTCAGATAAATTAAGTAATGTCTAGACTTACCTATTGTAATGTAAGAAGCTTATTTTAAGTAACTTTTCTTTAAGTATTTTTTTATAAAAAAAAATATCTTCTCAATATTCGTCCGCGCTACATATTTCTTTGCACATGTTATTGATTATTGTTTTTCATAAATGAAACAAAATTTCCTCCTTTTGATATTAAATAAAATAGTTCACAAACGAAAGAATTTTGAAATAAACATTACACTAAAGCGTCCACATTCGGCGCTTCCCACCACTGTAATGAAGTTCGCTATCAGCATTCAGACATTCGGATTTACTTGTATATTTCATCTTTAATTATCAAAACGTTAAGGTTAGGTTAAATTTCTAGCTATATACGATTATTGACGATTTGAGACGAATGACAGCCGAGTAGACTTTGACCTGTCATTCCATTTCTTGACATTTGACAATTAAGCGAATTCAGCGCTTAGTAAAACTGTTTAACAGGAATAGTAAATGTGGAAATTAAAATTATTGTGGATAATAAATCAAACCCAATAAATATTGTGGTAAAACCTCTTAACAAATTGAATTTATAAGTGTTGTAATTAATTAACATTAAATAACACATACCTCTAAGTGTTTGTGAATAAGCTTGGCTTAAGATTGGAGTCTGAAATATTATAAAATTTTTATACATACTGCCATGTTAGTATCTTATATTAGTATTGTTTATGAAAATATTTTTTAATTAACTGGCAACTTTCCAATGTAACTTGTCTACTTTAAAGTGTTTAGTGATCATTCTAAATAAAAAAAATAAAAAGAATTTACGTGGTGTAAAAATTGTTGTTATTATTATTAAAAATAATAATAAATAATATATTCAAATACAAAAACATAACCCCTGTTTCGTTCCACTTTATTTCATTAATAAATTTCAGACGCAGTTTCAGATTAGGCTTTGCTCATAAAACATTAATAAACCAGAAAGCAATAAAAAAACTTAACTCTTTCCTAACTTTATTTTCTTTATTGCAGTTTTCATATACTTTCTAGATTTTTTAATTTAGCGCCATCTAGTGATGAGAGGATTATTTAATTTCATGTATTTATCACAACGCCATCTAGTGCCAATACTTAATGTAAGAACTTCATTTATATAATAACTTTAAAGCTTTTTATTCTATGTCTACATTTATATTTTTTATAAATATTTTAAAACATAGCGGGAACAAATTTTTACAGTTTTTCTACCCGCAATAAATGTAAGAAAATCTAGACTTTTTTTTTATTTTTTTATTTTGTATTCTCTTGCATTAATCCTCAGATATATAATCTTATTGTAAGTTCTAATGTAAATAGTTAAACTTCAAAATATCTTTGTTCAAAATATCTATCTTAGTAAGTACACGCCCTTGAATCGTCAATTATCACATTAAAAAAACCCTAGTGTAGTCAGTCCGTGAGTAAGCTACCACCAGCTCGAAATACTGTTTTGCTCAGAAAAGCCAGAATCACCACAATTTTATAATTAAATTTAACAATGTTTGATGTATATTAAATAATATTAACAAACCAAGTTTCACATACCTACATCAACGAAGAACTTTAGAATTCTAAAATCAGATTTAAAACTAAGAAAAGGAACAGGAAATTCTGGCGTTACGAGTTTATTACTTGTAGGTATATATTGTGTATATCTTATATACTCCTAAGTATTAAAATTTTGGCAAATAATTAATTATGTATTTTGTAGTTCTTTTTGTAAAGTAAATTTCGGCAGCAATAAAATACCATAAGACAAAATAATATGAAACAACTAAAATAAATGGGTCGAGATATATTTTTTTTTTATTGAAATTGACTATTTATCTAAAGTTATATCAAAGATTGTTCTTTAAGTACAACAACAATTAAGGAGCAAGCTAGGCCTATCCTGGTTCTAGTCTATCTCCATTTTAGAACAAGGAAATTATATGCAAATTAGGTATAATTATTGGGTAATATAATTTATATTAAAGTAACTTAACTGACAGACATTATATGCATTAGTTTTAATATTTTCATCTGTTGAAACAGATTTCATCTCATGAAGTATCGAAGTGTTTTTATCATCATCATCTCATATCATCATTTTAATTATAAATTTTTTAATATATTCACCGCCGGATAGTTCAATAGTTCGCTCGACAGAGAGCGCCACTATGCCTGACCGAGACTGTGGCGCATAAAATATTTAATCTAAATGTAGCTAAACGCAACGCCCCGTAACTCGTATGCGGCTCAACACAAATGTTGTGGAGAGTATATGACATTTTTTTTTTGTTTTTTGTTTGTCTCTGCTGTTAGCCCTACTGGCCATGACAGCGTCACCGGTGTAAGAGTATATGACATCGACAGTGCGGATCATCCAAGACATTTGCGTAATTTTTGAAAATAACTTATAAAGAATACACTTTTTTATTATTAATATGTTACAACATTATGTGGCAAAAACGAACTATAGGACAAACTATTTCGATATTTCTAATATTTTATAATGTATGTCACATTATGGCATTTTTAAATATGCAAAGTATAAAACGTAAAAGTTAAAATATTTACAGAATCGGTTAAATGGAAACCCATATTACAAATACCTTCATATCATAAACCAGTTTATAAAAAATATGAATATGATATATAATCTTATAACCTTATTATTTTGAATCCAATAAAGTAATAATAACAACTAAGAGTTAAATTTACTTACATCGTTCAAATGCAATGCAACAATGAAACATTTGTGCATTCAAATAGGTTTATAGCCCTTTTGAATAATTATGAGACGAAGCTTCTTAGCATTCCATGGATTCACCGTATGGGTGCCGGGCCCGTCGTGTTGCAAGAAGAGGAGCGCAAACAATGCCTGGGCGACCCAGGATAGGTTTAAGGAGCACCTTTACTATGCGCATACACGCTCACCTTCACTGTTCACGCTCCTCTCCCTACCTAACCAAAAATCTTCCTAAGAACCTACTAAAGCCGCCATTGAAATACGTACCAGAAATGAACTGATATATTTAAAAAAAAATGAGTATTTGGCTAATAATAATAATGCGATACATTATTTATTATAATATGATTACTTCGCATTTAAAAATTAAGCAAGTTATTTTTAATATTATTAGTATACGTCACCTGGCATTTCCATCTACACGTAATCGATCCTGGAGTCTGCTTAGAGACAAAGTCATTCAGTTTTGTATATTCATCGTCAATAATGGTAGAACAATCAAAATATATCTTCTACTACGTGGAATAAGTATTTAAAAAGGATATCTCTATAAAAGCGTTCAAACAAAAAGTTCACAAAAATACAAACAATAGATATAAACATACGTCTTTACACACATACGTCTTATGTAGTCAATGTGAGATGAACTCTGACTAATACACTTAGGGTTGATTATGCAAAAATCGCAATAAAAGGCTTTTAAAAAATAATATAAAGGCAACAAGCAATTAATTATCTGTTGTAGAAAAATTTTCTCGTCGGTATTTTAAGTAATTATTATTATTATATATATTTTAGAACTTAGGACTGTTTAGTTGTAAATCTATTTATGTTTTCGGTACCTGATTTATGTCAATCATAAAAGTATTTTAATGGGACCAAAATATTGTATAATTATCGAAAAATATACATTTCATATAGGTAACATTCACACAAAAGTGTGTATTGCACCGGAGTTACGACGACACAAACACAAACTGTTTGTTACGCCGCAGAGATATTAAGCGAAACGCAACGCCGCAAAAAAACGCAATATTTGCGTTTTAGCCGCAACCGTGTTGCATAAAAAATTACACACATGACGTGAGACCGCAGTCAAACCCATCACACAGTCAAATCATTACGAGCTAACTGAGCCACAGAAAGTAAATTTCTCTCCACAGAACTAACTTGACAATATATAATTTTCAACATATATAATATTGTTGCTCTTTGACAACCAGTGATCTGAAATGCACAATAAACTGTTTTATTTTTAAATTAACAGTTCCACTTCCTATTCCTCGCCGCCTAAGCCTTAAATATTATGATGGATAATATTAAACAGCCTAGAATTAGTCCTAACTACCAATTGTTATCTATCACTACTATATTATTTTGATAGTTTTCGTTTAATCCTGTATAACTTATTATAATTTAATGCTCAAAGAAACAATTTGTTTTTGTAATACAGATATATTATTATAATGTAGATATTTCATATCTTATGTCATCCTAAATAATGATAGTCATTCTAATAAATTTATTTAAGTCATATTAAGATTGTTTAGTTTGTCTAAACAAATAGATAAATATGGGAATGTTCAGATGACAGGTACGTTTATTAAATGTTAATATTTTTTCTATATTCTTAATATCACTTTACTTTACAAATTAAAGATGATATGAGTAAATTGTGCCAGTAACCGGCTCCAGCTGAGCATACATTACTTATATTATTAAATTCATTGCTTAAAATAGGTCCAAGGCCATACCTACTAAAATGTCATGGCCGATTACTCTAAAACAAAGGGTCAGCTTCGAGGGCAAAAAGGACCCTTAAACATCCCACCAAGAAACCTGAAATATCCAAACGTAAGTAAGCCGCTGGTAATGCCCAATAAAAGCCGGCAGCTGAGTTAGACGACACTATCGTATAGAGTCGACAGGGTGTGTGAGGCCTTTGTCGGTTCTGCTCAATTCAGTCGAGTCAGGGAAAGTTGATGAGCAATGCCGATAAATAAGGTTATAGAGAGATGATCCTAGTGCTAAAATAAAAGACTAAAAGTGATAAATAAATTATAAACTATTGTTTTTTAAAATGTAATCAAACCTATACGGATACTTATTCAGTTTCATCTTGTTATTTTCCGACGCTTTTTTTATACATTTCTTAACATAGGAGCTTTCTCAGTCAAGTATATTTATGCAGTATTTATGCATTGTCCTCGAAGTATAATTAACTTGTAACAGACTCCATGTTGGCTTTTGGCAAAAAAATTATGTGCGTATTTCCATAAAAAATAGTGCATTATTTTATATATAAATAAAACATATATATTTCGAAATATTTATTAAGAATTTTTTAATGAATTTAAATTAACATAAATAAAGAAGAAACTATATAACGCGATAACTCAGTTTGTAGATCGTTGTGGTAGTCGCAGTTTCACATCTGCTCGTGTAAGTTACATTTTCATTTATTATATCTGTTCTAAATGTTACATATAATTAGGATAGACAAATTTACTCTAAAATAAATTATAAAGTGGTTTTATTTTTATGTAATATTGTAAATGATATTTCTAATATTCTGTTTAATATTCGTCATGGAACGGATAGTCCGGATGGTGGACACTGAAAATAAAACACAAGATTATTTAAATATAAAAGAACTAATAATAATAATATAAGAGGATTAATAAATGAATGGGGGAAAGAGAAGATGCAGAGAACTGAAAAGGATAAGACGAAATGTTAGAGTGGGACAGTAGGATTGGAAAAGGATTGTCTTTAAACCATTCAAGGCAAAGTGAATCTGCATTAAACATGATACTCACTCCCCCATGCTGCACAGTCTGCCGTTACACTCCAGTGCACTGATAAGTTCAATGTCCTCAGGTGACAGTTGGAAATCAAACACTGCAAAGTTCTGCTCAATGCGACCCTTCGTCACGGACTTTGGGATGACTATCAAGCCGCGATCTATCGGATATCTGTTGGTAGAAATCAAAATATGGAAAATTTGAATTTTCAACAGCACAGTTAACCATAAATGGTAACAACACCAGCGCCATTCACAGCGTCCCTATACCATAAGCACTAATTGAAAATAGCACCGATCGCAGCGGCCGAAACCTACACCTCCGTCTACATTACAGCTCTTCCCCGAACCTTGAATATTACAGAACAAAATCTTGAAGCTACATTGTCATAGTCACTATTAAGTGGTATTATCAAATCGTAATCACGAGTTTTATTGGATGTCTGTGGAATTAACTTAAACTTAAATTATTATTGGTTGCGCACCGTCAACCATCTTAAATTATCTGCCTGGAACTGACCTGGATTGTAGTCGGTGCACCCATGGTTTCCTATTTACTTATGAACTTTGAGCCATATTTTTTTCTATATCTTCTACACAGAGCACAAGTAGCAGACTTAAAAAAATTTTATTGGCAGCACCAATGAGGTATGGTTTACTTTAATTTATGTAATTTTAGACCTCCTGTGTTTAAAATAAACGAACTTTATTATTTTGAAAGATGAAACGTAATGAGCAAGTAAAGAAAAAAACTCAGAAGACTTTACAGGACTGTAAAAAAAATCGCCAGAATAAAAGTCAACACTTTTTATTAAAAATAGATTTTTAATTATATTATACGAGGTCATAAAATTTTATAGAATGTGTTGTAATAAAAAATTGAAGTGTTTTGTTTTCCCTGTATTTTAATTATAAGCTTATCTCTTATATTTACAGTACGTTACAATACTTAATAATACGAGTAATAATTAACGTTAAAGTATTTTTTATTCTTCGTATTTAATATTATATTTTTATAGTTTCAAAATAGTTTCAATATTCATAAGTTTTTTTTAAGTAACTCCTAGTAATAAAACATTAAGATTTTTTTTAAACCAAGGATATTATGCTTAAATTAAAATAAAGAATTACAAGATTCTTGATTTAAAGTATTACTTTAAATTATAACACTGAATCAAACGGACACTGCAAAATTTAATAACTACATATCTAACTATGACATAAAAATGCTATATATATTTTGATTAGTAACCGTTAAGTCTCACCTGATAAGCACTTGCGCAACAGTCTTAGAATATCTGTCGGCGATGGCCTTGAGACGCGAGTCCTCCAGCAGCTGAGGATCGGAGGGCTTCGCCCAGGGCCGGTCGGGGGAACCCAGTGGGGAGTACGCGGTCACCACTATGTCCAATGACGCGCACAACTCGAGCAGCTTGGTTTGGTTCAGGTAAGGGTGGACTTCGATCTGATAGAAATTAATGGAATTGTTCGGATGGAGTAATCATGAGTAATGACGTAGATACAATCCCCTAATTAAATTCAAGAAAATACCACTCTGGAAACGGAAATATTTTTAAACTTCCACATTTTAATACAACTTACCTGCAACATTGCTGGCTTGATGCGAGCCACCTCCATGACATTTTCAATCTGTCTCTTGTTAAAGTTGGATATACCAATGCTCTTGGTGAGACCCTTATCGACGAGGGTCTCCACGGCTTTCCACGTGTCAATATAATCAACCGCGGAAGGTATTAATTTTCCAGCATCATCTTTTGGGAAAGGTTCATCGCCTTCCTGATAAGGATAAAAACGTACGTTTTAGGTATAATAATATATAATATTCAACAATAGCAATCGATAATAAAATAAAAAACATGAGAACAGGATTTTCACTGGCGGATAGTTGATGTTATTAGGAGTAACTTAGGCTACTTTTATTTTAGCTAGTCATTAATTTAACAAAGAAAACAGTTTTCTGCTAAGTTCCAGTCTATTTACACTAGAGAAATCGTATTTTAAGATATAGGATTAGGCTTCGTTATCTTTTCATAGCTGGAAAGATGGTCTTCGCTGAGCTGTGGTCATTTATAGCCCAATATTGTACTGCTTTTGAGTTACAAACCTTTTATTTGAGTCTATGAAATAAATATAATAATCTGAAGTTTACGGACTCGAACCTACGACCGCTCTGAGAACATCTGGAACAGTTTTTATAGGGGTTATAGCATAACCTATATGAAGCAGTACCTGAAGAAGATTATATTAACTTATTTTCCAAACTAAAAATATAAGTTTCCTTGTCTGTTTCTAACACTTACACGCCTAAAACCAAACGAAAAGATAAGCCTTTAATCTCAAAAAATATTTCTGTAGAATCGAAAAATAACTTTATCGGACATAAGAAGACCATTTTTTATCTATACGCCAAAAAACAATGACAAAGCGTATATGCCTATCTATTATCTACATCAAATTATGACAACAAAAAAATTGTAAGCGTCATGTGGTATTGAGATTTGAATACACTCAGGAGTCGTCGAGATTATCACAAATAGAAAGATAAGATAACATACTATATCTATCCTAATGTCATAAAAATATTTAATTCTTATCAAAATTATAATTAAAACATAAATTATTTATAACATAATTGCGCTAATTAATCAGAACGCATAACGTCATATATACATAAAAATCGGAATTTCAACAAAGATATTTTTTCATTTTACGCTCATGTCATGATAATCTAAGAAATCGTGATAAAAATCATAATCGTAAATGATAAACACAAAAAAAGTGATAACGTTTTCACAAATTGACGCTTATTTTTTCTTTTTCAAATATATTTTACTTCGTATCAAAACCGACAAATCAATAGACGTTAAAGTCAATGCCATGTATAACAGTGGGAATATTGATTCTTATTAACAATTCAAGATATTGATTTTAGTTGTCGACTCAAACAATGTCAACAAATAGATGTATGTATGTACTCATTTTCCAATTCTCGGCCGATTGGACTATGTTTTTCTTGCTTACTGTCTGGACAAGGTTAGAAAATTTTAAGAAAAGTAGAAAAACCCCCAAAAGTCTTTACCTTAGATGATGTTTTCGTTTTAATTTCGTTTCAATAACCATGACGTTCAATTTACACACAGTTCAGTTTTCGTAACACGAGCTCGACAATCTCACACGGTCCTAAGCCACGAAACGGACATACTTATTGAGATGAGCGTAAGCGAAGCTCTTAACCGTTTGGGAAACTTCTTTTTGAAACAACATCACATAATAACTACTGAACCAATTTGAATGAAAATATGCCGAGCTGTAGAGCTTGGGAATGGGCATGTTTTTTAAAAAAACAGGACTAAAATATCTCATTTTGTTCAGAATTGATGGTTAAAAAACTGTTTCTCCGATAGACTTAATGTTATCAGAATCTCCGCGCGTTTGCCGATCATCAACCTAGAAATACGCTTATAAGATTCACATTTCAGAACAATCAAAAAGGGGAGGGGGCTCAGCTCAACGCCCGCACTGCACGGCGGCGGATCCTAGTAATAATCGCATTATATTTTGTAACATTATTTGGATATGAAATGAGAATGCAAAAGATGTCCATTACAATAAATTACTGAAGAAACATATTAAATAACTACTACAGAACCACTCACCTTGTACGCCTGCGGCCAGTGTATCAAGTACAAGTCGAGGTACTCCAAGCCAAGGTTCTGAAGAGTGGTCTTAATCGCACCCTCCACCAGGTCTGGACGATGGGACGTGCACCACAGCTTTGACGTGATGAACAGATCCTCACTCAAAACAAAGGATTTATTCAGATTCAGAACCTAATTATCATTACCATTTAGCATCGAAAATTATCATTTCCATACTTAGCACACCGTGTTAATTGTTTTAGATCAGGGATTCTCAAACAAAGATATGATAGACATATATCAAACTTAACCGATACCTCCAACCCTCACAGAAATATATACATAAATTTTACCATTTTTTTAATTATTACGCTTATGGACTTGTTGAGTTTTAGTTTAGTTTACTAGTCATTCTTGTAACAAATTAGTACGTGTATTAAAACAAATAAGAATATTTAAAGTTTCGAATAAGAACCTATATTAATAGGAGCCGATTTTTGACTTCGACACCCAAAATCAATTTTCGTTTATGTCAACCCCTTTCTATATCAACCACTTTGGGAAACACTGTTCTATATACTTTACAGTGTTGACCTTGAAATACGATCTTTATCAAATCAAGATCTTATCATAACACTAACAATGGTGCTTATAATAAAAGATACAGAGATTAAATAAATAAGAATATATAAGTATTACATCTAAGGAAACGATATATGTATTAAAATTTCTAATTGAAACTTGATGAACTTAAAACAATGTTAGACCCTAGACGATATTAACAACATTAATTTAAATTAATAGTTAGTAATTTAAATAAATAAGTGTTCAAAAAATTATATACAAGTTATATTAACGATGCCATGGATAATTATTATCGAATAAAATGTAGGTGGTCCTAATTCGGCTAATATTTACTGGCAGTGGACATGCATACCGTTTTACAACGCCCTCCTCAAATTTGGTAGCCAGAGCTGTCCCAACCTCACTTTCATTGCCGTAAATGTGGGCACAGTCTATGTGTCTGTACCCGACGTCTATAGCGTTCTTTACGGCCTCTTTGACTTCTCCTGGTTTGGACTGTGGAGGTCATTAATAATATATTAATATTCCTATAGTGTCGATAATACATATTAAACAATGTAACTTGAACTTGGATAACGGTACTGGTTAAATTTGCATTTTTCAGTTAAGAACGCAAATTTCTTCTTTATAATATAATCGAATACGAAGTTACTAAAGCAGTAGAGTCAGCAGTTAGTAAATAAAGTGCTGTTAATTTGACATTTAAAATATAAACAATATTTCTTAATCATCGAAATATGATTTTTCATTTAATAGTTTGGAAATTTAAATTCAAACTCCATAATATAGACAAATATAAGAAATTGGAGATACGTTTCCACCCTTAAGAAATAGGGGGTAGACGCTCTTAAAATATCCAGGTATTGAAATAATCCAAATTGTTTTTTTTTTTTCTGACCTGTGCAAATAAAAAATATATATAATTTAGAATTTCGTTGTTTAAATTTATCATACATTTTATATGATTTTGGAAATCTACTAGTATTAACAAAAGAATAAATCTTACTTTCCAGGTTCCCAATCCAATAACGGGACATGTATGACCATTGTTTAAAACAATCGAAACTGCGTTAGTCATCTTTAACAGTCGTCTCATCGATGAGCTCGATGTACTGACGGATTCAAAATGAAACGGGTTATATAAACCATAGAATTAAGGCCAAGTTCACAGTACACTTGAATAAATATATTATTTAAATTTATTTTATTATCCGGTTTTCCGCGCATTTTTCCACGTGTCCATAAAAAATCTTTTTTTGGTGTCCAAGGTTGATATTTTTTAAACGAAAAAATTTTTTTTTCAAAATTTAAATTACTAAACAACGCTTCATAATTGTTGATTTTATTAATTTTTTATATTAACTTAAAAACGAGGAATATTGTGAAAATAATCATTATCAAAAAATGTTAAAAGGAATCTTCGCTTTAAAGAATCGTTTGATTGTAAAATGAAAATTGCGGAAATTCACATATTGGTGACGTAGTGACCTTGTCTAGTATCAAAAGTAAACAGATATAACTTTTATCGTAATTTACATCTACAACTAGTTTGTTTTTAAATAATCATATTATTATATTTCTTAGACAATTAGATGATTTTATAAAGATATCGTTTTAATATCGAACGCTAGTCGGAGATATGTAATATATTACGAATTAAAACAGACTTAACTTCGTTTTTAAGTAACTTTAATATTTTAAGCTTGCTAAGACTGAATTATTATTCTTCACCCCACGTGTATACAGACGCGAGCACACACAATCACTTATAAAACGGGGTTCGGGATTACAAAAGTAGTTCCAGACATCACCTGATAACAAAACATTCTCCAATTTTTCAATCTGGTGGCAAGAAGTCCACGCCAAGACAAGCAAAACGGCACGGCCGTACTATAGTCGTTATTAAATAATATTGCCGAGAGATTTGCCAAGTCATTCTATTCATTAAGATGTAAAAAATATAATATTTATATAAACTAACAATGGTAATATTTATATAAACTAACAAGGTCACTTGTAACAAAGTGGTTGGATAACCTGAGCTTCTGAAGGCAGCTGGGTGATCAGTCTTGGAATACCTTCAGAATCAATTTAATTATTATCTATTTCACGAAGGCAAGACGCCACAGTCATGGAACAGAAGTGTGGTGGTGCTGCTTGCTGAAGAACTACAGACCCATCCCTTCTGAGCCATGTCTACAAGTTGTTCTCGAGGGTCGAATTACGAATCGTCTTGCATGAAGGTTTGATGACTTCCAGCCTCCTGCACAAGCCGATTTCAGTAAAGGCTTTAGCATCATAGACAAGTGCTGAAGTCCTTGTATGAAAATGTCACCATGTCAGCCCGGCTAAAGGGCCAGAGGACGAAACCTGTAGTGGCAGAAAGGTGTTACACAGGGAGACATCATTTCACCGAAATTGTTCACTGCTGCACTGGTAGATATCTTTAATTTTTTGGACTGGAGCGAATTCGGCATCAACATAAACAGCGAGTTCATTACTCAACTACATTTTCCGAAGACATAGTCATAATGGCTGAGACTATAGAAGACCTAGGTACATTGCTCGATGATCTTAGTAGAGCCTCAAAATGAACAAGGCAATCAACAATACATGAGAGAGAAGTAGGCCTCAAAATGAACAAGGACAAGACGAAGCTTATGTCTAATATATCGGAGGTCGAGCGTAGGCTCGAAGTTGTAGACGATTAAATTTATTTGGGACAAACCGTCCAGCTATGTAAATCCAACTTCGTAACAACATATCGTGGGCAGACCCCCACTAGATAGACCGACGATAAAATTAAGGTCACGGGAAGTCGCTGGATACGGGTAGCCCAAGACCGGTCATCGTGGCGATCTTTGGGGGAGGCCTACGTCTTGCTGTGGGCGTCTAGGCTGACAGGCTATGTGCTTACTCTTCAATCTCAATATTATTATTTTGCAACTTTGACGATCGTCGATTTTAGAATAGTATAAGCACAGTACTAACCATACTTGAAAATAGACAGACAGACGGACAAACTTGATATCAATATTCCTAACGTCGATGCGACTGACTTGAATACTAATCAAAAATTATGTCTATATTTCGCTCTAACAATAATAATGATTTATCCATCTTTATTTAGTGTGTGTGGATGTTCCTTTATTAACAAATATATCTAAGAAGTTCTGTTATTTCTTGCTAAACTTATTTATTCTCTGTTTCTAGACAAAGCTAGAAAATGACACAACGTAACCATTGTTTTGATGTAGACGATTTAATATTGGTATTTACACAGTACATAATATTCAATTATGCGAAATATGGAACTATTCAGAGTTTTTCAAGTACAGCAGCTAAGTATTTGAAATACTTGATATGGGAAATTTGGTATGTAATATTTTTAAAAGATATTTAATATTTTTTTTATAAATAATTATATCGTTACCACTTTGGCTTTTAGCCAAGCAGCCAAGGACGTAGGGGTTTTGGTCATGGTCATGGTCCATTTGGAGGACAGAATACTGGACCGTTTGGAAGGCCAAGCCCTGGTCCGTTTGGAGGACAGAACACTGGACCATTTGGAAGTCCAAGCCCGGGCCCGTTTGGAGGACAGAATACTGGACCATTTGGAAGCCCAAGCCCTGGTCCATTTGGAGGACAAAATACTGGACCATTTGGAGGTCTAAATCCCGGGCAGGTTGGTGGTTTAGATCCCGCTCAAACACGAACATATGTCCAAGATCAGGGAATGGGTCAGAATCAAAATCCTAGAGGAGTTCCTGATTACCCAGTAGCGAATGTATCTCCACCTCCATACAGTCAGGGTCAGGTGAGTATCTAACTGAGGACAAATTTTTAAATGATAAAAGAATAAAGGAAATATAAAATGCGTAACACGTTTATATTTATAGACAATTTAAGCCAAAACAAATATTTTATAACCCTTAAATTTTATTTTAATAAATCTAATAGATAACAGTTTTTTGTTTATATCACACAGTCAAGCATTTTTAATACTTTGTTCTAAAAAGTCAACAATTATTCAATCTCTTTATTCTTCATCATAATTCTTATTTTTAGGGTAATTATCCACAACAAGCACACCAGCAAGGCTTTAATCAAGGATATCCTCAAGGACAACATTATCCGGGCTATGGTCCAGAGTATTACGAACAGGGCAACCCTGCAAGTCGTTACCCGCCTCCAGGATATCCACCAGGTCTATTAAAAAAACTACTATATTAAAAAGAACGGTGTAGCGGTTTGATAGATGAAGATGTTGAAGTAATAACAGTAATGAATACAAATTTTAGTAGCGACGTGATAGTTTAGTTGGTAGAATGATGACTTACGAAAATCGCAGATTCGAATCCTACTTATGAATTTTCTTTATTTCTATTAAAGTTATAATGTAATGTCTTTATTCTTTGACTAACAACGTTTCCCACATTCGATATGTTCAAAGATTATTTGGTATATTTTAAAATAATAATGGTAATAATTGTTATTAACGAATATAATTTTCAAGCGTCTCCCGGTGCTGCCATGGGTCAAGCGGCGTGCTGCGGTTCTTGCATGGCTTGCCTCACTTGTCTACTCTGTTCTTGTTGCCAGGTATAATTCACATATATCACAATTTTAAGAATTATATTAAATAATGTCCTTTCTCCATTATGTTCCATGGCGTTTGTAGGAAACGATCTCACCTTGGATCACTTCCTACACACTCAACTTATCCGATAATGGGTAAAACCATCTTAATTTTGATCCAAATCATCAAAAATAGATTCTGGACCAATTGATTTTTAATTTATGACTCGTTATTTTTGGGGTGATTTTTTTTTATTACACGAATCCTTATAAATAATTATAAACTATGTATTAGATTCTACTTTGTAATAGCTGTAACTTATTTTAACATCCAGGGATTGATGGGAGGTATGGGAGGAGGGATGGGGGACGATCCCGGTGACGATGGAAACGGAGTACCCGGAACAGCGCACGTGACGTCTCCACATGATAGTGACGACCATTGACATAAATTAAGAGTATAATAATATGTATTGGTGTTTTTACAAACGACGACACGACAACGATACGATGGTGACATATTGTATTATTAAGTGATCATTAACGTCCATGTTATATTTGTTTACAGTATTTTATTAATTATTTTAATTTCACTTTTATCGCTGTTTTATTTTAAGACGTATATACCCTCAATTTCGACTCCCTGCACTCGCGAAATCTCGGGTGCCGTTTGCATATTGAGCGAAGCGAGCCCAGTGTATTGACTCATCGTTTCCCATTGACTTCAATGGGTTACCAGTTTTTTTGACATGGTAAAAAAAATGTCTTTTTTGGCTACCTTTTTCAATATTTTTTTTAAAACCATCCCCTAATGTGTGTCTTTTTGATTGCAAAGTTTCATAATTTTCCGTCAAGTAGTTTTCGAGCCAATTCGTGACAAAGAATGTAAAAAGTCTCCAGTAAAACGCTCCGCTCAATAATAACATCATATGTCAATCGAATAATGTATAATTTTCTTCTTGTAGAAGTGTGATAATATCAGACCCCAAAAAGAGTTATAAATATTTGGCTGCAATTAATCTTTAAACCTTTAAATGTGTTGTCAACCAAAGACATGCAATAGCTTGTCCACTGCTGATTTGGAAATATGATTTAGATATATGTTACTTTTATTCTTGAATCTATATCTATATTTTATACAGATATATACAGGCCGATTTTTATTTTTTATTATTATTATCATTATAATTTTTTAGCTATTATTATTATTTTTTTTGCGACGGTTCTAGTTGTTCCAAAATAGCATTTAAGATTGACGTTTGTGAAACAGTGATCACAATATAAAAAAAATATATCCGGCTGAGTTTGTTGTGTGGTTCTTCTCAGACCAGGACGCGTTTGGAACCCTCATAGCTTTAACATTAAGTTGGAAAGTGCTTTTACAGAAGGGCTTATTACGATAAATCTGGTATCGAAATAGGCCCTCTTGACACTTCCATTTTGACGTACACAAGTGATCACTGATAATGATTCAAAGTGGAAAAGATATAAATAAATAAATAAATATGTATAGTAACCTAACTTGTTACTTTAGGACAATTGAGTTTATGAGAGACATTAAAGTTTATAAGGTTTTGCTCAAAATTTGACTGGATAATTTGATTTTCTTTAATATTTCAGTCCTGAACACTTTAAAAGAACTGAAGACATTTTTTTTCACTTGAAATAACGGTTTCACCTATACATATATTATGGTTATACCTTCCATAGTCCAGACGACATTAATTCAAAAAGCTCTACCACCATCAACTAAGGTCCATAACAACTAAGCACATAAAGACAAATTGTTATATTTTATTAGTAATAATTGTATAACATATTTATATTATATGAAAAAGTAGTATTATTAGCAATATTTGTTATAAGTCAAAACAACCTGTTCTTGCCCTCGTTTCGTTCTCCCAGTTTTTCCCACTCTTCCTTTACAACGCATCAAAGAAAATGTTTATAGAAATCTTTTACAGGAGGGAAAAGTATTACAGGAATCCTCTCTATAAAAATGTACTATATACCTTTGATTGCAATTACTATTTTTTTTACCAAACAATAGATTTTATAATACCGAGAACCGTAAATAAAGCAGATCGATTATGTTTATATATTGTATATAAAAAAGTTTTTATATAAACTTATAAAATATTAAAAAAAGAAGAATAATAAGAAGAACGCAAAATTCAAATCGAAATATATCACAACAGCAATTGTTCCGGTAACAGAAACAAGTCCACCTACCATGGCCTAAATTTTCAAGTAATATTAAAAAAAACAGTTCAAAATTTTTGTATAAATATCCGTTTGATTAATCAAAAACCACAACGAATCAAGAATAATGGCTCTTGTATTGAGGAAAGCAGTTTTACCTAAAAATGTATCCCTGTTGAAATGCTGGAAGGGGCGACCCCTGGCTACCGCCTCAAATAAGAAAAACGCTGCACCACTATGTAAGCTATTCTATTCTATACAAATCTATGTTACTTAAATTATATATTATAGAAATATTTATATTAATTATTTATATCTACTCAATTATATATGTCATATATGGTCTTAATAAATATGGTCGCTTAATTAGACTGAATAGGAATTAGTGTTGATTAATATATCATATTAAATTGCTTAGAACTACTTAAAATGGCGACCGCTGTCAATTTTGACAACGTCGCTTAACTAGATCTGATAATGAAAACATTGCATGTGAAATACTAAACATAAGACGTAGATGTCGCTGGTGTAGCGTCTGAGTTATTTCGGAGAACGGTGGCCGCTGCCGAAGGACCTCCATCTATAATACTCGACTTGTGACCTTCGTTCTTCGAATAGCATCAGCCACCAGCAGATAATCGACGAGTATTATATGCATGGATGTCCTTTGCAGTGGTCCGCGGTCCGGCGTTCTGCCCCTACGACGCACGAATACGACTGTGCTGCGGTGACAATGTCCTACAATACCGCTGCTTTGCTGAAAAATCTGGTGCATCAAAGGGTGAACCAACTTGCGGCTGCCCGTGCGGTCCGTGTGGACCTTGCTGTCCCGGCCCCTGTGGTCCGTGCGGGCCTTGCGGTCCGTGTAATCCGTGTGGTCCGTGCGGTCCTTGCGGTCCGTGCGGTCCATGCGGACCTTGTCGGTGCCCTTGTCCCTGCGGACCATGTGGTCCCTGTGGACCTTGTGGACCTTGTGGTCCATGTGGTCCGTGTGGACCTTGCGGCCCCTGCGGACCTTGCGGCCCATGTGGGCCGTGCCGCTGCCCGTGCCCTTGCGGTCCGTGCGGACCCTGCGGCCCATGCGGCCCTTGCGGTCCCTGCCCATGTCCATGTCCACCGAAATGTCCACCGAAAAAATGCGAAGGGACCGTCTGTCCTATGTGTGGCTGTCAACCACTAAACGTGATAGCAGCTACTGCAGCAGGAGCGTCGCCGCAAACGCAAGAAGGAAAAATACACGACCCATTCATGAAAGTTGAGCTTAAAGAAAAGAAAACACGCCAATCTAACGCTATTAAAATAACACCCTAATTTTTCACACATTTATATAAATAAATATTCATGAAATATGTGTATAATATACTTTTATAGTAATAAATGTTCGATATAAAGAAATTGTTTTAATCTCTAGTCATGCAGATCGTCGTAATCGTAGGTTCTGTCATGAGTAACTTCAAGTGAGAAAACTAATCATAGTGTACCTACGTCTCGCTTCTTTGTAATCTGTAATAAAATGCATTATAAATCGACATTTAATGAGGCATATAGCAAATGATACCCTTTACAGCATCAGCGGCACCACGTCGAAACTACACGAGCAAGGTCTTCCCAGCGGCGTTTACGAAGATCAGAAAAACAAAACGACTGGATCTCGTCATATTTCATAGCAAGAGAAATCAAACTAATCCAGTTTGGTTTAGCGTATCGTGTCCAAACTTGGTGGCTAATGGAAAACAAATGACGCAAAGATATTTTAGCTCTAAAACTAATTCTGTAACAATAAATAATTCTAATACCTTGCCTCCAAATTGGATACAACGGCGTGCGTATTCTAAAGCCTGCAACGTTGGTTGCCCATGTCCTTTTCCATGTGGTCCTTGTGGTTGCAAAGACGGCTGCAATTGTCTGCCTCCACCATGTAATACACCACCTCGTTGCCTCCAATATATGACTGGATACTACTACTATCCATACGGAACTTGGTTCTGCGGTCCGTACCATGTAGCAGGAACTTGTTGCCCGGTAGGATCTAACGGTCCTTGCCCCTGCCCGTGTCCAAAATGTTGCGCTTGTGTATTCCCTGCTGCCGATTTAGGCGCAGAGAAAAAATTAAAAGATTATAAGTTAAATTCAGATATACATGCATTCCCTGGTGAGGCTCCTTGCCAAAGTACATCTCCCAAACCTTCCGGCACAGGCCCGATCTCGAAAATATTTAACTTTAATACTCCCGAACAAAAGAACCCGGATCCTAAACCAGTTAAGAAAAATGTACCACCTGTACTTGCTTCTATGATCTGCCCTTATACCTCCTCTCCCTTTGGCTCTACACACATTTCTAACCATAATATATATAGCTCATACCCAATGACATATTCCAAATCAAAGACGAATTCTTATCACACAAAAGCTAACCTCATCTCTTCAAAACAGCCCTTAAAAGCATCAAATCATGAAACACATAAAGGCAGTAGGTATATTTATTTCCAAAAGAGGTACAAAGTAACGAGAACACCTCTGGAGTTTACCAAAATTGTAAGGGATAAAGACCCCCGAAAGAAGCAGGGCTCGTTTAACTATTCTTCTCTTCCCAAGTACAAGAGATTTAATTCCAAACCTAATGTGGATTCAGATTTCAAACCTTATGATTTATCAAATTGACCTGGACTTTGAAAATTGTCTATTCGAAAAATAATATTTTTTAAAGATTAAATATAATACACATAACCTGGTATTTCAATTCTACGATGTACTAATAAACACTTCAATACAAATAAGAAGTTTTATTTAAAAAACGTGTAGTCGTACTTTTATATATATATCTGATATCATGTAATTAGTAGGAACTAAGAAATTATAGTTACAAATCGTCCTTTCAGTGCACAACGCAATGAAGAGGAGTCTCAGCAAGCGGGAACATAGCATAGAAATGACATCGATGTGTAAGCAAAGAGAAATTGGACAACACAAGGACATCTTGAAGTCGAAACGGCGGCTTTACAGAAGCATATCCTGTCCTTGTCTTATGTCACCAACTACAACTAAACAGCCTATTTGTATACAACGTACACCATCAGCCGTTGGATGTAATGAAGTTAAATTGTTCTTTCGAAGTCAAAGATTTACACCAAAAATAACTTTTAACCTTATTCAAAGACGAGCAGCATCAACAGCTGCCAAAGTTGTCCAAGATATAGGTAACGTTTGCGCTTGTCCTTGTCCTTGTGCACCCTGTGGTTGCAATTGTCTTCCACCACCCTGTAACACTCCAGCCAAATGCTTGCAATACATGACTGGTTATTACTACTACCCTTATGGTACATGGTTTTGTGGTCCCTACCACATCTCTACAGGGGCTTGTGGACCATGCGCAGGTCCTGTCAGGCCAGACGGTTGTTGTGGACCTGCACCTCCTTGCCCTGGTGGTCCATGCGGTCCTCCTTGCATTGGACCTTGTAAGCCGTGCGGTCCGTGTATATGCGGTCCATGTATGTGCGGTCCATGTACTCCAAGTGGACCTCTGAGTTGTTGCGGCGTTTGTGGTGTAGGAGGTCCACTTTCATACCATGCTGGATCTCCGTATGATTATTCCACACCATTTGGTTCAATGGGCGTTTACGGATCATATGGGCACTTTTCTCCCAATCAATACATGCAACAGAACTGTTATGCTCCATTTAATCCTTATACATCTTATAATCAATACGGACAATTTAATTCCATGCCTGCTCCTCATTTTGGACCATGCTATGATGTACCAATGCCCATGCCCGTGCCTATACCAGTAAATAATGCTTTTGCACCAATGCAAGGCACGTTTACCTCAGATCCGCCTTTCATATCATCACCTACACCTTCTAGTACGATTCCCCAAAGTTATACTTTTTCAAAACCTACTATAAAAGAAATGCCAACTAACGAAACTGTCCGCTCCTCTCCGTCTATAGATGGGCCGTGTCCAAAAAACCTATCCCCAAAATCATTGCGAATGGCACCACTATCCCGATATGATACATGTATGAATTTATCTAAAAGTGGTCGTTCCCCGAAAATGGTCGGACGCGCTCTACCAGAGCCCAACCTCAGTTTGGTTTGCCATTTCTCAACTAAAAGCATACAAAAATATTCGGCAAGTGACATAGAAAGTCTTGATAATGCGACAAATATAAATGGCTCTAATACCTTAAAAATATTACACGATACGCAGTGTAGAGAATCGTGTAATAAGCCTCTCTGCTACTGGTGTATTCATAGCGAAAAATACGCAAGAAATAAGGGTGACAAAGGGGACGTAGCGACAGGTCACAAGAAGTCTGATACTACAAACAAGTCACGAAACTTTTCAAACAAATTCAAGGATCCAGTTAAGAAACACATTTTTTAATCTAATAAATAAAAAAATATAAAATGATTAATAAAAATAGTATAATGACAAAACTATTTAATTTGTTAACTAGAAAAAAATACATCAAAATCTTCATTAAGTATATCATTAGCACGGACGCCAACAATTGATCCAGTAATAGATATTTTTGTTACACTTTGGTATTGCCCATACTTAAATCGTGTTGCGCCAAAAATATTTCCGAAATGAGGGAGTCTACTTCACCAGCATTGAATATATAATGAAACATAAATATTAGTTAACAGCACAGAGTAAGCATGTAAAGATAGTACAAGATATACCTGTAGTATTGTCACTGAAATTAAACAAGACATACATTAAAAACCTACTTCAATTCCATAGAGAATTTCAAACAATCTCTATTATCATCTTTTCAATATTAACTATACTCAAAATTTTGAAAGATTTTTGTAATTAATTATGTAACACAAGTAATTTGATTTCATTTAAAATGAATTTAATATTGCCTAAAAATAATTCATTGACTTTACTCTGCCCATTTGAACGATTTTAATTATATAATTATATGTTATATAATTAATTATTTTGTAAATGACTCGATCTTCTTACATATTCTTAAGCAGTTTGTATGAGTACTAGTTATGTAGTAGCATAATTCATAATGATCCATAGATATCCTATTGGTCCGATGGACATGTAAACATTTATATTTGTAAATGTTGTGAATCGCGTTACCAAGCATTTGCGATCCACAATTTTATAAATGTATTATATCAGCTGTATATGTAAAAAGAAGTTACATACTCGTATTATCTAGCTAATGGACATGAATATTATTTATAATAAATGTAACATCATTACCATGATATCACATGACATATATTTTATCTCAGCATGTCAGTTTTATAAAAATATTTTGTGCTGCGTATGTAGAATATGTATATATATATATATATAAACTACTTGTATGTAATTCCAGTTTTAATTTTCAGGTCTATATATTTACTGGCTGAGGCTGTGGCCTACTGAAGTTTTTGACACTAACTATGACTTGTTTGCATTTTTTTCAGGAATTTTGATTGTATATACAATCCCAATATATCCTTGTAATGGTTTTATAAATGGTATATTTTTTGGGCAACTATATTATTGTTATATCCATATCCGATCGATTAAGCGTATGGAGCAAGTGTCAACGGAACACTGCACATTCCCTTTTTTTCTTTTCTGTGATGATATTCAGGAATATATAATATATCAAAAAATAAATTGAAGCATTTAGTTAAAAGTATAGACAATATTAAATTGCACGATTTTACAATTACAATTCAACAAAAATATATTAAAATACTTTTATCTAAACAACGTTCTGCAAGGTAGTTGAATTCAAATCTTGGTTTTCGCAGTGTCGTAGAGACTTAATGGATAATGATTAAATTCAAGAATGCATTGCATATTAACAATATTTATACAATAATTTTATTGAAACAGTATAGAGCGATTTAAAGGTTTCAATGAAAAGTGTTTTTAAAAGGTGTTTAAAACCGATAATTTTAATCGATACAAATATATTATACTTTACAACCTCCCTATCGAAGCCACCGGCGGCCATTTTGAGACGAATGTTGAATGTTGATTCCGCCATTGCGAAATGAGTTTTGGTGTTCGCTGTAAAGAATTTAGGCATGCCGACATAAGTGTTTAGTGAGTTGTTTGTGCTAATTACCAAAATGGAAGACGAATATAATATAGACCCACAGGACTCTACTATGAGCGATTTAAACCGGAGTGAAGTGAATGAAATTACGGATACTTCCAAAGAATTTGGGGAAGCTGGGGGTTATGATGAAAGTTATGAGGATGAAGAAGGCGGGAACAGCTTCCGAGGTCGCGGTGGACGCGGCAACTTCAGGTACATTATTGTAATAGTCATGAAAACTTATCTTTGAATGAAAAATGATATATTAATGCGTAAATATTTGCGGTATATATTAGACTTTATGTACAATGCTTCTCTCGTGCATTTGATTTTTCGGTATAAATGTTGATAATGTTTATTTGTAATACTTAATAGTCATTTATTTAATTAATAACACAATTTAAAACATTAAAATAGTTTTTTTTGCTATGACATTTTATTGATCAAACATATTTTATTGATAAAATAGGTGAAGCTATAATCATCGGCGTTACATATCTGTAAATTTGTTGTAAAAACCTAATTTTATACCCATCTATACGATTATTTACCTAAAGCATAAAGCATTTTCAAATGATACTCAACATTGATACACTTGATAATAAATTTCTATTATATATTATAATTTGTTGATAACCATTATCTGTAATATAACAATGCTGGCGAAGTTAATAATGTAGTAATTAAAAATAAAAACTTAAAATATGGTGACTTCATGCATAGTAATAATTAAATGCTGCTATTTTCCAAGGATATGCATTATGCTAATAATAAAATTAGGCTATGCAGATACACCTAAGATTTACCAGTGACTGCCGATGCCATAATTATTTGTAATATTGCTCTAAATTTTTAATTATACCAATATTCAATCCTTTTCTTAAACCTTATAAATATTTTAAAGTAAATTTTTAGTTATTGAAATAATAATTAATAAATTATAGAATTTCCAATGATAATGTTAGTAATGAATATCTATGTCTAAGTTATGTTACTTTATACAGATATTATTATATTATGAATAAAATTAAACTTAGTCATTTATATAAAATAATGAACCAATCCACCTTGCCGCTAACTAAAATTTTAAGATTTATGTATTTTTTGTGTACATTTTTCTTTATCACATTCATTTTGTTATTGAATAATATGTATTTAAATTTGTTTATTATTGCATGTGTGCTCTGGAATTGAATTGTTTGTGTTATATATGTTGTGTAGTTAGCAATTTTATTAAAATTTTTTTTTTCACTACTATTATTAAAAAAAAAACACAAAAATATATTTATCCAATATTAATTAATAGAGGGCGTGGGCGAGGCCCTCCACCAGGATGGATGAATGGACCCCCGCCTATGCGTTTCCGAGGTCGGGGCTATGGTCCAGGAGGACCCCCTATGAGAGGTCGTGGTTTCTTCCGTGGACGGGGTGGTCCCCGATATGGTCCTAACAATGGTCCCAATTACGATAATAATTGGGGTCCAATGGGACCGCCTCCGCCTGGAATGATGGGAGGTCCGCCGCCCTTTGGGCCCCCTCCTGGGATGATGCCACCAGGGGGTCCGATGGGGCCTCCACCAAACATGATGGGACAGCCACCGCCGTTTGGGCCACCAGGAATGCCTCCACCTAATATGGTAATGTGTTTAAAAGGCTACATAAATCTTATTGCAATTTATCAGTAGATATCAACAAATAATTCTTTATAATTGTAATGTCCCGTTACTCTCAGTTATTAATAGAATATGAACTTAAATAAAAACAACTCGAAATATGGTCCACTCACACTCGATGGTACATTAACACTGATTTGGGGATATTGTTTATTTGTGTACAGTATGTAACAATTGCAATATGATTTGAAATTTTACATTTTAAATCCATAATTAATTCCTGTTTATTTCATTGTGAACACAACAGCCGGCACCTGAACTGTGGGTTGAAACGAAATCGGATGAGGGCAAGTCGTATTACTACCATGCTAGGACGCGCGAGACCACTTGGACAAGACCACAAGAGAGCCCAACTTGCAAGGTCATTACACAGGCCGAGGTTGATGTTATGACTGCTGCGGGTAGGTCCTATATATGACATTTTAAATATACATGTACCTTACTAGACTTTTCCCCTCTGAATACTCACCCTAAAGGTCCAAAAAAAGTCCTTAGTTACCTTAATCTTAGATTTTTTTTTATATCCTAATTAATCATTTTGTTAATCATTTCTCTTTAGAAGAGATAAATATCTTCAACAGGGTGCAATGTAGTAATAATATTCCCAATAACCTTAAAAAAAATCTCATATTATATTCATTTTATATCACATTTATTGCAGGTCAGTATCCCGGTATGGGTCAATCGATGCCAATGAATGGTCCAATGGGTGGTCCTCCCATGGGTGGTCCCCCCATGGGGATGATGCCCAACGGCATGATGGGCATGATGCCCCCCGGGGTGGGACCCCACGGACCCACCCCTGGATCCGTACCACCCTTTATGAATCAACCCCCACCATGGGTCAAAGACAGTAAGTTAACCATTTAAAAATGGCTACCTTAAATATGGATATACAGTAATACACATCTTGTTTAGTGATCCTATTATTATAGTTTATTTTATTGTGAGTTTTCAGTTTTATTTAGAAGAGGAAACATTCAATGTGATTATTAAATTGCAGACAATCAAATGCAGTCAAAGCTTGACAGCCAGGACAGCTCTCCAGAAGACGATGCTCCTCCGGGGGAGGCACCGACGCAGCCCACGCAACCACCAGGTACTATCATAGATGAACCATAGAGT
This sequence comes from Melinaea marsaeus rileyi, assembly GCA_918358865.1. Taxonomy (NCBI): domain Eukaryota; kingdom Metazoa; phylum Arthropoda; class Insecta; order Lepidoptera; family Nymphalidae; genus Melinaea; species Melinaea marsaeus. Next base: position 15,278,043 of record OU911085.1, read on the forward strand.
TGGAGCATGGTTACAGTAAAGCAATATGCAGAACTGTTAGTGCTACACCTGTTTAGATACAATCCTAGTCTATAAAAAGTTATGGATACAAGATCTAAACTAATTTCATTCTTTCCTCATTTCCATATTGTAATGAATCGAAAATGTAATGAGTATCTATGTTTCCAGGCACGGGGTCGGGTGGTTGGGGCTGGGGCTGGGCACCGCCGATGGTGGCGCAGCCCCCGGGCGTCGCCCCCGCCGCAGTGCCCGACGCAGGTATTGAAGGTTGAGTACTGTGTTATTATCCTAATTAATATAATTTATGTGAATGTATATTCACGGCCTAACTCATCAACTCTTTTGTTATTCCGGATATGGTCAGATGAATGTTTATTTGTATTCACAGCCTAACTTGTCAAATGATTGTTGTCCCGGGTATGGTTATAGTTGGAAAGTATTACTTTTATTGCCATCTCTTATTTATTTACTGCGCAGTGTGTGAAGTCACAGAGGAAAGTCAATATAAACTCTACTATATATATATATTTGTACAAAGTTTATTTATTATATTTTATAGAAAGTTTAAAATGACTGTGTTACATAATAATATCTTAAATATTAATATGAAATAATTATTTATCAGTACTTAATATACAAAAAAATTATGTTTTATCTTTTTATTTTATAATTATTTTTTTTTTACATGAGAAATGTTATTTAATTATATTAATAATAACATCTGTTTATACAAAGGAGCCGCCACTCAACCTCAAACTGGCGCTCCAGTCGCGGTCACCGAAGCCCTACCCACTGATAGCGCTTCCACGCCGAAAAAAGAAGAAACTGTAAGCATAATATATATCTTGACTTAAGTATGTATAGACTTATGTAAGAGTTTGTGTGTTAGAAGTACACATAGTATTGCCTAAATATCACAGTATTTGTAAAATGCTTTCAAAATAAATTATACTAGGATCTGCCGCCATTCACTGCTGGAGTTGAGCTTCCCCTTCCCTTTTAAATAAAATATAATATATATTTTTTTAAATTTTTTATTTAGTAGTTTTTATTTGATGTCGCTTATAAGCGTATTTCTAGGTTGACGATCGGCAAGTGCTCGAAGGTTCTGATAACCTTAAGTGTATGAGAGAAACAGTTTTTTGACCATCTTTTCTGAACAGAATGAAATATTCTAATTCTGTTCTTTTTAGAAACATGGGCATTCCCAAGCTCTACAGCTCTGCCAATTTTCATTCAAAACGGTTCAGTAATTTTTAAGTGATGTTGCTTCAAAAAGATATTTCTCAAATGGTTAAAAGCTTCGCTTATGCTCAAATCAATAAGTGAAATATATTTTTATTCAACCAAATATAAAATATCATTAAAATATAATTAAGTATATAATCTTTTTAACCAAACATAATTAAATATATATAATGCATTTGATTGTATAATTCCAGGTGATACCCCCCGAGCTGTCCGCTAGGGCCGGGGAGTGGAGCACCCACAGGGCTCCAGACGGCAGGCCCTACTACTATCACGCTGCCAGCAGGCAGAGCGTCTGGGAAAAGCCGCAGCCGCTCAGGGAGTTTGACGGTATTTATTCACATTCATTCATTTATATTATTCTTCATTCATAATATTCTTTCTTTCTTTTATATTCATTTGTTCATTTGTATATATTCTTTCATTCATATTCATTTGTTCATACATTTATATTCATTCATTTAAATACACTAAAGATAAATTAAAGATTTTCTACCAGTCGGAGAAAGGTTTTGTGCTTTTCTACTTGTCCAGATATATATTTGCACGCACACAATCAAAACTCTCATATAAATATCATCATCTATAACAAATGACATCAGCTATGGTTATACATTCATTTTATAGAATGTTCTAACTGTAAAGTTTTCTCATATATACAATTGTAATTTTATCTTACTCAATATTGAAATATATATATAATTTTTTTATATAAATATATGTATGTTGTCTGTGTTTATGTGTTTATTTGATTTGTTTTAGATTTACAAAACAAAATAGCCAAAGAGAAAGGTGAAAAAATTGATATTATGAAGGACAAGAGAATTATAGACGACGGTAAAGTAGAAGGTACGTTGAGAATTGTGATGTGACGTATAATAATAATAGTTATTTGTAAAACACGTAATTTAAATCTATAGTTATAGACGTAGAGGCGCACGCCGAGGCCGTGGCGGCGGCCGAAGCTGCGGAGCGAGAGAGGGCGGAGAGAGAGAGATTGGAGAGGGAGAGGGCGGAGAAGGAACGAGCGGAAAAGGAGAGAATGGAGAAAGAGAAGCTGGAGAAGGAGAAAGCGAAAACCGATAAGAGTAGACCGGTCTCCAGTACTCCGATATCTGGAACTCCATGGTAAGTTTTATTCATTGTTAATCTTTTTGGGATTGATTTACTGGAATAATAATATAACGAAATATTTTAATGTTACCTTATTCCTGGGTGGAGTATGTGGTTTTGAGTAAATTAAAAAGGAAAATCGACAGTCAACGCCATTAATATAACTGCTGAGTCTGTATAAATTCTTAAATTTTAAAAAAAACGAGATTTTACAGCATTAATACAAACGTCGCTGATTTTCATAAATTATCATTAACACGTTTATTATCTACTTTCGTAATGTTGAATTTTTGATCGATCGGACGGTCGCACGACCGACGCGTACGTCGTCCCACACCAACTGAATCGAGTCATTCAAAAATCGAAGGCACCACTGACAGATACGTCAACATGACAACTCCTCGGTGACGTTTGACTGGAGTCTTCATATCATTTAATAGTTCGACTTTAGCTCTATTTGAGAGACAGATTCAGTGGGTTGATTTTTCACTATATGATGTTCTCCCACCCTATATCTCCCGGCCCTCTGATTTACTTATCTTTCTCTCCTTCTATTGTACTTGTGTGTAATTTTATTAAAATTAATAGACTAGGACTGTAATTCAGCGTAATATGTAATTTAAAAATGGCGATGGTCTATCATGGGAACTAAAACAGTGGCATCCACAAAGAAATCACCTATTAAAAATATAAAGTGATGCTCTCTCGACTCGACACTGGCAACATTGGTAACCTCAAGATTGCCATAACTAAAAAAGAAGAACTCTATTTTATAATTATATTTTTAATCACAGGTGCGTGGTGTGGACTGGGGACGGTCGAGTGTTTTTCTACAACCCTACCGCCCGACTATCTGTGTGGGAGAGACCGACCCAGCTGGCGGGACGGTCGGACGTGGATCAGGCGGTGGCTCATCCCCCCCACCAGAGGGACCAGGTAGGGGGCTGTAGGATACACTGTATCCATATCTAATCTATGTTCTGTATATATTTTAGTATTTAATAGTAAAATGTATTTGTTTACATATTCATGTTCATATAAGTGTAAACATATGCGTGTATATATATATATATACACCCTCTCTTTAGTACATCCTACAGCTGGCCGATAGAGAGTGGCTTTTAAGCATTAAGCTGTTCTTTTGAATTTTTTTATTGTTGTTAATTTGTGCAATAAAATAATATAAATAAATATATAGCGATATAATAGGGATAACCAAGATTACACTTGAAGGGCTAGCTACGATACATTGATGCTGGTTGAATAGAAGTATAAATGTATTGGGTTGGTATAAAATAAAGCTATGTTACTGTTAACATCCATTCATTTAAATAGAATCAACAACTAATACTTGCCATATGTCAATAGGCTTTGGTATGTAGAGGATATGTAACATTACATCTGTTATATATATATATACACACTAGGTTTTATTAACTGATACATAGAAGAAGACATGCAATAAATATAACATCATTAATGAACTGAACTAGGTCAGTTAAAGGAATGAAATAATTTTATATAAATAATATATATATCTCTCCCCAGCAACGTAAGGACACCCCCGCCGTAGCGGCCACGCCCACCAAGAACGCCAACGGGGAGCTTAAGCGGGGCGCCTCGGACACGTCGGACTCGGACTCCGAGCCCGCCAAGAAGGCCAAGCAGGAAGAAGGTTGGTTATATTTGTCTGAGTCTGTGCGTGTGTGTGTTCTCAAACTATTTCAACGATGGACAGTCGGTTTGATAGTAGGTGTACCTTATAATGAAAAAAAATCTCCCTGTTTAATATAGGAGTATATTCAAAAGTCAAAAGTCTGGAAAAAGAAATACATAGAGATGGCATGTTAAAAAAAGTGTAGTCACGAAAGAGCCATATAAAAAAAACAGCAAAAAAAATAAAGAAACGAAAACTCGAACTATCAATGCCATACAATTGTTTTTCTGATTGTATTCGTACTTTATAAACAAAAAAACCTCCCATTCTATTATAGAAATATATTCAAAAATGAGCAGTGTAAGTAACGACGCTAGTACAAAAATTAAAAAAAATTATCTACATCAGAAAAAACCTATTAAACCTAACCTGAAAAAAATATATTAAAAAAAACCTTCCCCCCCAGCCAAGAAGAAGCCGGCGCCACCCCCGGGCGTGATCGACATGGGTAAGGAGGCTGCGATGGAGGCGGAGGCGCGCGCGGCCCGCGAGCGCGCCTTAGTACCCTTCGAGCAGCGCGTGAGGGCGTTCCTCCAGATGCTGCACGAGAGCGACGTGTCGGCTTTCTCGCCGTGGGAGAAGGAGCTCCACAAGATCGTCTTCGACAGCCGATACCTGCTGCTGGACTCCAGGGAGAGGAAGCAGGTTATTGTTTATTTCATATATGTAACTCGAGAAAAGCCGGGGAAAACATCTAAGTTTATCATCAAGATTATTATGAATAATACTGTAAATTTATAAATATGTGTTTATAATTTTATTTACTTTTCCGTATACTTTTATTATTTTGGTCATTAAAATCAACCAACCCTCCAGGTCTTTGACAAATACGTGCGGGAGCGCGCCGAGGAAGAGAGAAAAGAGAAGAAGAATCGCATACAACAGAAGAAGCTTGCCTTCAGAGCTGTCATGGAGGAAGCCAAGCTACACTCCAAGTACGTAATAGATGTACAATTAAATAAAGCAATACAAAATCCCTGAGGATGTTTCTGTTTCGTAGGAATAAGTAGAGGTATTCCTGTACTCAAAACAACTAAGGCGCGTGATACTTGTGGAGCTTACTGTACCCTGGGAAACAAACATACCCAAAGATCATAATACATTTAAGATTAACAAGTATTACGAACTATGTAACGAACTGATCAGGAATAAATTTATAGTTATTTATACGCTGTAGAAGTAGGAGCGAGAGGTATAACAGCAAAATCTCTCTACAACTTATTTAAGGATCTCGGCCTTTCTAGAACGATTATCAGTTCATTTCTGGAACGTATTTCAAAGGCGGCTTTAGTAGGTTCTTACGATATTTGGTCAGGTAGGGAGAGGAGCGTGAACAGTGAAGGTGAGCGTGTATGCGCATTGTAAAGGGGCTTCTTAAACCTACACCTGGGTCGCAAGTCCCAGGCATTGTTTGCGCTCCTCTTAGTTTAATAGTAGTTTCTTTTTGTATTTGGATTAGATCAGTTATAGACTATATAAGAATATATTAGTATTATAATATTTATAGATAATATAATGTTTTCATCAGATCCTCGTTCACGGAGTTCTCCGGCAAGTTTGGTAGAGACGAGAGATTCAAGAGCATCGAGAAAATGAGAGATAGGGAGACATACTTCAATGAGTACATCGCCGAGGTCCGGAAGAAGGAGAAGGAGGAGAAGGACAGGAAGAGAGAGCTGGTGAGTGAGCGGGAAGGAGTGTGGGTGTGAGAGTGAGATAGACGTAGGTGTGAGAGTTTCATTGAAATCGGTTCTATTATTCACTTTGTGATTGCAATACACCTGTGGTGTGGCATTTTATATATAAATATATATAAAAAAAATGGTAACAGCAGCCGTTGTGATTTTTTGTCGTCTTCTTTTTATTCACAGATATTTTGAAATTATTTTAAAGTGTACTATTTTTTCATGCATGTATGTTTTTGTCTAAAATGTTTCTGAGCTGGGATAAACGAAGTTATGTTTGAGTATTTTTTTTTTAATTTACTACCGGGTTCGAAGCCCGTGTGAAAGTTATCCGTTAGTTTTTATCAGACATACGTATAGCGAGTTCGATTCCCGCCCTACAACCGTTACAATGCGCACTGCGAAATGTATATAATGTGAAATTTTCAATTTTATAAAATTTGTTATACATATATAATAATTTTATTATTGATTCTATAAATTGTAAAAAATAATGGATGTGATTTTTTCGTCTTGAAATATCAACCGAGCTGTTATTTAAATGTACGAGACGAAAAATTTGTATCAAATTGTGTTTTATGAATTGGTATCGATATTGTGAGTTTTTTTTGTGTATTTTTTTTTTCATGCCAAACAAATATATAGAAATTATCTTTATGGCCAGTATTTTTTTTAATAAAAATAAAAAAAAACTCTCAATACTACTTTTGTACAAAGCTGATATATTTTTTGCGGGACACCTGAAAGATGTGTATTTTTTTGTGTGTTTTGTTTTTTTTTGTATAATTAACGGCGAAACAGGTAAACGAGATCGCCCCGGCCGGTTGATGACGCTGGAGCGAGATAACTTGACTAGCGGCACCTTGACTAGCGGCACATTGACTAGCGGCACCTTGACTAACGGATACCGACTAGGAAAAGTATCCACATGTAGGTTTATAGGGAAATAACGATAATATAAATATATAATTAATAAATAAAATGAAATAAGTAATGACTTAAATATAAATAATAAATAAATAAAAATAATATTTTTTTTTATCAACCATACATAAATATTATTATTATTATTACTATTATTGTAAAAAGAAAAGAATATTTTAAAAAAAAAGGAAAGAAAACACATTTTTTATTTGAACGTTGTTTTTTAGACAACAAAATGTAATGATTGATGTACAAAAAAGCTCAAGATGCCGACGCGCTCGAGGACACAAGGTTAGATTTAGTTTATAAGATACGGTACAGAGTTTGTATTATTATTATTATTACTATTATTAATATTATCATTTTAAATAACCCCCCCCTCCCCTCACGTCCCCCCCTCTTTCCCCCTCCCAAAAATGCATGCAAGACGTCGCCAAGGTGATGGTTACAAACAGATGATATTAAGAAATGTAAATAAGTGAGATTGTATTGTTATCCCCGTCTCTTTATCTCTCTCTCCCTCTCTCATTCTCTTTCTCTCTCTCTCTCTGTCCCCTATCATCGAGGAATAGAGATTGTTATTTTTATTTTTCAGGTGTTGTCAATTTGTGTGACGGTTTTTTTTTTTTTCATCTCAGAAATTATTGAACGGTTTTTTTTTACATTTTTCTGTTTACATTTTTTGCAAGTTATAAAAAATCAGCTTACAATTAATATAAAGTAATAAATTATTGTTAAACAGTTATTGTATAAATAGAAAAAAATTATACAGTCTTACGAGTGTGTATGCGTTGGACGTTCAAGTCGGTAGCGAGTTCGATTCCCGTCCGGTGTACGAATAATAATAGTGATACTGTAATTAATGTAACCCGTAAACGATTTTAAAATATCATTTATCTGAATTATTTATTTAATTAATGTTAAAAGTAACATCAAAATCGACACAGTCGTCACAGTCCAGCGCTCTCGATAGACTGAATTTAATTGAAGCTAGGTAGATATTAAGTAAACAACGAAAATGGGTGGTATATGTTAATTTAATTTAAGATTATGAAATATTTATCATACCGGGTTCGATTCCCGTTTCTTTTTTTTTTTTTTTTTTTGACGAAATAATTATTCTCAATACTTGGTTTTTATTTTCGATGCTGTTTTAATGTATGTATATCTGATTGTTATTTTTTTCCTCTATTTATTGTTCAGTCGAAAGTTTCATCAAAATCGGTTTAATATATACGATTAGTTTATAATTGTTTTGTCATTATTATTTTTTTTTTTTTGGTATTATTTTTAAACAATTTTGCGATAGACAAAGTAGTACCCCCACTTTCGTTTTTAAATTAATTAAAATCCATTTTCAGGTAATAATTGTTATTTCTTTCCACAGCCACTAATCTATATAATATATAATTCTTCTTTTCAGTCTCTAATATATTTTCTTTCAGGATTAGTTGTTTAAGAGCGCAGCGGGAGCTCCGATTCGATCTGATTGGACGGACGGTGACGTTGTGTGTGTGCTTTGCGCTGATTGGTCGATTGTTAAATATAATCTCTAATCCCATTGGTCGTTTAATTTTATTTCCGTCCAATCAGGTCGGATAGCCCCACAGTACCATAACGCGCCAAACGCTACGACGATACTAATGTATTTTTATGCGTTTTAGGCAAAAACGGAGTTCATAGCGCTGTTGAAAGAGAAGAGTGTAGACAGACACTCCAGATGGTTGGAGATCAAGAAGAAGATCGATGCCGACTCACGTTACAAGGCGGTCGAGAGCAGCACCATGAGGGAGGACTACTTCAGGGAGTACTGCAAGATTGTTAAGGAGGAGAGGAAGAAGGAGAAGGATGGAAAGGAGAAGGAGAAGGGTGAGTTTTGAATCTCTTATTTGCAATTGAAAAAAAATAAACTTTGTTTTTGTTTTTTGCGGGTAATATTAAAATTAGATTTTTTTTGTATTTTTTTTTATTGTAGAATTTAATTTTATATACTATTATATACAACTTACTTAAATTTATGTTTAATAAATTAATATTATATTAATGTAATGTGAATTTCTTTGTTAGAACGCGAGAGAGGGAGTAAAAAGGATAAAAAAGACAAGGACAGAGACAAGGAGAAGGAGCGTGAGAAGGAGACAAAGAAGGACAAAAAGAAAGAGAAGACCGGTGACGTAAGTACATTAGCAGAGTGAGAGGTGGCGCATCATGAGCGAGCGAGACGGTGCGATGTCTCGTTATACGATTTTTTAATAAATTATTTAATAGATTTTTCTATATACATATAATAAAAATGGCTTCTTTTCACGTATAAATATTAATATCACTTTGAGATAAATATATACGTCTGATAGACTTGATTAATTTAATTATCGATTGAAATACCAAAAAAATATTTTTGTTTTATATTATTTAAAAAAAAAAAAAATGCTTTGCCCTACATGATAATGTTTATTATATACAAGTTAATCTGCTTCGGACACTGGCTATGATTTCTATTGATGTTTTGTCTAGTCGTCCGTCCGTATTTCGTGTCACTGGCCCATTTTAGCCGAGATTGGCCCATTTTGGCCGAAATTGGTCTATACTGGCCGCGATTGGCCCAATGCGCCCTGCACCTGCATGCGTTGGTGGACGAGGGCCTTGCGCGTTTGCGAAGTGTGTTTCACCCGACTGTCATAATCTGCGGGGGTCGGTCCGGGCCCCACGCGACGAAAAAAAAACAAATTAAATGAAAAAAAAAAAAAAAAAGTTTACGAGTTATTGCAGCGCGTTCAATCGACGGGAGGTGTGAATAGACGGATCGACGGTGAGGTATACGAAGGGCGGTAGGGACCACCTACATCGGACACTGACAACCCGCAGAATTATGACAGGCGTTAGGGCGTCGTCACATCTAACGGTACAACCCCACATCGTTTACGTTAAACCCTTAACCCGGTAATGTAATTTTACATTGTCACAATAGATGTGGCGATACCCTAAGAACGCTCTGTGCTGATGCGATGCGATTTACTACGATTATTTGGAGTAACGGCCTTTAATATTATGTATGTATATAATATTACGTTTGTTACTTCATACTTCCATTTTGAAATAAAAAAAAATAATTGTCTTTTCTTCTCAAATTTATACACTTATATTCTGCATCCAATGTACTCTGATACAAGCAAAGTTACGTCCTAATTGATTAAAATACGTACATATCGCATAGTGTCCGATGCAGGTTGGTTTGCGCCCCCCTATACCTCTTAACCGGTCGCTTTGTCTCGCAGAAACAGGCGGACCCCCCCACCGAGGACGAGAAAAAGCAGCCGACCCCTCCGCCGGACCAGTGGGCGGAGATCCTCGGCATCCCGGGGGAGGAGGAGGAGAAGGAAAAGGAGAAGGAGGGCAAAACTAACGCCAAGATCCCCAAGGAGAAGAAGGAGGAGTCCGAGACGGAGAAGGAGGAGACAAAGTCGCCGTCGCCCGAGAAGGAAGTCCTCTCGCCGAAGCAATTGAGGTCGTCGAAAAGGGAACCCCAGGCGGAGAAGAAGTCGCCGATAAAGTCGCCGCCGAAGAAGAGGAAGCAGGATTTCAAGTCGCCGGAGCCGGAGGCGGAGAAGAAGGGGAAGAAGAAAGCCGAGAAGGCGGAGAAGACGGAGAAGACTGAGAAGAGGAGGCGGAAGAAGTCCGAGAAGGAATAGTGTTTACTTTACGTGTTTTTTAAACGCTGATCGCTGGAACGGCGCAGGCAACTGTGCAACCGGGACACTTAAACAGTTTCGCGGGCTAGCTTGGAGTTTGACGGCTGTCAGAAGTGACGTTTGTTTTTTTTTATGAGTTTAAAATTTTCTAAAAACCTGGCTCACAACCACCGAGCCGGCGAGGGAGATGCAATTGACCGCCTCGAATTCCAACTACCCATATAGAACTTTACGTCTTGAAATGTATGTATGTATGTACGTATGTTTGGTCTATCTTACATTGTATATGTATTTTTTTTTTTGTTTTATATCTTGACTTTATTTTTTTTTGTCATTTTTTTAATCGCTCGTTACATTCATCTCAAGACGTGATGTAATTTTTATTTTATAATATAAATAAGGATACGAATTATGTATGAAATAAAAAATAATAAAAAAGGAAAAGTTGTGAAAACTAAAACGGCAATGTTTAACGTTGATTAATTAATATTAATGTAATTAATGATTAATGATATTTAATTATCATTAAAAAAATATATAAATAAGTGTCTGTGTAACATTTTTTTATATGTATAGAATTTATTTCGTCGTCCGTTAAACACTTATGTAGGATATTTGGTGTCTATATATATATATATATATATATATATATATATATATATATATTTCATGTCAATATTGAATATTACCCAGTAGACTAAGCTCCGCACAATTGATATATAATATTATGTGTAGTCAATATTAAATATTGCCGTATTTATAATTTTTAAAATTGACCACGTCTCGTAAAAAAAAAATGTATATAGAAATGTAAAAATATTTTTTTTGACTTGTATGTAATCATTATATCTGATATTTTATTGCGTTTTTATATTATATTGTATGATTTTTTTTTAATTTACATGTATGTAAAATAATGTATGAACTACAAATTCAAGTAAAAAAAATTCGAAATATAATAGTTTTGGTCGCCAGTAACTTAAAAACTAAATATTATATATATATAACATTGTGGTTTCTTTTTGTTTGTTATTCTTAACGTAACACGCTGTAAATAAACGATGAGTACGCAGGTTTGTACGTCTCCTTGTAAATAGTAATTTTTTAGTGTTATTGTGGTATTAAAGATATGTCGTACGAGATTGTTTTATTTTATTTGTTTTTGCTTAATTTTTAATGTATTTTTATAGCTCGCGGGAAAAACCCTTTATGGTGTACGTGATATTTCTTCTTCTTTTGTATTCTGCTCTACTTTATTGAATAGTATACTAGACTTGACATAAACCCACTCAGCAACATTCTCTGGTGTCCCTCTCCCGCGCCACCACGGCGTCCCTCCACCACGATACACGTATTTTAATTCCCATAAACTCGAGCTACAGGATACATAAATTCAATGCAACCGATTGTAACATACATCTTTAGTATTAAATATGAAATCGGAAGCTATTTTTAAAATCGAAAAATAATTCAAAAACTATAATTTGGATATAAGAAAGGAAATAAAGAAGAATGTTTCCCAGGAGGAGACGGGCTCCGCCCCCGAGGGCGCCGCCCCGTGCGAGGAGGCGAGGGCGCGGGCGGCGCGGCAGCAGGCCTCCATCAAGGAGCGCGAGCGGCAGGTGCAGCGCGCACTCGCCACCAGCCTCAGGGACCGCGACAAGGAGCGGGAGTACCACAAGAGGGATGAGGCCGTGCAGGTAACCATAATGATCAAATGGGAGCGTCAGGACTATTGATACCATACTTATCAATATAAGTCCTTTAAAAACACTCCCAACTTAAAATTAAGGTCACAAGCCGAGATTGATATCAATCTTGGATTGAAGCACACAAACTGGAGATAGTGAAGTCAAATTATCAGTATATATATTAATATTTGATAAGACATTTATCATCAAATAATTATTTTTACATAAAATACAAGTTTTGTGTGAATAGAATTCGGAAAACCCATCCCATCAGAATTTACAGGAATTTTAAATAATCCCATAAATTTAAAATATTAAATTTCAAAATGTATGAAGATATTCGAAATTTGAACCTGCAAGCTCTGTTATATCAATCACTAACAACTGAGCTATGGCGTCATTTATACAAGAAAGTAATTATGATTCGCCATCATGTTTTAATTAACATGACATTTAATTATTCAACTGTTACGCAATTTACATGAATTACATAAAAAAAATACTTAATTTATTTTTAGCATTTCAACGCCCTCCTGGCCGACCTCGTACGGAACCCAGACCTCACTTGGCGAGAGGCGAAGAAGCAACTGAAGAAAGACCACAGATACAGTCTGGCCGAGGAGCTCAGCAAAGACGATAAGGTACCCCAAATAATGCATACCGGTCGCTATATACTATCAATACTCCACCGTCAGAAGTATTATTTTTTTTGTTTTTGTAAACAAAGTTTAATAAAATTTTAATATATAAAATTTTATTTTTATGTAAAAGTACTCACATAGACATGCTATAAAAAAGATACTATATATGTGTATATGATTTCTCAGGAGCGTCTGTTCGGTCAGCACATAGGCGTCGTGTCGACCAAGCGTAGGGACAAGCTGCGGACGGTGCTGGCCGAGCTAGGGGTGGGGGGCGCAGCGCCCTGGAGGGACGTAAAGGAACAGCTCAAGGAGCACCCCGCGGCGCCGCAGTACAAGAACGCCACGCAGGTACAGACATACACAATGTCATAATAATTATATATTTAAAAATGGGTGATGTAAACAAGTACGCCACTCGGGAACAGACACACACACACTTATGTATATATAATATAATAATTGCAGATGGAGCGCGAGTTCCGCGACTATCAGCGCGACAAGCAGACCAACGCCAAGACGGCGCTGCGGCAGCTGCTGCTGGAGACGCGTGCCATCACCCATCGCTCACTGGCAGCCGTCAGGGACGCGCCGCACGCGCTCACGGCGCTGCACGACACGCTCAAGCACGACGCGAGGTACGCACGCACGCTAGCAAGCGCACACACACACACACACACACACACACACACACACACACATACACACACACACACACACATACACACACACACACACATACACACGCGCACGCGCTAACATACATACACAAACACACAAAACCACCCACATGCGCATGCTTACGCACACATCAAGATATAAAATTCAAATTCAAAATACCTTTATTCAACTAGGCAATTACACGCTGGAATTATACGATCTAATTCCTCCGTCCCCCTTCCATCACAGGACGTTCCGACCTTACATTGGGGACATTCCCCCTGTCCGAACGAAGCGCTTTGCATCGTCTTTTTTAATTCGTTCAGCGAAGGACTGGAATAGCTTGCCTGCGTCGGTATTTCCGTCACACTATAATGTGGGTGTCTTCAAGAGAAGAATGAATAGGTTGCTAGGCTAATGCGCCTTACCACCTATGGCTACATTTCCACTTCCCATCAGGTGGAATGTAGTCAAGCACTAGCCTAGATGGTATAAAAAAAACGCACTTTTGAATCAATCAGTCAATTATTACAATACAAAAAAGGTCAGTGTAGTCAGTCCGTAAGTAAGCTACAACCGGCTCGGAATGCCGCTCTGTTGAGAAGAGCCGGCCAGAAACTCAACAGTTGAATATATATATGCATATAAAAATTTAAATCCACACAGTATCAAGATACAGAATGGAATCACACGCACACATACACCCACGACGTCATGAGTACATTCACGCACTCATACACACGCGCACACACACACACACACGCGCGCACACACACACACACACACACACACACACACACATATGTTAAACTAATGCCTTTCCCCCCCCGACAGGTATATAGCGTTGGACCACATCCCAGAGGAGCGCGAGGCGATAATCACGGGCTACCTCGAGGAGCTTGACAAGAAGGGACCTCCCCCTCCCCCCACCGCCACGGAACCCAGCAGGCGGGCCAAACAGTGACAGGTAACTCACGCAGACCCCATCACACCTTTGAGTTGGGGGCCCCGGGGTCAAATGGTTATAGTACACTAGTATGACAATATTTCTTATGTCGTTCATATCATGGATTGTAACATTTAAATTAACTTGGTATGTTTTCTTTCAGTTGCCCAACGACGATAACGTGATCGTCGTCAAGGGAAAACTTATAGGTTGCTGTGAATAGGTGTTAATGATAACTTTTAATAAATACGACTCTGGTTTAAATGGTGGTTTTATTTAAAATATAATATATATTGTGTAATGGTAATTAGAATTCCAAATCCTCTGTGGTGAGTTTAATGCGGCGGGACGGCAGCTCCCACAGTCTGAGCGTCCCGGCACTGTCGCCGGCCGCAATGCGACAGGAACTGAAAATAATGTTTTTTTTTATAAGTTGTTAATTAACAGTTACGTAAACAGAAATGAAATTAATTTCATTTCGATTTGATCTACAAATCTATTTGCTGCGATGCTGCAAAATTCCAACCTTGTTAACGCCAAAAAAATGTCATGTAAGAAAGTTCTGACATTAATAGGAACCAATTATTGTTTAATGACACATTTGATAAATATCTTTTTTATTTTAAATACAAATAGCATTGTGACTAACACGTCATGTGGACAATCCATTAATATCCTATTATTTGTGGTTTTCTTTCTTGGTAGCTGACCAGGTAAAAGGCTGAATTAAAAAAAAAACTTAAAAATTGTCATTTAAATCACCCGCACTGGTTGACGTCAACGCAAGTGACAAGCGCGTTTCCCGCCAACCCGCTGACAGGCACGGCGCGGCCGCTACACACGTTGTACACACGCAACAACTCATCGCACTCTGCCAGACCGAGCAACACGCACGGACTGGACAGCCAGGTCATGCACGAAACTGGAATATCTAAACAAATTACCTGCAAAAATACATATTCCATCAATCACATGTTATTAGTGATTGCGTCTGTTGATTTTAAATGAAATTTGAAGAGTTGAACCTCTTCAATGATTTATTTAATTGAAACTTATAAACATCAAAATATTTATCAACATTTTAGAAAATATAAATTGTGACTACCTTCAAAGGGCTACTCTGGTTAATGTCGTACACCCTCAGCTCCGAATCCATGGAAATAGAGACGAAAATACCAGGTTTCTGTAAACTGAAGGCGACATCCAACACGCAAGTGCCGTGTCCTTCAAACACTTCGTAAACTGGATCTACATTGTCTAATTCGGATATTATTTTACATAAATCTAGCTTTCCACTTCTCGATCCCACTACAAATACATCATCAAGCGTCTTCTCATCGGCTGGTCGTAACGGATAACTCTTAATAAAATCGAAGCACGTGAGGTCTGGTGCTGATAATTTCTTGGAGCCGTTTATGTTGTAACAAACAATATTTTCAAATACTTTATGATTGGGGTTCACTTGCCAGACATTGAGGGTCCCGTCAGATCCAGATGAAAAAAGCACCTAAAATATTATAAACTAAAACTTTTTGGAAACTTTTGGAGATATGGAAAGTCTTTTTGGGGTCTGCTTTCGCAATTACATTGAATTTTACATTAATTCAAAAATATTTTTTTATAAAATTTTATTAAATTTACGATAATACCGGCTCAAAAAGCGATACAATTTGTCGAAACGGTTAATAAAATTTTAGACTAACTGACTTACTTTCGGTAAAATAAATAGCGATAAAAAGTAAATACCTGATCAGCTGCACCGCGACGCTTGCCTTTATTTTTTATCTGCATTAACAAAAACGTATTAGCTAATGGAGTATCAGCCCAATGTAGGGATGATACCCGTCTGGACCCGTGGCATCCCGCGGGGGACGCCAGTGTGCTCTCGTCCAAGCCACCGTTTCTCAAATTACAAATGACAACCTCCCCAGATGTCGTCCCATACGCTAACAGCGCGGCTACAGTTGGATGATATTTTAAAGCAGTCACACAGTTATTCTCGGACACATCGACGGAATGAACAAATTTATCTTCACTTCGTTTTAACGTAAATACTTTAATGAGACCAGAGTTCTGACACCAGGTTTCGTGATGCATTTGGCCGATGGAAACCGCGAAAGAGTTGCCGGCGCTACTCCAACTAACTCCCAATATCGAGGATTCGTGATCTCCGGATCCAATACTATTTTTTAGCTTAAGTTCCTGAAGTACTTTAGCAGTTATCACTTCCTCTTCATCAGAATCGGAGGAGTTATCGACGAATTCCTTATCGTTTTGGTCCAATTGCTCCATCACACCCGGAACAACTTTTTTAAGGAACTCTGCTAAACCTGGAGGTAGATATTCTTTTAGCGAGTCATCTGCAGCGTTGAGATCTGTAGATCGCGCCATACAACCTATGTCTTTGGACATATTGGTTTGAGAACCCATTCCAGTCTCACTGAACTCTGATGTCTGCGAAGAATTAGTTCTAGTCGGTCTCTTATTCTCGGAGACGCAATCAAACCCCACGACCTCGCTATCGTAACCGCTCAAACAGGACATGGTACGACCTTATTATATTCCACTAAAGTAAATAATGTTTGTTTTGTTTTGTTTGAAAACCGTCACCATCGCAACTAGTTGACAGTTCATTCAAATTAAGAAAATATATACTATTTCGTTTTCAAAACCTGCCTGATAGATACTTGGTTAGGTTAGGTTAGGTCTGGCCTAAATCTTGTTGTACTATTTAAAAATGTAGCCATGGCGCTATAAGAAGATAATACACAAAAGTTATTGAAAAAAAAAAATATTAATTTAATCCATAACAATTCACGTATTGTTTTAATATAATTTATTTATTTTAGTATACAGTATTATAGTAATTATTAATCAATAAATGACAATTCCAGGTGTATTATGCAAGTTATAAATGGTTTCTGAATACTTATACCAGTTTAAGAGATGGCTTTTACCGTCAGCTAAGTAGCATAACTCGTCTAGACACCTGAATCATTTATAGATTATATTGGGTTAGATTGGGTTAAAAATGCCCTATATCTCTATAGAATATTATTTCTTTCGATTTAAGTGAAAATCCTTACCAAGGGATTTTTTACTAAGATACTACCTTAATAGTAGATATTGTAGCAATTCAATTAATAATTAACGTAGAAATTGATAAACAAATACAAAAAATTACAAGTTGAAAAAAAGAACCAATTTTTTTCCGTCCGTTAAAATACGTTTTAAAAACTAAAATTATATAAACACTTTACGGGACACAAAATACAAAAAGTGATTATGTAAAATTCAAATTAATGAGTCTTAATGCTTATTATTGCATTATTGTGTAAATAAGTTATTTGTAGGAGAAAATAATCTTTCGGTTATGGAGATAGGTATCATCTATAACAACACTAGGAGGGAGAGAAAATAAGACCAAAAACACCGGTTTCTGTAGCTATATTTATTATTCGCTGAACCGAGCTGGTGATGAGGGGTTAGTCTTCTGATTAGTTGCAAATGTCAATTCCACTTTTCAATTGGGTGATATCAAATAAAAGACGAATAAAAAATCAACATACCTTATATTATATTAATCTTTATTCTACGTAACACTAAGGCTTGTCTGTGCCGTGACGAATATAAACACGTGGTGAACTATCACTGTGAATAACGTGCTAATAATAAACAATAATGTATTATTTAAATAATTATAAAACATTTATAAATAAAAAAGTATAATCATTGATTTGTATATTAAATAATAAAAATGTTAATTATTTTATACCACTTTCAAAATGGCTGCGCCTCTATTACTGGTTAATTAACAAAACAATTTAATTTGGAATAACCGATCAACCTTTATAAATGCAATTAAATAACACACTTGAATATATTAAATACATCTTTGTAAAGCTAGTTCGAGCCATTGCTTTTATATATTTGCATTTTGTACTTTCAGTGTAGTGTCGTATGACTTGTCAAATTTTGGAGGGAAAATTAGTTTTTAAAAAATTTATCCAAAAGGCAGGCAAAGGTTCAGAGTCCCACAGCCTTGATGAAAATATTATTTTGTCATTTTTTTATTATATATTTTATAGCTAAAGCTCAACATTTTCTGCACAGACTTTAAGGCTCATAAGGCATTTTTTATTTATGCATTTTTTTTTTATTTTACACACGATAATACCTTAATCCCAATAAATAATTTTTCGTTAAAAATAACAATATTTTCTTAGTAATATAATATTTTAGAGTGATTTCACAATACTCTGACAATTAAAAAAAATCCAATATTTTAACAGATATATAAATGTCAAAATATCATATTTGTTATTAAAATTTTATCCGAGAATTGTAAAAGCAAACAAAATTTTCTTAACCTACAAAAAGTATATATTTAACTTTGATCCATTATATTATAACATCTTATACAAATATAAATAATTTTATTTCAAATTGCAATTAACTATTAAAATTTTATATAAAGTAGTTTTATTCATACAAGAGAAAATAAAAATAAAAAATAAATAAACTGCCATATATTATCTATATAAATACAATGTGTATATTTATTATCTATGTCCTCAGTCCATCCAGTCGTCTCCCCCAAAATCTACGCTCTCGGAAAACGAAGACACCTGCACCTAATAAAAATATATTCAAAACATAATGTACTTATTAAATATACATATATGTATATCAAAAAGAATCACTGTATTTATATTTGTCACAGACCTCCTCAGTGGGGCTGTTGCTGCTGAAGCCGCCGCCCAGTGCGTAACCCGCCAGCCCACCCGCCGCCAGCGCCCCCACGCCCAACCCCACCGCCGCGCCGGTGCCGAGCCCGCGACGCTCCTGTCCGTACTGGGCACCCGCGTAAGCCTGGGAGGGCACCTGAGTGGAACAATTACCCCCCTTATTCGCCTTCCCCCTTTACAGTAGACTGAGACGGTACAAAGATGTCGCTAAAATGCGATTCTAATCCTATTGAAATATAAACATGCATACATTTTGTATCCAAGCAAACATCTTTATATATATATATATATATATATATATATATATATATATATATATACCTACCGTCCAAAAATTTGGAAGCACATCTGTTATTGGTCAAAACGAAACAACACCTGCTATAGGCGGTAAATATTTGTAATGATTGTTATCTTTGCAGCTTCTTAGTATTGTTTACATATTAACAAAGGGACCTCCATCTCTCATTAAACATGTTTTGACTCAGCACTGCGGTTGTGTTCTTTTGTGGTTTGTAGTGTTGCTGTTGGTGCTATTTCTTATAATATCTTTTTTGGGTAAGTTTAGTCTCACTTGAGTATTGACACGCGCAAGTTGTGACATTAACATTATCTGTATTCGAAAATTACTGACTACAGTTTTTCCCGCATTTTTTCTTCTGAAAATAGCAACACGAAAGCAAATCACGCTTGAACAGCGAAGTGCTATTTGTATGATTCAAGAGGTTGGATACAGTGAACGTCAAATTGCAGCAAGGTTTAGAATTTCTTGCAAAGGTATTCACTACACTATTTCAAGAAAACAAGAAACGGGGACAAAAACAAGAAACAGAAAGAGAACAGGCAGGCCTAAGACCACAACTAATCAAGAGGATAACTTCATCAGGAGTTCTGTCTAAACGAAATCGACGCTTAACAGCACCATAAATTACTGCAATAGTGAATAGCACGAGAGAAACACCCATCTCAGTAACAACTGTTAGACGATGACTTCTGGCTGAAGAGGATGCTGCTAAGAAACCCAAATTAATAATTCGACACAAGAAAAATAGACTAGAATGGGCAAAGATACATAAAAATCATTTCAAATCAAAATTAGACTACAGGTCAATAGGAAAATGTTCTAAGGAGTGATGAATCGAAATTTCAGATTTTCGGATCCAATAGACATGTGTTTGTACGCCGATCAAAAGAAGAAAGAGCTTCCGAAGCGTGTACAGTGCCAACAATGGAACATGGTAGTGGTAGTCGGAAACAATAAACCCGGAAATATTGTGAGGATAACCAGAAAACTAAACAACAAAGGTTATTACAAAATCTTTGGGACACCGCCGTACCCTGGGGACTAAATCTGATTGGTCCTGAATTTACATTTCAGGAAAACAAGGATCCT
The DNA here is from genome assembly GCA_918358865.1 of Melinaea marsaeus rileyi. Taxonomy (NCBI): domain Eukaryota; kingdom Metazoa; phylum Arthropoda; class Insecta; order Lepidoptera; family Nymphalidae; genus Melinaea; species Melinaea marsaeus. Next base: position 15,298,495 of record OU911085.1, read on the forward strand.
AAGCATTCGTCCAAGTTGTGCCAAAACTTTGTAAAGAAAAAAACAGATGATAAGGTTTTAAATATCATGAAAGGGCTATCGCAGTCACACACACAGTCAGCAGTCGAAATCCATTAAAGCAAATGGTGGTCACTTTGATGAAGCAAAAATTTTATTGTTTCCCACTATTTGTTAATTTTCTCTTCGGTCTGAGTTGCTTTTTGTAAAAAAAAATATTTTAATTCAATATAAGTAGTTGAAGATCGTTAAATTTTGTTTCATTTGAGTTTACCTTGCTGCTTCCAAACTTTTGGACGGTAGTACATATTTACATCAAATATGTCTATCTGTTTATATTTTAATTTAATAAAACTTATTACTCACCGCACCACGGACGTAGTCACCTGTAACAAATAAATTTGGTAAATTCATTAAGACGAAGTACGGACACTGCAGCTCAGTTGTTGGAACGACGGCGGAGTAATAAAGGTCTCAGGTTCGTATCATAATAAAGTATTCAATTTATATTAAATTTATATTTATATGTAATCCTCGCTAACAAATTAATAAGGAATTTTCCATAAATCTCGTGAGATTCAAAAGGGGGGGGGGTGTATGTACGTATATATATTTTTTTATCGAACACATGATGTTAATCATTTATTCAACGTTAAATTAGAAATAAAACATAACACACTCACTCATACTTTGCGCACACATACATACGCACGCGCACGTACACGCACGCACAATCACTCCTACACACACATTTTGCATCTTAACATTTATTCGTTCATTCATCTTTCGGTAAAGTATTTTTATTATGCATTTTGAACATTTATTTCATATTAACCTATTTGGTGTTAATTATAAGCAAATATTGTATAGATTATAAATTTTATAACCAAATAAATAAATAAAAATAGATAATACAAGAAAAATGGGTGTATTTTGATAGGGGTCGTTTAAATTGAACCGAATTTATTTTTAATATAGAATTTTATAATTACCGACATTTTTATTAATAAAATGAAATTATTAGTTAAAAAAATGTATTTCAATACTATAATGTATTTTTATTCAATATTCGTTCTTTAAAAGATCGGATGGAAGGTTTTGTGTTTTTTTTAACTATTTTTTTTTACATTTATACCAACACTGCAATTTTAAGTATTTTTCTAATCTGTTTTTTTTTATATCTTGTTTCCCATTTTTTTATTGTACGCAAAATTACTTTACATATATATATTTCTTTTAAAAACTTATCATAAATTACCATTCAAAACATTGTAGATTTTTTTTTATTCCCAAAAAAAAATCTCTCCACATACAAACCTACTTCACAATATTAGTATATACGTCGTGTTCTAAAATTTTGTAAAAAAGAAAAAAAAACATATCGAGTTATAATTTTATTGAACAAAATGGGAGATTATACAAAAATGCAACATCGATAGAATACATAGGAATATGTAACTTAGTTTAATATAAATAAGATATAAAATAGCTTGCCCACACGCTTACTAGAGATAGAAGATAGCTACCGAGAATAGAGAGAAAGAGAGAATTCAATCTATCTCCGAATTATTGAGTAATTAATTTTAAACCCAGAAAAAAAAATAATATAAAAAATCTTTTTTTTTTTCTATAAAAACTTTTAAAGTATGATTAATAACTGATCTCGGATAGCTGATCTGCTATCTCTAGTAAGTTATTGAAACGTTTGCGAGTAAAATATGGATAGACAATTTTTAAGAACAAATATTAAAAATCTTATAAATCTTATAACAATGTGATTATAGTGAGTGAAGAAAAAAATTATTAAAAAAAAATATATTTTGGCCTAAAATTTTGGTACCGACACAAAAGAACGAAAAACTTTATCTAATGAATTAATAATAGTAAAAAAAAATACATATAATTTACAAAAAAAAAAAATGTAGAAGGAAAAAAAAATGTATAACAGCATAATACTGATTTAAATCAATGTTCAATAAATAGCTTGAATCCGTTCCCGATTCTTCTTACTGTTAGGAGGACGCCATTTTACAAAACACCTGAAAAAAAAAACAGAAAATTAATAAAAAAAACCGACTTTCTAGCAATAAAATATCACATAAAAAAAACTATATACATACATTTATTAACCTGTATTTACCGCATCTCTATAGATTTTCAATAAAAGCCTGCGAAAAAAAAAAAAATAATAATAATAAAATCACAATCAATGCTACCAACGTAAAAGAAATTAAGAAACATACACAAAACAAAAAAAAACGTTAATATTATTAGTAATATTAGTAAAACTATGTATTGTAAAAAAAAGCGTATATTTTTATTTTTTTTTTATGACCAAAAACATCTACATTAAAATAAAATAATATTGAAATATAATTACGTAAAAAAGATTTAAAAAAAATGTAACATAAAAAAAAGTATCTTCAAATAAAATATGAAAAAAAAATTCGCGGTATTTATACGTATTTTTCGAGCAACAATTAAAATTTAAAAAAAAAAAAAAGGCTTTGATTTTTATTTGTCATTTGCGTCAATTTTACATGTAGATATTTTTGGTCAGAGGAAAACGTAATTTTTTTTTATATACAGTTCACCAAAACCACGACACCCACGAAAATTAAAAAAAAAAATAAGCACACAAATAAATAAAATATAATAAAAAACTTACCGAGCCATTCACTTTTTACACGCGGAGTGTTAGATTTTTTTATTAAAAAACACACTTGTCAATTATTTTTATTTTACTTCAGTATTAAAAAAAGAAACTATTTTTTTTTTTAACGAAAACTATTTTTTTTATTAACAGAAAGGGGCAATTTAAAAAATAATAGTATTAAGGAAAAATCTAGTATTTAATGAGAAATGTAAAAAAATGAGATCAATTTTTTGTTAATGTATTTATTTGACGTAATTTTTTTTTATTTTGATTTTTTTAATATATTTTTTTTAATTACTTTTTTATACACAATAATGATAAAAATTTAATACAATTATTATAACGTCAGTCCTACCTAATAAATATTGTTTTTTTTTAGCATATAAAAAATACAGATTCTAGATCAATATATATATGTTAGCGTGTGCTACGGTGTAATAAACATATAGACCAGTATTTTAACCAGTATGTGCTTCGGCTGTGACGATTTTGATATAGTTTTGTTGATAGATTAATAGTTCCATAACCACCATTCACATTCGGTTAAATATTCCATTGTTAAAAATATCATGCACGTTTTCTTGCTTTGCTTGAAAATACCTAAACTTACTTTGATTATATATATATTTTAAGGTAAAAGTTAAATACTTTCGTTTTAAAATATATATACTGATTTACATGCAAAGCAAGATAATTGTATTAGTTTAGTTTATAATCAAGAAGTACCAACGTCTTCGATTAAATCCCATACCTCAAAAAAATCAAAAAAAAAATTATACATTATAAAGCGCAAAAAGAATAGGCGATTAATATTTTACTTTTAATCCAAAATTAAACTAATTAATATATTAATATGCTTCATCTAGAGTCAACAGGGTTAAGACTACCAATACTATACAGAGGGAGTGTTATGGGTCCAAGATACGTACCCTGTGGTGCTCCGTACCCGGGGGCGCCGTAGGAGGGCGGAGCCCCGTACGCACCGTATGCCGGGGGCTCAGACTGGAAAGAGACATCACTAATTATATAATTATTTAATTATAATTCTAAACTAATCGAATAATTCAATTATTAGACGTATCGCTGGTTCGACTCCTGCCCGTGACCATTTATATATCTATTTGAAATCTGTAATTTTTTAATATGTAGAAAAATGTATACGAGTTATTCCAGCTTCAAATAAGCTAATATACTTTAAGTCAGCTACAGTTAAATTTTTTACAAAAAGGTTTCCTGTTTTTTTCTAACATAAATATTAACATAACATATTATATAAATTTGTATATCTGTTTGTACATAAACATTTCATAATAAGAAAACTCTTTCAAATGAAAAACAAAATAATTGTGGGTCGGACTCGTCCACCGAGGGTTCCGTAGAACTTTTTATGTTAGTTCTGAAATCCATTCTCCAGCTGGAAATTCAGCTTTATAAAACATTTATATATATATATATATATATATATATATTTTTATATATATATTCATAGTCAACAAGGATAACTGCTATATCTGTACACCCACCATATACATCTGGGCGGGCTGGGCTCCCTCGAAGCCGATGAACTGCATCATGACGTCACCATCCACCGTCAGGTGGGAGATCCTCTGGAAAGGGATCCTGTGGGGGAACTCGCAGAAGTGGACACCGTTCAGGGCGACCTGGATTCAAAACATTGAAGATTTGATAGACCAGAATCAAAGTTCAAATTCAGAAATAGTGGATATGCACCATAATGGATAACAAAAATAACAGATTATAGTATAGGTATAGAGAGAGAGAGAATGTCATAAGAGATGTCTTTAACACTAAACCTACCGACAATGCTTGTATAAATGTTCCTACCGCACGCGGTCAAATTGACCGGTAATTAAAAATTATTTTATTATATAACGCAGGTAATAATGGAAATAACTAAAAGTAAAGAGTGAAGACAATATTATATGCATATTCTAAGAATTGTCATGTAGTTTGATAACGATATTATAACGTTTAAAAATGTGTAAGTTTTACAAAAGTTTAAGAACGGTCAATTTGACCCGTACTTGGTAGGTTTAGTGTTAATCTGGGCAATACGTCAGAATAAAATTTGCAATCATCCATTCATGACTAAACAATTTTTATTGTCTTTAAAAAAAATCTATCACACTCTTCATATCATTCTATAGTCCATAAAACATTTATATAGCTATTATTTTTTTTATAAAAAAAAAATCTAGATATATCTCTCATAAAACTATTACAAGCATTATCTAATCTACATATTTTGTGCATTCATCTTTACTATTATAATATGTGTATATTGCATTCACCTAAATAGGCGAGGTTAAAAAGGATAAAAATTACCTTAATTGATTGCGGTTCACACAGGACCAACGCCTCGAAGGCCTCCCCCCTCGCGAGGGGCATCCCTCCCCCGGTCTCCTCCACCCCCCAGTTCATAGCGGTGAGGTGGTTCCGTACAACGCACATCTCAACGAAACGGAAGTTAAGATGGAGGGCGATGTCGTCGCGGGGGTCGGTGTTCGGACCGCATTGGAAGTTGATCGCGAATCTAGTTTTTTAATATAAAAAAAAATACTCTTAAAAAAAGTTCTTTCAACAAAGAAGTATAGAACCTCATTTGATGTGGTTATTATTTGAATCAATATATAGAATAAAATTAAAATTTATTTAACTTTTTAATTGAAACTAGATTGAATTACAATAAAACAAAATTAAATTTAAAAAAAATTATATCTTATTACTGTATCAAGCTAACTTAAAATAAATAAAATAATGTTTACATAGTGGTTTGAATTAATAAAACAAAAATTAAATATTATTAAGGGTGGAAGCGGGAGCAAAAGCTAGTATTATCCAGGAGAGTTCACCTCTGAGCACCGGGGGGCACGCTGCCTTGGAACCGTATCATGCGACCCGGGAACAGACCCCCGGGGATTGGGTGAACGCATGGTATTACCTGTAAAAATATATATATATAAATAATAACCTAAAAATAATAATAAAAAGATATGGAAAAAATTTACTGCAATAAATGAATTTCTAATTACATTACCTATTAACATTTCGTTAATTTATTGTGATAATAATTAACTTTTGTATTAAATAAATATTTCATACCAATTTTCTTTTAGTCACCTTTTTCTATAAATAACACACATATTTTTGTAACTTCAAATAACTTTGACTAAAGAATGTTTTAATAAAACCTTCATGGTAAACATAGGCTGTATATTATATGTTTAATATAAAAAAAATAGTTTGATAAATTCCAATAAAAGAAAAATGTCAACCTTATGACAACGGGGATGGGTCGTGGGAAATGTCTAGTAATTATTACAAAAAAAATCCTTTTTAACTAAAAATATTATTTCTAAAATGGTTGAAGAATGTCTCAATATAGTATTGAGTTTTTTGTTTAGTTATAGGTTAAAATTGGAGTACAAAAAATATGGTAGAAATACTATTGTATACATATAGAGAAAATTAATATGCATTAGTTACAAGGTTTAATTATTCATAAATGCTCAAATTGTTAATGTACCTACTGTATAACTTATATATTTTGTTTTCTTTAGTGCAATTTCGTTACATACAAAGTAATTTAAATAAGTACAACACGGAACAATTAAAATAATTGTAACAAAGAAGTTTTTTTTAACTCTGCAAGATTTTAAATTGTATCGGAATCTTTTCAACGTTTTTATTTGTGGTAAACAATTTAAGCAAAGAACTAAGTTATCTTTTTAAATAGGCCCATTTTATTATACAATTTCAAATGCACTATTTGACCCTGTACTAGTATGTGTTTGAATTATTGACCCCATAATAGTGACTTAAAAGTTTCCATCTGATTACATTACGCTAACTACTACCACAATCTTCAAGAAACCACAATACCTGCCCCCAAGCACTTAATGGAAAAGGGACATTATGTCATTAAGTATAGGGTCCTTTTTGCAATTTGTTGCACTAGCCAGAGTAATAGATGAGCAAAACAATAGTGTCCATCGCACTAGAAAGTAACTAGATAATTAATAGCATTTTTAATGTGCAATCTCGTTAGGCTAGTTGACCTAGCGCATATGAGGCTGGATAAGTAAATGGCAGCACAAGGTCTTTCTAATTCTACACACTCTCCATAACTATCCCTATCATTTTCCGCCAAGCCAGCCTTCTTACAAATGCACATGGGGTAATGCAAGTGGTGGAAAGAAAACACAAAGCTCTGGACACTCCTATTGTATTCTATTAAAACAGATTGTCATCCCATTGTGATAAACTTAAAATCTTAATGCAGAAATATCAAAAAGATTATGGCTTAGTAATAACACCACTGGAACAGTATGAACTATTCAGTGGAATATAATGGTAAAAAAATGGCTGCATTCTTGTTGTCTATCCTCCAGTAAATGCCACATCTGAATTGAACCACAAACAGTGAATGCTGTAGCTAGTGAGTTAATGATTGACAGTTTCAACAACACTCAATTCTATGAGATTAATATATTATAGTTTAAAAAATAGAATATAATTTATAGAACATAATTGTACGCCACTTTAATATCTTTAAAAGCAAATTATAAAGTATTAATCAACTTATCTTTTATGCCTCAAAAAGACAAATAAATATAAGACTTGAGATATATCAATAATTTATTACAGTTATGACATACTTTTATTATTATTATTATATAAGTTGATAAAGAAATATAATTTGATTTTATCTATAATATTATAAATACATATAATGGATATCAAGTAGGAATGGGATTAAATGTTGATTTCGAATGAGCATATATTTCGCAATGAAATAGGTTTTTTCCTCATTTGTAATTTCTCAATCATTGTCATGTTTATTAACCAAACAATACATATTGAAAAAATATTCTTACAAAAATCTAGTAACTATAAAAACAAATTAGTAATCGTTTTATATTAACATAAAAATAAGAATTATATTTGAATGGTATCATTTCGTAAAATTACACAATCAGTTTACTTATATGGTCAGTTTTCCATTTTTATTAATACAGCGGTCACGAGACGAGGATAAAACAATTGTTGGTGATTTTGTAATGCTCTAACATCAAAATCCTTGAAAATATAATACTTAGCGATCCATATATGTCATATGTTTAATAAATGATAATTATACAGTATTTACTTAACTGAGGAAGAATTTATATCTATCAGATGCCCTTGGGGAAGTCGGAGACATTTTATAAACGTAATCGTCCTCAAATATACATTAAAATGCATAAACGTTATGCCAACTTACCGGGTTGTAGATTGGTGGTGATGCCATTTTTAAGAGAAGCAATGTATTTTTCAAATTAAAAATCAAGCCTTGTTCTAGTTTGGAGCAATATATTTAAGAACAACACTTTAGAACACCGGTTACGCCTTATTCGCTAATAAATATAGTTTTCGATTGATTTCACTAAAATGCGTCATACGTCATATGACGGCACTGAAAGAAAATTTAATTCCAATACGTCAATCTCAAGTTTTTTATTAAAGTGTTGCCCTATAATAATAGCTGAAATTAACGCACAACCTATGGCTGTACAGTTTCCAATGCACGTCTATTCCATTGTCCAATCTATCAATTGCTAGGTAGCTTAATGAGATCGCATAACGACAAAGCTGTGAACTGGTCGTCTAACTGTCTAGTGCGATAGTATAAATACCATCACGCTGTCTCATCTGCAAGTCTAGTTTATTCATAAGTATATAAATCCCCTTTTCTTCAGCACTCAGTAATGCTGGGGAAGATAGAGACTGAAGTTTATTAAAAACTGTGACCCTAGTTAGCATAATGTAATTAGTGTGCAATTTTTAAAAAACTTTATCTAAAGTTAATCAGTGTGTTTGAAATGGGATTCAAATATCTACACTTTATGTTTAAAGGATAAAATTAGTTGAGATAAAGTTGGCCTTAATATTGGTAATGAGTATAATTCCCAAAGATATAGAGTATTTAATTTTTCAGTCAAAATGTAGTGAGTATAACAAAAACTAATAATAATATTTTAATAACAATAACAAGTTTTAAACTAAATAAATTACAATATTGAAATAATATATTCAAAGGGCAACACTTCTATTTTTCACTTTGCTTTTTCCAGTTTGCCTATTAATTTATATTGGTGGCGCAGTATTGTATCATTTTATAATGATATTACAAACATAAAAGGTATTTACGTTAATTTAATTACACTTCTGCGTAAAACAATCATCCCACAGTGGTTCTTGACTTGGGGTGAAACTGTTGTGTATTGTAAATTACTAAAATGACCATCGAAGCGAATAAAGATGAAGCTGAAAAATGTATCGAGATTGCGCAAATGGCTTTTGCCTCCGGGAATTTATCAAAAGCGGAGAGATTTCTGATGAAAGCTGAAATGTTATACCCCACCACACGAGCCAAGGAGCTTCTAACAAGAGTCAGAGCTTCTAATGGTGCAGGAAATACAACCAAAAAGACTCCACCGAGCAGCCCTAGCACTGAAGAACTGCGACGAAGGAAAACTCCGACCCATACGACACCTCAAAGAGAGTATACCTCAGATCAACTGGACGCGGTTCGTAGGATCAACACAAAGTGTAAAGATTATTACGAAATTTTAGGTGAGTAGTTGAAAATAATTTGCTAGTTCTTCAAGGACAACAAATTCACCTAATTAGAATAACTGACCTTATTTTTTATTTCTCTATGGTAATGTCAAGTTTAAAGGTACTTTCGATATATTATAAATGTCTGTATTATTTGTTTATATATTTAGCTTTTGTATTGCTTTAAAAGATATTGAATGGATTTCAATATTATACAGATAATTCCAACCAACATATTTTTATCAATATAACCCAAATAACATGTAATTAACTATTTAACAAATAAATAATATTATTAGCGATTACATTAATGTTCATTCCACAAAAAGTATTTAAAACAAACAGTTGTCACTAATGTATGTAAATGATAGTATAAGGTTTGTCTGAAATAAATGCTTGTATCCTAGGTAATTGATTCATTGAAGATTTGGCCTCTATATTATATATTCTTTAAAAAGATATATCTGAAATGATTTTATCTTTAATGAATATAGATAGATAATGATAGATATAGATAATAATTATTTCTACATGGATATTTTAACTATGGGTAATTTAATATTTAAAACAGTAATGTGGTAATCTAGTTGTTATTTTACTTTTAATGTTTGCAAAAACAAGTAAGTTTATATAAGAAATATTTATATTCCAGGAGTGACCAAAGAAGCAACTGACTCTGATATTAAAAAAGCCTACAAGAAGTTGGCGTTACAGCTGCACCCTGATAAGAATCATGCCCCCGGAGCTGTTGAAGCTTTTAAGGTATAGATAATCTGTTTTGATATCAACCACAAGAGAAAAACTCTGAAAACAATTCTATGTACTCATCTGAAATAATTTTCATTTTATTTTATTTACTTAATTATATCTTTTTCACTGTGTATCAAATGTTTTGGAAGGGACTATTTTGATACCATACTTATCAAATAAAGCCCTTATGTAAAGACATCCTCCAACTTAAAATTAAGTCTATGAGTGTTCCAAATGCACCCTGTTCCGAGAAGAACCACGCAACCAACCAGTTAGGTATTTCTTTATTGGGATAGTCGATATGTTTAGGCAATCTGATTGAAAATCTAATATATAAGTTATGGTTTGTTAATCAATTAATCTATAGTTAATTAAATAAGTAAATATTATGTAGTAGTCATGCTAAAGCTAATAGAATATAATATATTCTCTTTTCTTTCTAAAGCACCATCCTCTTAAATGTAATAAATAGGTGTGCAATTAGTATTATAGCGGACTAAACCATCAACTTTTATACCAGGCCGTGGGTAATGCAGCTGCAATCCTGACCGACCCCGAGAAGAGGAAGCAGTATGATATTCGCGGGGAGGAGCCAGCTCCCACACATCATCATACCTACTACGCCAGAGGCTTTGAATCTGACCTCACTGCCGAGGAGCTGTTCAATATGTTCTTTGGAGCCACTGGTGAGTAGTGAGTGAGTGAGCTAGTTAATATATTGCGATGATAGCTGTTTGTACATTGCTCACTAAATATATTGATGTTTGTGAAACAGTGATCATAGTAACAAAAAAAACCCGGCCGCGTTTGTTGTGCGGTTCTCAAACCGGGGCTACTTTTGACACTTTATTTTAATTCGGAGAGTGTCTTTTCAGACGGGCTTATTACGTATGGTATCAAAATACACACAAGTGATCATCGGTATTGATTCAAAGTGGAAAAGATAATTAATCAGTGTATCACACTATCCAGCGTTCCCCGGGGGCGGGGCCCCGGCGTACCGTCGGCGCGCCCGCGAGCCCGAGACTCGGGACAGCCCCGCGGGGCTGGTGCAGCTGCTGCCGGTATTGGCGCTGGTGCTGCTCTCCATGATGTCCGGCTTCTTCATCAGCGAGCCGGTGTACAGTTTGGCGCCCTCGCCCAAGTATCCCGTGCCCAGAGAGACCGTCAATCTCAAGGTTAAAAGGGTTTTGTGTGTGTGTGTGTGCGTGCGTATGTGTGTGACTGTGAATTTAGTTCAGTTTTCACTTATTATAGGAGGACTGGTAATTACTAAGCATGCAAACGAACTAATAATTGAACAGATATTTAAGTTAATAATTATGTGTAACATAGCTTTATTTATATAAATATATATTTTGTTGTTACCAGGTGCCGTATTATGTTAAGGAAAACTTCCACACAGATTATCAAGGATCACTGCGAAGACTTGAAATGGCCATCGAAGAAGAATATATTGGTGAGTTATAAATATTTACCTATACTAGCTTTTGCCTCCGACTCCGCCCGCGACGTTTTATCTCGATATATTTAGTTTTAGCTACAGAAGTTACCTCATCTTTTTATGCAAATTTTTATATTTGGTCTTGTCATAAAATAGTATCAAAAAAATAAACTAACATTTGTATAACATTAAACGTAAAGTTAAAAAAATAGTGTAGATTGCATTTTAAATGATTTTGACATAATTAATAGCATCATTACACACATACGGACAGTTGAAATATTTAAATTGTTACAAAACATTCCGTACAATATTAATTAGATTGCTAATTATTAATACGATTACATAACAAATTGTATTACCTAATTTTATTTGATATTTTATATATATATAAAATAGTGTGGGGACAATGTATGTGTGTGAAATATTATTTTAAAAAGTTGATAAGGTATTATTATTTCTGTTAGTTTTTTTAACATCTTTCTGAGTAACAGAATGAGTTTAGAAAATATTTAAATTTGAACAAGAAAACACCGAAACTAATTATGTAAGCCTTGAAATTTAAGTGACCACTGACTATGTATGACAAAATAGATGTGTGTGTATTTACATTTTCTCTGTGTGCGTGAATTGTGATGTATGAAATATGACTAGCACTGTCTCCTGACTCCTCTTTACCATTAAGTCGACTGTATATTTGTTTAGACCCCCTCCCCTTCGATCGGGACCCTAGTCCCCCAAGTAATAAACAATAACCAATAAACAATTATCATTCTACAATTCGATATTGAAGACATACGTTATCACGATCCAGTTGAAAGGTTTCGATGAAAACGTCTTGATATTAACATTAGGGTTTGTATACAACAAGTGTGTTGTGTGGTTTAAGGGGTCCATTATACTAATGTACAGGGACTCTGATATGGAATATGAATAATAACCCGTCCCTTAACAAGGAGTTAAATTATTTTTTACATGTACTAAGTTCAACTACATTCTCGCCTTCATATTTAACCCTATTCTTTTCCTACAACAATAGTTTTACCAATTATTAAAAGTTTAGTTTTATTTTTCAAATATTATACATATAAACAAATATGTAAAAAATGGTTTTAATTTTAAAAAAACCTAATAATTTTTTGACGGTACTTTGAGTTAACTGATCGACCAGTAACAATTGTTTATATGTGTTGCGTACATATTTGAATACTGAAGTTATACAATATAACAAGAAATGTACACATATTATACAAGGTGTATATATTATTTATGATAGGTCACTTATATATAAATGTATTTTAATAAAATATATTTTAATGTCACTCCCAGTGGGGCTACGCCACGCTTGTCAGAGGGAGCGGAACTACCGCGACAGTGCAGCTTGGAAGGCGCGAAACTTTGGTGACGCGCGACAACACGCGGACGCAAACAAAATGAGACTACCATCCTGCGAGAAGCTGCAAGCCTTCCAGCGATAAATGCACACGTATATATACACACACACACACACACACACACACACACACGCACGCACGCACGTAAATACACATACGCACACACACACGCACGCACGCACGTAAATACACATACGCACACACACACGCACGCAAACAACACACCCCTCACAAACACCTCTCATACTCACATACGCACACAAAAACACACCCCTCACTCATGCACACACACACACACACACACACACACACACACACACACACACACACACACACATACACACACACATACACACACACATACACACACTCAACAACCAGCAATAACAGCAGATTGAGAGAGACAGATAGACACAGGCGTACAGGCAGAGTGAGAGAAAATAAGAGTAAGACAAAAGGAGAAACATATATATAAATATATATATATATATTTATTTATTTATAGACAATCAGTTAAACTTGAGTTTTGTTGAACTAATAATGTATAAATTTACATTCCCCCATTGAGAATCATATTGGCGTTAATATGACGTCGCCATCTTAATCCATCACAGTACTTTGTTACTTTAGTTCTGCACACAATATATAGATGGCGTTAAATAAAAAAAAATAGGTTTTTATTTTATATTCTCGTATTGAAATTATTGAATTCTTAAAAAAAAAATTACAGCTGGATTTTAGTTCATAGTATAGATAATTATTCATTGTTAATACCTAATTTGACCAATAGATGGAGTTGTTTTAAATTACGAAGTTTAATAAAAATTACCCAATTAGCGCAAAAGTTGCTAGTCAAGATAATCTGTGTATAAGCATTTATGTGTAATACCATTTTATATTTTTATTGTAGCAATAAATATTTTCGGTCACATTTTCACATTAACACTAAACCTACCAAGTAGCGGTCAAATTGACCGTTCTTAAACTTATGTAAAACTTACACATTTTTAAACGTTATAATATCGTTATCAAACTACATAACAATTCTAAGAATATGCGTATAATATTTTCTCCACTCTTTACTTTTAGTTATTTCCATTATTACCTGCATTATTTAATAAAATAACTTATAATTACCGGTCAAATTGACCGCGTGCGGTAGGAACAGGTATACAAGAATTGTCGGTAGGTTTAGTGTTAATGACTGAAAATTCATTTTATTTTAATGAATACATCGAAATTTCTTCAATATTCAGATATCATCAAAAGATTTTATATTTTTTGGTGGTGTTGTTGTGTTGGTTTTTAAATATGATGGTCATAATATATGAGACTTGTGTTTATTTCAGTCAGTACGGTGGTAGTTTGGGAGTTTGAATTAATAAAGCCTTATTTATTCCTCTATTTGTCTTTTATTTATGACTTTTATTTTGAATTTAACGGTGTACAGTAACACCCCCCCCCCCCCCCCCTCTATAACACGGTACTCTTATAATTTTATTTAGCGGTTACAGTCACTCTTATAACACGTGTTCTCCCCTATATAACGTGGGTATTTCAGACGTAATATTTCTATACTACTAAATTTATAACATTTATTACAGTCCATAATAATTTCACTTATCTTTATACATTGTGTTGTTAAATTAAATAATATTAAGTAAGAATTAAATTTAATTAAGTTTTTTCTTGATTTTCTTTTAATCTGCCTTCAACGAGAAAAGTTAAACGTGAATTATTTGTACATAACGCATTATACAACAATATTCCTACAACGCGTTTTCCTATAACTTGGAACGAATCTGCCGTTGTATAGGGGGGATTACTGTATATGATTTTTTTTGTTGGTATTGATTACATGGGATATATATGGTTGCATTTATTGGTATCCTTAAATTCGGAAATATACTTATTTTTTATTTATATACTATTAAATTTATAATAATGTAACCAATCAATAATAGTTATAAATACGAAATATTGTAGTTACATTTTAATATCCTACCTATAATGTACCTAAAAATTGAGCTTACATTACAACCTGTATGGGTACATTTCATTAGCAATTCAAGTCTCTAATTGACCCCAAAAATAATTAAAATATCCAAATCAAGATTGCTAACAAATCACTAACAGCATATCCACTGCGGTTTGAATTATAAAAACTATTATAACCCAAAAAAAAAATCACCCTTTCATATGGAAAATGATAGAAATATTTTAATTTTACACATAACCGAGGAAACTGTGCAGAGCATGTATAGAATAGTTGTTATTTATAGACAAAGACATTGTATTAAATTATTTTACATTTATTTAATTTAAATATATTATATTAGATGGGACAAGAAATGAATTAAACATTTCTAATAAATATTTTTTTAATATTAATTTTATTTGCATTTAAATTACACAATAAATATAATTATTATAAAAATATAATTATTTGTAACTTATATTGTTAGCTTATTAATAAATAATAATCATTATGGAAAAACTTTTAGAATATAATTAATTAAATAAATATTATTCAGGTTAGATAAACAAAAATGTAGAATTTACAAAATAATTTCCTTAATTTTCTTACTATAATTTATTTCCTTTTAAGTTATTTATTCGCCAAATCTAAATGAAATTTGTCTCTTTTTTCAATGAAAAATCATTTAATTAAATTACCATATAAAGTAATCTGATTTGGATATACAATTGAGTATATATATTACTGTAACACCCTTACGTCACCCTCACCCTTCGCACGTGGCTCTCACCCTCCACCCCGTGCACCCTCATGAGATGTCTAACAACGTTTCTTCGTCTCACAAAACTATTATCACAGACTCCACACATGAAGGAATACGGTGACGGTCGATGACGATTCTTGTGTATATTCATCAGGGTCACAGATTTGAAGCGAGCCGGACACTGATCACACTGAAGTTACACAAAATCTATTTCAGTGACACAATAAACACACTTTATTAATATAGCAAGAAAATATGCAATATTTTCTATAAAAATAAATGTTAAAGTGTATTTGTGACATTCGCGCCTAAATCACTGTCTTTGTAATGGCGGACAAAGTGACGTCCAACCACAAAGGTTATTTAAAAACATATACACCGCACAACAGTCTTTACAAACAGTATTATGTTTTAAAAACATAACAAAATGTTGCAGATGTCTTCATAAAAACATAAAAAAATAATATAAAAATGCATAATGTCGAATCTTTCCAAATTTTAATTAGTTGTTCATATTAAATATTCCGATCATGCTATCCATAGTGTAGCTTATTAAAAAAAACTATATCTATCTTTATATTTTATGTATTTCTCTCTCTCTATGTGTGTCCCTGTCTCTTTTTATCACATAACTCCAACACAGGGTTGTGAAAATGCATTTGAGTTTCATGTTATAACAAACGAGAATATTGTTTTATTATTGCAGAACATAATGAGATTAAAATATATATATATATTTAGTATTTATCTGATATAATATATAATTTACTCTTATGATATAGTGTTTTATATATATATATATACGGACCTGGACTGTTTTCTCTGGTAGATGTATAGCAACATGCTGCAAGTAACTACTCTTCCTGTGAAAGCCGGCATTACATTCCTTACATACAAACGGTTTCTCCCCAGTGTGCAGCCTCTCGTGTATCTGGAGATAAAATTCTGCATAATTATGTTATACTACCCGTGCCTGTGACTTTGGGCGGAATGTCTCTTAAAAGTGGCCTAAGTTGCTCCTTAAAACATGAGCTATCCACCAGTGAGAGTTCTGTTAAATGGTTCAGCCGTTTCAGAGTTTGGCCCTACCAAATAAATAGACAGTCAGAAAAAAAAAAAATATTTGTATAAGTATTGTATATACATACTTATACAAATAATACATATAATACGTACCTTAGTGAAAAGTTTTTAATTTCGAATTACAAACAGACCAACATTTTATAGACATTATTTAATAGACCTGTATTTTTATTATAAGAAAAAGTTTATTTGATAAAATAAACACTGATAAAACATAATTGGATAATTTTATGATTTTTTAAATAATTTGAACCATTTTTTATTACTTCCATGAGTTAAATAAAATGATATAGTTTAAGTTATATAAATAACTATATATTTTGAAAACACTAAAGAAAACTTATTTATTTATATCTTTTCCACTTTGAATCATTATCAGTGATCACTTGTATGTCAAAATGGAAGTCATAGGAGGGCCTATTTCAATATCAGATTTATCGTAATAAGCCCTTCTGTAAAAGCACTTTCCAACTTAATTTTAAAGCTATGAGGGTTCCAAACGCGTCCTGGTCTGAGAAGAACCACGCAATAAACTCAGCCGGATATATATATATATATATTTTTTTAATTAACTACATTTATTTACAAGTAAGCTCGACAAGCATTAATCATGGTGAAACAAAAAAAGTGTCCAGCCGAGAAGACAAATGTATATATTTACCTTCACTTGTTCAGCATTAGAGGCTCTGTATTCACAGAAGGAACATTTATCAGTCTTCTCATAGCCATGCTTCGCTCGGCAATGCATTAATAATAGTCTACGAGTTATAAACTTTTTACCACAATGCTGAAATGATTTAAATAGATATTATATAAGTTATTAAATCATTTTAATAACTAAGCATATTCTTGTATATCTACAACAATTTTATTGCCCAGCAGATTAATTATTATATCAAATTTATAGTTAGTTATGGTACGGCTTTTATTATTGTTATATATTTGTATATTATCTATGTACAACTGGTCTGGTGTATCTTGAATCAGTATTGTATTGCCAATATTTTAATGTAATGTATTTGATACAAACTATGGTATGGGAATCTAATGTGACAAAATATAATTGTTCTGTACAACTCACCTCGCAGACCACGTCAAAACCAGTGTGTATTTTGTAATGATTTCTCAATGAGAGACGGGATGTTAGTATTTTATGACAGTACTCACATTCAATTTTCTCTCTTATTGTTTTTTCTTTTTTATTTCCATCTATTTTACCATTTCTTTTCAATGTTGTATTATTTGCTACACTTTCCAATTTCGAAAGTTTTATGTTATTTTTGAGTTTCTTTGTGGAATTCTCTTTAATACTTTCTGAAGTGTTGTTACACTGCAAAGTGTCTAAAGTTATATTATCGTCATAATCTTTAAAATCGTCTTCGAAATTATCTGATATGTCTATTGATATTGAGTTGTCTTCGGATTTGAAACAAGTTTCGTCTTTAATTACGCTGTGTTTATTCTCTCGTAATATTTTATGAGATTCTTCACATTTTCTTCTAAATCTTATTGATTCATTAACAAAATTTATACAGGTGGAGCACATTTTTTGAGGTAGTGTGTCATTGATATCCACCTGCAAAAGATTTTTTTGTTATAATACAATTATTTTTTTGCAGCGTACGATGTTATATGAGTATGATTTTTTTGCATTAAATATTTAATGTGCTCCAGGTTTCGTTATATTTATTTATATACGATAAAATACCTTTAAACCGGTGGTTAAAAATAAGGCATTGGAATATTTTTCGCTGTTTTCTGGCATAAAAAAAATAGGCATCAGATTTTGACTGCTGAGACAAGTTCTACAACATTTCCACTCATTCATATCGCTTATATGTGTAATGTAGTACTGTGTACACTAGCAACAGTCATTAAATAACTTATTTTTTATTATAAATTATATTACAAAAATCTGTTTAGATGTTGTTTTTGTTTGTAAAACAAATTATGTGACAGACCACAGATTATTAATTTCGTAAATGTCAGAAATTAGTAAGTAGCATAGTTTATAACAAAATTAATTGCCAGTTAAACTAAAATAAATTATTTCTTACAAAATAACTAAATATAATGTTATAACATTAAGTCGCTTTTCTTAATACAATTTGTTCTTTTATGTTGATGTTCCAAAAATTAAAAGTCATCAATCAAATAATGACATGAAAGATTAAACTTTACCATTGATTATATAGGCTATATAAGATTAAGAATTATGTAAAACTATAAATAGCAGAATATTTATTAAAATATTTTGTTATAGCGGAAATACTTTAGTCATACAGATATATATTTTGGATTATTTTAATATATATTTTTAATAATATTAAAAATAAAGCACCTTGTAAATCAGATCATTTTATTCATAAAAAAATTACAGTAAATGCTTTTTTATAGAAAATTAAAAATATACAAAAGTATAATATACACCTTAAAAAATATAAAAAAAACAATTTTTAAAGTATAATCCTCACAATCGGTCCTTGCTGTTCGTCCGGGAGCCCGTGCACTCGACGAGTGTGTGCGCGAACCTTATTCGGCTTCTCAAATCTGTGGTCGCACACAGAGCACAGATAACCGTAACGTTTTCCTGTGTGTGCGTTGTGTTTGTGGATTTGAAGAAACTTTTTAGATTTCAAACGCTTCGGACACATGTCGCACTGTAGGATATAGCAATTCAATAATAAGGTTTATTTTTTTTATTATACTCCAATTATGCCCCAAATATACTTTATATATAATTTTATTATTCATTAATAAATGTATATTTATTTGACTTTTGCCAGTGAACTTTTTATCTTACGCTACCACAGACCTGGAAATTCTTCTCGGGCAGGTGTATGGCGATATGCTGGACGAGATTGGAGCGCCGGTGGAAGGTGGCGCCACAGTGATCGCATACGTATGGACGCTCACCCGTGTGGCGGCGCTCGTGAATCTAAAGGGTCATTGTAGGGAGCGCTGATGTCCACGAGTGGGAACATACAATGGTCATTGCAGGGAGTGCTGATGTCCACGGTTGGGGACATACAAGGGTCATTGTAGAGAGTGATAATGTTCACGGTTGGGAACAAACAGGGGACATTGTAGGAAGCGCTGATGTTCACGGTTGGGAACATACGAAGGTCATTGTAAGGAGTGCTGGTGTCCACGGTTGAGAACATGTAAGGGTCATTGTAGAGAGCGCTGATGTCTAAGCTTGGAAACATACAAGGGTCATTGTAGGGAGTCCTGATGTCTACGGTTGGGAACATACAAGGGTCAGTTTTTAGACTGGTGTCCTAAGTTGTAGGCAGACATAAGTATAGAGTTGTGGAGCGCAGATGTCAAGGGTTGGGGACGGACATGAATGTAGGAAGTTGATGCCTTTCATGAGCTTCAGTGTACCCAGATATAATAAAATTCTACACGATATCTCAGAACTGCCCTTTGATATTGTTTTTTTTTTAGTTGTTCTTAAATTCACGAGTTTTTAGTATGGAAATGTATGGAACTTAAGTTGTTGACTCATATGTACTAATTGCCGATTCAAGAGTGCGTGTAAATTTCTAAGTGGTAAAGATATTTTGAATTTTAATTTAAGGGAGTCGTGTAGCAAAACTCGTCAGGGGTTATGGACAGTCTTGAATCCAGGGGTAGAGACAGAGACAGATTTAAAGAATTAATTAATTAGGTCTTTATAAAGAGCTCCTGTGAGAGAAAAAAAAAATTTATCTGGAACACCCTCTGTTCATGAAGCGTGGTGTCCCCGTTATGGGGTTATTCCATGTCAAATCGACACACCCATCTGACTTCAGCATCTCAGATTTAAATGAAATTTGGCACATAGGTAGCATCCATGTGGACTAAGAAAAATGACAAATATCATCAAATTATATTAACCTATTTCGAAAATATGGCAACCCAAAGTTACCAAAAATCAACCACAAAAAAATCACCTTGCTCTCTTGAAATATATATTACTCCTCTCCTAATTGAACTAGAGATATGAAATTTTTTTAACCATCAGCCCATTGTCCTCCCATTTTGAAACTTTTTGTAACATTTACCAATAAGCTATTGTATCTTTTGAAATTTTTTCAGAATTTTTGGAGAGGCGCTTTTTTTTTAATTGAAATTTAAAATTGAAATTTGTGTTGATGTCTTATAATTATATGTGAAATATATAGAATCATTGTAAATACAAACAGATAAACTTTATTGATTTTGCTGGTCGGAGTATGGATGTATGTAGCGGTATGATTAGTTATAACAGTGCTGAGCTGATTACAAATTATACACATGTCTATTTGTCTGAATATGTGTTATACTCACAACCAGAGCCTCCTTGGTAGCCGAACTGTACTCGCAATATGCACATTTGTGTATTCTTCCCATGCCGTGCCTTGCTCGCTTGTGTTCTTGTAATTGGTTGTTGTTACGGCAACGCTTGCCGCATACCTTGCGGTTAGATTAAATATTTGACGACATGAAGAATATTTAGGATTACATTTTAAAACACTTCTTGTTCTCACTGACATGTTTGTAAGTAACCTACCTCACAAACACAATAATTTGTATGAAATCTCATATGTGCGGTGTATGTAGTCTTCATTCTGAACTCTTTATTGCAGGTATTACATTTGTATGAAGATGCATTTGGTATCCTGGACTTCCTTCTGCCTCGCTCCAAGGGTTTCTGCATCTATTTTTATCTTTAATATTATTAAAAGGGAACCAAAAAATCAGACATATACTAATTATTTTCTATGAAGACAATAATTGTTAAATATGTCAAAAACCAAGTATGAGCTATTTATAAAGAATAAAAAATATCACCTCTCCATCTCTTGGTTCCTCTTCCTCTTGATATGGATTATATAAATCTGGACAGTCATAATTCTCATAACTGTCATCAAAAGCAACATCTCCATAATCATTATCAATGTCGCCATTTTCGGATTCAGTTTTTGTGATCACATGTTTTGCTTCTGGAACACATTTACCAGCCTTTGGTATTTTTTTATTTTTTACTGTCATATTAAGGAGGACCTTTTCAGTCTTTTTACTGACACGTCTAAACCTAAGAGCTGAGTCAATTGTTTTAATGCATCTGGTACATATTTTTTGTGATAAACCATCATTTAATGTTATCTGCGAAACAAACGAATAATTTATATCATAATAGTAGGAAAAAATATTTTTTGTTAATATTAAAATATTTAAAAAACAAAACAATATTCATAAATTAAGCAATAAGACTAGACTAGACTAGACTTCGAATCGCAGACTTGAACCGTAAAAAAAAAGAATATGTTGTTAAAGTAAAAATATTCTGTGTGAATCAGCTCTTAAAATTATTGAAACAAACAAAACGATTAGATTTATAAACATTCAGTAAAACATACTTTCAATCCGGTGACGAGCTGTAAATCCTCAGATCTTTTTTCCTCACACTCCACTTCACTAAATATGCATTCTAGATTCTTGGTGCTTAAACAAGTCCTGCAGAATTCTTTTCTAGAGGCTTCTTTGTAAGCCTTCATTGGTCTCGGGGTTTTATTAAGTAAAAGCGCTCTTCTTCGATTCGCCATACGATTCAATAGAAGAAATACAGGCATCATCTTTACTTTAGACAATAACTAACTCTTCTCATTTTTTTGCAACGTATTTTATTTACTATTTATGTTATTATTTATTTATTATTGTAAATTAACACTACGACACAGCCACTTTATTTAGTTATTTACAAGTTTTGACAAATCTATTTTTTTATTGGTAAAGGGTGTAATGCATTCAGCCAATTATGCCAACATTATTGGAAAACAATAATATAACAAAAACAGAAATATCAGCAGAACTGTATGTTATATCTTCATTTATTCTTTTTTATTAATCGTTTTTATTGCAACATTTTCGATATTTGGTCATTTATTTTTTCACATTTTATTATGTATCTTAGTACCTAGTCATGACTAATTTCGATTGGTAGAGATCATCTTGAAAGGATAAAATTGCAAAATTGGGCCAAGGGCGAAATATTTTCTTTATGTGAATTTTTGTCCATTAATTAAATGAGGAGTGTTAAATCGTTTTTTTTGAATACTCGTATTTTTCAGCCACTACACACACAATGACACAATTAAATCTATAAAGAATTTGGAAAAGTTTCAAAATAACGTATCAAAGACGATATTAAAATTAACTTAGAATTAATCTGGAGATGCACTTATATTTATATTATAAGCCAATCTTTTGTGGTGCCACACCAATTGTGATGAATAAAAATAGACGGTATTTAGTAATTTTTATGATCAAAAATTAAAGCTATAATGAGATATCAAAAACTTTAACCCTTTTAACCTCATAAAAACATTTTAACATATTTACATATTTGAGCTAATGCTTCCAATAGAGTCTGTAATGTAATTCCTGTCTGTTGATTACGATTGTGGTTTTCGTTTCAATTTTATTTTTTGTTTCATGAAAGCATTTGATTAAATCTTATTTGGGACAAAATAAATCTAAAATCCTCCACTTTCATGTATAAGTGTGTGGGCTGCTGTGGACAGATTATAATAAATATGAAGTGTTACCAGTGTGGTTATAAGTTCTCGCGTTAGCTATTTCCTAATTCTTTCATTAATTATTTTAATTAAAAACTTTTTGACGAACAGACAAAGTATTACTTAATAAAACACATTTAAAAAATTATCTAGACCATATTTAGAAATTAGAAACATATTTTATTCCGCGGTATTTTTAATTAGCATAACAGATTCTCCAAAATATGGGGTCACTTTGAGATATTTATTATATTTATAATAGTATGACAAACTTAACTAAGAAAGTTCAACCGTCACAACCATGGAAATAAGAACAGTAAGAATAACAAACACAGCAATTTTTATCCTTATACAAAAGTATAGTAAATGCAGATAATAGTCTTTCTTTCTCGAATTCAATAGTTTTTCTGAATTGATGGCCTTACAGACAAAGGCCTGTCAACTCGGTTTTACGACTTCAGTTCTTAGCCTGATAGATAACTTAATGAAGTCAGCTAAGTAATTCAAAGCTGCTGTTTTATTTTACTATACTTTTTGAGAGCTTTTAATTATTACTAATTACATAATATATAATCCTCCATTTTCATTGACTCAAACTTGTGTTCTTCTTGGCTACTACGATCTAAAGAACTGAGCTGAAACTATGAAAAATGGTTGTTGAGAACAAACCTACAAGTTTTTTTAATAACTTCTACATATAAATAAATTATTTTTATAAAACACATCTACTAATATTATAATCGTGTAATTGTTTACTCTTTAAATAATCATGGGCTGGATAGTTTTAATAAAAATATTAATTTTCATAACTGCGGTCACGTGTGAGACTACCAGATAGTTTTAATGAATGCATTCTGAATTAAGAAACCGTTGGAGTTAAGTCTTTTATATTATTATTTCAATTTTAATTACATATATCATAAAAGCATTCGGGATTTTAATCCTATATTTCATATTCACCGATCATTGAAAGTATAGTTCTGTTTTAGTTTTTTTGTGCCAATCATTAAATAAAAGACATTTTCTTGATGTTAATAGACGGACGGGCATAAATATGGGAATATAAGGAACTGGATCATATTGAAAGAATAGGAGAGTATTACATCTGTCTCTTTCTTTTTCCATTTAAAACGTAACTATAGTAGCTTTATGAATGGTTTAAGATAAAAAGATAAGATCATAATAAGGGCTATAATCCAATAAGATTTATTAAGATAAAATATAAACTGTTTATTTTAATTAAATATGCGATAAGAGAATAATTGAATTAATTAAATTATTAATTCATTTGACACCAACTATTATATGCGTCTCGTAACGAAGCGATGTAAATATTAAGTATAACATATATATTTGTATATATATATATACACACATATAATATGAACAAGGCAATTTGTATATTAATTTCTACATATTGTAAATTCATGAGAATATTTGGTATGTAAAAAAGACGGACAGATGACACGTAAAGTCGTTAAATATTTGAGGGACAAAAGCAGGTAAAGTCATAGCCAACAACTGGTACATATTGCAGTAAACGTCATATATATATATATATATATATATATATCTATTTTATCTTTACAGCGTCAGTACGTTCTGCTTTTAGACTAGAAGCGTGTCATATAATGAATGTAAGAGTACCATTAGTTCAGTTTTACAATGGTTATAAGTGTCCAATTATTGGATTGGGAACCTGGCAAGTAAGTATATGTAATAAATAAATTAATAAATAAAGGAATAAATAAATAATAATATTATAATGCAATTATTATTTGACGTGATTGCATATTATATTACTCGCGGAATGTGTTGATTTTAAATTAAACTTAAAAAAATATGATTATATAAATTAGTTTTTATTTAAATTTAGAGTTTTTTAAAGTAAAATTATATATGATATATAGATTAATTGTTTTTATAATTTTGTCAGAATAAATCCAACAAACATTAAAATAAAGTATAAAATTTTCTTTTTAAATTGACCCACCGCATATTTAACTAGGGGCGCCAAGACCCTCAATTTCGACTCGCTGCGCTCGCGAAATCTGAAATCTCGGGTGCCGTTTGCATATTGAGCGAAGCGAGCCCAGTTTAATGACTCATCGTTTCCTATTGACTTCAATGGGATATCAGTTTTCCGACGATTATTCCTAAACGACATGTCGTTTAGGAATATAAAAAATGTCATGACATTTTTTATATATATATTTTTAAACCATGTCGTAATGTTTGTCTTTTTGATTGCAAAATTTCATAATTTTCTGTCAAGTAGTTTTCGAGCCTATTTGTGACAAAGAATGTGAAAGAGTCTCCAGTAGAGCGCTCCGCTCGCTTCACTCAATTATATGAAATGTTATAAAGAGTTTCTTTGTTTTAAAGTTTGATTGGTAAAATAAATCAAAGTTATATATTTATTGAATAATATTAAAATTATGTAACATTTAGATCTTTAATAAGAACTATGAATTTATTGGTTGGAAATAATTTGAAGAATCTGAATTATAAGTATCCTAAGTCACATCAGCTATCCGCAAATGAAAGTCCTGTTATAATCTGTCCAGCCGTTTTCGTTATTCGCCGGAACAAATAGACAGACCCAAATTTAAATATTGTTCTTTGTAAGCACCGTTTTTTGGTATGTATTATGACGTACATCCTAGTTTATTATGTTTAAATATATCATAGATTTATACATTTATTATGATCTATCTATCTACTAGCTTTCGCTAACGGCTTCGCTTGTCCCAAACTCTACACTAGATGGTATGTTCCATAATTATAGAATGTTTTATAATGTTATATTAATGTAAAGTTTTATCGCAATCTGTTTAATGGTTTTGGAGTGAAAGAATAACAACTTTCGTATTTCTAAGCAAACTTAGTTAAAAACATTAAAGTCTTATCTGAATAGAGTAGAGTAAGAAATCTTTTGCAATGTTACTAAGTAGTTATCAGTGTGTGTTGTGTGTGTGTGTGTGCGTGCGTGCGTGCGTGCATGCGTGCGCGGGTGTGTGTGTGTCACATATATAAAATAATAAAATATATAAATTATATATTTTTTTCTAGACGTCCCCTGTTAAATAGTCTGAATGAGTAATGACCTCACGCAATCCTTTATTTTATTTTCTATTGTTTTCTTTTATATCTTTTTTATATTAATAACGCTATTACAATATGTTATTGATATGATATTGCGAATTTATAATAATATCTCTATTGAGCGTAGCGCTCTAGTGGAGACTTTTTCACATTCTTTGTCACGAGTAGGCTCGAAAACTACTTGACGGAAAATTATGAAATTTTGCAGTCATTACACTGGGCTCGCTTCGCTCAATATGCAAACGGCACCCAAGATTTCGCGAGGACAGCGAGTCGAAATTGAGGGTCTGTTGGCGCCCCTAGTTTTATATTCTTCATATATATGTAACAGACTTATATACTACACATAATTGATATTGCAAATTAATTATATATTAATATTTAAATAGGTAATTTAATGTACGGCAAAGAATTGATAATGTCTAGGTTAATGACCCGCAGTGTTTTTGTATAAATTATTAATTTTCATCCCAGTCCAAGCTAGGAGAAGTGTCAGAGGCTGTGAAGCACGCAGTACACATCGGATACAGACACATTGACTGCGCACACATCTATGACAACGAACAGGAGATTGGAACAGCACTGGCTGCCATATTGGAAAATGGAGTCGTTAAACGGTAAAAATGTTTGTGATTCCTCTAGTTAGTATTATTGTGAAGAAAAACTTTTACCACCGGAGAGTATTTTTAAAAGGAAAATAAATGTGATTTCCCTGGTAATTATAATTATTAAAATTCATAGTTCCTATACTCTAATTCGCTGGCTCTTGTCTAGATTTTTCATAAGTAATAATAATTTTATTAAAGAAAAACAATTATTGTGTGATAAATTTATCATAATACCACCGGTAGTGACTGGTAGCGACGAATTTCTTTTTTATTATTATCTAATCATAAAGCTATCTTGTCGAATTGATTGCAATGGTTCTAGTTGTTCATATATTGCTCACTAAATATATTGACGTTTGTGAAACAGTCAGAATAAAAAAACCGACTGAGTTTGTTGTATTCTCAGCAGGGCGCGTTTGGAACCCTCGTAACTTTTTTTTAAGTTGGCTTTGGGCTTATTTCGATAAGTATGGTATCAATAGTCCTGACACTATCTGATACACAAGTATTCACTGGTATTGATTCAATGGGAAAATATATATAATATAAAGTACATCTATCTGGCATCGTCATTAATAAAAGCTACAAATATAACTCTTACAATGTCAGTTGGTCTAGGTCTAACGCTGATAGTATTTGGCATAGTATCAAACATCATTGGAAATTTGTATTATATTATAGATAATATAATATTCATAACATAATATAAGAAAATTACATTGATTTTGACATGTTTTTTTGGGTAGATTAATTGGATTAAATAACATTCTTACAAAAAAATTGAAACGAACTTAATTTGAATGTAAACAATATTATAAGACTTAGAATAGCTTATTTATTTGATACATGCTAAACCTTTTAAAAATCATAATTAAAATGCCTAAAATCATCGACATAATCATAATCGGTAAAGCATCTGTGACCTTGATTTCTTCCACCACCACTGTACATTCTCTCCCCCCCTTTCAAAAGAAATTATTTAACAATAAATATAAAAAAGTTATATTGGTATAATCGAACGTAAACAAATAACCATTCCATTGTTTAAGTGAGGATCTGTTTATAACATCAAAGCTGTGGTGCACGTCCCACCGTCCAGACCTGGTGGAGGGTGCGATAAAGACCACTCTTCAGAACCTTGGCTTGGAGTACCTCGACTTGTACTTGATACACTGGCCGCAGGCGTACAAGGTGAGTATTTTTTGTATCAGTCTGTTTATGTCCGCAAAATCCGAGAAGTACTCAATACATTGTCAATACAATGTATGACTTTTTCTGTGACCTCGATTTGATGAGAGATAGATCAGTTTTTTTTGTCCCCCCAAACGCAAAGTAAAGGAAAAACTTGTAAGGACAAAAAACAAATTGTTCAATGATATCTTGTAAACTTTTCAAAATGGTTGAAATATATTTTTTTATGTTTGCAGTTATAAAAAAAAACTAAAAAAAATACGGTCAATCAAAATCCCATATAATTATATACATATATATATATATATATATATATATATATATATATATATGTATGTCTTAACAATGCTATAAAAAAAATGATAAGAGATTTTTGGATATAAATATATATATCTATATATATGTATGGATAGACATACACACACATAGAAATCATAGATTACGTCTAGACAGATACTACTATTGACCTTGCGGTAAATCAATCTGATATGAAACTAAATTACATAATTGTATTATTAATAACATTAATTAGGTCATTATAATCGCAATATAATATCCTTTAGCTATAAATATCTTGCGACCAAAATACCTTTTTTGATAATCAAACTTGGGATGCATTTTTAAATTTGCTTCTTAGTATTCGCACTATGCTTTCTTGTTAACCTGAAAAATATGTCCCTATTTTTGTTCGCCAAACCAACCTTATAGTCTGGATCACATTAGTCAAGGTTATTAAGTTTAAGTATTCTAATGATAACAGTGACGCTAATATCAAAAATAAAACCACATACAACAAAGGTCTCACTAAAGAACCTTGTGGCATACCCTATGAAATGTTGATTTACAGATTAAGTCAGTGTTGGTACACTAGATATAAATGATTATGGCATACCATTTGTAATTTTATTATTTATATGAATTGTAATAAAGATTTATTCAAGATAAGATATCTTTTATCTATCATTATGAGTAAATGAAAATATTATATACAATATGTACATATATATTTGGAATGTATAAAATCGTTATATAAATGTTATATAAATAATGATATTGATAATGAATGATTACAACATAATGCAATCCACATAATAGGTATTATTTATGTTACAACTGTCTACAATTATGAGCCTATCACAAATAAAAGATATGTCCTACAAACATAGAACACTATTTAATGTATATAAAAATAATAATACATGCGTAGTTCGATCAGAATTTAGAAATAATATATTGTGATAAAAAGAATCATCAAATTAAATCAAATACTTTCAGCAATTTTGTAGTTTTTAGGTTATGAACAGACAAATAGATAAACAAACAAATATATAGAGGGACATAAGTAAATACAATACAAGAAACGCAAAAAATAAATGAAGACCATGTTTACATTTTTTATTATACGTATTTTTTAAGGAAGGAGATGATCCATTTCCAGAAGATGACGCTGGAATGGTGATACCCTCACCAGCTGATTATGTTGACACCTGGAAAGCAATGGAGCTTCTCGTCGATAAGGATCTTACCAAGAGCATTGGCTTATCTAACTTTAATAAACGACAGATCGAAAGAATCATGGAAGTGGCTCGGATCAAGCCAGTGGTATTACAGGTAAAGTTATTCTAAAATAAGAATTTGTAAGACTAAAAACAGTTTATTGTGTTTATCTGCTGCTATAGAATATGGCGAAAATAATATAACATATCTTGTTAATTTTCTATGAGATCTACAGTTTGGAAAGAAACGGAAGGAAAAAGAAAGCTGTTTCCTCCTGTAGAAAACATTGTTTTTTGCTTATCCCATTCAATATCATTCGAATAATATTTATCGAAACTTATCATTACTTATTCTTCATATTCTACTTAATCATCATTTATTCCTTACATTCTACTTATATCATCATTTCTTATTTCTCATATTCTGCTTAATCATCATTTATTCCTCACATTCTACTTATATAATCATTTCTTATTTCTCATATTCTACTTAATCATCATTTATTCCTCACATTCTACTTATATAATCATTTCTTATTTCTCATATTCTACTTAATCATCATTTATTCCTCACATTCTACTTATATAATCATTTCTTATTTCTCATATTCTGCTTAATCATCATTTCTTATTCCTTACATTCTACGTAAATCATCTTTTCTTATTACCCATATTTTACTTTCCGAAAACATTGCCTTTTCGAGGGGCAAAACATATCAGATTATAATTTCAAATATTCGGACCAGTGAGAGACATATTACCGAATAAATAGTCTCAATTTGAAAACATAATAAAGTTTATTCAGTCAATTCTACCATTATCTCATAAGCTTTTTACCAGATTGAAGTCCATCCTTACCTGAACCAAGCCAAGATGCTGAATCTGTGTGCATCCCTGGGTATTCTGGTGACCGCATATTCGCCCTTGGGATCCCCCAACCGGCCCTGGGCGAAACAATCCGACCCTCTGCTGCTGGAGGACCCGCGTCTCAAGTCCATCGCTGACAAATATTCTAAGACTGTAGCGCAAGTGCTTATAAGGTGAAAGAAAATATATAAAAAACCTCAATTAATTCTATATATTACTACTGGTTTATCTGTGGGTATACTACATGGCCTATACAATTTTGGACAAAAACGGACACATTTAAAAAACTACTATTTAGACTTTAAAATATGTATCATACATATAATATTAAGCAATTACTTAAAAAAATATATTAATTATATTTAAAAGATTTGGTGACGTTACCACTTTTTTGATTTTATTATATTACTGTTAATTCCATAATGTATTCAGATACGCGATAGACCGCGGCCTGATAGTCGTCCCGAAGTCGGTGACGGCGAGTCGCATCGAACAGAACTTCGCTGTATTTGACTTCAAACTGTCACAAAGTGACATTGACCTCATCGCCACATTGGAGTGTCAGGGTAGACTGTGCAGCATGGGGGAGTGAGTTATAAACCATGACCTTATCGTGATATCACATTAAATTATCAATACAAGCTCAAATTCTCCATTATCATAGATTCTTAGATTGTCTAGAATATCTAATTTTTTTTTGGAATATGTACTTAAAAATACTCTTTATTTCCAGTGTTCACCATCCGGACTACCCGTTCCACGACGATTATTAAATACTATCAGTATATATTATAAATATATATATTTAGGTGTATTAATTATATTAATCATAATATTATGTATGTTGAAAATTGTATTGTTTAAAAAATATGTAGAATGCGTATTGAAATATGATTATTATATACTTATTATGATTTCTTCTTTTAAAATTCATATATAATATGTGGCATTGCGTAAGAACATATAAATCAAAATTAGACTTTTCATTATGTTTTTGTTTAAAGATTAGGTATTCTCTTAACTGTTTGGCTTTGGTCACCCCAGTTATATTATGTTGGTGATAAAAATTAGTGTATATAAAAGTAGTAGTGAGTTTTAACAAATTATATGTATAAAATAATCAAATTGCTGGGGGATTATGAAGACAGATCATCCTTAACTTGATTTAAGGGATCCAATTATAAATGATGAGAGTTTGATAAATCGGAAAGGTCTTCTAGGTTGTACTTTGACAATACGAGGGCCAAACTGAAAGTTTTTAGAACTGGCCACTTAAAAGCATTATATTAAAAAAAATAGTTTAAATTTTGAAAATAGAACTCTTTACCAATATTATTGAGTGTACATTTCATTCATTTGTCATTTGTTTTACGATTTGGCGGCAAATTGAAAATTGTCTTTGCACGTCAGAATGAATTTAAGCCGAGAAAATTTTCGTGCAATGTTTTTTAAGACTTTCGATGTCATTTAAGTCAACAAGAAAGTTATGATAGACTTCGATTGGCTTTTCACGATGAAGCCCCATCTCGTGCCACAGTTTACAACTGGTTTAATGAATTCAAACGTGGTCGAACTAATCTCACCGATGATTTGTGTGAGGGACGGCCTTCTACAGCGACGACTGAAGATAACATCAGTGTTGTGCGGCGTATGATAGAGACTGACAAAAGAGTGACCTATCAGCAGATTCGGACAAGTCTAGGCATAGGTATGAGTCAAGTGCACAAAATCCTCCATGAACATTTAGCGGTCAGGAAGCTTTGTGCCCGCTGGATACCGCATAATTTGACCGAGGCTCAAAAACTCCGCCGTGTTGATTGGTGCCGAGAAATGATCCAAAAATTTAACGGAGGTGACTCAAATGCTGTGTTCGACATACTAACGGGTGACGATTTACTGTTATGATCCGGAAACCAAAAGACAGTCTGCTCAGTGGGTGTTTCCTTCCGAAGAGTTGCCAACTAAAGTGAAGAGAGGTCGAAGTGTTGGAAAAAAGATGGTGGCCTCGTTCTTCGGAAAGACAGGTCATTACGTGACAGTAGTCTTAGAGGATCAGAAAACGGTTAATGCAGAGTGGTATACTAACAATTGTTTGCCACTTGTCTTGGAAAAAGTTCGAGAGAAACAACCTCGCAGCAGGATCCTCCTTCATCACGACAATGCCTCGTCGCACACCGCCAGGCAAACGATCGACTATTTGGTGACCTCAGACGTGGAATTACTGGGTCACCCGCCGTATAGCCCCGACCTCGCACCCTGCGATTTTTATTTATTTCCGAAAATAAAAGAAAAACTTCGAGGAAAACGTTTTATAGACGCCGAAGAAGCAGTGGCAGTGTTTCAAAACGCCGTCGAAGAGACCTCTAAGGCCGAGTGGGCAAGGTGCTTTTCTCAATGGTTCCATCGAATGCAGCGATGTATTGATGTAAATGGACGCTATTTTGAAAAGTTACAATAAAACTAATAACTTGCTAGAATGCTTAGTTTTTGATTTTCTAAGAACTTTCAGTTTGACCCTCGTAAATCAAAGTCTGAAAATATAAATTAGAATTTGTGCATCAGACTTTTTCCTTCAATTCAAACTTCACTTATACTCACTCCTGGTTGAGGTGAAGGGCTGAAAGACAGAAGATTTAATAGAAAACAATCAACTCCTTTTGTGATTTAGTCCTCTCATTCAGTAGTCTTTACTTTCCGAGGTCAATATCTTCCATTTTATATATGTTCTGTTCATGCTTATCATGCAATGAAGATGCAACTTCTACAATTCTGTACTTAAATTGTGGTATATTTGGTCATGTGAACAATCAGTGTCGATCTAATCAAATCAAAGTGATTTGAGTACTGGTAAATAATTGTAATCTCTGTGCCCTCAATAATTCTTACAATACGAAGCAAGAAACATGAACGAATTATACTCATAAATATATACAAACCCATCGTACTTGCTGTCTCTGAGTCCAGGTCGAAGGCTGGTTCTTCACCAGGTTATACCTGTGTACGAGATAAATGAACGACCGTTTTATGTCTAAAATTGTTCAATTATTCTTTCGTCCTCTAATATATAATCGCCTACAGAAATTAAAATCCCTCGAGTGAGGGATAAATTGTGTAATATATAGTAAAAGGGAAATAATTCAGGAATAAATCATGTCGCCAAGAAAACTAAATATGTGTAGATAATGAAATACTCGATAATAACTGGTGATAATAGATATATAATCTCGTAGTATTGTTTAATTATATATTTGTTATATGTTTATGGGGACTTTTTTCCTCACATTGACATATACGTGTATGGGGTATCTCGGTAAAACCGATCTGAATATTGGTCTGGTATGATAAACTGATAGATGCTAATACTGAGTACTGACAATTATGTCTATCCTGATCTGGTACTGGTAAAACTACTACCTGAATATGATCACTGTTCACACGATCCATATGATATAACGGAATACATAACTTACTCGTATATATAAATAAATTCACTCACATTAACCTGATGATACTGTGCCTGCGTTATGTGGTTATCTCACACTAGTTCCCTGTTACGTCCAACAACTGTGACAAGTGTCAACTATTATTAAGCAATTACCTCAAATTTTTTGCGACAAGGGGTTTTATACTTAAGTGTTCCGTGTGACCTCCGGTTCCACACATACTTCGAGTGAGAAAGCAGCCAGTTTAGCACCGTACTCAACAATTAAAAACACTGACACCCCCTAAGATTTCATATTAGAGATATTTTGAGCTCCTGACGGTTTGTATTAGCAACTGTGCCGACTTCAGACATTCAATAACATACAAAAAATAATTATCTTAAAATAAAAGTTATTATATTATAATTCTTGCGAAGTCTGTTGTTTTTACTGCGAGAGTATATTTTACTATCTGGTAATAATTGAGCGAAGCGAGCGGAGCGTTCTACTGGCGGCTTTTTCACAATCTTTATCACGAATAAGCTCGAAAACTATTTGACGGAAAATTATGAAATTTTGCATTCAAAAAGAAACACATTTGGTGATGGTTTTAAAAAATATTAGAAAAATGTCATGTCGTTGAGGAATAATCGTCAAAAAACTGATATCTCATTGAAGTCATTGGGAAACGATGAGTCATTATTATTACACTGGGCTCGCTTCGCTCAATCTGCAAAAGGGCACCCGAGATTTCGCGAGCGTACCGAGTCAAAATTGAGGGTCTGTTGGCGCCCCTAGTATATAATATATAAGCTTATCAAATACATTCAGGGGCGTAGGAACGAAATTTTTACTGGGTGGGCAGGTTTGAAATCGTACCCCCCCCCCTAGTTTTTAATAATGTCAAAGAAAAAAATAGAAAAGGTCCATTTTGTCGTGAAAAGCGACCTTTTTGCCTCTAAAATGGTCTTGAACAAATTTCCATTGAAACAATAAATGTTCAATTTCAAAATTTTAATCCTTTGAACAAAAAGCATGGGTGGGCAATGCCCACCCTGGGAAATTTCTGGGTGGGAAGCTGCCCACCCTGCCCACACGGTTCCTACGCCCCTGCATAAGTTATAATAATTTTATTAAAGAAAAACAATTATTTTGTGATAAATTTATCATAATACCTGTGGTGACTGGTAGCGACGAATTTCTTTTTTATTATCATCTAATCATAAACCTATCTTGTTGAATTGATGGTTGGATGGATGATGGTTTTAGTTGTTCATATATTGCTCACTAAATATATTGACGTTTGTGAAACAGTCAGAATAAAAAAACCGGCTGAGTTTGCTGTTTTCTCAGCAGGGCGCGTTTGGAACCCCGTAACTTTTTTTGCAGAAGGGCTTATTTCGATAAGTGGTATCAATAGTCCTGACACTATATGATACACAAGTAATCACTGGTATTGATTCAAAGTGGAAAATATATAAATATATAATATAAAGTACATCTATCTGGCATCGTCATTAATAAATGCAACAAATATAACTCTTACAATGTCAGTTGGTCTAGGTCTAACGCTGATAGTATTTGGCATCGTATCAAACATTATTGTAAATTTATATTATATTACAGATAATATAATGTTCATAACATTATATAGGAAATTACATTGATTTTGACATGTTTTTGGATAGAATAATTGGATTAAATAACATTCTTACAAAAAAATAAAACGAACTTGATTTGAATGTAAACAATATTATAAGACTTAGAATAGCTCATTTATTTGATATATGCTAAACCTTTAAAAATCATAATTAAAATGCCTAAAATCACCTACATAATCATAATCGGTAAAGCATCTGTGACGGTGATTTCTTCCACCACCACTGTACATTCTCTCCCTCCCTTTCCCTTCTCCCTCCCTCCCTCCCAAAAGAAATTATTTAACAATAAATATAAAAAAGTTATATTGGTATAATCGAACGTAAACATATAACCATTCGATTGTTTAAGTGAGGATCTGTTCATAACATCAAAGCTGTGGTGCACGTCCCATCGTCCAGACCTGGTGGAGGGTGCGATTAGGACCACTCTTCAGAACCTTGGCTTGGAGTACCTCGACTTGTACTTGATACACTGGCCGCAGGCGTACAAGGTGAGTATTTTTTGTATCAGTCTGTTTATGACCGCAAAATCCGAGAAGTAGTCAGTCAATACATTGTCAATACAATGTATGACTTTTTCTGTGACCTCGATTTGATGAGAGATAGATCAGTTTTTTTTGTCCCCCCAAACGCAAAGTAAAGGAAAAACTTGTAAGAGCAAAAAAAAGTGTGTTCAATGATATCCTGTAAACTTTTCAAAATGGTTGAAATATATTTTTTTATGTTTGCAGTTATAAAAAAGAAAAAAACTAAAAAAAATACGGTCAAACAAAATCCCATATAATTATATACATATATATATATAAGTATGTCTTAACAATGCTATAAATAAAATGATAAGAGATTTTTGGATATAAATCGCTATGTATGTGTATATATATGTATGGATAGACATACACACACATAGAAATCATATATCACGTCTAGACCGGTACTACTATTGACCTTGCGGTAAATCAATCTGATGTGAAACTAAATTACATAATTGTATTATTAATAACATTAATTAGGTCATTATAATCGCAATATAACATCTTATAGCTATATATATCTTGCGACCAAAATACCTTTTTTGATAATCAAACTGGGGATGCATTTTTAAATTTGCTTCTTAGTATTCGCACTATGCTTTCTTGTTAACCTGACAAATATGTGCCTATTTTTGTTCGCCGAACCAACCTTATAGTCTGGATCACATTAGTCAAGGTTATTAAGTTCAAATATTCTAATGATAACAGTGACGCTAATATCAAAAATAAAACCACATACAACAAAGGTCTCAATAAAGAACCTTGTGGCATACCATATGAAATGTTTATTCAAAGATAAGGGCAATGTTGGTACTGCTTGATGTAAATGATTATGGCATACCATTTGTAGTTTTATTATTTATATGAATTGTAATAAAGATTTGTTCAAGATAAGATATCTTTTAGCTATCATTATAAGTAAATGAAAATATGATATACAATATATACATATTATATTTGAAATGTATAAAATCGTTATATAAATGTTAATATAAATTTTATATAAATAATGATTTTACAACATAATGCAAGCAAGATATTTATAAATGCAATCCACATAATAGCTATTATTTATATTACAACTGTCAGTTACGAGCCTATCACAAATAAAAGATAAGTCCTACAAACATACAACACTATTTATTGTATATAAAATAATAATATATGCGTAGTTCGATCAGAATTTGGAAATAATATACGGTGATAAAAAGAATCATCAAATTAAATAAAATACTTTCAGCAGTTTTATAGTTTTTAGGTTATGCACAGACAAACAAACAAATATATAGAGGGACATAAGTTAATACAATACAAGAAACGTAAAAATAAATTAAGACCATGTTTACATTTTTTATTATACGTATTTTTTAAGGAAGGAGATGATCCATTTCCAGAAGATGACGCTGGAATGGTGATACCCTCACCAGCTGATTATGTTGACACCTGGAAAGCAATGGAGCTTCTCGTTGATAAGAATCTTACCAAGAGCATCGGCTTATCCAACTTTAATAAACGACAGATCGAAAGAATCATGGAAGTGGCTCGGATCAAGCCAGTGGTATTACAGGTAAAGTTATTCTAAAATAAGAATTTGTGAGACAGTTTATTTTGTTTATCTGTTGCTATAAGAGTGTGGCGAAAATAATATAACATATCTTGTTCATTTTCTATGAGATCTACAGATTGGAAAGAAAAGGAAGGAAAAAGAAAGCTTTTTCCTCCTGTAGAAAACATTGTTTTTTTGCTTTTCCCATTCAATATCATTCGAATAATATTTATCGAAACTCATACGTGACGTACGTAAATCATCTTTTCTTATTACCCATGTTTTACTTTCCGAAAACGTTGCCTTTTCGAGGGGCAAAACATATCAGATTATAATTTCAAACATTCGGACCAGTGAGAGACATATTACCGAATAAATAGTCTCAATTTGAAAACATAATAAAGTTTATTCAGTCAATTCTACCATTATCTCATAAGCTTTTTACCAGATTGAAGTCCATCCTTACCTGAATCAAGCCAAGATGCTGAATCTGTGTGCATCCCTGGGTATTCTGGTGACCGCATATTCACCCTTGGGATCCCCCAACCGGCCCTGGGCGAAGGAATCCGACCCTCTGCTGCTGGAGGACCCGCGTCTCAAGTCCATCGCTGACAAATATTCTAAGACTGTAGCGCAAGTGCTTATAAGGTGAAAGAAAATATATAAAAAACCTCAATTAATTCATTAATACTACTGGTTTATCTGTGGGTATACTACATGGCCCATACAATTTTGGACAAATGTCACAAATAAACAAGACGATAAACGGATTATATAAACGGACACATTTTAAAAAACTACTATTTAGAGTTTAAAATATGTATAATATAATATTAAGCAATTACTTAAAAAAAAATATTTATTATATTTAATAGATTTGGTGACGTTACCACTTTTTTGATTTTATTATATTACTGTTAATTCCATAATGTCTTCAGATACGCGATAGACCGCGGCCTGATAGTCATCCCGAAGTCGGTGACGGCGAGTCGCATCGAACAGAACTTCGCCGTATTTGACTTCAAACTGTCACAAAGTGACATCAATGTCACTTTGGCGATGAGGTCAACCTCATCGCCACATTGGAGTGTCAGGGTAGACTGTGCAGCATGGGGGAGTGAGTTATAAACCATGACCTTATCGTGATATCACATTAAATTATCAATACAAGCTCAAATTCTCCATTATCATAGATTCATAGATTGTCTAGAATATCTTAATTTTTTTAGAATACTTCAAAAAATACTCATGATATGCTTGAAATTTGTATTTTAGTATAAGTATTTTTATTTTCATTTCGATAATTGATTAGTTTTCATAAAAAAATCTTTTTGATAACGTGCTCAAATATACTCTTTTGTTTCCAGTGTTCACCACCCGGACTACCCGTTCCACGACGATTATTAAATACTGTCAGTAATATATTATACATAATTAATTTGTTAATTATATCATAATATTATTTATATTGAGAATTGTATTACATAAAAAAAATTAAATTTTATATTGAATACATATTATGATTTCTTATTTTAAAATTCATGTATAATATGTGATATTGCGTAAGAATATACAAATCAAAATTAGACTTTTTAAGATGTTTTTTTTTAATATTAGATATTCTCTTAACTTTGGCTTTGGTAACTCTACTTATATTATTTTGGTGACAGTAAAATTAGTGTATACGAAAGTAGTAGTAAGTTTTAACAAATTATATGTATAAAATAATCAAATTGCTGGGGGATTATGAAGACAGCTCATCCGCTTGTAACTTATTCAGGAGTTCCATTTATAAATGACAAGAGTTTGCAAAATCGTAAACGTTTTGTAGGTTGTAATTTGAGTATAAATCAAAGTCTGACAATATAAGCTAGAATTGGTGCATCAGATTTTCCTTTCAATTCAGACTACTTATACTCAGTCGTGGTTGCGGTGAAGCGATAAAAACCAGGAGATTTAATAGAAAACAATTCATTGCATTTGTCACTTACTTCTCTACTCATTCTATATTTTCTTTTGCCGTTCTATTATTTATTCTCTCTCCCTCTCACACTCAGCAAATCAATGCTGCTGCTGTGAGGTCTCTCATCTATATTCTTCGCCCGCAGTTCTCGGTAATCCTAGAGTTACGATCCATTCTTATTTTACTCCTATCTCCCATGGTTGTGATGGGAAAACTTAAATTCACATTATAATATTTGGGGTTCTCATTGCTGTGACGGTTTTCTTTGTTTTTATAAAAACCCCAAAACTGCAGTTAACCTACCCATTTGTTCTCCCTCATTGTCTTCACTTTTATTTTGCAAACAATAAAGAGCACTCATGGCAGTGGTAACTTCCTTATCCTTTAATTTCTTTCTCGTATCGTTTCTTAAATTATAAAAACAATAGTTCAAACTGAAAATAACATGCAACCTCAGTTGATTTTATCGTTGATATGCTTATAGTCCTTGATTTAATATTGATTTGAAATATTACTACGAATTATTTATTTATATTTTATTCTTCTCCTCCGATTTACTCGTTCATAATCCGATAACAAAAGCATTGTTATTTTGTTCCCTCTCTTCCCTGACGGGACAGTGAATGTATAGATTTGATTGGTAAATGGAAAGAAGCAAAAAATTTATATTCGATATGTAGGTCAACTAACAATTACACATACTAAGGTATTAAATGCGGGGTCTATTAGATTAACTAACAAAAAGGAAAAAACATGGCAAGATAAGTTTATTGCAATTGGCAATTCTCTAAATATCCGCTCCATCCTGCATTATATAACCACCATTATCGAACCAAAATAAATAAATAGATTCAGTTGAGTGTAGTAATCCTAGCAGAATATTTATAATCCCTGTTATGTCTAACTTAAATAAATTAACGTCTAACTTAAATAAATTAACGTTAATTATTATTAAGAGGTTACCTTACAATATTCGCGACAAGGAGTTTGATATATGGTGAGCCATTGAATGCGAATCACCAGGAGTCCATGACCACCCGGACGCATCTTAGTATTCCCAATATTAAACAATCAAATACACGACCAAAATATAGCGAACCTGTTAGAGCATCCGGGCTCAATCCAGGTAATCGACGCGCAAGTAGAGACACTACAAAATACTATTTTTGACTACTTCAATGAGCACTATCCACCTTCGAATCGTTATGCTCACAAGTATAAAGAAAACGGTTTTAAATTGAAAATGAGAAGGAAAAAAGAGACCTCATAAAGAAACTTCGTAGGGTCAAAGCCATGGGCGACAATCAACTTAGTCACCAACTGTCTAGGGCATTAAGGTCAATTCTTAAATTAATACAAGGCATATCACAACAAATAACAAAAAACCGTGATAGCTTTGACCGGTCAAAACACGAAGTAGACTTTGATAAAAATCCTTTTAAGTACTCTAAAAACATTTTCAAAGACGAAAAAGATAAGCTTCTCTTGGCCAACGAGCAAATTTCTGATTACTATAAAAGCACATACGAAGTGCCTAAAAATCAAAGGCTGTATGGGGATCCCAACGAACGAAAATCTGAGAGTCCTTCCATAGATTTTCTTCTCAACCCACCAACTTTGGAGGAAATCAATAAAATAATTAAAAAGAAACTATTTAAGTCAGCACCAGGTCCGGATGGTATCCCTTATATAGTTTATAAAAAATGTCCGTCGATTCATAAACATCTATTGAATATATTCGGTAAAATCTGGTCAAGAGGACAAACACCGGTAACATTCGGAAATGCTCTCTCTGTTTTCGTTCCCAAAAGCGACAATGTCTCGGATCCTAGGGACACTAGACCGATAGCTCTAACAAATACAATATCCAAAATATTTTTTTCTTTTTTACAAACAAAAATGACGCAATTCATGATAAATAATAAATATTTTGGACCTAATCACCAGAAAGGGTTTTTGCCTGGCATTTCTGGATGCCTCGAACATAACTCATTACTATCGGAAAGCCTTAAAGATGCCAGAACTAGTGAAAGACAAATAACGGTTTGTTGGATAGACTTAGAGAACGCTTTCGGGCCGGTACGACATGAACTGATGATGTTCGCGCTAAGGTGGTATAACTGTCCAACGTAAGTTAGTAACATGATTGCATCGTATTATTCAAAATTAAAATTTTCCATAATCACAAATGAAAAACATTTCAAACCATTAAATTACAACATAGGTTTATTTCAAGGTTGTTGTATTTCTCCGATTATATTTAACATAATCATCAATTTTTTAATAGATAAATTAATTAAAAACAAAAAAAATAGGGTTATCGGTTTAAGTTTAACAATAAATACACAGAATCCATACTAGCATTCGCAGACGATCTCGCGATACTGACACGTAATCCAAAACATTGTCAGCTACTTTAAAATGTTGTGGAGGATTTCTGTGCTTGGACGGACGGGTTGAGGACAAAAACAAATAAATGCTACAGTCTATGTCTAGGTAGGCAGAACACCAGATATACCTCATACGATTCGGTGCTTATAATAGGCGGTAAATGCGTTACTACGATTACCGACGCAGCTCCGTTCAAATTCTTAGATAAAAAAATCGATAACCAAGGGCGCACTCCATCGTTAGATACAATAGTCGATAGCTTTTTGAATGTGTGGACCATCGGAGGTTGCTATGCAAACTAAATCACTACGGTGTACGTAGCGCTGCGCTTGATCTTATGGCCTCTTACCTGAATCAAAGAGTCCAGACAGTTTACGTAAATAATTCTAAATCGTCTGGTTCTCACCTAAAGATGGGTGTTCCACAAGGATCTATTCTGGGCCCCTTTTTGTTTTTACTTTATATTAATGACTTGCTCTTTTTGTTAAGGTTCTGTGTGACATTGTACCCTTTGCTGATGACACCTCGCTTATTTTTAAAGTTGAGCGTGATAGGATTAATTATGACGAAGTAAACAGTACTTTGTCACGAGTCCTGCATTGGTTAGAAATTAATAATTTAGTGTTAAATGCTAAGAAAACTAAATGCTTAGAGTTTACACTTCCTAATGTAAAAAGTAAAAATTTTAACTTGCTCCTTAACAATGAAGTGTTAGAATTGATTGACTCAACAAAATTCTTAGGTATAACATTAGATACAAAGTTATTTTCACAGTATTTTATCTTACGGTATTTTAGGACGGCTTCCCTAACGGTGGTCTTTAGTTTCCCTGATTGGTCAAGGTGCAGTTTCGCATCCTGTAGAAGTTGGTTTGCAGTCATCCTCAGGGACTCATCGTCTAAGGGTTCCGATCTGCGTTCTTGGGTTGATCTCTTAGTTGGAACTGTCTTCTTGGTCTCTACAGAGTGTAGAGTTGACACTCTACCACCTGCCACTGTCTTGTTTGTCATTGGCTTGGATGCCATGTCACTATATAAAACTAAGGTCTATCTGATAATTTGCGTACACAGTTCAGGTGGGAGTGTGCAAAGCCTGCCGTTGTCACGAAAATTATAACTTCTCTTTAAGTAGTCCGATTTTCATAAACTTAGTGTCTGTTAAAAGAGTTTTTAAGGGTCTACACAGTGACATATAGCACTATGACGACACTACTCTATTTCCATAAGCACGTGGCCACGTGCTTGTTGTTTTTTTGGCTTTTTGGAGTGCAAAACCTTGTCGAAAAAATACAGTTAGGTTACTGCTTCAAAACGCGCAGCGTTTTGCGTTAAAGTTTAGAAATTTTTCAAAATCATTGTTTTTACGTCACAGTTTTCACAGTTTTTGTTCAATCGAAAAAGTAATTTCATTGGCATGTGCGCCTAACTTTGCCGCAACTTTTGATATATATAACACTTTACTGTGCACTCAAAATAACCACAACTTTTGATTTTTCAAAAATTTTTATGAGGTGATCCACGTGTAGAGGAGATGTGTACGTGACCGTTCCGAACGGCGGTTTCCAGTATACTTATTCCAATCGGGTTTTAAGCAAGGTTGCGCTACGTCAGCTTGGTTGTTCAATTTGTATTTGGATAGTTGTCTCTAAGGCGTGAAAGACAGTGACATGGGAGTGAAAGCAGG
This sequence comes from Melinaea marsaeus rileyi, assembly GCA_918358865.1. NCBI lineage: Eukaryota > Metazoa > Arthropoda > Insecta > Lepidoptera > Nymphalidae > Melinaea > Melinaea marsaeus. The sequence goes on from OU911085.1 coordinate 15,342,189, forward strand.
TGACCGTAAGGTCAATTGCTTGCTATATGCAGATGATGCAGTGCTCATTGCATCATCAGAATGCGATTTGCAGGCATTGGTCACCACTCTGAAAGATGGGTGTGAAAATAATGGTCTAAACCTGAATGTAGATAAGACGAAGGTTCTGATATTTAAAAGAAATAAAGAAAGAACAGAATGTAAGATCAACGTGAGTGGTAAGATAATAGAACAAGTGAATGAAGTGATATTTGGGAAGTATGTTTAGCAGAGACGGAAGATATGAAATGGATGTGGAAAGGCGTATTGCTGTCGGTAACAGAGTCAACGGTGCTTTGGCTGCATTGATGAGACGCCGAAACGTCACCATAGCTGCACGTTTGGCTGTACACAATGCGGTTTTGCTACCGACGCTGTTATACGGCAGCCAAACGTGGGTAACACAGAAGAAGAATGTAAGAAAGATGAATGCTGTGGAGATGCGATCTCTTCGCAGAATATGCGGAGTCAGTCTAGCTGAAAGAATCCGCAATGAAGAGATCCACAGAATGGCAGGTATTAGCGAAGATGTTACTGTGAAAATGAAGAAGAACGTGCTCAGGTGGTTTGGGCACGTCGAACGAATGAGTGATGAAAGAATGGTAAAAAAGATTTATACAGGAAAAGTGAGCGGTAAGAGAGAAAGGGGGAGGCCTCGAGTGACCTTCGAAAACACAGTATCTATGATACTGGAGGAAGGTCACGTAAAAAGCATGAGGACCCCCCCGGAGGACATGTATGAAGAGGTAGATGTCTGTGGCCGAGGCGAAAGAGGTATGCAGGGACCGTAGCATTTGGCGCTCCGTCGTCTCTGGCTACCCGGCAAGGGATATGGCGTGCAGGTAAATAACATTTATAATTTCGTCAGAATTTGTTCGGGCAATACCCTGGGTAGTTGGATCTTCACTGGTTTTGAATTGAAATGGTATAGCATGGCTGTTACTGCATATAACAACTGAATGCAATAAATAAGACTATGTCTTTGGCGTCTATTATGGTGTTTTGAATAAAATATTTTATTGGTTGAATTTATTTTTTTCATGTAATTAAAAATTACAAATAGCTTACGCGTATATAATATGTTAGTATGAAAGAAGCTCTTCAGTAAGTTAGAGAACGCGGAGAGGTTAATACAAAATGTCAGCTGTGCCACGAGTTACTTTTAATGACGGTCATTCCTGCCCTATACTCGGATTCGGCACTTGGCTTGTAAGTTACAATACATTATACTTATGTTACATGTTACTTGTTTGAATAATAAAATTAATTTCTATTTGCCATTTTGTTAAATTTATAAAAACGTTTATTCCTAAATATATTAAATAGGCATAAACTACCTAGGCCATGCAGGTCAGCTTATTTAATTATTTCTTTAGTATTCAATCTAGTATTTGGTTTGTATATATTTTTCTCCCCTGATATTTGCGTTACATTTTGATTATTCCTTAAATTTAGATTGTAATGTGTTCGGAATAAATTGTGAATTTTACGAAATAAACTAGGATCCGCCAACCGTGTGCGGCGGGTGTTGAGCTAAGCTGCTCTCCTTTCTTCTTTTCTTGATAACTTTTGAATGGCAAAACATTTTTTCAATCTGTTTTCGCTATAACATCCGCGTTCGGCTCAGACATACATGAGAAAAATTTTAACTAATTATCTCGTCGCATTATGGTGACAACTAAACACAAAAAAGGTCTCCCAAACGTTTAAGAGCTTCGCTTACGCTCAGCTCAATTAAGCAATATTTACATTACTTTATATAGCGAACGAATAGATTGAGTGAAAACCCAGTTATGAAATACTGATCAGCTTTGACGACGTCATCACGATAAATCAATCGTAATGAGTATGTTGCATTATTATTATAATTAAAGTAATGTCTGTGTTTTCCCACGGGATAAGATCTTATTTTTGATTTGCAATAAATCAGATAAACCAACAAAATTTTGTAAAATATATTTGCAATCAAAAATACCTTCATATGTACAAATATTTATTGTTTAATTTTTTTTTCGTTTTTATTGTTTGTAATTTGGTTTCTTTACTATTCTATGATGTATATAGAATATCGACATAAATACTGAAATTTTGTTTGAACTGTGGCATACACTTTGATCTTATAACTCAAAGCATTAATATTGTTTATAATAAATCAGTTAATGAACATACATTGATAAATAACTTAATAAAAACAAAATAATAATCTAAGAATATTATAATTAGTTTATGATAAAATGCAGGAAGTGTACTAACACTACAAAACCTATACATTATACTTCGGATCATTTAATAGAAATCTAAAAAGAGAACAAAAAAGTTATCCATTTATTGAGCGAAGCGAGCGGAGCGCTCTACTGGAGACTTTTTCAAATTCTTTGTCACGAATAGACTCGAAAACTACTTGACGGAAAATTATGAAATTTTGCAATCAAAAAGACACACATGTTGTTGAGGAACAATCGTCAAAAAACTGATATCCCATTGAAGTCAATGGGTAACGAATCATTACACTGGTCTCGCTTCGCTCAATGTGCAAACGGCACCGAAGATTTCGCGAGAGCAGCGAGTTGAAATTGAAGGTCTGTTGGCACCCCTAGTATATTTTATTGCCAAACAAGAAATATTCATATACATACTTGATTAGGGTTAAAAAATCAATAAAAAATATGAGTTGTGTATTTGAACGTTAGTAATTATATATATCTACATATATAATATTATAGTTGTATAATGCTTATGTGCACCTGGATTAAATACGGTATTATTTTATGGGAAAATGCAACAAATTTACATGAAGTATATGTTAGTAAAAAAAATGTATACGTGCAATAGCAGGTTTCAAAAATACAGATAGCTACCGGCCTTGATTTGAAAAGTTTAATATTAACAATAGTTTTCGTCCATATTTTAAGAATGTTAATGTTTACATGAAAACAACATACATACAAATATCACAGAACGAAAACAACATTTAGATTACCCTCGTGACAAAGTGATGGCTTTAAAAGATGCTTATTGTATGGCTATAAAGATATATAACAAGTTACCAAATGAAACGAAAGAAATTAAAAAGGACACAATTTTTTTATAATAAGCAAATGTTGACATCAAAAGTTTAATATAGTTATGACGAACATATAAAGCATAATTTGTATAATATTGACATACAAATAAGTTAGACACATGTATTTAAAATGTATTATTGTTATTATATTATTAATTGATATATATTTCAATATTTTCTTAGTTATAATCTTAGTTTATTAATAATAATTTGAATATTTTATTTGTTATTATTAATAAAATGTTATAAGGGAATGTGAATTAATGATGTAAAGTAAAAATTAAACTTTTGACGAAAGCTTTGGGACGTCCAAAACCAAAAATGTTACCACGAAATAAATATGAATATGAGTGATTCTTTTTCAACGAATCAAAATTATCAAAATTGTTTTAGTCTAATAAAGGTTTATAGGTAGTCCATGGAAAGGTCTTGAAGCTTTCTTTCGTAATTCGAGTGAACTTTTCATCAACGTCCTGGGTGATGAAATATGGCTGCCGAAACCACGTGACTCCCATTTTTTTTTGTTTTAAATTCATTACAAAATCAGCATCATGAACTCGATTAAGTTCCTTAGCACTCATAAGGTCTTTTGCATATGGTCGGTACTGATATTATCGGTCTTTTTCATATTTCTGTTAATTTTCAGCCGGAACCAGTAACGGAAGTAATAAAAACTGCGATAGATGCGGGATACAGGCACTTTGACTGCGCCTCCGCCTACTCCAATGAAGATAAAGTCGGCGCCGCTTTTACAGATAAGATGAAAGAAGGAGTTATTAAACGGTGATTTAATTCATAATTAATAGATTCATACTACTACCTACGAGTCCGAGTGAGAAGCAACGTTACTATGGCCCCGTTTCATTTAGAGCAGTAAATGCTCACGCTCAGATCTTAATTTAGATTCGTGTCAAAAAAAATTTCAATGAAAGAATCAACTCAGATGACCTGAGTTAGGAAATATCATATTTAAGACATATTAAATCATTCTTTTACTATACACTCGAAATTATTAAGCAATAAAACAATTAATGAAACTTAATATAAAATTATCTAATTTAAAAGATGTGTTTGTACAGAGAGGACATTTTCGTTACATCGAAGCTACCGGTCACCTCCAATCGACCTGAGTTAGTGGAAGTGGAAATAAGGAATAGTCTTCAGAACCTGGGCTTGGAGTACTTAGACCTGTACATGATACACTGGCCGCAGTCGTATCAGGTGGGTAGTTAACAAATGTCTCTCTCTAATCTACATATGAAGGTGGGTAAAAATTATTTTCCTTAAATTTGGTCTGTCTGAAGTCGCTTTGAAGACATTCCACTGAAACATCTGAAAATGTTTTGATGCAAATTTGTGGAAAATGATTTTATGTGGATATCTCACATTTAGGGCTCTCCTTAAAAATAGTTTCTATGGGATAGATTTTGTTATTATAATTTGCTAATTAATATATTCAATTCCTTAAAAATATTTCACTTAAACATTTAATTATTTATAATCTTAATAAATGCTTTGGTAATCTATATATACATAAGCGATTCACTGACTCATCATTAAATCTCCGAAACTATGTCCGGGTAACTTAAATTTTTACATAGTTACTTCTTTTGTGAAGACGTCCACTAAGACCGGATTTTACGGAATTCCTATCCCAACAGATTTCCTCTTTTTTCCATTTCATTAAGTTTTAAACCTGTAGGAGCTATATACTTAACACGGTTATCATAGCAACGGTTACGATGACAACGGATAATATGACAACAGTTACCATAACAACCTTCATATCCAAATTAATAGTGTGCCCAGCGAATAGGGCTGGAATCAGCTAGTATTTATATATAACGATTTTAAATAACCAACTTCAAAAACGTAATGTTTTATTATATTTCACAATTAGGTATTATTGCTTTTAATATTGTCTTAAGGGCATTAATATCTATAACTATTAAACAGATACGAGTCATTGTTGTTTGTATTCATTAAGGATGATAATATGATATATGTTATAGGTTAGGCTATAAGTCAGTTACGATAAGTTTAATAAGTGCTTTATAAATATAAGAACTGTTTTTTGGTTTGGTTTGTGCAGTAGTTTATTTATTTCAGGAAGATTTCAAACCGTTAACAATAGAGGACTTTAGCAAAGCAGTACCCGGAAATGTTGATTTCGTGGACATCTGGAAAGCCATAGAATTTCTCGTTGATAAAGGACTCACCAAGAGCATTGGTTTGTCCAACTTTAATAAACGGCAGATTGATAGAATTATGGAAATCGCTCGGATAAAGCCCGCCGTTTTACAGGTATGTTTTTGGAAACAGATAGATCCTAAGAAGAGATACTTAAGACCGGAAATATAAATTTATTAATAAAAAGTAAACACATTATTAAATATATTTTGTTAACAAAGTTTAAGAAAGACCTCACCAATGCCTTTATATATTTACAAATAGATCGAGGTCCATCCTTACCTCAATCAAGTCAAGCTTATCGACTACTGCACCTCTCTTGGCATCCAAGTCACCGCGTGCGCTCCTTTGGGATCACCAGAGAGGCCCTGGGCTAAACCCACCGACCCAGTGCTCTTTGAAGATCAAAGAATCAAGCCCATTGCTGATAAATACGGCAAGAGCATGGTTCAAGTGCTTATAAGGTATCAATCATGTAGAAATAAATACAAATTAGTAATTTTGTAAAGTTTTCTCTGCAATATCAATGTTTTATCTTCGTTATTATTTATCTGACAATTCAAAAATCTGTTTTTAAAGAATGAAACTATTTCAATGATATTTAGCAACTAAATGATTGTTTATATGCTTCTTTCCAATAAACATATTCTCAGTCTTGAGCAAAAGAAATCTTGAACAAATACGATCAAACTTAAATTTGCTAATAGCAGTTTTGAGTGGAATTTGCCCTATTTATTTTAATATAGTTATTTATAATTTATTATTATTATTGATATGAGGTAGTTAAAACAAATACTTTAACAGATACGCAATAGAACGAGGATTGATAGTTATCCCGAAATCGGCGATTAAATACCAAATAGAAGAAAACATCAATATATTTGATTTCAAGCTATCCCCAGAGGATCTGAAACTTATAGGTGCACTAGAATGCAATTTTAGGTTTTGCAGTTTGGGCGAGTAAGTATTTGAAATGTATAGTTCTGTGACCTAGATTAGATTAAATTAAGTTAAATATGTTTCTAAAGTGTTTGTTATTTGGTAAAGAAAAATAAGGCCTATTATTTTTGTTTTCAGTGTTCATCATCCAGAGCACCCTTTTAACGACGAATATTAAGAAATTAAAATTGTATTAATGTGTGAGAATTAATACTCAATAGACATCACAACCCCACAACTAATAAGAATACGTAAAAGGATAATAGATAACTTAGAAATTTAATTGAGCTGAGCGTAAGCGAAGCTCTTAACCGTTTGGGAGACCTTTTCTTATGTTTAGTTGTCTCCAGAATGCGACGAGATAGTTAGCTAAAAATGTTCTCATATATGTTCGAGCCGAACGCGCATATTATAGCGAAAACAGATTGAAAAATGTTAAGCCATTCAAAAGTTATCAAAAAAAGTTGACTCCTGCCATAAACAATACATTAGAGCTGCCCTGCGCGTGCGAGCAATGTGCTGAGCTAGAAGGTGACAATTAGTCCTAATAAATCGATATTTCCTGTAGCTATTCAGATGAAAGGAGAGGGGCTCAGCTCAACACCCGCCGCGTACGGTTGGCGGATCCTAGTATAAACCAATATCTCAATAAAAAGATAATATTAAATAATAATAGTATTAATTATATACCTTAGTATGCATAACATCATGTTTTACTTATTTATTTTAATGTACAAACATAATGCTTGCTAACTATTTATTGTATTTGTCATTACGAAATTTTATTTAAAATTGTTTATAACCTTTGATCCCTTTACTAAAAAAAACATCCGGACGGGAAAACAATAAAATTTTGAAGGCGCTTTGGACTGCCCCTTCGGAGTTGGAAGTTTTCCCTTGTAAGAAGTTATCTTAATTTCGAAAAAAATGGTAATCTGTAGGAGTAATGTGGATGTCTTAGACATTTCAAGTGAAGCTCCTCTAATTTGGTAGATGTCTGTTGCGCAGAGTGTGGTCTAGTGTTGTCGTGAAGCAATAGTGACGTAGAGCGATTTACCAGCCGCGGGTGTATAGCTGCTGGCTTTTCCATTATGGTTTGCAATTGTTGACTATAAACGTCTGCCGTAATCGTCAGGTCAAATTTGAGAAAACTGTAATTAACGACGCTGGCTCTACTCCACTAAACACTTATAAGTAACTTTTTTTGGGGTTTGGCTGGCTTGCCAAGATCCAGCCATTCCAATGAGCGCTTCCGATTATCGTAGACAATTCACATTTCATCACAGGTTTAAAAATTCGATTCGATTTAAAAACCTTTCACTATTGTGCCGGTTAAGTAATATAGAACAACAGTCGACGCGGATTTGCCGTTTTACTTCAATCAATTCAAGGTACCTTTCAAGCTTTTTAATCTTTCCAATTTACTTCATGTGTATTAAAACAGTTTTATCACTAACACCGCAGCCTGCAGCTAACCCGGACGTGGTTTTCGATGGATCCATTTTCACAATAGCCTTAAATTCTTCATTATCAATTTGGGCGTCCGCCCGTCCACGGGACTTTTGCAAGTCTAAATTTCCAGAACGAAAATTTTGGAACCAAAAACGCACTGTTTTCTTTTGCGGTACTACCGTCATACACACATTCTTTTGCGATACGATGGTCATATTATTTATGTTGATTGTACAGTCACAATCTTAAATTCTTTGAAATTCTGAATTATTGATATTGTGAAAGTAGCTAAAATATACTCTTCTAGCTGTTGCAACGTTTGTCAACCGGCGTATTCTTTGAATCGCTTATGTGGCAGAACTAAGTTTTGTTCGACAAATCACATATATGAGGGGCCCATTAGTATTTTGCATCTAAGGTAATGACCGAAAAATTGACAATTAATACAATAAAACACCTCAGTGCAGTATGTTCGTCAGTAAGCTGAGAGAGAAGTTCGTGAGAATAGCCTACCAAAAACTCAACAGTTGTTCATTTTAAAGTTCCACACATACATAAGTTCCACACATTTTGATCGACTTATACAGTTCACTAGATAGTGTTTTTGCTGCCAGTGCTTGTCGATGCATAAAACAGTGTATCACCGTTTTATTGGGATTTTATTTCTCAAATAGCTGTATAAATCCTGATCGAGGTCCAAGCGTTTATAGAGCACCATCTGTGGAGATGACTATCAACTTTCTATGAGAGCTCACGTTTGGTAAAGAATTTAGATACGATAGCAATCACGTCAACAGTCTTTGTTATTGTAAATAATTCAGTAGAAAACAACATTTCGTCTTGAATTATTAAACTGTGAACTTTGTGAACTGATTTATATGAGGAGCTCTTCATAGCTAAATCCTTTATTGAATAAAGGATCTTTCAATTTATATTTAATGGAATGGGCTAATAAACATATGTTAATTTAAAATGGCATGTGTTTGTGGAGAAATTTTTAAGCAATATCTGGCGCAAGCGTTTTGCAGTTTGTATTGTTTGTAAAATATATTCTCAATAATGATGCGTTTAAGGTTCGTTATTTCTATACATTAACATTCTACCTCATTTAAATAAACAATCTTATATTAAAATGTTGTAAGTTAAAATATATATGCACCTGTTTTGATTAGAGTAAGTATCGAAACAAACATGGCGTTGAAGGACGAAATTTTAAATAACATCCGTTTAAACAGGAAGTATTAATGTATAAACCTAAATTAATGCTCTAAAATAACATTATTGCAATGAGTAACTCGATGCCTAAGGAGTATTTGGTATAAATGATTATCTGATAATTGAGCGAAGCGAGTGGAGCGTTCTACTGGAGACTTTTATCTAAAATATCTTTATTCTAAAATATCTTTATTCAAGTAGTAATTTACACGCACTTTTGAATCGTCAATTATTACAATACAAAAAAAGGTCAGTGTAGTCAGTCCGTAAGTAAGCTACCACTAGCTCGGAATGCTGTTCTGTTGAGAAGAGCCGGCCAGAAACTCAACAATGCTCTTTTCAAAAGAAATATAATAATCTTAGGTGATGTACATTATAATCCTGCAAATGATTCAACAACTTAAGTTCCACAATCTCATTGAAGTCAATGGGAAACGATGAATCATTACACTGGGTTCACTTCGCTCAATATGTTGGCGTCCCTAGTGATAATAAGTAGCAAGTCTTATCAAGCTGGAGGGCTGCGGCTCGTATTTACGAACCATTGAGTTTAAACTTTTTTCAGTTTGTAGTTTACTTACCAAGCCTTAAATGTAAATATCTATTTATTAAACTGTATTCTTGCGGTCCATTATTATTTTTTTTATTTACCACTCACATTAATGTAAATTTAACTATTTTATAAGAATGATGATGATGATTCTTTAAATATTTGCAACAACAAATATTTATATAAAAGTATTTAAAATTTTAAAATTATTATAATATTATAAAACCAAAATTGAGATAAAAATAAAGTAATCGTTTTATTTGTTAAAACTAACTAAGGTGGACCAAATAAGGTCCGTCGTGTCAAACGTCGCACACTTAATATTTATATAAAATCGGACATTGTGTGTGTCCCAGTAATTAAAAATTAAATTTCATTCCTTCATTGCTTTCGTGATTGACGGGGAAAGTAACCAAAATGATTGCTTTATGTCTTGATTTTATTTGTTTTACTCAGGACATATCCTATTGCCTAACAAGGTCCACACATATATTTCCGAATAAAGTCCGGAGTTTAATAGGTACTAAATATTAAAACCACTTTCCAAACGAACTGATCCATTCGTTTTGAAGTAGTTCCATAAGATTTTATGGACGCAAAATTGATATACCTTTTGTCACAAGTACCATTTGTACATTAATATAAGAAAGAAAACGATCTTCTAAATGTTCGAGATGATATAAAAAAAATAACCAAATATCTGTGCATGCAGCAGCTTTAAAGTTTTAAAACTAGAAAATTATCTATTTATAAGGGCCACGATACTAATTTCATTTCTAATTTCTGTTTGATGATTCGAAAACCGCCAATTTAATAATAATTTAAAGCCATTGGTTTTTTTTTGATATTTTTTTTTATATACAATACTTAAAATATTTCAGTTCAATTGTGGACCTTATTAAGAACCATAATGTATAATAAGGACCAGAGACGTAATTTGAAAAAGCTTGTTTATGTCTGGCTATTAATGCCTAGTTTAGTACAATATTTTCTTTTTACATATAAACAATTTTTCTAATAATGATTTATAAGACATAAATTAACACATTCCAAAATTGATTCATAAGGATTACCAGCCGGTTGGCCCTTATTAGGAGCAATTATCTTATATGGTATGGGCCATCCAATCCGGGCATATTATCCAGAAGTAATTGGTTCATACTCAGATTTCATTCGATATCAGTTTCATCCATTTTAATTGTATGAAGTTGAGAAAGTTGACAACGTAAACACCAGTGACGCTGTCATGGCCAATAGGGCTAACAGCAGAGAGAGAGAGAGAGAGAGAGAGAGAGAAAGATAACGAAAACAGATCTGTTCCTGGTGCTTCCTGAACAGCTTCTTGGCAGAGTTACGATAAAAATACTATTATTATATCCTATTAATATGATAATAAGTAATTAATGAAGTCAAATTTGGATATTAAATATTATTTAAGATTGGATTTTAGATACGTGTAGCTTAAAAAATATAACAATTGAGTTGTTTAAACTGTTTGTTTGCGATATAGAGATATGTGAACAATTTAGATTATTTTGTCGTTTTAGAATTCAGAAACTTTTAATTAAAATAAATTATTATGCAATTATTATTATATTTTTTCATTAAACCACTTTTTTACTATGTTGTATATGAAATTTCAAAATAATAATTAATTTTCTAAATTACTTCGTCATTTTAAAACATTTGGCATGCAAATTGAAATTCGTCTTGTTATTGAAATGTGAACAGTTGTTGTATTGAAATATGTCGTATTATTTTTTACACTATAAAATGTAATTAATTATTCATTTGAAATACTTAATGATGATAAAAAAATATATTAATGATTAAAATAAATGAAGTATCTACGAAGTAATCTAACAAACATGCAATTAAAAAGTAAATTATTTTCTTCGTAACCTTAGTAGATAATAAAACTCGTCCTTCCTTAAATTCAAATTATGTGTAGAAACATGTTATTAAAGGTCTTAAAGTACAGTTTTGGCCATTAAAATGTTGAACGTCTCAGACATCATTACATTATTTGTATTTTTTTCAATTGTTTTTCATTTATTTCAACATGTTAATTTATTTAAATGAAAGAAATAAATTAAAAATTACATTATATTTTAAAAGTGCAGAGCAATAAGTATATTATCTGGACAATTAACATTAATATACAGTGGCGTGGCTAGGCGTGGGCGAAGTGGTCTCGCCCACAATATCACACATAGAGGGGCTTCGCGAGGCCCCTTGAAATGCGATCCAACCAGACTTAAAATCCCCAAAATAAAAACCATATTGGCCACGCACTTCACCGGTTGACAATTTATTGCGCTTGAGACGTATTACGTGATCCAAGTAACCGTGACAGCATACAAAACGAAAGAATAGTGGCTTCACTGATGCGACTTCGCCCACACCTATAAAAGTTCACGCCGTCATGAATTATTTCCAGTTGTAAGATTCTTTAACAAACAATGTTATTGTTTTAGGCAAAATGATTAAATCAATATTCGGGGTTTGGGACTACATCATCATGACGGCCACAATAATAGCGTCAATAGCTATAGGAGTCTATTTCAGATTTAGTGGAGGAAAACAAAAGACTAATGAGGTAAGTATATAAGATCATTAATATAAAGACAATCACAATAAAAATGTCTTTGAATTAATTTTTTTTGCAGGAATACCTTCTAGGCGGCCGGAACATGTCGATATTTCCAGTAGCAGTCTCCCTGATAGCGTCAATTATTTCAGCCATCACACTTCTAGGGGTGTCAGCCGAGAATTATTATTATGGCATGCAGTTCGTAATCATCAACTTATCATACTGGATTTCCATTCCAATAACCACCAGACTATATTTGCCAGTGTTTTTTAATCTTCAAAAAACCAGTACCTATGAGTACTTAGAGTTACGTTTTGGGCCTCATGTAAGAACGTTGGCTTCTTTGACTTATACGTTACAAATTGTACTTTACAGTGGAATAGTATTATTCGCTCCTGCGATAGTGTTAGAATCAGTGACAGGTCTCGATAGACTCATTTCGATCCTAGTGGTAGGTTTAGTTTGTACATTTTATTCGTCATTGGGAGGAATGAAGGCGGTAGTGTTTACGGATTTACTGCAAGCTATTCTGATGGTTGTAGCAGTTTTTAGTGTTGTTATATTCGCGTCAATACAGTTAGATGGTTTTGACAAGATATTCGTCACAGCCAAAAAGGGTGGACGATTGGATTTTTCAAAGTATGTTTACAGTGTTCGTAATGATATTGAATTGTAATTTCCTTGTTTTAATTATTTATTAACTGGAGTTTAATTTCTTAACAGCTTTAGCATTGATCCAACGGAAAGACATACTTGGTGGTCTCTTTTAATCGGTGGTTTGATTATGTATATGTCTGTTAATGCTGTAAATCAAACACAGGTATATTTGCAAATGGAATGGAATGCTAATTTTGACGTATACAAAATTAATCTAACACAACAGTTTTCAAACAGGTGCAACGACTTCTCACAGTGAGTACTCTGGAGCGTTCGCAGCAGTGTCTGTGGTGGAGCTTGCCTGTGCTTGCAGTACTTAGCGTAATCACCTGTATCTGTGGTCTGAGTATATATGCAGTATTTCAAGATTGTGATCCATGGATTAGCAAAAGTATAACTGCTGTAAGTAAATTCCTTCATTTATATAAACGTCATCTGTCAGTTAGGATAAGAGAACTTTTTAGTTCCTTATCTAAATATCGCAGCATAACAAAAGCGTTTAGGAATTAATGTTATTTTCGGTGTCAAGGACATTAACTCGTAAAAAAGTTACTTTGCTATAGCAACATTTTAAAAGTATATGTTGTCTCTTTTTTATGTAATCTAATTTAATATTATTTCGAGTTACTTTGTTATTTATTCTATTGTAAAACTATGGAACGAGAATCTAACATTGTAATAAAATAAATAATTTAGAATTTAAATAGTCTGTTTTTGCCACAAGGCTCAATATTAGGACCTTTGTTATTCCTCATTTACATATATGACTTCCCTTACTTTGTGAGGGAAAAACATGTGATATTGTTGTTTGCTGAAGATACTTCTCTTATTTTTAAAATTAATAGATGAGACGAAGATTCTTAGCATTCCATGGATTCACCGTGCGGGTGCCGGACCCATCGCGTTGCAAGAAGAGGAGCGCAAACAATGCCTGGGTCTTGTGACCCAGGTGTAGGTTTTAGGGGCCCCTTTATTATGCACATACACGCTCACCTTCACTGTTCACGCTCCTCTCCCTACCTAACCAAATATTGTAAGAACCTACTAAAGCCGCCTTGTGAATACGTTCCAAAATGAACTGATGATCGTTCTAGAAAGGCCGAGATCCTTAAATAAATTGTAGAGAGATTTTGCTGTTATACCTCTCGCTGCTACTTCTACAGCGTACAAATTAACTATAAATTTATTCCTGATCAGTTCGTTACATACGAGGGGAGGTCCAAAAGTTCGAGGAATGAAAGGGATCTAAATAAAATAAAACAACAAAACTACTTTTCCTTTTCAATATAATCACCCTTAAGCTCAATACATTTATTAGACCTATGAATTAATTTTTCTAAACCACTATAAAAATATGTTTTATCTTTTCCGTCAAAATGAGCCGAAATTGCCTCCCTTACCTCATTGTCGTCGGAAAATTTCCTTCCCCTTAAGTCTTTTTTTTAATTGGGGAATAAAAAAAAGTCACTTGCGGCCAGGTCTAGGTAGGGTGGGTGAACTAGGGATTCGAATCCATGCGTGTGCAGAACAGCCATTGCAATTCTGCTCTTGTGAACCAGCGCGTTGTCTTGCAAGAGTAACACACCCTTTGTCAATTTTCCTCGCCGCTTTTCCTTGACGGCATCCTTTAATTTTTCTAATATCGTTGCGTAGTATTCTCCGGTTATAGTCCTTTCCTTTTCTTTGTAATCAATCAAGATTATCCCCTCACAATCCCAAAAAACAGTAGCCATCATCTTTCCAGCCGACTCCGTCACTTTGAATTTCTTTGGCGGTTGTGTCCCCTTTTTATGCTATTGCATGGACTCTTGTTTGGACTCAGGCTCAAAGTGATGAACCCATGTTTCATCTCCCGTAACAATTCGGTCCAAAATCTGTGCAGGTTTATCTCCACACAACTCCAAAAAATGCTTTGACGCATCGACGCGCTGCTCTTTCTGAAACGGCGTGAGCATTCTCGGTACCCATCTTGCACTGACTTTTGTCATACCCAGGTGATCATGTAGGATTCGCAAAATGGTGGTATCTGATAACTCCAACTAATGCAGATAATTGTTTTTTCTTAATTTTTTTTTTCTTTTCCTCTAGTTCAATTTTCTCCACTTTTTCGACGATGTCCGATGTGGTGGTCTCAACTGGCCTTCCTGAGCGGAGGTCTTCAATTGACTCTCGACTATGTTTATAAAGACCATGCCACGTGTAAATTATTGATTTACTAGGGCTCTGTTCCCTATAAACGACTCCCATTTCATTCAAAATGGTTTGAGCGTTCTTTTCTTGCTTGGTAAGGAATTTTATCACAGCGCGGTGTTCAATTTTCTCCATAGTTTCAATTTTCTTCCGGATTGACTTGTTCAGCAGGCGATTGTTCGTAAACGAATGACGCAATCGGGTTGAAAATCGGTATTTTTACTAATGATGAGTCTCCAAATCGTATGACACCAAGCGAGCGCCCCTACCCCCACTCCATCTTCTCCATTCCACGAACTTTTGGATCTCCCCTCGTAGTTCGTAATACTTGTTAAGCTTAAATGTATGATCTTTGGGTAAATTTGTTTCCCAGGGTACAGTAAGCTCCACAAGTATAACGCGCCTTAGTTGTTTTAAGTACAGGAACAAGTCCGGTCTGGATGACGAAACACAAACATCCCCGGAGATTTTCTATTGCCTTTCATACGTGTCCATCATGAGAGTCCAATTAGGAGACGCGTCCAAGATGGAATAAGGTTTTAGTTTAGATTTTTTAGACGAAACTGCCTTTACGAACTCTACTGATATTTTGGTGGTTGTTATACCCCTCTGCGCTCTTGCTACAGAAAGACTAACCGCTTCTCGTATGATTTCTAATACTTTATCGTGGCGACGCGAGTCAACAAATAACAATGTAAACAATACTCTCTCTTTCTTCTTATCTCTCTCAATGTTGCTAAACTAAAAAACAAAAATCAAATATATTAAATGTACTTTACAAAACGTCAAAAAAATCAACAAAATCAATTTACAATTAAATAATGAGGAACTGGATTTAATGCTGAATTGTAATAGGACCCCCATATATGTGATTTGTCGAAATAGATTTATTTCTGCTATAAAAGCGGTTCAAAGAACACGCCGGTTGACAAAACGTTGAAACAGCTTACATAGTTTACTTTAGCTACTTTCGCAGCATCGTGTCATACAGCATACTATCAAATTAATGCATCAGATATGGATACTATCTTTGTACTCTTCGAGCAATTTATATCATGAGGTAGCGAGAGTCATCTTAATATATAAAACACAAAGACACTCACTGTCTCACTGACTCATTTATCGCTCTGCAGCCCAAACCGTAATACCTAGAAAGCTGAAGAAATGAAATTTGGACACAAGACTCCTGACATATTGAATAGGTGCAATAAGAAAGGATTTTGCAAAGGTCCAAACCGTTCCAAAGTTACAGCTAAAAAACTGCAAAAAATATAACGCGCCTGTTTGATACCTAATAGGTGGTGTGGAAATTCAAACAAAACGTTTGATCACTTTCGCCGTCCGTTGCGAAGCATGGGTAACCTGCTAGTTAAAAATAAATTCAAAGAATTCAAAATTATGACTGCTTACAATCAATATATTTATGAAAAAAAAATATTTATGTACACAAATTGCGATGAACACAATATTAATTTAAAACGTAAATATAAACTTGCTATGACCATAAAAAAAGCAATGCCTTTAGGATTAATTGTATAAATTTTTACAATAAACTCCCCAGTAAAGCCTTAAAATTGTCACTAAACTAATTCAATTACAATAAAAAAATACCAAGCCGCGTTTATTGAGTGGTTCTTCTCAGACTAGGACACGTTTGGAACCCTTGTAACTTTATTTTAAGTTGGAGTGTCTTTATAGAAGGGCTTATTTCGTATTTATTTTATAAGTATACTATCAAAATAGGCTCTTTTGCCTATCCCATTTGACGTACATGTGATCACTGGTAGTGACTGGTAATGTGTACATTTCCACTTTGGATCAATATTGAAAGTGGAGAAGATATAAACAAATAAAATAAATAAATGAAGTATGTATGGTTCTCAACAATACAACGTTATGAAGATGATAAAACTTAAAGAATTTATTTATATTATTAATAGGATAAAATAGAATAAAGCAATAACACTTATAAATGGCCTACGAGAAGCATTTTAATTTAAATAATAAATTGTGTTCAACATTAGGTAACCTTTACTAAATATAAAAACATAATAGAAACAGCTAAATATTTGATTCAATATTAAATGTCTTAAAGACTCCCATTCGAGTAGGCGCAAACATACGTACCTCGTAACCTCCTAACGTACCTCGAGGATCACCAGTTGATCAATGACCGGCAGTATGGCTTTCGCCATGGTCGATCAGCTGGTGATCTTCTGTTATACCTTACGCACCGTTGGGCAGCGGTTATTGAAAGCAAGGGAGAAGGTCTGGCAGTTAGTCTGGATATGGCAAAAGCCTTTGATCGTGTATGGTATAAGGGGCTTCTTTCGAAGCTACCTTCCTATAGGCTTCCCGAGAGTTTATGCAAGTGGATCACCAGTTTTCTCACTGGGCGGAGCATACAGGTCGTTCTCGACGGTTTTTGCTCGGACCCCAAGCCCGTGAACGCTGGTGTACCCCAAGGTTGCGTGCTTGCTTGCGTGCAACTCTGTTCCTCCTACACATCAATGATATGTTGGATATTTCCAACGTACATTGTTATGCGGATGACAGCACCGGGGATGCGGTATATTCTGGTCATGCAGGTCTCTCTTGGGGAAACGTCGACGAATGCCGAAAGAAACTTGTGTCTTCCATAGAGACCTCCCTGGGGATGGTCTCTGAGTGGGGTCTGACACAGGTTTGAGCGTTTACCACTAAGAAAACCCCATTTGTCGTATCACCGCTCTTCGAGAGCACTCCTCTTATTGCCTCGCCAAGTATCAGAATACTGGGTCTCGACATTTCGAGCGATTGTCAGTTTCGTGGTCATCTGGAGAGCAAGGCAAAGTTGGCCTCGATGAAATTGGGAGTGATCAATAGAGCGAGGCAGTATTTCAAACCTGGCCAAAGACTTGCGCTCTATAAGGCGCAGGTCCGGCCCCACATGGAGTACTGTTCTCATCTCTGGTCCGGATCACCCCAATATCAGCTTCTATCTTTATTATTCTTCTATCATTTGACCGCGTACAACGGAGAGCCGTTCGGATTGTCGGGGACCCAGTGCTCTGCGAACGGCTGGACTCTTTGGCATTGCGTAGAGACGTGGTTTCTTTGTGCGTCTTCTACCGCATTTACAACGGGGAGTGTTCCGAAGAACTATTCGATCTGATGCCTATCGCCGAATTTCACTACCGCACAGCTCACCATCGCCTCCTTTATCATCCATACCACCTGGACGCGTGGTGATCTTCAACTGTGCGGTTTTCAAGGACTTTTTTCCCACGTACCACTCAAATGTGGAACGAACTTCCTTCGGCGGTATTTCCAGATCGATACGACATGGGTACCTTCAAAAAAGGCATATATTCCTTTCTCCAAAGCCGGCAACGGTCTTGTGAATCCTCGGATGTTGCAAGAGTTCATGGGCGGCGGTGATCACATACCAACGGTGACCCGCAAGCTCGTTTGCCCTCCTCTAACATAAAAAAAAAAAAAAAGACATTGAAGGTAGGGCGCATGCATATTTTTTACGCTTCTTCTATATTCATAAACCGTTGACCGTATAATATAATACTCGTATATTATAGTTTTCAGCTCATTTAATTCTTCATCCAGATTGATCAGTTGATGCCATACTACATGGTGCAAGCGATGCACTCTATACCGGGCCTGGCTGGTCTCTTCGTGGCGGGTATCTTCAGCGCCTCGCTATCCACTATATCGGCATCGTGTAACGCTCTCGCTGCTGTAACCCTGACCGACTATGTTAACAGGTTTGTTTTCTTATTTTTATATTGATGAGTGTAATTTTTTTTACCCGAAATGTAAGGTAATTTGTGTGATTTTTAAGAGTTTCTAACTTGGACGTGAAATTATTCTTATGAATATTGTTTTTTCTGGTCGGTACAGGAAAAGACCGACAGGTAAACTACATATAATATGTATAAATCAATACAAAAGAGCAGTAAGAAGTCTAACTATCCACCAATGAAAATTCTTTTTTTTATAATTCGTGAAAGATTCCTTTACCTATTGAGAGGACATTTACATAAGGTATTTAAATTGTATGTTATTATAAATTCCAGATGGTTCTCCATAAACCCATCGTACATTCCTTGGCTTACAAAGCTGATGGCCTGCGTCTACGGGCTGGTGTTCCTGGTTGTCGCGTTTATCGCTGAATACTTTGGTGGAATGTTACAAGCGGCATTGACGATCTTTGGGGCTGTTGGAGGACCCTCGCTAGGATTGTTCACTTTGGGAATGTTCACAACTAATGCTAATGAAAGAGTACGTATATATTTCCACAGTAATAAACATGTTAATTTCAACTGCAATTTTACACTTAACTGAATCCATGAATATTTATATATTGATAAAAAAAATATTATCGATAAATTAAAATTATCGAAATAATATTGGAATTTAAATAAAATATTCATAAAAATATTTTTTTCAGGGTGCTTTAATAGCTCTACTCAGTGGCATGGCATTGACCCTCTGGATTAGTTTCGGAGGTCCTCGCCCTGTCCCCGTCAAGTTACCCTTGCGCGTGGACGGATGTCCCTTCAACGTTACACTACCGCCCGCAGCTCCACCACAGGAGTATTTCTATTTGTACAGAATATCATACCTGTGGACTAGTCCTGTAAGTTCTTTTATTCAACTTTGTTTTTATATTGGTTTTAATTATCTGAGAGGCCATTATACGTACATTTTTCCAGATCGGTTTCGTGTGGGTGATAGTGGTAGGTACAGTGATATCGTTGCTATGGAAACAGCAACAGCCATGGCACAAGGCCGGGCGATCGGGGCCCGACCCTGCGCTGTTCACTCCCTCGCTGGCCGCGAGACTTCGCGCGCGAGCCGAGAACAATAACGTGCAGGTGGGTTCACGGGGGTTTAGAGGGTTCACGGCGTTCATGGGTTTAATGACTTTTACACTTCACAATTCGTTTCATTTTCGATTTTTTGGGTTTAGGTTTTGGAAAATTAACTAAAATATTTTTTTTTAGATTTTAAATTTTTTGTAATTATAATAATATTTTTTTACATACTTATTTTAAAATGTTCAGTGCTGTTTCATGCACGCTTAAATTGGTTATAACTAAATAATCCTCCTTTTCACATCATTTGTAGATTAGTGTTCGTTATTTAGTTTTTTTATAGACGGAAACATCTATTCCACACTGATTACAGGCTTCCGTCCTTTGGATTTTCTTGCTAACATAAGTTATAGTTTGTTATTTTTGATGCATTATTTTATATTTTTTAATATATGCTGGATGGAGACAACGTTAAAGGTAACCATATAAAAAGTGTTATTACTACATAGTAGTAATAAAAACATTGAAACTGAAATAAAGAAAAAATGTATATTACGAATATAACAGTAGAGTATCATTATAAAATGATGAAAATTGGGGGAAAACTCATAAGAGTTTTCCCCCAATTTTCTATTTCTTTTACTAGTAATTCATGTATTCAATTTCAATGTATTTCTTGTATTTAATTTTTTAAATGACTAAATCGCTACACATATTTTCAAAATATGTATAATCAGAAACCTTATAATAAAGTGTATATTGTTGTATAGTGTTTTTAACTTCGATACTATAACTTCAAATTACCTTTATTCAAGTAGGCGTTTACACGCAGTTTTGAATCGTCAATTATTACATTAAAAAAGGTATCTGTCACTGTTTTTATAAATGGTATGTTACATCTGCCCCTATAATAAAATATAATAAGACATAATACTATGAAAATAACTATAATAGATTAGTCGAGCCGTATTAACATTCTTAGTTTTTTATTGCAAAGACTGACAAAACTGAGTTTGCCTGCGAGTGTTAAAAGATGGGAAAGAACTAATATAAAATAAAAAAATCGTTGAGTAGGGAACCGACTGGGTTCTAATATTTTATTGTTAAGGAGTAAGCTACAATTTTGACTTTTTACATTAGGAAGTGTAATGAAAAAAGAAATGAAGAAAGAACAGAATGTAAGATCAACGTGAATGATAAGATAATAGAACAAGTGAATGAAGTGGTATATTTGGGAAGTATGTTTAGCAGAGACGGAAGATACGAAATGGATGTGGAAAGGCGTATTGCTGCCGGTAACCGAATCAACGGTGCTTTGATTGTTGAGACGGCAAAACGTCAGCATAGCTGCACGTTTGGCTGTACACAATGCAGTTTTGCTACCGACGCTGTTATACGGCAGCCAAACGTGGGTAACACAGAAGAAGAATGTAAGAAAGATGAATGCTGTGGAGATGCGATCTCTTCGTCGAATATGCGGAGTCAGTTTAGCTGACCGAATCCGCAATGAAGAGATCCACAGAATGGCAGGTACTAGCGAAGATGTTACGGTAAGAATGAAGAAGAACGTGCTCAGGTGGTTTGGGCACGTCGAACGAATGATGAAAGAATGGTAAAAAAGATTTATAAAGGAAAAGTCAGCGGTAGAAGAGACAGGGGGAGGCCACGAGTGACCTTCGAAAACACAGTAGCTACGATACTGGAGGAAGGTCACGTAAAAAGCATGAGGGACCCCCGGAGGGCATGTATGGAGAGGTTGATGTCTGTGACCGAGGCGAAAGAGGTATGCAGAGACCGTAGCGTTTGGCGCTCCGTCGTCTCTGACTACCCCGCAAGGGATATGGCGTGAAGGTAAATAAATAAATAAATAAATAAATATAAGACTAAATTAATAGTTTCGAATAAAGAACGTGTGACAGAGCGCTGTTTACTTTGTAATAATTAGTCATATTTTGCTTAACTTTACAAACAAGCGTAATAAGTACAATGTCACATAGACCTTTTACGAAAAAGGGCAAGTCATTAATGTAAAGTAAAAATAAAAAGGGACTAAGAATAGATCCTTGTGAAATATCGGTGGAGGAGGAGGTATATCGGTTCAATGGTAAGAGGCAATAAGATCGAGCGTAGCATTACGCAGTATGCACACCATAGTAACAAGTTTGCGTAGTAATGTTTATATAATATAAAAATTAATCAAAATGATAATGAGAAAATAATTTAAGGTACTATTTGTAACTTGTCTTAATTAATACAAATTAATAATATTGGCCGAATGGTTATTTTATCCAAATAAAGTTATATATTCATCATAAATAAAATGGCAGAACAGAATATGGTAAATATTAAGTATTTTCTCTATAAGAGATGATAAAAACTCATAAAAAAAAAAAAAAAAAGTCATGCTGGAGAATACAACATAAGAATAGAACAAGAGACAAAGGGAGAAGATCCTAAAAAGAAATAAGAAAGAAAGTGGTAAAGATAAAAAAGAAAAGATAAAAATAATGCCAGAAAAAGCAGAATAGAAAATAGACAATCAAAAGAAGATACGACAATTAAAAAAATACGACAGAGCGAGAGATTAAAAGAATGTCTGTCTCTGTCTCTCTGTCAATGTCTCTGTAACTGTTATGGATTCAGATTTTCGTATATATTTATATTTTCTCCGAGGCGAAATGTTATCTTTTTAATAAATATTCTTATTCACAGTGTAGCAAAAGTGCTTGCAGCTTGAAAAAAATATTATATTTATAGGATTTTATTATCGATTTCGAATGTCTTTATATACTTACATGTTCATTATATATTAATTATATACTTATCAAATATCATTTAGTTTAATGCTTATTTCATTTCTAAATCTGACGATTTGTTTAAGATGCAATATTAAATTTATCTTTTATAATTCCAGGGTCAGCTAATGAAAGACTACGAAGAATAATGTTCCTGACTTCTATCACTATATATTATAGTTTTATTTACTCCAATAAGTAATAAGTCAAATATGAATAAAAAAAAGCATTGTGTGAAAAAAGAAAATACATACATTAAAATATTAATAAAATGAAATAGTAACAAAAATATATTTCATTTATTAATAGATATACGAGTATTGGACCATGTTACATATAGATATAATAACAACATTCCAAGTGTTTGAGTTAACATTACAACAAAATATAATTAAATAAAGTCATGTGAAATAAACTCTGTAGAAGCAATTATCAAGAATTATTATATACGGATAGCATCATTATGTATATATGTTTTTTATGTTACTATTGGAATATATGAGTTATATCAGTGTTAGTGCCGTCAGTTTTTGTTTTGGAACTTACAACTGATAATTAAAATGTCGCTTCCAAAACGCCTTTTCAAAGTAAATTAGTACTTAATACCATATATTTTATTTCATTTATATTATTATCATGTTTTTCAAAATTGTATATTTTTTTGTAAACACTGCCATATAGTAACATAAATTGTAAAAAATATTTTTGTGGTACAGTCCTTTCTCAGTTCAATAGACTACTTCTATTAATACTTCATATTCAACAATCAAAAACTAAATATTTTAAGTGGCAATTTACTTACAGAAAACTCTACTTACAATATTTAAAAGTAATATAAAATATAATAATATTAGAATTAAAAACTTTGACAATTATCATTTATAATTTTGTTATTATCTGCTTTAAATAAGATTATAAACTATACGTGTAGCATCTAAGTGCAGGTCAACACCTTGCATAGGGGAATTAGCCCCAAGGATAGTTCTTTGGAAGGGAAGACAGAGTGGTAATGGATTTGTAAGGAATTCTGACTGGAGCACAAAATTTTATAGGATTCAGTGACACAGTCAATTTTCTAATTTATTTCTGTATTTAGGCGAATATAGCTGTTAAATATTAATTTTGGTTTTACTATTGCTTAATCCTGACAATTTTAAAGTGTAAACTAACATTTTGGAAGATTGTTTAATAATAAAGTTCATGTGATATAAATGTCAGTTTTCTATCCTAAATTACACTAGGGTAGTAGTATTGACTCCACTTCTGAATTTTTTTCTGTATTAATTTTGTAATCAAAGTGAATATAATACATCAAGCTGTATTTTGTTAATAGTACACTATTGAGAAAGTTTATTAATTTTTGATTTGCTAAAGAGTCATTAACTGTATTTTTTTAACAAACTTTAGGTCATCTGCATAAATAAAAATCTTAGTAGAGAAAAAACAAATAACAATATCTCTGATAACGTTTTTAAATAGCACGGGATCCAAATGTGGTCCTTGTGGAACTCCAGACAATATAGTACGCAAGGATGAATGAAATGACGATGTTTATGACAACTGTAAGTGACCTGTTAACCAAATATGAAGATATCCAATCTATTATATGACGTGATAAACCATAAGAGTGTAGCTTATGTATTAATATCTCATGACATATCTTGTCGAAGGCCTTGATTAAATCTGTATAGCTAACGTTGGCTTGGCAACCTGAGGCAATAGTCTCCAACAGAAATTAAGGGAAGGTAAACAAAAACTTGGTGATCGACGTCGAACAGAACCATGTTGAGGCTCAGTTAGTTACAGCATGAGATGATTTTGAATGTGTGGGCAAATTGTGATTCAAATATTTTTAAAAAAGATGATAAACTAGAAATTGGTCAGTAATCGTCTACAATATCCAATATACAAATATTAATATATAAATAGAGACTACCTTAGCTTTCTTGCAAAGAGACGAAAAAGTGCCAGTTAATAAATTTATTGAGAATCATTGTAAGAGGCACTGCTAGCTCAGAAGCACTTTTCGAAACAATCGTGAGAAGAATAGTGAGTTATGTTAGAAATATCTAATGCTATACAGTTCAATTCCAATAATATTAGAAATTTTGGATTATTTTTAATTTGAAGATATTTACAGAAAAAAAATCTGGAGCAAACATCTCGTATTTTTTTTATTATCAAACGTTAACGTTATGCCATCTGTCATCAAAAAAGGATATGAGCTTGAACCTTGCCGTTTTGTTTTTATGTGACACCAAAACACTGTGGAATTTTTGGAATTTGTTTGTTGAAATTAGTTTTTACTCTAGTTCATCCATTCCATTTTCATATGTATTAAATCGTATCAGAATTCTATTCTTTTTGTTTAGCGTTTTTTTTAAGTTTTAGTTTTTATAACATGGAGGAAACTTATGATTGTAGGGTTTCGTGAACGTGACCAATTTTTCTAAAGCATAAAAGGCCTCGACCATTTCGTCAACACTATCCAGGTCTCAAAGTCTAAAATGTATTCAAATCGAGTTCAGAAAGATAGTTAATAACCTGATATCTAGAATTTAAGAAATAGGGTCGAGATTTTTTTGTATTATAGGGTATTTCATGTGTCATTCAGATCAAATATGTTATCTAGCGCTAGAAATTAACGTTTATAAATTTGGTATAATATAAAAATAATGTAGACGAGTCGTAATAGAATTAGAATAATTTATAAAATGTGTAATGGTATAATATTTTATTAGTTCAATAGATTAGGTTATCTTTTTAATGTGAATATTACATAAATGGCGACTCTTTTATTTGCCATCTTATTTATGAAATAAAGAAAGGTACTTGTTAATACTAATACTGGAGATATCCGTAGTTATCCGTGATGGATATATAGATAAATATTAATATGTATTTTAAGAATAACATAATTTTGCTTAAACGAAATGTATTTTATGTCACCTTAATTCTTACAATATTATTACTTATAATTATATTAATTATTAGGCAGAAAGAAACCCTCCTTTCATTTCTGTCAGTTGTTCCACGCGGCGACGTAGTTGACTATTCTGAAATATTATATATATATTAAAAGAAATGTAGTTAAAAATAACTCATGATAATAAAATAACTTCATTATTAAATTCATGTACATAATAATAACGATACTTTGTTATCGTGATAAATCACCTCTCTCAACAAGTAATCTTCTCTCTCGGCTGCTACTTTCAGCATCTCCTTGGACTTCTCGAGGAGCGAGTCCTTCTCGATAATGCTACGTTTGAGGTTCGATATTTCTATACGAAAAGATTCAACCTGAATTAAACAAAACAAAATTTTAGATAAAAAAAATATATGAGGTATTAATTTCATTTTTATTGAAATGGAATGTTAATATCACTCTAGTTACTTTGAGTAACAGAAAACAAACATGGCGCTGACGGACGAAGATTTAACAAAAGCAAATTTAATTTATTATAAAGAAAAATATTAGTATAGAAATCCGAAATAATCCGCTAAAAAAAGTATATTACAATGGCTAGCTCAATAGCTAAAGGTTTTTTGGTATAAATGTTTATCTGATAATGATAATAAGTACCTTATCAGGCCCCGCGCGGCTGCTGGAGGGTCGCGACTCGTATCTACGGACACCTGTGTTTGAAGTTTTCTCAGCTTGTAGTTTACTTACCAGACCTAAATTAAAATACCACATTGTATAGTGTATTACACATTAGTTTACTTTTGATTAACAGTTCTTTAACGATAAACCTACCAATAGTTTTAGTGTTAACACTATCACAGTTACATTATGGCTAATCAAACCGTTTTATATAATTAGTTGTATGACGAACTATTCTTTGTAAGCTTGAAACATCAAAAATAGAATAATATTTGAATAAATGTTTTTTAGTAATTATTAAAATATTGTAAAAATAAGATAAGTGAAATAAGGGTAATCTTTAATGTTAACAAATTTTTTTATAACATTAAAAATTCGGAAGACAGGCAAGAAAGAAGTGAAGAGAAATAATAGAAAGATAAGATATATAAATAGATATAATAAGTACCGCACCTCTGAGCGTCAGAACTGTTTGCTCCAAGTCGTTAACTTTCTGATGTTGCGCGGAGGTTGGGACGTTGTCCAAAGTATTTATTTTCATTGTTAACTGTAAGTTCTCTTCTTTAAGCATGTCGCAATAACTAGAAAATAAAACATTAAAACTAACTAATTTCATGCTTGATAATTGGTTAAGTTATGTGAGGTAAAAACTGTATAAGTTAGTCTAAATCATACTTCTTCCAGTAATCCACTTCGGGCTTTACATCAGTGTGCGCGAGAGGAGATCTGATCTGCGTCTCCAGCAGCGTGGACTCCAGCTTGAGAACTTGCCCCTTGAGAGATGTGATCTGTGCCAGCGCGCGCTCGTACTCGGATACTAGAGTGTCGTTGCCCTAACATTTAGATTATACCGGTTATGCTTGATGAATACATTTCAAAACATAATAATTGTAAAATATATTTTGATAATATGAGATTCGATTTGTAACGGTATCGCATTAACCAATAATAATATTTTTATGAAATATATTATAAGTTATCCAACATCCATCCAACACCATCCAAATCTATCACAGGGCGTTACCGCCGGACCTGAGTTACATTATTTCTTTCAATATACTTAAAGTATATTTATTATAACACGATCATGATATGATCACGGGATAGTGATCGTAACACTATCACATAGAATGATAAATTAACCAATCATTGAATAAAATCCTAAATTATCAAACTCTCTTTCATCTTCCCCCACCTGTCCCGCTAGTTCCAGCGCCACGATCCGTCTCTGTTGCGCCTCGACGCGGGCGGCCAGCGCGCGACAGGACGCCGTCGGGGACTGCTCCTGCTGCGGCACCAACGCCTTCTCAGGGGTTTCGCACTCTTGCTTCTCTATTGATAAGTTTCTATCGTCTGTAATTTTATGTGTTTTCTCCGTATCAAGCAAATTAAGAACTTTTGTATTCATTTTGAGATATGTCAATTCTAATAAGATTCGAAGATTAAAGTATATCTTACGTTTTGCTTCACTCAGTCTAGCTAGCAGAACACGTTTTTCTTTTTCTAGTCTTACAACAGCCGACTTAGCCAAATTCAAACTTATCTCCAACTTATTAGCCTCTTGACATTTTTCTTCGTAGCGTGCTTGCCATCGCTCTGATGTTTGTTGTGCCCTATTAATAAGCAAAGGACTTTATAACACTACATATAAGTGATACAATCACGAAGAAGATTTCATAATAAGGCAACCGCATAGATTCGAGTCTATTACGACGGGTAAAAGAAAAGTAGGAAATATTTTTATCGTATTTTTTTATAAAATGAGATTCATCCTCGTAGTAAACTACCTCGGGAAACTGGTTCGCTGGGTTTTCTCCGGCCATCGAGTATTAAGACAAACAAATGAATACAAACATATATAAAAACGTACCTAGAGATGTGTTCTTCTGGTAGACCTCCAGACCTCAACTTTCATTAGATTAGAAGTTAGGCAGAGAAAGGCAAAGACTTACCTCTTCATTTTGTCCCACAACGCTAAGGCTGCGGCCTGTTCCCGCGCGGCGCCACCCTGCTGGGTCCGCAGCGCGCGCGCCTCGACCGGAGGCACCTTGTTGGCACTGGTACTGCTGTAAGATCACCGTAGGATCACCGTACCGTTGTATATATTCGTTATAAATATAAAACTTTGCTATGAATTTGTCGTTGGTGCATTGGCATGAAAAAGATGGTCGTGGATACATTGGTATTACTGCTAAAACTAATAGACTAAAAATTTAAGTAACACTTCTCAAAGCTCACACCTACTACAAAGTCTATGGATTTAAGTTTGGACATACTTAAAACTAATAATTATTAACAAGAATTAGAAAAGAGAGAATTAGTTCTAGTTCTGGGCTATTTTAAATATGAGATGTTCGATGAACTTAAATATCCCATAGGTAGTTTATAATTAGACAAGTTCATTTAAACTAGACGTCTATAACAAATATTGATAAAAAAAGCTTAAATCCCACAAAATCCACAATCCATATAAGAAATAGTGAACTGCTCTTTTAATATTGTAATCTACTGCACTCCTTACATGCGATACACCTGATTCTTCAAGTTCTGTGAGTCCAGACGAGCGCGCCTCTCCCGCGCTGCCAGTATCTTCACCTGACGCCGGAGAGACGTGTTCTGTTTTAGCATCAATTGTTTCTCCCGCCGCAGACGTTCTATTTGTGGCTCTTGCCTGCATATATATTTTATAATAATGATATATTTGTTTTTAACCATAGTTTTTTTATTGGCAAACGAAGACGCAAATTGTTCTTAAGAAATTTTAAGGTTCTATCACACTGTTTATTACGACTAGCCATTGAAGTACAAATGTGAGTAAAATAAAATAATAAAGTCCATACCATATAGCAGTAGAACTGCTAGGCACCTTAACAATATCGTCTTCCATCTCTGTGAAATCAACAGTAGACTCGAATTTTAATTCAAGTCTATCAGAACCCTGAAGTGAGATTGTCTCACTCCCTTCATCCACTTCCACGATCGCAGACAGATCGAAACTAGGATCGTTTATGGTCAGCATTGTTTGCATGTTGAGTATCTGACTCTGAAATATGTCAACTATTTTAGTACGTATACAAATTAAAAATACCAAAGACTGTTAACCCACCCACCTTCAAATTATTAATGACAGATCTCAACTTCTCAACAAGCGAATCCTTTTCCGCAATCTGTCTTAAATGCAGCGTCTTCTGTTCTGTTAAACGATGTCGCAATTCCATATGTTCGCGTTGGGTTTCCTTCAGTTGCAAAAGCCAGTGCTGGTTCTCCGCTTTATATGACTCCATCTGTCGACGATTAAAAGTAGAAAATTCTTCATTTAGTTGTATTTATTGATATTTCGAACGTTTTGTGCTAAGCCCACAAAGCAATGACATAGTCGATAACATAACTGTATATATCCGATACTTCTTAACGACAAATAATGCTCGTTGAAATATAATACTTAATATTCATTAACTTACAAAATATCGACAATATTGTGTCCGTTTAATAAATGTAGTCGTAAGTAACATTTATAATATAATAATGCTCACTTCATGATTATGTCTTTCCTTTAGCTGCATACTTAGTAGTTCCATCTTTGTTAGTCTCTCGGAAGCTAAAGTTTTCCAACGATCCAATTCACTTTGCTGATTTATTCTGAAAGTATTTCATGAGTCACTTAGTATATGTGAAAAAATAAACACAAAATCGCTTTAAATAAAACTCACAAATCTGCTTGACTACTTTCAAAATCACTTTGAAGTTTAAAATTCTCAGTTTCTAATTCGCGTATTTTTAGATGATATTTACTGACTTCTTTTACGTCGGAGTTGGTTATATTAGTGTCTTCCCTGTAATTAATACATTGATAACAAGATTACATCAGAGAATTTAAGATTAAATTAGATAACGTGATCCTTATCTATGGACACGAAAATGATTGATTGCAGATGTAGTATTTATGATAAAATATGTGAAATACGTACTGATCTAACTGCATTTCTAAGTCTCTTACTTTCGTTTGTAATTCATTGACCGAATTTAAATACTCTTGTCTTTCTTTATCTAATAATTCCCTGTATTCTGTAACGAGTTTATCTTTATCAATCTCTATTCGCTTCAGCGTCTCCATAACTGACTGATTATCAGCATTTACTACCTCTTTCATTTTATTTATTTGTACCTTTTGAGCTAACTTGAGATCAGTGATTTCGTTTCTTAAAGATTGAATAGATGTTTGAAGATTTTTAATAATTTCATCTTTTTGGGTATTAACATTTGTTAAGATCTGATTGGCTTTGTCCAACTCAACATTTTTGTTATTAATAACAATAAAATCGTGTTCTCTTTGTTTTGTTATATTGTCTATTTCCTCTATTATCTTATCTTTTCGAATTTCCTTTGTAATTAAATTATTTAACTTAGTTTTTAATTCATTTACAACTTCATCGTCGTCTGTTTGTGTAAATTTCACAATCTTTTTTGTGAAGCCAAATTGTGTAGACTGTGGTGTTTGCGTCTCCTGATGTGCGGCTATTTTAGGTTCCAAATTGGATTGCACACTTTTATTGGCAGTAGTATTTTTATCCAAAACCGCTTTAGGCGGCGATAATGTAAAAGTTCGGCTTTCTGAAATTTGTTTTAATATTAAAAGGAACAATATGAATTACTAAATATATAAATGAAATACTTACTTCTACTGCTACTGCTTATACTACTCATTTCATCTTCAGAATGAATATTTTCAACTTTCAGATCAATGCCATCTGGTTTCTCGGAATTATCATGTTTGGATGGAACCTCATAAACTTTAAAACCCTGATTGAGCAATATTAATGTTTTTTCGAGATCATCACATCGGTCTTTAAGAGTCTTATATGCTTCTTCGGCAGACAAAAGTTTTTTCTTATAATACTCTGCTTCTAGTTTTTGGGTTTTTTCCTGAAATGAAACAAAGTTATAGTTTAGTTTTTGAGTTTTTATGTTAATAAAGTTATTAAATTAAATGAAACTGTCTTACTGTTACTAAAATTTTCAACTTATGGGGACAGGTATCGTTATCCAAACATTCTGTGTTAGAACGATCAAGTATGTTGTTGTAAACACTGTGTTTTGTCATTAAACTTGATTGCAAATCTTCTATATCGTTAAGCTTTTCATTAACCTCATTCGATTTACGTTGTACTTCTTCCAGTTTATTAATAAAACTTTCCACCGCAACCAGTGGCAAATTTCCTTGATACTGTTGTCTTAGCGTGCCCATTATTTCACACATGACCCTTAATACATCAAATGATTAATTAGCGAAATTGATACATATTTTTGCGTAATTATATGGTAAGAATAAAAAAAAAACAGTAATATTACCTAAATTTATTGTCAAACCTTCTAGAGTAAATATCAAAAATATTTTGTCGACTCATCAATATGTCTTCTGTTTCAGCTCTGAGTTGTTTTTCCTTGTTCAAGGATATTTTAAGTGTTTCAATTTTATCATAACTTTCTGTTACTTGTAGTTGCGCCACCAAAACCTCTCCGCTAAGCCTATTTGGGGGGAAACGAATCCTTATTAAAAACTTTATGCGAGAAAAAAACAAAAAATTACATTTTCAGATACACATACCTTGCTATTATCGCTTTATTATCTCCAAGAGACTGTAAATCTAGGATTTGGTGTCTTAACATATTCAACTCTATATCATTAGCTAGTTCTCTTTGTTGATATGTTTGCAGCTAAAATTATTATAAAAGATCATTATAATCACAACAATACAATATTATATTATTACACTTTATATTACCTGTAAATATGTTTTGTCCAACATAATTTTTGTGTCTTCGTATTGTTCTTTAATCGCCACATTTTTTTCATTACTTTTTTGAAGTTCATTTTTGTAGAAATTATCTTCTTCATAAGTGAATCTTAGGGTCTTATCCCTTAAAGAGGTAACGCAATATTTTTAACATTTTAACAATATATAGTAAGTTATTTGTATAACAATCAAAGCTTACGTTAATTGCGATTGGGCAAGTTGCAAATTTGAAATTGTGTTTTCCAACTTTTCAATTTCTTTATTTTTATCCGTTAGTTCAAGACATATTTTTCGTAATTGCTGTTGGAGTACAGATTGTTCAACTTCTAGAATTTTATCAGAATGTCCTTTTTGACAAGGTTCTGAAAATGTATTTAGATAATATATATAATAGATATTAGGATTATTATTTAGAGTGACCAAAACATTATTAACTAATTTTTACGAAAATGTAGTGAAACATTTCAGCGTCATGAAAAAACAGACATACACTCTTATAACCATATCATACATTATACAAAATGGATAGCAGAAACATTGAACCAACCTTGGTGCAAGCGATCTAAAATATCTATCTTAATTTCATTCAAGCGCTTGATCAAATCCTCGGATTCAATATGTCTTTTTCCATTAACTTCCAACATGTTTCTATATTTAATGATGTACTTGTTAAGATCTTCACTTTGTTTGTAAAACATCTCCAATGGAATGCATTTACGTAATTGATCTGACAGAGTTAAGACGGTAACAAGTAATTTCTGAATTTTTCTTTCATATTCCGAATTCTCGGTCATTCTTTCTCTCTTAGTTTCAAGGTATTCGTTTTTAATATTTTCTTTCTCAGTTCGTATTTGTTTGTATAGATCTTCTAAGAAACTGTATTTTCTATCTATATTGGAAGTAGGTATAGTCAGTAACCCCGGTGATAGATTGCTGTCATCATCGTGATCTTCAATTTGAGATTTTAAATTTGAAATCTCCGCCTTGTACTGTTCCTCTTGAATGGTCCATTTATTGAAGTCATCGGAAGCATTTATTGCTAAGGAAGTGAATTTTTCGAATAAGATACTAAATTTTTCTTGGAAATACTGAAGGGCTTGTTTAAAATCATTTTCAAAGATTCTATTTCCTGTATTAACTATTTCTGTAACTTGGTTTTTATCATTTATATCTATTTTGTTGTAATCATCACTCGTCATCCAAGACCCGAACTTGTTTAATTCTACTGCAGATGTAGGTTCAACTTTTTGTTTCTCAACATTTTCCTGTAGTTTCTTTTCGAGAGCCGAAGTTTTTTGTTTTTCTAAAGCCAACTTATTTAAAATATCAAAAGTTTCATGCCTAAAAAGTTTTAATAAAAAAAATAATATGAAGTTCAATTCTTATTTACTGAAAATCAAAATCTTACCTCGATTCATTCAAAGCACTTAGAAGAGCATCTTTTCCCCCTAACGCAGCTTTTAACTCCATAACAGTCTTCATATGAGGAGAAAACCAACCTGCCGCTTTTCTTGCCTCCATAGAGTTTAGTAATTTTTCCAGACTTGGACACTCTAGTAAAAGAACGCCTGCAGTTGTCCCTGATGTGATAATAACGATCGAATTATAAATATATATATATAAATGTTTAAAAAATCTTTTACAGCAATTCTGATTTTCATTTAAAAAATTAGGAAGAAATAAAAAATACTTCCTGTGAATTGAATTTACTTACTATTTTCCTTTAAAAAGTTAAAGACTTCTGTAAGACCATTCCGTAATCCTTCATTTTCCTCGAGTAGTGTTTTAATATTCAAATCTGTCTGATCTGTATCCAATGTATCGTTCGAACTAAAACAACAGTTTTGTTAAATAAAATATTATTTAATTTATTTTCTAAATTAATAGTATATATATACAATGTGTACCTTATCTTATCTTTACATACTCCAGTTTTATCAACTGTATGTGTTTTTGTTGTATTTTTATATTTTAGAATTTTTGCCTTTTTATCTCGATTATCTAATTCCACTGTAATTAATCTATTTTCACATTCTTGCAGTTTTCTTATTAGTTCTACATTGGCATTTTCCAAATCCCGATATTTTTTCAAAATTCCCTGGCTATTAATTTTTTCATTTACTGGTAAATTTAGTTTTTCTCTATAATTGACATTAAAATTATTATTATTCAATTTAAAAGGATTTCTGAGTATAATGAAAGTATAATGAAAATTTATTATATAATATCGTATAGATTATAATTTGAGGTCTTTTTTTACCTCATAGCTTCATTTTCGAGTTGCAGTTCGTTGATAATTTCATTTAAATTATTAACTTCATGCACCAACGATTTGATTCCTTCATCTTTTATTCTTAAGTGTTTTTTTTTATTTTTTATACTTTCGATTAGAGCGTTGATGCCTTCATCTGATCTCAATAGTTGAAGCTGAGCTGCTATTTCTGTGATCTGTGAAGTTGATTGTATTGACTGTACTTACTTTGTTTTTAAAGATTATTAATTTGCTCACCTCTTTCTCTCGGTCCATTAACATTTCTTCACTTCCTTGTAATGCGATAGTTAACTGTTTTATTTTTCTTCTAAGTTTATTCATGATATGTCTCTCTTTGCCATCATCGCTCTCGTTCTTTTGCTCAGAAACAGAATGTTCTGGAATATCTTCAATTATTGCTTTAAGTTTTTTATTTTCATCTTTTAAAGATTGTATAACTCTAGCTGATTGTAACATTTGTTCAGAGGCTTCTGTTAGTTTTTCCTGTAGTTCAATATTTCTACTTTCTTCTTGTTTCTTATTTTTTTTCTAAAGTATTTAGTTTTGACATTATAATTTAAATTTAAAATAAACATCTATTTTAATGTTACTATTACTTACATTCGGAGATCCAACAGTTATAGATAACTGCTGTATTTCTTTTTTTAATTGAGTATTTTCGTCAATATAACGCGCAATTTCGCTTTTCTGGGTTTTTAAAAGATTCTGTAATAAAATAGATTATTTTAATGGTTTTGTTTACTCTGTTCATTAATATTATTTCACCTTAAAATGTTGCATTTTCGTTTTTATATCCTCCTCTGATTGCTCCGTTTTATGATGTTTGGTGTTGACTTCCTTTTGTAAGGTTTCTATTTCTACAAGCATGTTAGCTCTTTCCTGTTCCGCTTTTCCAAGAAAATCTGGGAACGAATAGATTAATAGTATTATAAATTCTTACAAAAATAAAATGTTTTAAATAAATACCTTTAACATTTGTATTTTCTTTGTTAATAGTAAACAATTGTTCTGTTAAATTCTCAATCAATAGCGTTGACTCTTTCAATTTATTTTTAAATATCATCAGTTTTTCCTTCAAAGTCGCGTTCTCTTCTTCCAGCAACTAAAATTAGTTAATATTAAAAATAGTTATTTATATGAATTTAAAAATAACTGTTTATATATACTTTAACATCGCTAAGTAGTTTCCGTATGTGTCTATTTTTCTTGGTAACTTCATTTTCCAATGTCGCGATGGCATTCATCTCAGACAGTGTGCCGCGACTCGACGCGCTGTCCTGATCCATACTTTTATCCTTAGATTTATCGATTTTAGCTTTACGTCCCTCCAACTCAGCTATATCAGCGTATAATTGTTCCAGGATATCTTTGTTAGCTTTGATTACTTCTTCTTGATGTTCAATCGTCTCTAAAACGCTATCCGAACTCATTGCAGGTGATTCTAAGGAAAGGTGTTCATATTTTTTATTTTAATATTGATAATTATAACTTTATTAACTAAGGTATTGTTCACTAAAACATACCGGTTATTGTACTTCTTTCTTTTGTTTTAATCTTCCTTTTAGTTTTATCTAACTTCTCCATCGCACTATTTACCTTTCAACAAAACTTTTAAATAATAAAAATATGACATTATATATTTTTTGAAAGAATAATTGAAACTTAGTCAGTTGTATACAGAACACTATAAAGTGTAATTAAAAAAAT
Source organism: Melinaea marsaeus rileyi (assembly GCA_918358865.1). Lineage (NCBI taxonomy): Eukaryota > Metazoa > Arthropoda > Insecta > Lepidoptera > Nymphalidae > Melinaea > Melinaea marsaeus. Next base: position 15,378,044 of record OU911085.1, read on the forward strand.
GTTCACTTCTTTGTTCATATATCACGAAAAACACTATGCGATTAAAACAACTAATATTGTTTAAGATTATAGCCTCGGTCCAAACACAAGAATTGGTTTGGACTATAAATAAAATGTAATGAAAACTGTATGGATGTGTATGCATTTTTAGTGATGTGAAAGGACAGACGAAGTCACTGGCAATTATTCTATATATATCCAAACTAGATATTGTTTTTTAAAGTAATTTTATTCAGAAGTTTTGTTTATGAAAACGATATTTAACAGTGTTCGTTCGTAACACTTACTTGCTCGTTCTTATATTTTAGAATATCTTGAGCCAGTTTAAAAAGTATTTTCAAGTCGGTGAATTTCAGTTCAATATCATCCACCTCCATCCAGGACAGACTCTCACAGAGCTTCTCTTTTTCGCTGTGTTTTAATTCTTTTTGAGAGAATCTCAGTATCTCTCGCCAATCCATGTCCATTATTGCAGTTTACTAAATTTAATTCTTTATGCTCATAAAATTGTATCCCTTGATCACGTGATGACGCATTTGTAATATATTTTGTTTACATAGCCGTTGCCTAGCAACGTAGTGTTGCCTGCGAAATTTGTAAGGAAAGCTTCCAGCACGGCGTGCATTCATCGCAGTTACCTTTAAAACCAACATTAATTTTGTGTTTTGCTTGATTGTGATAAAAATCCGATATAAAATTAAAAATTATAATATATATCGTGCTTTAATTACCCTAAAACATACTAATTTATATTTTATTAAACCTTGAACTGCCTGGTTTTGACTTTTTGGCTGACTGTGACGTCACAATTGTCATTTATATTGGTTTCAACATATTTTGGGTATGGCGTCTATACTATCTTCAAAGAAACAATAAAATCATTTAATTTTTTTTTCTTGAACTTCTTAATTATCTCAGAACTTTTTACAATAATCAATTCAACTATCATCGGTTCATTTCTAGAACATATTTCAAAGGCGGCTTTAGTAGGTTCTTACGATATTTGGTTAGGTAGGGAGAGGAGCGTGAACAGTGAAGGTGAGCGAGTATGCGCATATTAAAAGGGCCCCTTAAACCTACAACTAGGTCGCAAGTCCCGATTCCCCGGCATTGTTTGCGCTCCTTTTCTTGCAACCCGATGGGCGCGGTATGCTAAGAAGCTTCGTCTCTCGCATAGTTTTCTTCCTTTTCTTTTCAAGTATGTATTATATAAGTTACCAAGTAATTAGATAACGTTTACAGCAGCTGATCAAAATATTTCTCATAAACATTACAGAACCAATCCAGTTTACAAATCACACAACGACTATATTTGATTTTTACGATGTCTCATAGTGCGGTGAAAAATAAGGGAACTTTGACTTGAAATATTACAAAGACTGTGTTAGAGAGAAACTTGTATTAATAATAATTTAATAGGTTTATTTAAGGTCTTATAAGAACAGTTTCTGAACGTTATAAGAACTTAATTTCTGAACAAATATATACAGAATTTACGGTCTTGATTGTTTTGTTGCTAGTCTTATATATTGTTTAAGGACAAATAATTTTCTCCCAAGGACATTATACTTTATTTCTTAGTCAGTTTGCAATATATGAATAAAACACAGCATTTAATAGAAAGTTTATTTTAGATGACATTGATCAATAGCGGTTAATACATTGCGTCAGTGACAAATAAAATAATGTGCTATATAAATAAATTAACAAAACTACAACACTTAAAAACGGAAGCAAATGTAGGGCGAGAAGTCACTTTGGTATCAAACCAGACGACCGGACAGCCAACACCATCAAATATATATATATATAATATTTATTTATTTTATTAAGCATACAAAAGTATTGTCAACGTCACACTCGCCCTATTTACATGAGTATTTTATTTGTACATTCGGTAACTGCATTGTTGGATTTATGGCTCAGTGCTGCCATTACAAAGTATCGAAACTTTGTTTTATAAATTTCAATAGTTTCAAATTCAAGTTAACTTTTGGGATTTATGGCACAGTGCTGCCATCACGAAATATCGAACTTTTTTTTTTAATTTCAATATAATTCCAAATTCAAGGCAACTGTTTTGTTAGATTTATGGCTCAGTGCTGCCATTACAAAACATCAAAACTTTGTTCATTTTAATTTCAACGGAGTTCCAAATTCAAAGTTTGACTTTTGTTTTTTTTTTAGTATGGAGCTTTTAGTTTAGTGAAGAGGAATTGTGATATTTTTTTTTTAGTTTTATTAGAAGTTAGTTTAAAATCAAATGAACACGCGTTTGGCTTCGTTCTTTCAAAATCACTTTCAAAAGACGAGCGTCCGTCCCCGGCGTCTCCGGCGTCTACGTTTAATAAATAACTATATCTAACGAACCACTTTACATGTTTTAAGTTTATACAATTATTATACAACACCATTATAATATTCTTTGGGCGCTCTAAACAACTTTGGGACGATTTTTATTCGGTACATATATTTTTTTCATTAAAACGATACGAGTACAAACAGCGGGATTAAAGTTGACAAAATATATATATAAAAAAAAAGAAAAAAATATATGCACCAATAATTTGTTAGTTTTACAAAAGGATATAAAAGTCATGGTTTACATTTTGGTAACATAAATATTTTTAGTAAAATTCAAAGGATTACGATCGACCGATTAGATTACTGTCGTAGTAACGGAGGCACGGGCGAGTAGTGCCGTCTCCCTCTAGTCGCGGTCGCTGCGTGTGTTAGAGCGAGAGGGAGGTACGTCAGCGCGTGCGTCTCGTGCAGAGCGCGGCTCGTCTCAGTCGCCGCAGTAGCGTCTGGCGCTATCAAATACGCTCCACGTAGTTACCTGACACACACACAGACATTATTATAATAATTATATATATTATAAGTTTAGGAGATATTTACTTTTATAGAACTAATCTAGAAATCATTTAGTTTAAAACTCGATTAGGCAACTTTTTATAATGCAATGCATGCGTATTTTTTAGAGTATATTTTTTATTAGTGTAGATTTTTTAATTATAAATTTTGGTATTTGCTTATTTTGGAACATTTTTAGTGGATTAAGAAATACCATTGATTTCACCCACATTTAAGTACGAGGGACACTTAAGATCACAATATCTGATCTATAAGACCTTCATGAGGAGGATGAGGGAGTGGTTTTATGAAGGCCGTTCTTCCGTCAGACCAGTTGACACCACTCACCGGGGAAGGTCCCGAACCGTCCGCTCCGCTGGCTCGAACCCACGTACCATCCGTCGTCGCACTTCTCCAGCACGTACACCGTGTCACCCTCCATCAGCTCCAGCTCGTCGGGGTTCTGCGGGCGGTACTTGTACATGGCGCGGTACCTGCAACAGATATGGACTGATAATGTAATCAATTCACGTTTGTAAAATAGTAATCACAATAAAAAAAACAGCTGAGTTTGTTGGGTGGGTTTCAGAGCACCTTGGGAGAAAGATATATGGGCATAATTTGATAAGTATGGTATCATAGTCCCGACACTCCTATTCAATACACGAGTAATCAGTATTGATACCAAGTGGAATAGATAAATAAATCAAAATCAGAATTTCAGTCAGTCAGTCAGTCAGTCAGTTAGTCAGTCAGTCATGTACTCACGGAACGGCCTCCGCGTTGGTGTCCACGTACAGCGGCTCCGTGTTGTTGAGGTCCGACGTGGTGCGTGTCCGTCGTCCGGAACCTGGACACATACGGGATATCTATCTTATATTGCTGTTATACAACTTATAAGACATTGTTAAGGTACCATGTTATAAACCCCATAAGTTAAATCATATAGATACATACCGTGCGTGGGGAGCGGCTCAGTGGCGGGGGGTGCGTTAGAGAGCGCGGGGCTGTTGTGTTGGGGGGTGTAGCGGTGCGCGGGGGGAGCCAGCGTCACCGGAGGGGCTACGGGCCTCGCTGCGGGAGGGTCTGGGGGAAACGATCGATAACGAATAAGCATGAAGTTAATTCTACTTTCATTGGAGTAGGTTTATTTATTACCTTGTCTGTTTTGGCTGGGTTCCTGTAGGACTGTGACGTAGGTGTCAGGGAAGATGCCCGTTTTATTCCCGGTTCTTCCTTCCCACCAATTGTGATCGATGCGTCTCGTCAACACCACGACTTCGCCCTTCTTCAGCGGGAGCTCGAGATTCGTCTGCGCCGTGAAGTCAAACTTCGCTCTAGCTCGACCCTCGACTATCGACGTTTTCTTCAACGTCTGAACACTGTCGCCATTCATTAACTGAAAAACCAACATATATATAGCCTTCACCTATAATGATATATGAAATAGTAATAAAATGACTTACTTCAACATAATTGTAAGGGAATAATCCAACTTTCCCGTGCACTTCCCCCTCGTACCAGTTGGAGTCTATCTGCCGTCTCACGTTTATAACATCACCTTTCCTAAAACTAAGTTCCCTCGTCGTCTGTCCGTTGAATGTATACAATGCTTTTGCGACGACTCTCTCCGCCTCGTCGTATCTATTCAGGGGTACGATGGCTTTCTGCGACGGCATAAAATTGTCCTGATGACGTCTATTTTGCATGTCCTGGAGCTCCTGGAACATATACCTCTTGATTAACACCAATTAATATTATATACAAATTATAGCAAATCTATTTATATAGCAAAACTCCAAGATCAATACTCAGCAAACTCCAAAATTAATCCAATCCAATCCAATCCAATACTCGATTGGTATTGATCAAATGAATAGTTAGCGACATAACACTATCAGATCAATACTTCAATCACACTTATTTAGCATTTATTTTAGATTTAGCAAAAATTTTATTCAACAATGAATTTGGAAGAAATTTTTTTAATGAAGAATAGCATGATTGAAAATGACACTCATGTTTGTTAAATCACCTTAATAGAAGCATCGAATGCGTCTATGTCGAGGGGACTTATGGAGTTCTCCTGGAAGTGATATACTGCTTTCTAATTTGATTTTAGCATTATATATATATATTATATAATATTTATACTATGATATAATTAATATCGTATATATATTTTAATATCGTGATATCGGAATGTTATTAAGTAACTTGCGTATAATTAATTGATATGTTAATATTTAAATATTGAGGAAGTTATATAACATCCTCAATCATTATTCGAGATATTTGATGAGACAAGTTGTATATATATATATATATATACATATATGTATATATATAATCTCGTGTCACGATGTCCGTTTGTACTAATCTTTGAAAACTCTAAACCGATTTTGATGAAATTTTGTTGTTATCTATTGCTTAACAACTTAAAAGATAGGCTAATTTTTATTATCATTAATAATATTTGTTTACATAATTTCTATAATAAGATATTAAATAATATAAATATGTAAAATAGCAGACGAAATCGCCGGCAGAGTTAGTATATATAAATCAAATATATTAACTATAGTATCGGACTTAGTAGAATATATTTTTTAATTTATTTATTATATTACTCTTATATTAATTTAATACAAAGAAAAACATAAAATTCTTATAAGATTACGTGTTGTGTATGTAAAAGTTATTTTTGAGAAAATAATAGAATACTTAAATTATTCAAAACTTACAAACAACTCAATTAATAACAAATCAATTTCAAAGATTGACCTCGAATTAAGCAAATTAATTACGATTACGTAAAATACAAAAAAACATTTCATTATAACAATATAACATATATATATACATAAAACTTTCTAAGTTTATCGTATTAATGTAAACGCTTTCACCATATCATTATATAATTAATGATAAATGAGATAATGATAATGATATCATTATCGATATATCATTGAGTAATACAGATAATGAAAACCAAAACCTCTAATGAAAGTGAATCCGTAGCGGTATTTTTTAATATATTTTTTATTAAAAAAATAAAAATTATATTAAGTTTGATTTCAATAGATTATAATAATGCAATTATTTTAATTTAATCGATTCGTCTGAATTAGTTTTCTTTTTATTTTAACCTTGAAATCAATTATCCGTATCAAGAAATTACCTGAGAAAATGTCGTTTCAAATTATTTACTGACATTTCGAAATTATTAAATATATATAAATAAAATTGAAGTGTCTGTTTGTAACTTAACAGCTTTTCACTAAACGCAAATAAAGTTATATATATAAAAATATATATAAATCTCTGTCTGTTTGCTCCGAGTAATCTATGAAACGGCTGAACCGAATTTAACAGGACTTTCACTGGCGGATAGCTGATGTTATAAGGAATAATTTAGACTAATTTTATTTAAAAAAACATTCCGCGCGAACGGAGCAATGGACACACTAATAAAAATATAATAATAATAATAATAAAAACGTAAAACAATACCAACTCTTATATATATATATAAACACAAAAGTGTAAATGACACCTCACCTTGACGAGTAGATCGGAGATACGCATCGTGTAGATTAGAACATACAATACAATACAATACACCACGTGATATCGCTACAATGCCCGCGAGCGCACTGGAGATACGCGGAGATGGACGGAGCGGTGACGTGAGCGGTAACAGAGCGAGCGTGATACAACCGCTTTCCATATATATTATCATAATAAACAGTTATTATTTATACCTTATCTTATATTGTAATGATATTTGATAAAAGTGTTTAAATTTTAATGGTTTAACATTCTGGCCGTAAATACTGTTATAATTAAAAATAAATAGAATACTATTTTTGAATTTGGAATCTGTCATTTTTATACTATCTTTTGAATTTGGAACTGACACTTATATACGATTGTTTTTTTCTTACTCGCGCCAACATATGGTAAAATATTAAAATAGTGAAGCGAGAAAGATAACCGAATCGCTGTGATTGCATTGCATAGAGTGGGTACGGTATATGGATGGGGGGTGAAGTAAATAATAGCACAACACTAGCGTGCAGACCTCTCCCTTTAATCGGTTGACGTTGAGTGACGAAATAAACGACTCCCGACATCACACCAACACGATACCATTATGAAATGCAGCGTTTAAAATATGTAAATTTGTTACAAAATAAAAAAAACCGATTGAGTTTGTTGTGTGGTTCCTCTCAGAGCAGGGCGCGTTTGGAACACTCGTGGACTTTAGTGGAGAGTGTCTTTACAGAAGGGCTTATTTCGATACGTATGGTAAGGTATTAGCCCTTACACGCCCATTCGATACTGCCCCCAGTGGTCACTGATATTGATACAAAGGGGAAAATAAATAAATAAAATTGTCTTATACTTAAAGAAAGTTACGCTTTGTTTTATTTATACCAATCAGTACTTGACCACACTACCTCTAAAATACCCTACTTTTATATTAAACAAAAAAAATTACTTGACATCACAGTTGTACACTTACAACACTGTTCTATATCATGTACACCCTCCACCATAGTCGGTATAACATACCTGTAGATATTTGTTCCTGCGCTGCTCCCTGTACAGCCTCTTCATGTGGTCGGCCTGCTGCAGCGCCAGCTCGCGCTCCGGCACCAGGGGGAGGGGGTCGTGACGCACCGGGCACCGGTAGTGGATGTTCACATCGCTCTCAACGTACCGACGGCTCGGGGACTCTGTACAAATATTATATATATATACATCGGACCTTATACGATTATTTTGAACCCATTTGGTTTTAAACTAGGGGTGCCAACAGACCCTAAATATCAACTCGCTGCGCTCCCGAAATCTCGGATGCCGTTTGCATATTGAGCGAAGCGAGCCCAGTGTAATGACTCATCGTTTCCCATTGACTTCAATGGGATATCAATTTTTTGACGATTATTCATCAATGACATGACATTTTTATTTATTTTTTTAAACTTTCACCTAATGGTTCTTTTTGATTGCAAAATTTCATCATTTTCCGTTAAGTAGTTTTCGAGCCTATTCGTGACAAATGTAATAAAGTCTCCAGTACAGCGCTCCGCTCGCTTCTCTCAATTATAATAAAAATTATAACCAACTTATAATATATACGCAAAAAATAAAACCCAATCTCCAAAGACTAAGTTAGAGATTCATTGCACTTAAACGCGATCATTTCATCATAAATCTTAATAGTTAAATAATAAAAAAAAAAACAAAAAACGCCAAACAAGAAATTTTATAGAAAAAGTGAAAGCGAGAGAGGTGTGACGTAAAAGTTATAATAACTTGTAGTTCGGGTGTTTGTTGTCTGTCTGTGTGTTACGTAACCACACATATATAATATTAAATTAACTGCTAATATGACACACATATTAGAAATATATTAATATTATCTTATGATGATATATTTTTATAAAAAAATATTATATATATATATATATATATGTTTGAGTGTGTATGTTTTTTTTTATTATATCACACAAAAACTACTGAACAGATTTCGATGAAACTTTACCATAATGTAGATCATACAGAACAACATATACGAACACACCAATGTAGGATTCGGGAACGAGGACGCGGGTAAAAGCTTGTTAAAAACAGCCATGTCTTCATTAACCCGATGGAGAAATCTCAAAATTACACGTAATAAAAACGTCAGAATCATTTAATTACATGTAATATGTCGTAATACGGACACACATCGGGAGCGGAACGCACACCGCCAGTAATACCCGTCATTATGTGGACGGATGTGATGGTCGTTATGTGATGAAAGGCTGGCTGCTGGATGGCCGGTGTCCCGTTTACTGGGATCAATCAACCAATCAATCAATAAATAGAAATTATAAAAAAGTGAAAATCTAATTTCCATTTTCTACTGAACATATATTCATTTTGCACAAAATAGAAATTATAAAATTTGAAAAGTGACAATCTAATTTCCATTTTTTAGCAGACAGTTATTTTGTATCAACAGACAAATTAAAAAAAATAGTATCAAAATTTAATTTCCATTTTCTACCAGACGTTTATATAGTTATTTTATATTAAAAACGTATCAAAAGAAAAGAAAATAATAAAATTAAAAATTAAAACTGTAATTTTCAATTTCTACCACACATACATTAATTTTGCACGAAAAATCAAACAATAGAAATTATAAAATTGAAAAGTGAAAATTTATTTTCCAATAAATCAAACATTGGAAAACGTTAAAAAAGAAAGCCCTTTTGCGGTCACAAATAGCCGGTGACTTTCACTTCAATGTACATTCAGGGCACGTGCCCGCGCGGTGTAAACACGCCTTTACCGCCTCTCCCGCCTTTACAAGCATATATACCCGACTTTACCTGTGAATTTATAAATATTATATAATGTGTTACTAAGTACAGTTTACGATATCATCTATTGCGATTAACGGACATTCATTCTTTCATTTATATATATATATATATACTAGCATATTCCCTCCCGCTTCCTCCCGCTTCACACTATTAATTTGAATGTGAACTTAGGTTGCTATGGTAACCGTTGTCATTATAACCGTTGCTATGGTAACCGCGTTAAGTGTATAGCTCCTACAGGTTTAAAACTTGACGAAATGGAAAAAGTTGAAATCCTTTGGGATATGAACTCCTTAAAATCCGTTCTTAGTGGACGTCTGCGTCACAAAAGAAGTAACTATGTAAAATTTTAAGTTAATCGGACAGATAGTTAAGGAGGTTTCGTGATGAGTCAGTGAATGTAAATATATATATATATATATATACACAAGTGCATATATATATATATATATATATATATATACAAGTGCATATCGCTCCAGTGGTTTGAGAACAAAAATGAGAACATGATATGTGTATAACAGAACTATAATGACATAAATGTTTAGAAACTCGCTCCTCGTACTACGGGTTATTACGACTTCTCATTCATATATTTCGACTCGAGATAATTCTGTACGTGGAGTGTTTTAACACTAACCCTACCAAGTACCGGTCAAATTGACCGTTCTTAAACTTTTGTAAAACTTACACATTTTTAAACGTTATAATATCGTTATCAAACTACTTGACAATTCTTAGAATATACATATAATATTGTCTTCACTCTTTACTTTTAGTTATTTCCATTATTACCTGCGTTATATAATAAAATAACTTTTAATTACCGGTCAATTTGACAGCGTGCGGTAGGAACAGGTGTACAAGAATTGTCGGTAGGTTTAGTGTTAAACAAACAAACATGAATACCAAAAATATTATTTAATTATCATAATTAGTTAATTCAATTTAACCAACAAGTAATATTACTACACGAGCCGTAATACAATCGTGATAATTTGTGAAACGAAACACAAGAAGCCGGTATACAATTACAGCACCTCTCTTTATATTTCGTAATCAGTCATACAATCCGTTGCTGTAATAATTCGATTAATTTAATATAAATAATTATGAAATTAAATTTAATGTTTAAAATATATTAATATACGTGTTATATTTCTTTGTTTAATATTAACTTAAATTATATATATATATATATATATATATATACAGTAAAATCCGGTTATAACGTTTCCCGCATTTAACATTTTCCTGTTTATAACGTTATGATCATTCGGTCCCTAGGACTTTCCTATTATTAAACATACAAAATAGTCCGGATATAACGTTCCCTTTTATGACGTTTTCCCGTTTATAACAAATATTCACTCCTAGCCAGAACGATAATCCCCTTTGTATAAATATCCGTTTATAACGTTTTTGTCTTTCGTTTAGAAGAATTTGACTCTTCAACTTTCCCTCTCAAAATGTTACTTTTATTACACTCATTTAAAGATTATACCTGAAAATAGAATTTGAAGGCCAAGTCGGAATGAAGCGTTATCTGCGATTGAAACTATTCGACGATACTTCCAAACCCCAAATGTTAACTCGAGCGACAGTGAAATTTCAAAAATCAATTCATTAGAATTTTCAATGATTTTAAACAGCGCGACCTTATCCGTTCAGATTACATTAGATTCTTTTTAATACAAAAATGATGTATCTCTTATGTTTTTCTTCGAATTTCAAATTTCGAATTGTAAATCTGTCGTATTTTGTATTATGATTTGTAAATAATTGTATTGTATTCCAATTCAATTTAATAATTATGATATATTGTGTATAAAATATTGTGTTTGAAAGTTTATTGTTTTAAAATAGTTGATACCTATACGAATATGTCCTAAATGTTTATAACGTTTTCCCGCTTATTGCGTTTTTCTCGTCCGGTCCCTCAAAAAACGTATTAAACGGGTTTTACTGTATATATATATATATATATATATATATATATATTAGTATTATAAACAGACAAACCCTGGTTTGTTATTTTCTTGATTTGTTTTAATATTCCCATATTCAGAGTCACTATTTATCACAAATAAATCACTACACGGATAGGTCCGTCCGTCCGTCCGTCCGTCGCGATGTCTCTGACGTCTACTACTACGAGACTAAGCACTTCATTCGGCGCTCCCTCCAAACTTTTACTTGTGTATTTACAATATTATTGTATCTACGGGGGGATAATATTTTTTACATAATATATATAAATATATATAAAAATATGATTATGTCGCTTCTAGACCTAACATTACTAAGTACTAATTTCGCATGCGGCTTCGTTTGCGTAATTTTATTAGCGCTTTACGAAGTTCTGTTCAAATCGCTCCACTCGTTACAGATATAAGGCCAAACAGACAGACAGACAAATTAAAAAAAAATTATATATGTACTTTCATATGCATTTAGTGAAAAGCCGTTAATATGGAGTTACCAACGGACACTTCAGTTTTATTTATGTATGTATGTATGTATGTATATATGATTTAGTATATATATACTCACTATATGGCAAAGGAGCGTATACATCCGGATATATATCTGTCCTATTCACCCACTCCGACGGGTCGTGGATGGTGTGCCGACTGTCTTTAGACGTGTCATTGTTTTTAGACCTTAGGGTCACTTGGAGGTCATTTGGATCAGATAGATCATTCCTTACTGAATATCGTTTTGAAGGCACTGGTGGTGGGTTATCATTTTTAATATTTATATCATCTTCAGATTTTGTTGTTGCACTTTTTGTAGCACTTTCTAGGAGTTTATTGAATTTATAATCATCCGTTAATATTGTGGGATCGTTTTCATTAACGGAATCGAATGCGGGACCGGACGCGAGTTGAGTGTTGACGACTTCACTTTTAACACTTTCGGAGTCACTTTTGTTTATAGTGACCGACTCGTTCGGACTCGTTTCTTTGGATGCGTAATCACTGTCGTTTTCGTTATAAAAATCATCGCTATCGTCATAAAATATATTCTTTTTGACATATTCGTTCAACGCTTTGAGTGATCTCGACATGGAACCGGACTGGAGATCGCGAATTTTAATCTCATTATTGTAATAATCGTACATATAGTTAACGGGTGCACTTTGACGTTTTTTATCCATTGTAATATACACAACTTATCATAGTTACACTGAACACTTAACTGGCGACGAACTAGATAAGGATGATAAGGTTATCAATGATATGGTATATTGTTTTTGATACCAATGATACCATTACGGACCACTGTGAGTAAGATACTATTTGCGATGTTATAAAATAATCCGGCTGCTTCGACTTGGTACTGGGTGACGTAAAACTTGACGACCTTTAGATATACAAAAACTATTTCCGTATTACGTTTCTTTGCGGTATATATACAAATATATATCAATGAGAATTGGCATTCCAACTTTATTAATTATGACATTCCAACTCTTGTAACATTTTAATAGTACTACAATATAAAAATATAGTTCTAAATATAATTTATATTTATACGTCAAAATTTAAATACTTATATAAATACAATAAATAAAAATAAACTCGTAACGCCTAAATTTGGTCTACAAAATGTTAACAAATCTTTCATAGACTTTAATATATATAATAAAGTTCCACAAGATATCTGAGACCTTCCTTTTATTAGTTTTAAATGTAAAACTAAAAGTTTATTATTAAATAAATCTTATAACATTCAAAAGTTTTTAGATCGAAATGTAACTTAGGTTGTTGACTCATTTGCAGGGTTGATACATCAGGGGATCAAACATTGTTGAATTTTACTTAAAAAGAGCAACTGTTGAGTTTCTCGCCGGCTCTTATCAACAGAGCAGCATTCCGGTGGTAGCTTATTCTGACTACACTGACCTTTATTTGATACAAAAGTGCGTGAAATTTTGGAAAAGAAAAATATATTTTGAATTTGAATTAAATTAGTGTTGGTAATAATCATTTATATGATATACTTGCCCGAGTCTGAGAAGCTACCGCGTGAAGACCGCCGAGGAGGCTCCGGGGCTGAGGTCTCTACCAGGTATAAAACAAACGGTGAACTAAATAAACTAAATTATATAAAAGATCCATTGAAAGCTATTATTTAATTAGTTGTATATTTCACATGAATACTTTCAATCAACCTTTAGGACTTTCTAATTGCTAAACTCCAAGACTAAACAGTATTGATAATTATCAAATATTAACCTTGAAATGTGACTGTGTGCCGCAATGGTGTAACGTAGGGCGCGAGACGGTAGGGCTCCGTCGGCCGGGGCGGAGTCCGAGGCGGCTCATAGCGGCTGGCCGGCTGGTGGGCCAAGGGATTGAAGGCTTGTTTCGCTAACGAATCGCTTTTAAGGATGGAATTTAAATTTACTGGTTCCTTAGATTTTTTACTTGACGTCCGACCGCGTAATGTATTTGAATCTTGTATATTTTTTTTATTATCTTCCGGTTTGGGGTATCGGTGCGCGATCCACGGTCCCGATAGGTAGGAAGTTATGTTGTCAAGGTCGCAGACATCGGGCGCTGATGTATAGATCTGTCCGAGGAGGGACATCGCCTCGAAGCGTCGTCGGATACGTTCTACTTCGCCGGGGCGACATTCTAAAACCTCCTCCGCTGAACGAGACCTCGTTGTATTTCTTTTCCTCAGCGCCGCCAATTTAGATATAACGTCGATATGCGGCATAAATCTGTTGTTAGAGCGAAGTGGCACTCTTGCCACCGGTAATAAAGATCTACATCTCCCCCGCTTCAAGTACCGATCTCCGAACCAGCTGTTATTTATATCGTTTCTAATAATTTCGGGGTCGCTGCGATACCTTCGCAATACCGCACCGGCGGCGGTTGGCGAGTCGAAGCGTCGCGCGAGACGGCGTACTTCCCCCTCGCGTGCCAGTTTAAGGTAGGCGCGCCAGTACCGCTCCGGTTCGGGGGACGGACTCCGACTACGCCATATTGTCTCGTCGCTAGAAAAACGTAGCGTGTCAGGAGTTCTTCGATCGCTCGCGTACACTTCCGATTGAGGCGAGGGGGATCTTGAATGTAGGTCGGTCTTGCATGGTAGTGATAAATACTTATTCTTTTCGCTCTCCCCGAATAATTCTTTTAGATTTGAACATGATTGCGATTGAAATATTTGGTTAGTGTTCTTTATGTCCGGTGTTTTTTCTTTTTCTTTGACTGTTTTGTTTTCGTTTACGTCTTCTTTTGGATGATGAATGGTTGTGGGTTCCTTCTCATCTTTAACCGATTCGAAGTATTGTACCTTTTTCTGCACTTCCTTTGCGGGTCCCTTATAAATAACTGTTTTTCCAGATATATCAGAACTGCCCGTTTCCGTTTCACTTGCTGACGATTGGTTTGAAGCGTCCGCTTTTAGGACGGGAAAAATAACGTGTCTTTTACTTTCATTAATAGATTCATTAATTTCAGCGTTTAATTTTTTGTTTACGTCAGAAGTTATGGACTCGTGTTTTTTTATTTCTATTTTTGGCGAGGGCTTTTCCATTTCTGAATTAGTCGACAGTGTATCATATTTATTCATACGATTCATAAGTTCTTTACTAAGGGATTGTGATATTTTTTTCTTCTCACTTTCAGTGAGAGACATTTGCATTTTATTGACGTTGTTTTTTATTTCCTTTTCGGAGGACATTGGGAAGCTTATAGCTGCTATTGACTCGGATTTATTTAGTTCCGGAACTATAGGTTTCTTTTTGGGCGTAATTAATGAGCTACATCTCACGTGAAGAGCGGGTAGCTTTACATTTTTCGGGTCTTCTACTGTGATGGCGAACTTCTCATTCTCCAAGTTGGATTTCGATTCAAATTCTTTACTATAAATAGCATTAAGTTGATTTTTTAAAGCATTTACTTGATCCATCGACAAGCTGCTCCATAACCGACTTCCCAGGCCTATCTTTTTTCTCAAGTCAGTTAAATGATTTGGTTGTGTAGTCCTTGTATTTTTTGCAGTATTTTTGTGTTCTTGCTCATTTTTTTTGTTTATTGTGAATGCCGTTTCGGCGACACTAGTTCCTCTCCATAAAGGTTTATAGGTATCTTTGCTCTGGGTACATTCTAATTCCGGTTCAGTTTCATATACGTTCTTTTGTTCCAATTCTTCTTTTAAATCCTCTACTGATTTTTCTTTCATTCTGAGACCTCTTTCCCTATTAAAATTCCACCTGATGTCGTTAACATCTCTTGGGTAAAAGAATATATCATTTGCATTTTGAGCTTTCTTTAGTTTTGTGTAGAGGTTATTCAATTCTTCTTCCGCTCTCTCTATAGTACGGATTTTTTTCCAACGATCAAAATCAATAATTTCTTCATCTTTCTTTCTATAGCACGTATTCTGATTGGCTGTAGCCTTTTCGAGTTCAGCAACTCGTTCTAAATATGAGTAATATCTATTGAGTTCCCGAAACCGCACGGAACGACCAGTCATGTTTTGAATGTCGTTTATATATTCATCGTAATCGGGATCATTTTCGTATAAATTGGAATCGCTTTTAGGTCTGCAACATATTATTTTTTCGGCATTCTCCTTTTCTACATTATCGGCGCTACGAGTTCGAAATTCTTTTTTGACAGTTTCAAGTTTATTTTGAGCTCTTGCGTTATGTATGCGGCGATATGATGGGGATCGAGTTGGAGCTGGAGATGTCGATTGACTTCTACTGTGTGGTGCTCTGTATACCACTTTAGGTGAAACAGGTCGGGAGGTTTCGGAGAAAAAGATTGTCCCTGGATTTATATCGTCATTTTCCCTCATTTCACTTTTTACAGATTTTTCATAGTCATCAGTTATTTTTGAATGCGATCTCGAATATTTATTTGAGAAAATTATTCTAGTAGGTGATCGCGACAAGTTTTCAAGTTTTTTGGTTTTATTTAACACGTTTGGATCCATGGATCTGGTTGGCAATGGAAATAGGAATCTAACCGGTGACGGCGACTTCTTCGATGGCGAGTCCTGCCTTTTGTGGAACGTTACCGTTGGTGATATTGGCCGAGATGTTTGAGAGAAATATAACTTGTTACTTGGAGGTTCACTCTTGCTTCTGACAGTTGATAGAGAAGAAGAAGAACCGAACTCACTGGTACATTTAGTTAAACTTTCAAATTTGCGAATACGACCATCCATTTTTCCCGGCCACGATATAGATCTAGGACTCGGAATAGGCAGTGGACTCGATTGTCTATCCCAAATTTTAAAACGGGACAGCGACACTGGTTTACGATGGACTAAATACGAATTTAAAGAGTTTGAATAATTTAAACTCGTCTCCGGTAGGGTTTGAAAATATTTTGCTTTTTGTAACACCGTGTTTGGAATACTTTCATCTGGTATTGCACCGGTTGGGAGCGAGACGCCGTCTCTTAGAAAGAGGTGTTGAAAAAAAGAATCGGAAACAATAGCGTTTCGCGCTTTCTTCAAATCTTTAGAAATTTGCATCTCCAAACATTCAGCAGAACCTTTATTAGATATTCTATCTAGGTTATCTCCGAATTGGCTGCCGCTCTCATTATCGGAATGTAAATCGCTCCGCTGTTTCTTGTGGATTGTTTTGTTGCACTTTTGTATTTTTTTGCTGCTGCTATGTTTTAGTTTTTTAACGTTCTGTTCATGAGACGGTGTATTACGGGTTTTTACGGTAAAGCTTTCTAAAGGTTTTTTACTTTTTAGATTTGTTACTGTTGCTATTTTTACTGTGTTCTGTTTTTTTGGGAGTGGAATTAAGTTGGAAGACGACTTTGATATACCCGACATCGTTTGTAGAGCATTCGATTTCGCTGCTTTAGTGTACGTCTTGGCGAGACATGGGGTTGATTTGGCTTGGATTTTCATTTTTTGCACTCTCTCCGAAGTGCGTATCATGTCTCTACTTTTATGAGTTACGGTTGCTTCCATTTTAGATGTTAAAACAGGTTTCTGAAGCGTCAATTGTTTAGATGGATGTTTGATTATACTCTTAGGTTTAATTTTAGAAACGTCAATACGTTCGTTTCTCTTCTGAGAGCCCCACAGTTTATCGAGTGCAGTCATTTTGTCCAAAATATTGGTAATTGGTGTCCGTCTACCCGCACCGCCCTCTATAACTGCTGATTGGGAAGCTTCTCCAAATTTGGGTCTAGAGTCAGGATAGTTTATTGTCCTTCTTGGTGAATTGAAACTACTTGTTCCAGAGATTTTTGGTGATGCAGTTTTTTTAATTGAATTCCTATTCAAAGCTGGTGGAGCGGACGTGGACATGATCCGTATTTGACTGTTCTGATGTGTTGGTTTACGTTTGATTATCGTGTGTGTATGTTGTCTGTTTAGTTTATTAGATATTTTATCCTTTAAAAATTCCACATTCGACTTTTCCATTTTTGACGTAGCCCGTCTGGTTGTCACCATTTGGAGGGTGCGACTGTTTCTGGACGATATCCTCGCGGGGGGTGTTGGGACGCACTCATTATTGCTTCTTTCATTCAATTTAGGGTCAATTTCGCATAAATCTCTATCAATATTAGCGACAGGATAGCATATAACTTCATGAATACGTGGAGTCTTTTTGTGTATCCGTATTTTGGTTAGCGTTGACGATATTGGTATATATTCAATGTCGGATCCCTCTGTGGATTATATATCTCATAATTCACTTAGTTGTGAGTAAAACGTGTGTGCCTCTACTAAGTTTTTGTGTAAAGCCTCACTACCTGTGGTAACAAACGTGCCCGTAGCTTTTAAACGTGATATTATAATCTAATAATGTTTAGTTTTGGAGTGTAATTGTAATCTATTCATGCAGTTACCTTGTATCAGTAGACACCGGCTCCGTTGTTATCAAAAGCCATGCGTATTGTAAATTAAACTTACCTCATGTGATCTATTATAACTAGAGCGCGTTAGTGTTAATTATTGTTAAATTTAACCCCTCGTATTAATCTGTAAGTAACTGGTGACCTTGACGCAACCATAATAGCTTCTTCTGTTAGCATTTTAAACGCCATATATATATATATATATATATATATATATATATATATATATATATATATATACCATAGTGACCGACACCAACCAGTAATTGTTTTTAAAACATGCAATATTTTATTCATACATTAAGTAATAATATAATTAAATGATACTTTATTACCCGAAAAAGATAATTTATTAGAAAAAAGATTATTATAAATAAACCTAACGGTAATTAAAGAAAGATAACATTAAGGAAGGAATTGGTAATAATTTTACGTGTTGAATATGAGTCATTTAAATTTTATGATTTTAAATATTTAATTGACTGACTGACTTAATGAATTTTTAACAGATTAAATTTGGAATGAATCAACATTAAGGTTAAAAAATTAGAAAATATATAAAGAGGAGACAGGGCGAACAGGTAGTATGTTATATACGTAATGAATATATATACATAAAATATTATTTATATAACCACGACACATAACCCACCGCATAATAACTGTATGGGGGGTTTGAACAACCCCCATGCCACTGTACAAATCAACGCAAGGGTTGATGGATACGTACCTTGCCTGTGCGGCGCGGGGGATCGGAAGCCCCCCCTCGGCGGCTCCCCCCCCGCCTGCAGGTCGCGGTAGGCGGCGCGGCGCTCCGCCGGCGACAGCGGCGCCGCCTCGCCTCGACGGAACACCAGCGTGGAGTCCGACTCGTACCCCGATTCCTTTAGGGCTCTAATGACCGGATAATTGATAACGTGATATCAGACACGACAGCTCAGTTGTTGGAGCGATGACAGCGAAAGCGCGGGGGTAGCGGGATCGAATTCGGTTTATTATTTATAGCTTAGAGGCTAATAAATTTATAGACAATTTCAGTCTTTCTTTTCTATCACGTCAGCTTTTTTCTTCAAAATATATTAACATAATTGATAAATCTACATACCTCGCCATATTGGATTTAGATAATAGTGCCGACGTCAGATCCTTCTTCTCCTTGGGTGACGGCTGTGACGGGGATATGGATTCATTTTGCTGTAATATTATTAATATTAAATTTACAACAATATTGAACCATTTTTTTTAAATAAAAACAAATATAAATTAATTAAACGTAATATTAAATAGTAGTTGGTGTCGTGCCGCATAACAACATTCACAACTAAATAAGCTGAATTATCTGAAAAGTCGAAATATATATATATATCTGTGATTTGTGATCATGAAAATATATATTAAATTATTGAATATTATTTGTTTTATTAACGATTTCAGACCCGTAACAGGTGTTTAACAAATCAATAGATATAAGAAACTAATAATATGAAGAGATGGAAATACTAAAAGAAAATTTAATAAAATACATACAACAAATTTCAGAGTTGAAAAAAAATTACGAAGATTTAAGCACGGAATGAAAATAATATTAAATTTATTTTTTTAATATTATCATAGTATGTAAGAACAACTTTAACTTACTTTTAAGAATTACTTATTTACTTTTTAATGATTTTGAAAATGATTAAAATTTCTTAAATTATGACATTTAGTTTAGTGTTAAGCTGAAAAACTAAGATCTTAACATTTACCTAAAGAAGAAGACGAGATACTTATTTTACAATAATTTTCACAAAGAGAAACTCACTTTAAGGTCCCTTTTTCAAACCATAGTTTGCGTTTCAGGGTTTAGATCCTAAAGATATTTTTGTATAAAAAAAAGCATAAACAGTCATACATATTATATAAGATATATATGTAATTAATTAATTATTAATTATATAATTAATTAATTATCTTTTATGATAACATGCAAAGCATAACACTCTTAACACACTGGACCTCTGAGAGGTCAGTTAGTTAAGAGGTCACATCGGACAGTGAGGCGGAAAGAAGAAATGTACTTGACAAGTGCACAGATTACATATCACTGTTTCCCAAACTTTAGAAAAATATATATATTTTTTTTAATTTTGAAAGAGATAAAAAAATATATATACAAAGTTCAGTTTAAACTCTAGCACTAATAAGTTTAAATAAGACAAATTAAATTATAGGATCAATGTTAAAAAAAACTAAAGCTGCCTTTCATAAATACAGTGTAAATTTAAAAAGATTCAAAATAATTTATTTTTCATTGGAAATATATTTTTTAATAAATATGGAGTAAAAAGTTTGAGAAACTCTGATATATAAATACATCAAAGGCACACCAACATGCGATATGTTAGGAACCTTACACTCTTCTGAATGGCGCGAGCGAGTAACGTAGAGTATGGAGGCAGGGGGGAGTTCTCGTCTAACCACTGACGGCCGTCGGGTTAGAATAGAAAGTGACTATTAAACTAACAATTTATCATACTTATATTATTTGATATTGTCCATAGAAGGTGGCGCCACTGTGTTGAAATACTCAATGTAATTAACTACTTTGAATAGAAAATGACTATTAAATTAACAATTTATCATTTAAATATTATTTGATATTGTGTCTATATAGGATGGCGCCACTGTTTTTAAAAAGAAATCGACTATTAAACTATCAATTTATCATATATACTATTTGATAGTGTCCATAACAGATGGCGCTACTATGTTAATAGAAATTGACTAATAAACTATCCATTTATTATATATTTATTATTTGTTATTGTGTACATAGAAGATGGCGCCACTGTGTTTAAATACTAAATATAATTGTTATAGTTGTATAGAAATTGACTATTAAATTATTAATTTAATTTACATATTATTTGTTATCGTGTCTATAGGTGGCACCACCGTGTTTAAATACTAAAAAGTGGCGCCTGTTTGTATAAAACGAAAACTGTTACAACTCAAAAATCTTGTTAACTTGATAATAAAAATAATACATTGATTTTATTATATTGAGAAGCCAATAACGTGTTATAGTTATAACAAATACACATAGAATATATAAATTCCGTACCCCGTCAAAAATGTCCATAACCTCGTCCCACCACTAGAAAAAAAAAAAAACATATTTTTTTGATCCCATTTCACATTATAGTACTGTTAGTTTGTATTCCGTGATGATGATACAGTGATATACCAACACACCATTTATATATATGTATATATAGTATTTTAATACCTGCTTCGCTTCCTTGTCGATAACAGAGGACCGTCCCGGCACGTAGTCCTCTATCCGTCCCGGCTGGTTCTTATACACTTCATGTCTCACTCTGGACGAGGCTAGGGTACTGTATCTGAAACAATAATAATAAATTAATTAAATTATTTAATGGTATTAATACACAGATTATTAAAATAAATACAATAATTATTACATTATAATATGATAATATAAATTTACCAAAATTATAAACCTTATTTAACTGACAGCCTCAGTGTACGAAATTACTGTGCAACTTGACCTAGCGGCTGGTACATTAGATCGGATTAGATTATTTATTGGATATCTCACTTATCGTGTTCTCCCTGCACGGAGGCGGTCCGGCGGCGGGGTCCCGTGACGTCACGGGCGCCCTCCGGCTCGCTGAGGTACCCGGAGCGGGGGTCGAAGTACGCGTACTGGGACCGACTGCTCGGTCTGAGGGTCTCGTCTTTGGGATAATTAATTAAGGTCACAAATATCATAGCAGTATTTTATATTATATGTAATGTTTTTTCATCAGAGCTAGTACACGATAGCTCAGTTTACAGTGAGTGCAACGGTGTGCATGTCTCGGGTTCGAGTCCTGGTCAGATGAAAAATTAAATGATGAAAAACAAATAATCACCGGTGTTATGAGATTAACACAAATTAATGATTATAAGCCTTATTTAATAATGATAACTTTCCAAATCCGTTAATAATGATGTATTAACAATGCAATACAGTTAATGGAATCATTCATACATTTGTATTATTATTAGAAATAAGTCACAATATTTCAGTGAATGAAGCATACATACTGTGAAAAGCATTATTTATTATTGTTATTATTAAAAACGAAAAAATAAAATAATACAATTTGGTTAAAAAAAATAAATATATTTTTAAACAATAATCACCTCGACTGTTTTTGTATCGAATTGTCACATAATCTTCTGAAAAAGAAATAAATAAATATATGTATAAATAAAATAATTAATAATAAAATATTTACGTACAAACAAACTCACCGTCGTATTTGTTCTTGTGTATCGTGTCGTACATCTTCTTGTACCATCTGGAGGGGTCTTTAACTTCCTGGAAGATTGATAATATATGGATTTTTATTGTTTAACAATTTAGTTCAAAACAATTACCAATAATGATACTTTTGTTTTTAACACTTAAAATATGTTAATAAGATCAAAAGATGGCGCTACTAGTAATATTTGTTAAAAGATTTCATATTAACAAACACTTAAAAGGTTTATAATAATACACTCTAAAGTTCCAGAGATGGCGCTATTAGTAATATTTGTTATAAAACTTCATATTAACTAACACTTAAAAATGTTTATAATATACATTCTAAAGTTCCAGAGATGGCGTTACTAGTATTATTATTATAAAACTTCATATTAACTAAAACTTAAAATTTTATAATAACACACTCTAAAGTTCAAGAGATGGCGCTACTAGTATTATTTGTAATAAACCATCATATTAACTAACACTTAAAATGTTTATAATATTACACTGAAAAGTTCCAGAGATGGCGTCACTAGTAATATTTGTTACAAAACTTAATTAACTAACTTCCAGAGATGGAGCTACTAGTATTATAAAACATATATATATATATATTTTTCAATACATCCATCGTGTTTTCTGTGTTAAAATATTTATTAAGATTTATATAAATGGAATAATATACACATACAATATTGTCTGTACGTACTGATCTCAGCGCCACGGGCATCCCGTCCTTGGTGGTGGGTCCTATTCCTTCTATCTTCTTGTGGTCGGTCATCTTCCGCGCTCGTCTCTCGTGGTCGCTTCGTTCGGCTTCGCTCTCGCTGGCGTATTCCTTGCGTAGCGCGTGCACTGCAATTATAACAATACATATATGTATATTAATAAATTAATAGATTTGGTATAATTGTCTTCAGTTCTCTTAAATCATTTTTTTAAAGATTTTTTATATAATAATTATATTTATTTTTTATTTTCACGTATACAAACTCTCCTTAACCATTCTGAGGTTGACTGTACAAAATAATCTGCTAACTTAGTATTTGGTGCATTTTATTAAAGATACAGACAGATACATTATATATATATATATGTAGTATATAGCTAGTGATCAATACCCGGGTCTCCTCGCGGCGGTGAGGGTCTGTCCCTCGGCAGGCGAGGATCCGTCTCTTGTGAGTTAACACCGCGCTGGTTTTGACCTTCTGGAATAGAAATTATAAAATCCAATACAGTATCGTACTAAACATATCCCAATACTGGATACTGCTGGATAATGCTGGATACCGCTAGAAACAAAGCCTTAAAGAGTAACCTTGTTCAATAACATATCCTAACTATATTTATATATATTAATCACATATTTGTATATCATATAACATATTAATGTAATAATTAAACATATAACTCCACAATATCCATCTTTACCATAGGTACTGTCAAAGTTTAATAACACTGACCCTTGTCACGAGACCTTCTTTACATATTAATATAACATCAACTGACGGACAATTCGATATACTAAAAATATATTCAATATTGTGGATATTACACAAAAAATATGACAAAACTTTACGTCTATTTATTGAAAATAAACAAGAGATAAATTAGGAGAGAGGCTAATAATTATATGATAATAAATTCAAAGCCTCCCCAATCGCGATCAAAGTCGGGCGGCGGAGGGTTGTATCTATTAACAAGTGAACAGATTGACACCTCACAAATATTTCTCAAACAAATTCATAATTAAGGGTAAATTCATTCAAGTTGATAGAACTGTTAATAAATTATGAAAAATAAGTTAACTAATTTGAATTATATATTTTTACCTGAAATATTGTTTTTATATTAACATAATTACAGACAGATAGATATATTTGTAATGGAAGTCTCAATATAGTTAATATATACATACATACATACATACAAACACTCATATAGATGTAATGATACGTATAGGGAATAATCGCATATAGAATATCAAGTACGGACTGACTCACATACAAATATCACAGATAATGGGAGCACGCCTCGCATGTTAACATGGGGGCGATAATTTGTGACTAAATAGAAACAAAAACTATTTATAATGGAAGACTTAAATAAAATCATATAAAGTCAGATTTACCAAAGTGTGTGTGTGTGCGTGCGTGTGTGTGCGTGTGTGCGTGTGTGTGTTCTGAACAAATTAGTCTGTAAGAACGAAATTTAAGTCTATATATGATTATGCTTTGTTAGGTCCGTTGGAAAGCATTCTTCTGTCTTCTCCTATATATCTACACCTTATACCTACTACTGGTTTAAGTATAAATACCTCTGGCCTTTTGTAACAGAGTCACAGTGGGGTTCTGCGCTCGCGGCAGTCGACTGGTACCCAGCGAGCTGAGACCCTCGGCGGGGGCGCTCAGCGACGTGCGGAGCCGACCCTCTCCCTCCGACCCGCTGGCGCATCCGTTCTGATCTGAACCCTGATCGGTGTACAAGTTCAACTTATTCACTGTGTCTTCATATGAAGTAGTTAATTTATGTTAAAAATGTAGTAATATGAAACGGATACGAAGGTAAGGCCTCTCTTAGCCATTATGCGAAGAAACGATAAAAAAAAGTTATAAATCCTTTATAAATATATTTTCTGAACAAAAGTTCGTAATCATCGGATCCGGTCTCACTTTATCGATACTTGGGAAAAAGTTTACGAAAAGTAATCTTATAATGAATTTTTATTACGTTATTATTAAAAAAAAACTCTTTATTTAATTTACGTAAAGAACGAGAAATTTCCAAATAAACGGAATAACATTCAAAACATCCAGCCAACTGAACAGTGCGCCTTCAATCACTGTGATATACATTCATACCCCGAATTTCCTCGTCTCGGGGGGCGTGTCCTCAAAGTGCACGGGCCTGAACTTGCGGGGGGCCTGCGGCGTGTGGCTCGGGGACCAGACGGGCGGTGGGGGCGGCGGGGGGGGCCCCGCGCTCACCTGAGGCCCTTCCGTCACCAGGCCTGGTCGCCAAATCGCTGTAAGGAATTGTTTGACGTTCTGTGTTATATTGTATTAATATATGTAAAAATTATAAACATTTAATATGAATATTAATTAATTGGACTTCTATTCTTCATAAAAATTGTTATATCAATTGTAGTAGTAGTTGGTGATAGTATCAGTTACTTCATCGGATCCAAATCCCAAATTGTAGTTAATCCTACCATTATTAATCACTAAATCGTAGCGATAAAGTTATATTCTGTGTAAATTAATATAAAACGTACACAGACAGACACATATTTACGAGTGTCCCAGTCGATAACACCGCTGGAGTGTGTAGTTCGAAAACAATACGGGAACAAATAAAAATGGTAGTAGATTCGAAGGTTGAGTTATGTCCTGGTACAATCAATTTGGGAGTTTTCACATGGCGCTGCATTTTACGATCTTACTATAAATCAGGATGTGTGTGTGTGTGTGTGTGTGTGTGTGTGTTTGTGTGTGTGTACGTATTACACCCAGTACTAAATTGCTTTAGGCTTCTCTAATGCTGATATTGTTTTAGGCTCCACTCGAGTTTTGTTCGAGTTTTTTTCATAATATTAATTAACAAAGGAAAGGTTATATTGAATATTATATATAAAAAAAATTTAAGTGTCAGTTTGTAATAAACATTAATTATACACGGCACTTATAAAAAAAAATGTCTATCTATCTGTGTGTTTGTTCGGGCTAATCTACACAACGGCTGAACTGATTTTAACAGAACTCTGTCTTATAATATAAGCAGTAACTTGAATTACATTCATTTAAAAATCATATTCCGTGCGAGGCAAGTCATAGCTACAACTAGTTAAATAATATAATAAATAGAGTTTGCTATGTAATTAATTTTTAACATTGTAACGGACGAAATAAATTCCAACAAAAAATCCAATACAATTTAATTACTATTTACTGACAAACAGACAAATATAAACAATTTTTTGTATATGAAATATACGATATTAAATCGGAACGAGATAATATATTATTTATGATGATGATATTATCAAAAATGATGATCAAATATTTAAAATAACGAGAAAATCCATACGTTTAAGATAACTAATTGTGGTATTGTATGTTATATACATATTTTTTGATAGAATCACTATTAAATTATAGATACATTGAAGAAAAAAATATTAGTTTCACACAGACAGACAGTTAATTCTAACATATATATACTAGCTTATTCCCTCCCGCTTCGCTGGGCACACTATTTTGTATTATATTATTTGGATGTGAACTTAGGTTGCTATGGTAACCGTTGTCATCGTAACCGTCGCTATAGTAACTCTAACCTCCGCGTTAAGTGTGTAGCTCCTACAGGTTTAAAACTTGACGAAATCGAAAAAATTGAAATCTTTTGGGATATAAATTCCGTAAAATCCGTTCTTAGTGGACGTCTGCCTCACAAAAGGAGTAACTATGTAAAATTTTAAGTTAATCGGACAGATAGTTTCGGAGATTTCGTGATGAGTCAGTGAGTGGTAAGTCGCTTAAATATATATATATATAAATAAACTTTGTGCGTTTTACGTTACAGACAAACGTTACTCTCTGATATATTAGATGCGTGTCAAATTAAGAATTATTTAATTTGGTATTCCGGTCACAGTGAGACCAAGTCGGAAAAACTAACTTTCACCAAACACAAACTACAAATAAGACATACATACATTGAAGAGTACAATAAAAGACTTTTACATTCGTTCTAAATACATTAAATAAACTAAATATCTTTTAAAAGAAAACTTTATCTTTAAAGAAAATGTTTTAAAGATATCAAAGATATCTATTTATATATATACTAGCTGTGCAAACGACTTCATTCGCGTTGAATTTTTGTTTTTTTTTTTGTTAATTTATAACATCAGCTATCCGCAAACGAAAGTCCTACTAAAATAGGTCCAGCCGTTTCAGATATTCGCCGGAACAAACAGACTAACAAATAAAAAAATTTATATTTTTACGTAAGTACTTACCATATATAATTTCATATGCATTTAGTGAAAATCTATTAATATGTATTAAATTAATGAATATGTTAGTGTCTCTTTGTAATTACAAACAAACACTTAAATTATATTTATATGTATATATACATATACGTATTTTGTCAATTATAAAAGAAAGGGCCGGTTCTCTCTAGATCGGGATCTCGTTAGTAAGTCATTACGTCAAAAAGCGCTTTGAAAAATCATCCAAAGAAAACCTTAAGACAATTTCAATGATACTTATGGATTTACGACTTAAACAATTGTAATATTAAAAATTTATGTTAAAATTTAAATAAAGCTATGTCCATACATTAACTTGACATTTTAATTTTGACGTGTCAAATGTTTTTCAATAGTCTACCAACGGTCAGCTACCGGGTATAGTTCGGGACCCACACAGAATGTATCAAGTGTCTTTGGGTGCTGCAACCTGTTCACTTTACAAGAGATTATATATATTTATTATATAAAATTAGTTTTGTTTCAATAAAAGAAGTCCTGACAGAGTACATAGAAGAGTACATACAGAGTAAATAGAAAATGTCATATCTATGTACTGAAGAATGTATAATAATCATGCTTAAGTGTGTGTGTGTGTGTGTGTGAGTGTGTGTGTGTGCGTGCGTGTGTGCGTATGTGTGTGTGTGTGTGTGTGTGTGTGTGTATTTAATCTGACGTAAACAGTTCACCTGATTAAATATTTTTTGCATATTTATTTTATGTGTCTCAGTTTGAATAGTTTAACGTAACACTTGTTCAAATATTAAGTGAATTCCATTATTTAATATATAATATATATATATATATATATATATATATATATATATATATATATATATATATGTATTTATGAACCGCACTGTGGTTTCAACCGCAACCGTATTCGGGTTGATCTAAATATCAAAACATAAATTAAATATAATTAATTTGACATAAATATTTTAATATTTGTCCAAAAAAAAATTTAATTCAATTAAAATCGATAAATAAATAATATTTAATTCAAAGACCATTATAACAAGGTTTCGACATTCAAAGTTTAGGGGTTAAAAGAATTTTTTTTTTTTGTTCAATTATTAGCTACAACATTTAATACGTTTAACGTAGATTTGTTTAAATAATATAAAAATCCGTCTGTATATACACTTATCTTATAACGCTAGAACGAAATATTATAAATTTTCATTCATTCACCCGCTTAAAAACAAAATGGAGTAACGTTCATATCCGTAACAGATGACGGTTAGTCAAAAAGCGTTTCCTGTTTACCGTAACACCTTCTGCCAATATTATCCGACTTGTCAGAGTGCCAAGTGAGGTACCTCCTACCTACCTACCTACCTTAGTGTTACTTTATTGTGTTCACGCGTATTTTGTTATACGTTTTGGGTGTTTTCATTTATTTTTGGCACAATTTATATTAGGATGTCAGTTACGTAACCTATTTGTATAGCTATAAATAAACGTGACACACAGACGATGTAGCTACATTATAGTTTGTTAGTATCTGATTATTAACTTAGAAAAGTTACTGTATATTATATTAAACATTTGGCAAGTAATAAAAACTATTTGGTAGACGGTCTGTTATTTTGTGTAATGGTGTTAGATTTAACGGTTGTGCAGTTTCACTTAGTAGACCCGAAGGAGACCGGGACCTCTGTAGCGAAGGGATTCTACAATATAGTTTCTATGATGAGTCCAAGTTTAACTTGAGTTTTTTATTATCTTAATATATAAAACGCGAAGATACTCATTGACTCACTGACTCATTCATCGCTCTACAGCCCAAACCGTTATACCTAGAAAGCTGAAATTTGGTCACAAGACTCCTGACATTGAATAGGTGCAATAAGAAAGGATTTTGCAAAGGTCCAAACCGTTCCAAAGTTACAGCTAAAAACCTGCAAAGAATATAACGCGCCTGTTTTATACCTAATAAATAGGTGGTGTGGAAATTCAAACAAAATGTTTGATCACTTTCGCCTTCCGTTGCGAAGCACGGGTAACCTGCTAGTATATATATAAGATGATAGTTTTGAGGATAATTTCAGTTTTTTCAGTGTTCGTTAGGACAATTCTCACCTAACGAGATGAAGTAACATTACGATGTAACAGAGTCTCTAGGCTTCATAACTATTATTATATATTAGCAGACAAACAGAATGACCCACTTAATTATCAAAACCAAAATCTCTCCCATTCTCTCTCTTGATGTACGAAATTAATCTATAATAGATAATTTTTTAATTCTAATCTTCGTTTGAATCAAACGCACCAGAAATACCATCAAAGGAGACTCCTCTTACTTGATTAGTACGTTAGATTAGATTAGATTAGATTTATTATACAAGTTATTTTAAAATAAATGTATAAATATATCCGATTCCATTGTCAAAGCACTCGTTAAAAGGGATTACGAGTCAATCCGTTGAAGAGATTATAGAGGCTAATGACGTCGGCAATTTAAATACGATACAGAACTAAAAGAGTTATAGATTACTCTTATCAATTGGTCATTAATTACCTTATCATAATTAAAACTTAATCTTAAACACATTGACTAGGACCGGTGGTCGTGCGCTGCGGGAGTTGAGCTGAGGCCCCCCCCCCCCCCATTTTAAATAAAATATATTTGCTTATAAACGTATTTCTAGGTTGACGATCGTCAAGCGCGCGGAGGTTCTTATAACGTTAAGTCTATGGGTAAAACAGTTTTTGACCATAATTTCTGAACAGAATGAAATATTTTAATTCTGTTTACATACTACTATTTACAGCTCTGCTAATTTTCATTCAAATCGGTTAAGTAGTTTTTATGTGATGTCGTTTCAAAAAGTTTCCCAAACGATTGAGCTTGACTTACGCTCGCATCAATATTCTAAAACCATTTAATTATAATCTTTTTTTGAATATTATTATGATTTAAATGATCTCCGCTGACACACATACACACACACACTCGGAATAGTGTTTCTATTTCGGTCACCTCTCTTAATGACTGCGGCGGATCGAATTAGACTTATTGCACAATACCACACCATACCGACCCGCTTGAGTTTAATATGTTTGAGTTTTATAATTAATATTATATTTTAATATTGCGAATAATATTTAGTTTAGTTAAAACTAATTACAAACTCATATTTGATATTAGAAAAGATAGTTTGAAGAAAATGTAAATATTAGAGTATTAAATATAATAAATGTAAAATTTTCTACAGAACTATGAATAAATTATTGTCTGAAATTATTTTAACACTTAATATTTTTAAAGACAAATGGCCGAGACTAAGAATATATATATATATATATATATATATATATTTATCATCATCTTCCTGCCCTTATCCCATTTTGGGGTCGGCACAGTATGTTTTTTCCTTCCATACTCTCCTGTTCCATACACTACCATACCTAGCACTCTTTTGGTCACGTGCCTTTCATCCCTCCTCATAAAATGCCCATACCATATATATATATATATATTAATAAATAATATTTAACGCTGTCTAAGAACTGCTATATATTATTTAGTTAAATTTTATTATTTATAAAATAATCATATACATATATAAATGGTTGTAAGAGTGCAGTCTCAGCACTGATTGTGATATACCAACACATTTAAGGGTGGTATTGTTTTATTTAAATGATATTAATATCGTGTAAGGGACAAGTCCATTATAGAAGCAAGTGCGTCATACTACGCGTAGGGTTGTCAAATGACACACTTTGTTCCTGTAATTAAATTACATTTTTTTTAAAAGATAAAAACTAAAATTTTCGTTTCAAAATAAAGTACTATTATTATTATTATTATTATTATTATAGATGACATTTCTTATTAAAAATAAAAAATATAATTTTTGTCATGACCTTTTTTAAGATTATGAAATGATTTATTGCTTTTCGTAAATTCCAAAATTTTTGAGATTTATACATATTTATAAAAAAAAAGGTGTAGTAAAAAAAAAGTACAACTATAGTACAAGTGACAACCCTGAACACGATATAGTAAATACTGATCCATCCCTCTATTTAGGGAATGTACAATTAACTACGGGATTAATTGATTTCATATAAAGTAAACAGAACCTTCGGGACCTTATTGTATCTCGAGATATTCATGGAGGAAAAACATTCAGGCATTACTGAGATACCGACCGATATGTTTATTTGTTACACACTTACGTAACGTTACTTTATGTTATGTTACGTAACTTTTACGTTATTGTGTTATTTGAGGATTCCGCATATATTTAATATATAAGATATATTCGAACGGTAGGTATGTATGTTGCATTTTATCTGATTGGATGGCAGCCATGTTGTATTATTATTGTTATGAACTATAATATTTTAATATTAATTTGTATACAGACCTACTTTTATTGAACGAACATATACAAGATTATTTTGATTGATATTTAATGAAAAAAATATTAAAATACGCCTACACAAAGGAGGAAATGTACATGTACACATTATATATATATATATATATATATATATATATATATATATATATATATATATATATATATTTAAAAATAAAATAACAACAAAATTAATCTTAATAGTTTAAAACTCACGTAACTCAAAGTAACGTTCACTCTTGACACTGAATTTACAGTTAATATTTGGAGTGTTGTTGATATTTTATTGAATTTACAGAATAAAAGCACACAGAAATTGTAACCTCCCTCCCTCCCTCCATCCCGTAAGGGGGGACGACAGCGGAGGTGGGAATTAAATATTTTTTATATACTAAAAAATTTAACATTTTTATGGGTACTTAACAATAATTTTCAGTTTTAAAAATTCACTGAAACTGTAAAGTATGATTTATAGTACATTGTAGTTAAATGTAAAATATATATATATATTATTTTTTTCATATTTTCACCAATCATTATAATCCGATACAAAGTGTTAATTATAGTGTGTAATAGATATGGATAGTACAGCACGTGGTGAGCGCGCAGTGCGGGGTCGGTTAACGAGCATGTGTTAGCTATTTTTATCACTAACATTACTGATAACAACGCCTGAATATTAACTGAAATACGAGGAAACCACACACACACACACACGCACACACACGCACGCACACATACACACGCACACACACACACACACACACACAGAAATGTTTACATACATTGTCAGTTGGATTACATAGAACGCTTTAATATTTGGAACATATGTGTAATGTACCAAAACCAAATAAGTACTGGAACCTATAAATATAATATTTTAGAGGATAGTTATCTGGAATGTTTTCTTAACTAATTTTGAGATCTTGGTTTGTTGTAGTGATGACGAAAATTACGTTAAAGTTCATATTAATCGAATACATAACTCAAAATAACTCGGATACTCTAATAATAACACGATAAAACCTATACAAATATCATAGTTATATAAATATATATATAATAGAATATTACATAATCGAGGTAAACTTTGGCTCCAACTCTCCTGTCATTGGTATAAACGTGAACGTCAATGTCAAACAAACGTCAAAGTCAACATCTAAATTGAGTGACGTGTGATGTCATGTTTTTTTTTTTAATTAATCAGACCATTGTTGAATTATATTGTGACAATATATACACTTCATTAACTGCCAATGCACCTTATCCCGATTTATCCCGTGACGTCACTACAAACTGCCGTTATTGATAACATCGCTTCCCGTACAAAACGTACAATAACGATACAATAGGGCTTTTACGAAGATAGACCTTTTGTGTACTTCTCTGCATAATGTTATGTTTTTTTTTTTACACATGACTAAATAAGACTACTAACCGAATGTATTGTTCTTTAAATTGAAATTCCAAAAAAAAATCAGTACAACTTACCGATTTTTACTTTTGGTGTGTTGTTAAAGAAATGTTATTTTCCATTTTTTTCTATAATAACAACACATAAAGAGAGACGTGAGCTTTCAAATATTGAATGGGAAACATAATTTCAATAATAAACTAAACTGAAAATTGCCTCCGAAGCCGCGGACGGACTTATTCATAACGACAAACTTCCATTGAAATTTTCGATCAGCGCATTTTGCTTTGATATTTTATTTATTTCGCAGCGTAAATCTGAGCAGCGTAATGGAAAAAGTTGTACGGAGTATTCTGAACGCATTATGTGCCATTAATATTCTAACGAGTTGCCGTCAGCCCAATAATGCTTCGTGGCGGCTACCGTCCTACCACCTGACTTTATATATATATATATATATATATTTCGAGTACCATCAATCACAAATGTAATATATTTTATGTTTATTGATTAATATTGGAGAGTCAATATTTGATATAAAGTACTAAAGATATTTTAAAAAATATTGTATACTAGCTCTGCCCGCGTATTCGTTCGTGCAATTTTTTTTTTAAGTCGCCCAAGTTACTCATTATAACATCAGCTATCGCATGTGAAAGTCATGCTAGAATCCGTTCCATCCGTTTCAGAGATTATCCGAAACAAGCAGACCGACAGACAGAGAAAAAATTATAGATATTGCCTTTTTATAAAGTACCCTATATACTTTCATATGCACTTAGTGAAAAGTCATTAATTTAGAATTACAAACGGACATTCCAATTTTATTTATATGTATATATTTTTTAATCCACTAACAAACAGGAACTCAACGAATGAAACCATTTCATTAGCTTTAAATCGCTTTCAGTATGATTTTTACTAAGCTTTTAAAATAATTAATATGTCAATATTTTAAAAATATTAAATGATTAATAATTGAAACATGTTTCTCCTTACACGTGTTTCAAAACATAACTCTAAGTAGAATACCGGAATAAGGAATAATAGTTTAACACTAACCCTACCAAGTACCGGTCAAATTGACCGTTCTTAAACTTTTGTAAAACTTACACATTTTTAAACGTTATAATATCGTTATCAAACTACATGACAATTCTTAGAATATACATATAATATTTTCTTCACTCTTTACTTTTAGTTATCTCCATTATTACCTGCGTTGTATAATAAAATAATTTTTAATTACTGGTCAATTTGACTGCGTGCAGTAGGAACAGGTATACAAGAATTGTCGGTAGGTTTAGTGTTAAGTAAAGGCCTATAATTTATATATATATACCAACACACAACAAACAAACATCTCTTCAAATTCAAAACATCAAATGATTTGATATTAAGATATACCACTATAAGAGTATACCATACAGCATTGTGTATGCATAGTTGGAAAAGTTCATCAACACGGCCCCTTCATGCCACAATAGGAGGGGGGTGGACACCCCCCACGAGTTGGCATTCTACCCACATACACAGAGAACGACATGGCATTGTATGAAAAGTTTTCAGAGATACTACATTGGTTTTAATTCTCATCTGTTCTTTTCTTTTATCATATGGGATAACTGATAATATATAATATCTGATAACACGTTCGTCTGAGGGGGGAGGGGGGAGGGGGGGTGTTTAAGTCAATTAGCTATCGCATTACGGCTTATATTTTATGTGTTAATCCAACATGGAGGTGAAATGTTTCAAACAATTTAACTAAGCTTTGAGCTTATTTAATATTACATTCCCTAACAGACGGACGTATTAAAACACACAAAAAAATAATTTATATACTTATATTCGATACTAGCTCCGCACGCGAATTCGTTCGCCGGAATTATTTTTTTTAAATAAAAGTAGCCTAACTTACTAAATATAATCAGCTGTCCGCCAGTCAGAAGTTCTATGAAAAATAGTCCATCCATTTCAGAGTTAGGCGGATTAAACATACCGACAGACAGACGTAAGTAATGTATATACTTTCATATTAATATATATATATATATATATATATATATATATATATATATATATATATAATAAAGTGACTTAGGCAAACAATTCAATTTGTAGTGTCACTTTGCCCTTGACGTGTTCACTACAACCGTAATTAATAGGTAAATATATAATGATATATATTACAGCCCAGTCCAGTTTACCTTTGAATAAATGAATACAAAATAACATTATATACAATAAAATATAATACTACACTTTAATGAATGAAAATCAATTATAAATGTAATTCAGTTGAATGAAATTATATTTTAAATAAATATTACAGAAATTACATGTAATCATGTTATCTAATATGTGCATTTATAAATCACGATAAATGAACAAAAAATAATACAGCTCTTATAACAAAAATTTAATGAATGAAAATGAATTGTAAATGCAATTCATTTGAATGTAATTACATTTAAATAGAGGATAGTAACAAAACATTACATTCGAATCACGTGTACGTAACACGTATCGAGATAGGTATTTGTAACGGGACCTCAAGTTTTATTTTACCTTCATTCAGCCCGAGTCCTTGGTGCGAGATCGTTAACGCTTTACGACCTACGTGACACTGAACACTGAACACTAAACACTAAACACCAACACCGAATGTGTTACACTAAATTCATTTAAACACTCATTAAACTTTACTATTATTACATTTGTTATAAATACATTTTAATATTCTATAACACATATATATATATATATATATATTAGGGTACATCGAAAAAACTGAAAAATGGTGGCTACCCCCTAAAATGAAAGTACTTTTGAAATAAAAATTTTCTATGGATATCAAAAAATTTTTAAAAAATATCTGGAGGGCGCGCGGGTCACTCAAAAATGCCATTTTTTCGTGTTTTTTTAGATTTCACCCTGGTAAAACCTATTGAAATGTATCAAAAATTCCCATATTTGGATATGTTGTGCCCAGATAGACACTCTTTCGAAAACTATAATGGTTGACCATATTTTATTGGCCATTTTGTCGAGAATAATCGTCGAATGTCGTTTATTTAAATTAAATAATTATATTATTTTTGATTATTAATTGCTAATCATAAAATTTAAGAAAAAAAAAACAAGTATGACACATGAAATATATTGGAAATTTTGCGTAGAACACGAAAATAGTGGGAAAATTGGTCAGGAATAAAAGGCAAACGATAAAAAATGTGTTTTTCTAAATGGTTATATCAACGATATCAACAGTATATATATATATATATATATATGTGTTATAGAAATTATTTTATTTTCCGTTTTGTGGATAGTTAACGTAATGTAAAAATACCAGTGACTCAAAATTAACCTCATGTTCTACCGCAAAAGTTTTACTGTCACATTTATACATATGAATAAAAATAAAATGTATATTTGTAATTGCAAACTAACAGTTTCACTATATATATATATATATATATATATATATATATATATATATATATATATATATGCTTACATAAAAAAAAATTTTCGCTGTCTATCCGTCTGTTTGGTCCGTCTAATCTCTGAAACGGCTTGACCAATTGTAACAGAATTTTTCGGATAGATTATATTTTAAGGAGCAATTTAGGCGACTTTTATTAAAAAAAATAGCACGAACGAAGTCATGGGCACAGCTTGTGTAATATACATACATACATTAAAATTTCTGTAAGTAATGATCTATTCTATTTATCACCTGTAAATAAAGTACCTACCTTAGTAGTAGGTAGTAGTGTAAATAAACCTACCTAGGTAGGTAGGTACCTACCTTAGTAGGCTATCATATTACGGTAGTTCGATCGTCTAAACCGTAGTATCCGCACTACAATTACACTATTAACTACCCACAGACAACACTAATGAACCTAACTAGGTAACATCCTTACTTTAATTAATCTAGACTACCAATAAATGTACCTAATCTGGTACAATACATTGTACTGTGTAGTTGTACCGCGTACAAAAAATAACAAATTGTAATTAAGTTTTCTTTGTACGTAGTATATACTTCTCACACAGATTCAACAAGTAACATATTTAATTATTATAAATCACGTTGCTATATGTATAATATAATTAAAATTAATTATAAATTATCCTATATTTTATTTAATACATCGACAAATTGGAAATAAAATATTTATTTATTAAAAATTCGTAAAGAAGCATTAAAGAAACAGAAATCTGTATTATTTTAAATATCTACGGAAAGTTTTTTATTATGTTTGTTTAAAGAAAATCTTTTTTAAATGAGAAATTTTAATAGTCTCGTAGCGTATAAGGATCGAAAGA
Source organism: Melinaea marsaeus rileyi (assembly GCA_918358865.1). Lineage (NCBI taxonomy): Eukaryota > Metazoa > Arthropoda > Insecta > Lepidoptera > Nymphalidae > Melinaea > Melinaea marsaeus. The sequence goes on from OU911085.1 coordinate 15,415,616, forward strand.
GAGAAAGGAATCGACATTTTACAAACACACATACTTGTTTAAATATATATATAAAAAAAAGGTTTTGTACCAGTAGGATGTTACATGTTCAATTTGAAAATACAAAACGAGAAAGAACATCTTCCATCTCTTTCTCTGTTTCAACGTATCACGAAATGAGATTAATTTATTTTCTTAATTTAACAATAATAAATGACTATTTTAATAGCATATTATTTTTCTTTTCTTAGAATAGTGAGTGAAGAAAATGTTGTAAATTAATTATGTTTTTAGTATTAATGAAGTTTGAGTCAGGTTCCTTTATAAACCTTTACCTTTGGAGACGCGCAGTATTTAATTGAGAGAGACATCACAATCGTAGTCGTAAGGGATTAAAAAAAAACATTAAAAATGTGTTTGTGTATGTGTGTGTGTGTGTGTGTGCGCGCGCGTGTATGTGTGTGTGTGTGTGCGTGTGTGTGTGTGTGTGTGCGTGCGTGTGTGTGTGTGTGTGTGTGTGCGCGTGTATGTGTGTGTGTGCGCGTATGTGTGTATCTGTGTGTGTGTGTGTGTGTGTGTGCGCGTGTATGTGTGTATCTGTGTGTGTGTCTGTGTGCGTGTGTGTGTGTGTGTGTATGTGTGTGTGTGTTCTTGAGTATACGGAACTGAGTGCGAGTGTTATCAGATGATGTAATATTAGTACAGCGCTACTGTACCTACACTAGAGGTACAAGTTTAAATTTTATCTTAAATAATTTTATTTAGGTAAACTTGTATAAAGGATAGAAACTTTTTTGGTATTTCCCTCGCCTACGCTCCGGAGGAGGGAGCGGAAGCATATTGTTGTTTACCTGGTTTTCCTGTGCCGTGGAAATATGAAAAAAGTTATACCAAATATTCCCTAAAAGGGGAAAAGTAAGCAAACTCTTTGATAATATATTTTTATGTCATAAAATAAAGCTATTTCTGTAAAGTATTTTTTTAACCAAATATTTCTTACAAAATGTTAATACATATATTATCATAACAATCTTTTATTATATATCTTACATTCAATTGAACCAGGGCTTGTGTTATATATATAAATATATATGTATGTGTGTATACAAAAAAAATATTTGTCCGTTCGTCATAAAATAAATGTAACTGATTTTTTTAATAAAAAAAAATAAAACAAATGATCTGAAATTTTTTAAAGTGTAATATGAAAAATTCCTTCCATTCGTTCCCTTCAGGGGCCCATCGTAAAGGCGGGTGATAACGAAGAAATGCTAATGTCAGTTTTATGACCTTTTTATGACCTTTTAAGTTATCATTACCCCTGAACTGTGTCACGGAGGTCACTTCGATGTTTTACTATTTTAGATATTATTACTCTTAAATCAAATTACTTTTATATTATCATAATTATAATAAAATCAAGTAAAAACTAAATCCCGGCCTCGCCACAAAATGATGTCAGTTTTTATAAACCTGCCTCTAAGTAGGTGATAAATATACACACATACAAGTTTCCATTCATTATATATATATTATAAAGTGATCAGTACATTAAAGAATCAGGTAATATTTCCTCTTCCCTCAACCTTCGTTGGTAATAATGTAATTTATTACTAATTATTACCATAGATATTAATATGTAAATAATAGAGCGCCTTCTGACCCTGATCTGTAGTATACAATATAAATATATTCATACAATAAATAATATATGAATAAAATCATAAAAGGGAATAATTAATATTCATATAATATAAAATACCTGTAAATATCAAATTAAAAACATCAATGGAGTTAATGAGTTAAATCAAACAAAACTCAAACATGCAGCAGAACACGGTTAAACGAAATCAGAACAACCAAAACCGGGCAACTATGTTATATTAATAAAATTACAACAATGTGACTAAAATCACCAAAAGACGTATAATATAAAAAAAAAAACAAATTCTTTACACTAATTAGACATAGTATGAGGAATGTCCGCTTAATGCGAATATTAACATATATTATTATAGCGTACGTACAAACGGACGGATCCCAAGGCCTACGATTCTCATGTTAATATATTTCATCATTTGTTATTTGCTTCTCATTTCCTACCGTATCATGTCAAATAATACGAGGTCAAAATTATATATATTATAATCCACTATGACGTCACACTATTAGTATATACTACATGTAGGACAAGGACAAGGACAAGGACAAGTGTAGGACAGAAAGCCATCACACCGATACCTGGCGAGGAAGAGCGAGCCTTGAATGTCGGCGCTATCATCACGGTCTCTGTAAACCACAATCAGATCAATCATTTTGTTCACTGATAATTAAAATAGGAACAATTAGGAGCTGTGATTGGCTGCGTATCACGACATTAAGTCATCAACCAATCGGAGGGGATAGTTATTTTCTTTTTAAATTGTTGTAGAACTGGGCATCGATTAAATCACAAAGTATATTTGACAGCATCATCAAGAGCTGCGATTGGTTGTTTATTATGACATTAAGTCATCAACCAATCTGAAAGGTTATTTATATTATGAACCGTTAAAAAAATAGATTAAATTTATCACAATAAATAACACGAAACTATTATATACATATATAGGTTCGAAATTCGAAATATTATATCTAATCTAATCGAGTACGTAATAGATATAGATATAGATATGGAACATTGACACTGCTGTATGTGTTTCAGTGGAACGGAGAAATCAAGACAGATCAAGGTCGATTACTATTATAAGAAAATTGTAATTATTAATATAATATATATACAAATATAAATTTAATAATCCGCCATTAAATGGTGTTAAGAAAACTGTTCGGAAGGTGAAGGTTCTAAAGTAAATATTGAATTATGCAGCAGTGAAAGCGGCAAGGCCGATGTAACCAAACAACGGCAGGACGGACGGACGGACGGTATCTGAATGTTTGTGTAACACCCGTCTTGTAGTTAAAATTGAGATAAACTGTTACCGCCATTCAGACCCTCGGTGATTTCGTTTAATCAATTCAATTATAAATTAATTGGTATAATTTGTACATAAAATAATGGAATATTTTTAATGTATAATTAATATGTACTAATGGGCATTTTTTGTCCCTTTTATTTCAAAACCGTTTCACTCATTTCAATAAAACTTTTCTCATAAGATGCTCCAAGATTTTAATAAACAATTATTTTAAAATAAATGGTATACGAGTAGATATATATTTGATAGTAATTCGACATACAGATATTTTTATGCAAGAGATTCCGGGTGAAAGAGGTAGTTTAAAAAAAATACTTGACTAGTCAACCACCCAAGTTTCATACTTCGTACATTATTATAATATTTTTGTATATAAGTCTAGTCTAGTGCCTCTCAATACCATCTTATTATCTTATATACTTGAATATTATTCAAATATACAATACCAATATTTATAAAACACCAGACATGTCAATGACCTTTCAAGGCAGTTATTTAATTAATTATTTATTTATTTACCTTCACGCCATATCCCTTACGGGGTAGCCAGAGACGACGGAGCACCAAACGCTACGGTCCCTGCATACCTCTTTCGCCTCGGCCACAGACATCAGACTTCATACATGCCCTCCGGGGGGTCCTCATGCTTTTTACGTGACCTTCCTCCAGTATCATAGATATTGTGTTTTCGAAGGTCACTCGAGGTCTCCCCCTGTCTCTCTTACCGCTCACTTTTCCTATATAAATCTTTTTTACCATTCTTTCATCACTCATTCGTTCGACGTGCCCAAACCACCTGAGCATTAATTAATTATACATAGTATTATTGTGTTAAACAACATTACCTTGGAGGGTCTAAAATTATTTTACAGGGCACATGTGATAGTACTTGCCAATGGACTTGGCAGCTACTTCTTACGGATTTAGCTAACCGACTAAAATAAAGGTAATACTCTAACAAATATATTACATATATATAATATTTATAAAATGTCCGTTAGTAACACTGCCAAAGTCCAAATAACCAAGGACGTATGTACATATATCCACTTAAATAACCTCGTTTTACTCTTCACAATAGATTAAAATTAATAATCTAATTATCAAGATAATTTTGATATCAGCTGTTAATTCGAATAGCTATTAAGCCTGATACAGACGTAAAATCAATTGGGCATATCGATTTAATAATATATATTAAATATGTATAATGTGTATAAAGGGTTTTAAAATCCATTGGAACCTTTGCTCAAGCTAAAGATCGCATTCAAATATAAATTTACATTTTTTTATTAATGTCTCATAGCTTATTCTGATTAATAGGATTTTCACACTTCGTCTGTCGATTTAATGTTAATTAAATCATTAAAATTTTTAGTCATCTTCAGCCGCCATCTTTAAAATCTGACTCATTCAGTTTCGTGAATTTTATGCAAGGGGAAAAATACTATAATTTATACGTATATATATGTGTGTGTGTAAGATGCCATTAGATCAACAATAAATATGTTTTCTTTCCTTATTCTAATACATAGTGGATTAAATCTAGTAGGTGTGTATGTATATCTATGATTTACATGTTAGATCGATACAGTATTGGTACGGGTGTGTCTGTCACAGATGGCTGCGCGTGCGCACAAATAGAGCCCAGATCCTGTTCACTGTGTGAACCGAAGGGATCTATTGTGTCCCATTTTATTGCCTCCCATCCTCCATTTAATTATACATATGTAAAGAATACACAATGTCAAATACAAAATATCTTCATTCAAGTGGGCATTTCGAATCAAGAAACTCAACAGATGATCTTTTTGAATATAATTAAACAATGTTTGATTTCAAATAAAAATAAATCGATTCTAATGTTTCAATGTTTGTTAAAATCCTTAATTGATTCATCAGTGCATTCAATAGCCCTGTGGTTAAGACCGTGGTTTACCTATCACGGATCGTAGATCGCTTAATGATCCTGTAGCACGGGTAGGAGATAATCACGAGTTCACGAAATTCAATACAAATTCTATCATATTGTTAGCCACGGATTTCTTTGTTATTATTTTAGTTTAATCACTATTCCATTATCGAATTCATTGCGATGGTTCGCACGGTTCGTACATTGCTCACTAAATATAGCTGAGTTTGTTGTGTGGTTCTTCTTTGAGCAGTGCGTTTGGAACACTCGTAGACTTAATTTATGTTGGAGAGTGTCTTCACAAAAGCTTATATCGATAAGTATCAATAGTACTGACACTTCCATTTGATACACAAACGATCACTGGTATTGATTCTGAGCTGAAAAGATAAAAATATGAAGTGAAAAATTCATCGACTCAAGACTCAAACCTGCGGTCTCTGGTAAACCGTGTCGCTCTATCAACCACACTACCGTGTCTCACATATTTTTCGTATATCAGAGCAAAATATCTATACAATTAAATAAAAACAACGGGTTTTTGGTACCACAAACACAATAACGTTGCAGATATCTGCATTTTAATCTCCGAGTACAATTTGAACTGAAAGCAATTTATCATAATCGTACATATTGGACATTTTCTTATGAGAAAAATATATATTATATTACTTTAATAGTATATATTTCCTTTCATAGTTAATTGAAATCAACCATTATAAGAGTATTAATGATAAAATGCCGCATACGATATTGTAGATTACGTAACGTGACCCACTTTACTTGTAGCAATGAGTCATTTAGTTAGCGGGCGATTAGTCTTTTAGGAGCATAGATGGTAATATCTGGTTCCGTTGTTTAATGAATCATCTATTATATGAAAAAATTAAATGTAATTAAAAAATTTAATGAACGTTATCGATTTTTACATTAACGAATGAAATAGTGAAAGTGTTTTTTAATGAAATATGTTGCATTGATACGCGTTTTTCCATAACTTTTTATTTGTACGTGTGTTTGTAGTATATATATATATATATATATATATATATATATATATATATATATATATATATATATATATGTATATGTATGTATATATATATAAAGCCTGCATATAAGGTTATTCTCTCAATATCTCTGTTACCTGAGCACGGTTATGTAAACGACGTCGTTTATTTTTATTATATACAATTTATGTCCTAGAAAAATTCAATATGCTGATACAATAAGGGGATACGTAAGGGATGCGATACGGGATACGGGATAGATATTTATTGTATTATTGTACTTTATACTCTATTATTTTGATAGAAAACGTATAATTAAAAAAAAATGATTTTTCTCTTATCATATTAAGTTTAGAAATATTTCAAATCAACATTATAAAGGCGAAGGAAAGATTGTAATTTATAGTATTATATATTTGAGGGTAATGTAAAAACATCAAAGGGACACAAATAACAGAGCACGCCTCACACCTTTGACACCGGGGACTCGCATTTCCTAATCACGGGAAAGGAGAGACGAAGATTGGAAAATCGCTGCACGGTGTCATCTCGGGGAAGCAATGATCAAAAACAGCCCGAACAGATATACCTACCTTTATATATATACGAACAGACAGACAATCATATACTCAGTTTTATTAGTATTTTAATGCCAAATCATTATATTAATACACCTAAGTCTGTTTTTACACGATCTTTTTTTTAACGGTTTTGAAATAACACGGTTTGAAAATAAAATATTTTTATTTTTTTTTACACGATTTTATTCCATTTAGCACGATTAAAAATTTTTTGGGCTTAATTTTTTTTTGTCAAATTTAATTTCTGCGAAATATGTTCATATTACAAATTTAGGGGAATTCCCTTTCTGTGCATACAAGCAATTACTGGTCAGAGCAATTGAAATGTGTTAATATTTTGTGAATAATCTTCAATAACTATGTTTGTAAAAATAAACATTGTATATGTGAATTAATTAAATAAACATGAATACTTGTTCTTAAAAAATCCTTGTTTTTCACAAATTTTAATAGGTTTTAGAGATTAGGAACCAATCACCTATTTTTGCATACGATCAATGTCTTTTTTACACGGTTTTTTCTGGAACCAATCTACCGTGTAAAAACAGACTTAGGTGTATATAGATATTAACTAATATCACTGGTAGAATACTAAAATATTTTTTATATTTATTATTATTAACGTAAAATATATTATTTTTAATTAATTTTTAACAAAATTCACCTGACATCGGGATATCACGAACTAATTAGGGATACATTGAAATAAAATTTAATTAATAAAAAAAATATCCAGCTTCTAAGGATACCTCCAAAAGTAGAGTAAATACTTAATCATAACGACAAACATTATATAAAAGATAAAAGATAAAGAAAATTGTTATTCAGTTTAGATTTCTTTTATCCACAGCTATAAAGGCGAAGGCAGACCAGTGGCGTGTATAGAATGCTAATTGCGATAGCCGTATAAGTACAGGGTGACTATTCACTAACATCACTAGATAACTATAACACACTTAAATATAAGTAAAGAAAAATGATAATGCTAATGAATGGTATCGAATAAGGCGTTATCAACTGGGCGGACCCTGACCTACATGTGTGACCGTGATGAGGGTTTATTGTGAGGAAAATTTGGAAATCTTATCAGATAATACGTGAAATTTTTTTTACATGAAATTTTTTTAAAATTTTTTTAAAAATTATATCACAATTTTTTTTTAACAGAAATTAGGTTAGGTTTTGACTTTTTTTTCATAATTACAAGGTTTTTCAAAGGAATTTAGCGGGTTTATTTATTATTTTATTATTTATTATTATTATGAGGAAAATTTGGAAATCTTATCAAATAATACGTGATTTTTTTTACATTTTTTTTAAAATTATATTACAATTTTTTTTTAACAGAATTTAGGTTAGGTTTTGACTTTTTTTTCATAATTACAAGATTTTTCAAAGGAATTTAGCAGGTTTATTATGAGGAAAATTTGGAAATCTTATCAAATAATACGTGAATTTTTTTTTTACAATTTTTTTTTAAATTATATTACAATTTTTTTTTTTAGGTTTTGATTTTTTTCATAATTACAAGGTTTAAACGCGTTTAAAGTATACAAACTAGTTAGAAGTAAAGAGGATTGCGTATTGTATTACAGTATTACAGTATTACAGATTACGTCCGGTTCTGTAATTTGAATTCGGATTTAAATAAAGAACATTGTTTTGATTAAACGTGTTTAGACAGGTTTATGAAACTAGGGGCGCCAACAAACCCTCAATTTCGACTCGCTGCGCTCGCGTAATCTCGGGTACCGTTTGCATATTGAGCGAAGCGAGCCCAGTGTATTGACTCATCGTTTCCCATTGACTTCAATGGGATATCAGTTTTTTTACAAGATATTAAAAAAATATTTTTTTGAGGGCATTTTTCCAATTTTTTTTTTTTAAAACCATCGTCTAATGTGTGTCTTTTTGATTGCACAATTTAATATTTTTCCGTCAAGTAGTTTTCGAGCCAATTCATGACAAAGAATGTAAAAAGTCTCCAGTAAAACGCTTCGCTCACTTAGTTCGCTTCGCTCAAAAAATATTTTTTGTTTTGTGCGAAAATTTTTTGTATGAAATTCTAATCACAAAGACTCAAACAAGTTCTGTAGTTATAACATTCTGTGATAGAGGTGAATTATAGATCTAAAGAGGGACGGAGATATATTTTGTTTCATGTGTAATTGTTGTCATTATCATGGCATTCCCATGATAGTTGGTCAGATGGGTTTTGAACGATTATATATAATGTTTGTTTGTTTTTTAAACAATTCAATTAATCCCGCAGTGTTTTAGAGGCGATCCTCATATTTTTTAACTCATTTTTCCCAACTTTCCACGCTACTATATTACTGCTTCAACTTTTGAAATTCTAATAAAACAAATTGATTTATCGCTCTTATAAATATTGTAAAATACATATAATATATATATATATATATATTAACTCCAAGTCCAAGTTAACCTTGATGTAATGACAATCAAGTGTGACAGAGCCAGTATATGTTATATAATATTACACTATAAAACAGTGTAAACCACGGTATATAATATGTATTAATATTAACGTACAATGTCCATTACATAGAACATTTATTTCGTTTTCGGATGGAGGGATTTAATTCTTTATAGATGTTTATTCATTTATTTTTTAAAAAATGTATAAAGTAAAAAAAAAAACAAATTAGGTAAACGATAAAATGGATTTTGTTCGAAATACAAAAAAAAAAAAGAAATTATACCGTTTATATCAATTAAATATATATATGTACTATCAACCCCAAATTTTATATATATATATATATAAAATATGTATATAACGCAGTTATCATAATTACAAATCTCTATAACAATAACATAACACATTTTGTATATAATACTATAACGAGCTTAAAATTCCCCCAAAATTTAATTTGAAAAGGGTTGAAGTGAGACTTAACCTAACCTAATTTTATAGCGTCTTTTTTCTTCACAAATATATATATATAAACTGAAAATTTGTATGTCTGTATATAAACATATTAACATATAATTTCACGTAATTTAAAGATTATTGTCAATCAAATATCATGTCGGACTACTGTCAAAAAAAACTGATAAGGATAAGAAAAAAATCAAAACATCGATAATTGATAAAAAAATCATCGACCTTCGTCACATAACTATTAATAGTAAAATATAAAAAAATATTAAATAAACTACATACTTACATTCAAAAATCAATGTAATCCAATCACAAAGCACAAAACACACTAACAATTATTATAAACTATATATATATATATATATATATATATATATATACAATATACATTATATTGTAGTTAAACGATAATGTGTATAAAACACGTGCGTCCCGCGCGACTGACGGACGGACACTGATGTGATACGCATACCATTGATAACGATAGCTATGGAGAAATGGAAAACAATATTAATATAACAGATGAGAAATCAAAATATATACATATTAACCCTTATCAAAATAAAAATATAGGGGTGAGAAGAATGATAAGAAAATTCGCACATCGAATAAACTGTAATATCTCTGAATAAACTTTAATCCATCTCCTTCAATAGTGATGTTTATGTTCGATTAAACTTTAATTTTAATCACACTTATATTGTGTTTTTTCAAAATATTAATTATTATTTTCCTTCATTTCATAGTTTTTAAAAAAGTACAATATACTAATGTAAAGAACGCAAATTATAATATTAATCTACATTTTGTGACGTGCTGTCTCTCCGTTAAAATGTCAAACTAAATTTCGTCTATTAATATTTTCATACAATGACTGATGAATGATTTTTTCGATTAAAATTTTCTAATACAAAAAAATAATCCACCAAAACAAGCGGTTACATTAAACGAATTGTACAAATTGATAAAGTAATGACATCATAATGATCTAATGATAGCAACATTGACAAGTGTCAGAGACGTCATATTAACATCTGACCCCGTACAGTTAATAGTTTCATGAGACGGGGAGACCTCTGACATCAATTTACACCCAAACTACATACATATTGTATATATATCGCTTCTAGTAAAAATATATTCACATCAGACTTCTAGATAATTTAGTTTATAATATTAATTACTACTTAGAATAAAATTTTAAACTTAACTATCCTATATCATAGAATGTCTGTGTGTGTGTGTGTGTGTGTGTGTGTAAGTGTAATTGTTTGTATAAGTGTATTTGTTTTCCAAAAGCTGTGTGTGTGTGTGTGTGTGTGTGTGTGTGTGTGTGTGTGTGTGTGTGTGTGTGTGTGTGTGTGTGTGTGTGTGTGCGCGTGTGTGTGTGTGTGTAAGTGTATTTGTTTTCCAAAAGCTAGTTCGGTGACAATGTAACAAAGTTTCGTTGCTGAACTATTATACGATTGTTTGAACATTTTGAATTATCACATGTAATATACACAACACATGGGTAAATTTATTATTAATGTCTAACTCTATCTTTTTACACACTGTAAATAGTATTACAGTAATACCCCGCTTTACGCGAGGGATACGTTCCAAAAAAATCGCGTTAACTGAAATTTGCATATAACGAGGTTTATGATTAAACATAGTCAAAAATTATTACAAAAAAATACAAATCATTTTAATCAATCACTTTAATTCTAGGAACACTTTATGCAATACATACTCTTATTTTCTACGGAAAAATACATCTATTGTTGACGACTAAATTATATTTATACACACTCTTTCGCGTAATTCGAGGCATTTGAGCGCGAAATTTGCATCCGCGTTATAGTGAAACCGCGTAAAACGGGGTCGCGTAAAGCGGGGTATTACTGTATTTTGGTGTAATTTAATTAACAGGAACGTGCAGAAGGAAAACCTGAACTATTTTGATAAGAAAAAATTTAAGAAATTGCTATAATTTCGTCATCACTACACTTACTAATTTCAGTATTTAGAGTGGACATACAATTGAAACACAAAACAACCGAGACAACAATGAAAATTTAGTGTATGAATAATACGCGATCTCATACGTACAACGTACAACGTATTAAACGGACCTGGCTCAGTCGTTATTAATTCAACCGACTATCTTATTAATCTCACCCCCCGCGAGCGGCGACGCTCCCGGTCCCGGTCCCGGTCCCGGCCATGACGCCTCACTCGACTATTTTGATTTATTTAATATTACAACAATAACATTTAATACAATAATATATACACACACATACATATATATAAATATATATAAGATTAAAACTTCAAATTTTCAATTAGTAAAGATAAAGCTGTATTTCCATTGTATTTATCTTTTTGTATCTTTATTATAACATTTAGTTGTGTATCGAAGACATTATTATATATTATGCACTATTTATAATAATACTAACTTTGTGATCTGTCGTTCTCTATTCCTATTATTTTAGTATACAAAGTTTTTGTTACATACAATATTGAATACGAAATTATGTTATTATCAACTCGATAAATACAAAATAATATATATACTACGATATATATATATATATATATATATATATATATATATATATAAACGATTAATATAGTGAGTGTTTTGTTGAAATTAATTACAACGGACAGACGGACAAAGAACTTCTATTAATAAGAGACGCCCAGCTCATCCGTAACTCCATTTACTATAACGACGGAATTTGATTTAGTTGTATTAAACAATTTATACAACACTTCAATAAATTAATAACTTATTTTAGGATTTGTCCGAAATGTGTGAAGGGTTTATATATATATATATATGTTGGATTAGATATGACATACTTAGTTAAGAATACAAATTTATTAAATTCTATATAGACATCTGTAAATCCTTTTGTTTTAGACTATGTATGTATGTGTGTGTGTATGTGTGGGTGTGGGTGTTTGTTCAAAGGTAAGCGATGGATTCATTATATTAATGGCGGCCATCAATCAACACCGGTAAAATAGAACTAGATTTTTCACAACAGACAAAATGAAAATAGATTGTCGATAAATGTGACTATTTTGATGTCCTTTAACTGACTCGCTTGTTAAAAAAAAAAAAACATTATTTTTGGGTATGTGCCTTATAAATAAAAAAAAAATCGGTGATCTTCTGATCATTGATAAACAAATGCTTAATTTAAAACACATTTTTACGTATTCTATACTTTAGTTGGTTACAAACCTGAACTAATCTTTTGCAATTTTTTTGTATGTTTGTTCATCCGAAAAAATAATTTAAACTGTTCAAAGTGAGACACTCATTAATCTTCCATATATTCTATACTAGCAGGTTACCCGTGCTTCGCGACGGATGGCGAAAGTGAAGAAGAGAGGGAGCGGGGGGTAAACTTTGCAGTCTTTTAGCTATAACTTTGGAACGGTTAGGACCTTTGCAAAATCCTTTCTTATTGCACCTATTCAATATGTCAGGAGTCTTGTGTCCAAATTTCATACGGTATTACGGTTTGGACTGTAGAACGATGAATGAGTCAGTGAGCCAGTGAGTGTCTATGTGTTTTATATATTAAGATAACTAACGAAACTATTAAACGGAAATATAAATAAAGAAATAAACATAATTCAATATAATATATACATTTTAAAATAACCTTAACTCACACCGACCGGAACAATATAACAAAGTAAGTATAGCCGTGATATAATATTATTGGCAAGTTCGCTTGGAACTAAATTTATCAGCTGTTAGTCAACGGATATTGTGTAACCAACAAACTAATCACCGGCATTGAGATCCATAGAAACTAGCGACATCTAGCGGCGGAGATTGGAATTATAATTAATGTTTTAAAGTTTGAAAACTAGATGGCGCTATTTACAATAAACCAAAATAACAAAAATAGTCTCCGCAAAATTAAATATAATAAAAAAAATAAAACAAAATATAATAAAAAATATTTGTGTATATAACTAATTGATTAACTTCGATGAATCGTTCAGATATTGGAGTACCGGATTCAATCAATTACTTAAATATCAAACGTAGTCCATCAATTCAATAACAACTACCATTACAATCAACAATCATTTCATTCAGCACACAAAAATACGACACTACATATCGAACTTAAACATAAACATTTGCACGTGAATAATTTGAATAGTAATATAACAAATTAGTGTATCGGTTTACTTGTTTACATTTTATAGAATAACTTAGCGTACCGAGTAAGTGTCCGCGCTCGGAGTGTACGCCATTAAAACGGAGCGGTGGCGCCGCGGTACGCGCAATTAAAAATAATTGTTCAGGTAAAAAAACCATTTCGCGGGATTCGTATTGTAATATTATTTAGCACTAACTCGACTACTGCTTTAAGATTATGTTTCATTAATTTTTTTTGTACTAAATATGTAGTGATGTAAACGATTTACGGTTTTTATTACAACTTTGCTATCCTTATACTGTATAGGAAGTAAAAAAGAAAGATAAGATAAGATAAAACAGACTAAGAAAAGTCAAATAAAACTTCACTTTGAATGTCACTGTTATCATATTTCAAATATTTTTTTAATACTTTTATTGAAACAGTTCAAATTAAAGATACCCGCTATATCTTTTAATCTTTATAGCTATAGTTGTAGATAAATAAGACTATATAGTACTACTGGATATCTTACGTATGCTACTTCCATACTAAAAATATTACTTGTGACAGACAGACGGACTGTAATATAACCATCGATGCGCTAATGTGGAGGACCCCTCCCGTGACGTCACTTCCGACGCCAAATCACTTCCGCCTGCGGGTTCTTTGTAACGGACATCATACAAAGAATTTATTGTAAAATAATATAAAAACTTGGTCAAAATCAAATAGAAGTAACAACTACGAACTAACCGACACTACAACAAGTATATATATATATATATATATATATATATATTATGACACAATAACAGTCCTATATACAATCAGAATATATATATTGAAGGTTCAGTTTCTAATTATCGGTTTATTATCTACACTTATTATTTTTTAAATTTTTTTATTAGTAAATAAACAACATAAAATCAATCACAACCGTGCACGGTTCCGTGCCGTTCGAATGGACGGTCAACCGTGCCGTAATGCGGTTCACGGCTGTAATTCGAGAACAATTCGTTCAGTGTTCGTTTTGACGCCTCAATATGGCGATACCTTAACGTCGTCACACACATCACACAAAGTGACCTCGCAAAAATGTCTAGGACAGGTGAAGGTTATAAATGATCGCATTTCCACCGGCACTTTTCCTTCTGTGGAGTGAGGGTTTGAAAACTACGATATCCCTAAAATACAATACGTTGTACTCGTATGTTTGGTCTGATGGTTTTTTTAATAGAAATGTTATCAAAATCGGTTCAGCGATTTATCTATACTGTGGTACCTAACAGACAATTACATTTTTTTACATTAGTATCAACTATTAATTGTTTATGTAATAAATAAATAATAAAAATGTAATTTCTAAACCATTGTTAGGATATTTTTAGTTATTTTATATTAATATATCAACTTATATCGCCAATTTAATGTTAAATCAAATGGGTCTTAAAATATTACGTTCACGAACCCATATAATGAACCTCAATCCCTTTATAGTCATTGTAGACTTCATAGACTAAGCTGTACCCGCGACTGCGTTTGCGTCTAAATTACTCTTTATAATATCAGCTGACCACCAGTGAAAGTAAAATCGATACAGCCGTTTCAGAGATTACTCGGACCAAACAGATAGACAGACAGAAAAAATATATTGTTTTTTAGTATCGTACATACTTTCATATGCATTTAATTAAAAGCTGTTAATTCAGAATTACAAACTGACACTTCAATTTTATATATATATATATATATATATATATATATATATATATATATATATATATATATATATAAATATATTTCATATTATATATATAAAAAAAATATACCATTGTTAGATCTTTCCATTTCACAGTACCTTTTAATATTTCATCGTAATAGAGCGGTTTATTTAGTGTGAAATAAACGACAGGAGAACAACACTTCAAACTATTTACAACTAAGACATAAATATATAACAAATATTTAATATTAATAAATGAATATTAAATATTAATAAAATATCCAATCCATTAATTCTCCTCATAATTGACTGCAGTTTACTATATCTATAATCCTATAAGGTTTATTATCCAACTTAATAAAGACTTAATATCAGAATCGCAAAAGGTATAATCAGAATCGATAATTCTATTATAGAAATTTAAAAAAATTATATACTTTGTTACTGTTGTTATAATATTATTGACACACAAAAACTATATAGATATTATTTAAAAACTAATTATTTACATCACTTTTAATGACTACCAATTACATTAGTGTGTAACCGTGTGTGTGTCAATGTGTGTGTGTGCGTGTGCGTGTGTGTGATATCAAATTTCACGATAAGGCGTTTCTGTCAGCCGCATAGTTAGGTGTGATTGTATTATTTTTGCATGTGATACAGTTGACGTAATATCGTTGATCGTGCATCGTAAACGAGCGCGCCCACGCGAGCGCCGACACAACACACACAACACACACAACACACACACACACACACACACACACACACACACACACACACACACACACACACACACACACACACACACACACACACACACACACACAGATGCAGGTTTTCAAACATTTTTAATATGGTGACGTCACCTGACAGTGATTGGTACTAAATTATTTTAACACCAAGTTATTTTAACACCAAATTATTTTAATTATATTTGTCGAAACGTTGTAAGGATAATAATTAATACCAAATTATTTTAATAACAAATTTTATTCTGACGTGTTTTACCTATTTAACAATCTTATTAATCGCGACCTTAAGGACTTTTATACACTAAATATTTAATATTTATTATATAATAATAATATCTTGCACCGTTCTGTTAAATCAAACAAATTTATAATTTAATTTAATGCAATAAATTAACACGAACTTCAAACACATGTATAAATAAATATATTAAACAAACAAACAAAAGTGACCTAAAAACAATCGAACACATACATAACCATAACGGACGGCGAAGGTAACAAGAGTAACAGAAGTAACAAAACTAACGAGAATCGCTGTTATTTTACGATCAAAGCTGCTGTTGAGGGCGTGTGAAACAAATGACGGGAATGAGTCCGCGTTCCTGAGTCACCAATGGCCATTATGTACGGATTTAGATGTACCGAATATTTTCAGGGACGTCGACTTGTTCATGGTACAGGAACAGGGAACAATATATACGTTAAAGACACTGAAGGAATATAATAGATACAAGTTTTGTTTGTATGTTTGTGTGTTTGGATGATCTCGAAAACTAATGAACCGATTTTATAAATTCTCTTTCAGCAAGTAATGTAGGCATTTTATCTTCATATTTTAACAGGGTCTCGGGGAAATGAAATCGGTGTATATTAATAATCTTGTTAAAATATTATTTTTTATTGGCTGTCCTTGATGTTAACAAACAATTATATATATATATATATATATATATATATATATATATATATATATATATATATATATATATATATATATATATATATATATATATATAAAGTTGACAATATCAGGAAATTGGAATGTTTAAGAAATTATATTAAACCTGTAGACTGTATTTTTTTTTGTGAATAATGAATGAAAAACAGCATGAGGACCCCCCCGGAGGGCATGTATGAAGAGGTTGATGTCTGTGGCCGAGGCGAAAGAGGTATGCAGGGACCGTAGCGTTTGGCGCTCTGTCGTCTCTGGATACCCCGCAAGGGATATGGCGTGAAGTTATGTATGTATGTATGAATGAAAAAAATAGTAGTAACAGTGGAACAAATTGAGTCAAATATATATATATATATATATATATATATATATATATATATATATATATATATATATATATATATATATATATATATATATATATATATAAATCATATATATATATATATAGCAACTGATAAAAAAGCAGATGTTTTGTTTACGTGGACCGAACAGTGATAATCTATTTATCACATGACCCAACTTGTTAACAGTCCATCTAGACTATAATTGTAATGTATCTATCTATATCTATGTATCTCATATATACATATACAATGTTCACAGTACTGTTATAACGTGCAATTTACTTCAATTTACCTTATAAATATCCACTCTTAATCCTACGATAAAATTATTATACAAGCAATGTAAAATTTAAATTTCATCGCTCAAAGGCTATGTTTAATTATCGTGTGGATATATTTATGTATGTACTAACTCACCGTGCGTTTATTCCACTTCTATTCATAGCTAATATAAATACACTTATAAATTAATTAGTAATTATTACAACACTCATGCACATCACAATATCAACATACATTATATCTACAGTCACATCAGCTGTTAGTGTCACTTGTTTCTCAGCAGTCTCAGTAAGAACTTCCCTACCGTTAGTACTAGTATGAACACGGCACAAAACACAACGACTCGCTCAGATCCCGACTCACCGTTGCACGTCCCCTCGTCCTTATCTTTCACTGTAAACCTCACAAACTCTTGCATATGACTCGGTAATTTTTTGACATCCTTCTCTTCGCCGTCTTCTATCACTTTTATTTTATGTTCTATCACTTTAGGTTCTCTGTACACATCTCTACTAGATTCTTCATCGTCCTCGGTCTCCGAGTCCCTGATGCCCAATTTGTACCACCTTTCTTTGGCTTTCGATATAAATTCTTGTTCAATACGATTGTTCACTTTGGGGTCTAAATAATTTAAAGTTGGCATGCTTTTTGATATCAAGTTGCTACTGGACGCCGACTGCGTCACCTTGATAACTTTGTTATGCTTCCTCTGTTCTCTCTCTGCCATTTGGTTTACGTATTCTGTATACATTTTCTCTCTTAGTAATTCTTCTTGGCTACTACTAAACTGTGAGGTAATTTTTCTGTTTTCCATATTCGTAGGATTCGGATGATTTGACAGATTGTCTCGTGAGTACTTTGTTTCGAAAAATCCGCCGTAGCTCGAATCTTTTTCTGAGATCATCGGAGCTCTCGGACCTCGCCTCTGGGATGTCTTGTGTTGTTCTTGCTCAAGGCGTCTTATTTCTGCCTCCACCTCCTTTTCTTTTTGTCGGATGTACTCCATTTGCTGATCACATAAATCCTTGGGCAGAGAAGGTCGTCTAGGGTAAACTATATTTGAATTATTATTTCTCAAGTTGTTACATTGCCTGTGCAAATTTTGTATGGAAGATATATCGTTCTCAATTTCTTCGTTTAAATTACCGGTCGAATAATGGAATACCTTTTTGTCGCTACGCATAGATCGGTAAGAGCTGTCAGTAAACTCGGAATCACTTTCATACGTGTATACCTTTCTGGGTTTTGGAGGTGGAATTGGTTTAAAATTAATTGCTGATAACGTTGGTGCATATTTATCTTTGTTTAAAGTCTCTTTAAAGTTATTAGATTCATCTAATTCTTTTAAAAGTCGTTTAGAAAAAGATTCGTTACGAGATGATGTCGTTTTTGTGTTTGGAAAATAATTCTCATCGTTTAGAGTTGGTAAGCTTGTTTTTCTCGGAGCTGGTGGAGTACGAAGCAAAGATAGCAAACGACTTCCAGTTTCTGATTTCATAGGAAGAACGGAGGAATGATTTTCTTTATGTATACTTTTGTATTCTTCATCATTCGTCTTAGGTTTTTGAATGATGTCGTCTTTTGTTATAACAGTATTGGTCTTCTCCATTAACATCTTGTGTGATGGTGATAAACACTCATAAACTTTCTCAGGTTTCGGTGTTACAGAAAACTTTTGTTCATCTTGCCCTTTCTTTAAAGAAGACTTTCTCGGTTGTACTGGAGGGGGAACTGGCTTATTTTCTTTCTCATTATTCACACCCGCTAATGTTTTTTGTTTTACTAATACGTCATCTTTTTTCTGATCGTTTAATTTTTGTATATCAATATTAGTGTAGTTTAAAGCAGAAACGCTTATATCTTGTAATCTTTTTGAAACGTTAGCGAGTTCTTCTAGAACTTTTTCACCATATGGAAGAGATGATATTTTCTTGAGGCATACATTTCGCAATGTAGAAGGTTGCGTAGTAATAATAGATGCATTTAATTTTGATTCCATTCTATGTTCCACATGATCAATTACATCTTTTACATGACTAGATGTTTTAGCGGCTAGTGTCTCCTTATCCAAATCCTCGTGTGATTCGTTACGAAGAAAACTAGAAACATCATTAAGGGAAGAATAGGTTGGATTGTATTTAGCTGTACACTGAGAAGAGTCCAGGCTACTGGAAGAGTCCTGACGAGTCACAGCGTCCTTGTCATTGGAATCGCTAGTGTTTTCGGAATCAGAAACAACTTCTTTAATTAAATTATTTATGGCATCATTAAGTTCACATTTTAAGACCTTAATTTCCAGATCATAATTGTTTACTTCTTTAAGAGACTTTGAACTATTTTTGATTATGTCATTTTTGCTGAGATAATTATTAGCATCATCAGTAAAATCTTTTGATGCTGTAAAATCATTGACTTCATTAATATCTTTTACAAACAAATTTGTTTTGATATCATCAGTACTTAATACTATTATTTCATGAGAATCTTTTTTAGAAATATTATCTATCTCAGTAATACTATCGGTATCCATGCATAAGTTACTTTTTTGATCACTTTTTATAGTCTCTCCTATTTCATTAATAATATTATAATTGCTTTCATTTGTCTTATTTATGTTTTTATCGTTACATTTTGACAAAAATGTATTTTTCAAAAGGGATTCCGTATCAGTCACCTCTATTGTTGGTGTTATCATACGAACAGAAACGTCCGTTTCGTGGCCTTTGTCCCCATCGTCACTTACGTCGTATATAGAACTAGTGCTACTCGATGAGTCGGTTAAATAGACTAATTCAGCTCCAGTGATTTTTTCTACAGTCTCCATTTTCCAGTCTCCTCGGGCTTCACTCACTTCTGGCTCTTTAAGCTTAGCATCAACTCTAATACATTGCTGCGGTATAACACGTCTCATAGATAAATTTGTCGGAAAATTTGTATCCATTCTTCTTTTAACCTGCGTATCTTTACTTTCAAAAACGTCATCATCTAAGTCCTCAGTGTCACTTTTTTTTTCACTGAGATAGGACTGACGCCTAGATGTTTTGGACGAATCACCACTGCCTTCTTCATCTATTACGGCTAATGAACGCGACGGTCCCGACCGCTCAAAATATGAATCTTCCGCTAGACCCTTTCTCCTTAATCTATATTTGATTTCACGATTAATTATTTGTTCGATTTCAGTTTTAATATCTGCAGTGTCAATATTTGGATTTGTTGATAAATTCAGTGTATGTAGATAATTACGCAAAGATGATTCTTCTTCTGGACTGAGAGATTTAGTTTGCTCACAATGAGCCATATCAAGTGATAAAGTATAGTTAGTAGATAGAATACCTTTAGTTTTTTCTGTATGCGGTAAATTAAATTCCTCCGTCTTTTCCCATTCAATTTCGGGTTCTTCAGTTGTGACTATAGCTTTATTAGAATCTATTAAAGATATTTTACTGTCATCGCTTAGAGAATTATCATCATTATATTCTCCCGTGACTTCTACTATTTTGGGACTATCATCGTCATCACAACTTTTACTTTTCTTAGTACTGTCTAATTTAGCTTTTGGTTTAGATGTTTGCTCAGGCGTTTCAACAATATACTTATCTGATACATCGATATCTTCCGTTTCGGCCTTGTTTACGCAGTCACTGTTTTCATTCGACTGGTCTACGGCATTTTCTTCTAATTGATTACCTAAGGAGTTATCTTTGCTAGGTAAATCCGAGTTATCATTTTCATTCTGAACAACACTTCCGTCAGGTATATCTCTATTTTCATTCGAACAAGATCCATTATCTTCTGCGATATCTTCACTATGGTTTTTATTAATATCGACTCTATTATTTTTATTATTTTTTCGCTTATTTTTATTATTTTTACGCCTCTTTGGTCTATCAGGCATTATATATAAATATATATAAAAAATCACTCACTGATATCACTAAATTAATACTATTCGACAATAATATTAAACCAACACTTATTGTGCACTCGCGCGCCGCGAGATACCGGCACTATTACGTAGGAACGCAGTTTCGTCAGTTACGTAGGAGCACTCGGGGCGCCGGTAGCGTTACTCAAGGGTCGACAAAGGGCAAGTTAGTCAAATAATCGTACGAATTCCAACTATTTTTCTTGGAGCAGACGCGCTCGGTCGGCGGTCGTGCGCTCGCGCCGCGTTTTACTAATAATTATAAATGGCCTGAAGTACGCAGACGCGCGCCGTGGACTTTATTTTTACGTACGAACGGTGCTACCGGCTACGGACGGCACGGGGGGAGTCCGAGACGCGCAGCCGACAGCCGACCGCTCCCTACTAACACTAACACGGACTTATCATCAGATGCGATTTAAATTGCTTTTCGCTAATTAGTATGGACAACACTCAACTATACCATTTTAGGGGTGAATAACGGAGAGTGACTCCAGTAGACAATGGCTCATAATTTTAATTTGGACTTCGGTAGTAGACGTTTTTGTAATTTTAATTTGACACTCACAAGTAACCGCAGCGACTGGCGCGATCAGCGGAATTTACAATATATAATATTTATAACAATTTATATACAATAATCGAATTTAATATTTTAATTTAATACGCGCATCAAAATGATTACACAAATGAACAAACAGATATTATCGATCACTTGATAGCCTTGTCTGATAGTGTATTGATTTTGGCCACTCCGTACGTTATCTACTGACATTAATATATAATAGATAAACTATTAATTAATATTGTAATATTTAAATAATAGCTTCATTGGAAATGTTTTAAACACATATTTAACTATAATAAAGATAAAATAAGATAGAAAAATCTAAATCTAAATAACTTTTATGATTAATAATGTATTAAATATTCAAATATATATAGATAACATTAATGATAATGACATAACACTATCATGTGTTATCTTTAAAGATAAGTGACGACAATTTATCTTTATAAAATGTATATATAAAGTAGATACAGTATGTGGTTATGAATAGGGGAAGTTAGTTATTACGTAGTTGGCTCTAATATTAGATAGCACGTAGACTGCAGGTCATCCAGATTGATTGGTGGCTTCCAGGACACTGCAGTAATGTAACATACCTCCTGGAGGTGTTTGTATAAATAATAAGAATCATATAATTTTTGACATTTAAGTAGATTTATGTTTAAATTTTATTACTTATAAGAAAAAAAAATATGTATATTTGTGTATCTTTTAGTGTTTTAATATAGGTCAAGTCTTCCCGGAGCGTATTTATACCGGGATGTTCTAATTCAATACATCCAGAGGCTATCTAGGTCCGGAGCGGGTAACGGGAAGAGCACTATGATTCATGTACTTTAAATAAACTAATTATTATTAATGAGATGTATATATATATATATATAATATATATATAATATATATATCTATATCTGTACAATCCCAATCTCTGATTTAAATGAAATATCTCGACTAAATCCGGTGCTTTCAAAGCAATATTGCATCTCAGCAATAACTTGTAAATCCAATCAAATCCAACCGGCTCTGGTGGTGGGGATAAATTACACGTAATCTCTGAGCTATGACGTCATCCATTGATAGAGATAATACTTATTATTAGAGCAATGGTTCGAGCGGACTGCACTGGTGACCTTCCAGAAATATCACGACTCGGAGTTATGTATGTATGTATGTATGTATGTATATATATATATATATATAGTGTCCGTTTGTAATACCAAATTAACAGCTTCACACTAAATGCATATCAAAATGTATACGGTAGTTACATAAAATATATTTTATATATAGTATAGGATATAAATTATAAATACACACGTACAGAAATATAATCGTTTTCTTTTATACATAATGTACCTACTTAATAAAGGTTAATTATGAAAATATCAAGATGGATGACAAAATAGTTGTGTATTAATTCAGCTAGAGAACAAATGAAAATCAATAGAACAATAAATAATATATTAAAGCGTGGCGGACGAACAAACACACGGAATAACGCATGACATAATCGGAGGGATCCGGACGGTGCCAAGCCGATAACTGGAGACGGCTTTTTGGCAGCCGCTCAAAGGGTCATAGGGTCATTGCTTTGAGCGCCATTCGATTTGTAACCGGGTTTTAATTAACTCACCCTATTGGAAGTCTTTTGTGTTTATTTCTTTGATAGAAATTTGGCAAAAAAACTAAAAATTTTTCTCCCGTTGTAGATGTATCGCCTAATACATGAGTGATATTGGTAGAACGCTATTTGATTATCGCACACACACACAGACACACACGCACACACACACACACACACACACACACACACACACACACACACACATAAACACGCACACATACACATATAGATTATATATTGAAATTTTATCGCGACATTAAAATAATATATAGTTGTAAAAATAATAGTCTACCTTGAAGATAGACTAATATTTCATGCGGGTATTAGCAAGTGAAATCGGGGTACTGACCTATAGCATCAGAGTTATATTCAGGGACACAAACTGCCTGGACATACGATATATACATAATTAGTGTCCGTCTGTGGATTTACTGACTTGCGCATACATATATATAAAGACAAATGGTACTTACTATTCTTGCGGAAATATATTTTTATATTTATTTTAAATATTTTATTAACGTATTATTAAACTGATATTTGATAATTGATATTTATAAACAAAATCTGTAATTATTTTAACGTAATATTAATTTAAATTTACTTACTATTACTATTAGTGATTTAATATCAAATTACTTTTTCTCAAATGATACATTTTTTCAATTTATTAAAGTACACAGAATAAGATCGGACGAGAAACTAATTACTTTTTTAAATACTCCATAACCTTGAGAATATCGAATATTGGCACATCTATTTTTAATATAATCCAATCTAATCTAAACTAACCAGAGTACACGAGGGTCCTGTAACATATTAGGTTACAGGGTCACAGGGACAAAGGACGCATTACACTTAAAGGAATAATCACTTAGTGGTAACTTCAATCCAATATTAAGTATCGTTTATCTGAATATTAATATTCAAAATTTAAACCGATCCGTATAATATTAAGAGGTAAATATTTGTTTTTCAGTTTTTTTTAATATTTTATTTTTTGTTTATGTTGATTGGAAACCATTAATCAATTAAATATATACATACACGTTTCATTTTTATTTAAAAAAATATTAAACGTATATAAAGTTTTTTTTTTTAATTGTAAAGTAAATCCTATACTCACGTTTAGTTCCCTGCGCCGCTAGGTTCGGGGACTGCGGCGGGTGAGTCGCTGAAGGTTGGGACTCTCCTGAAACAAAGACTTTACTTCACTGTGGTTCAAAACATTATTATTAAGGTTTTTAAGACATTGAAAACTACCTTAGTTAAATGTGGTTAAAAAAAAACGTTTACTTTTTGACTTAATAAAGTTCTTTAAATTTCCGTCATGAATACCATTGCTAGTGAATTTCACGTTAAGTTTCAGTTAATATATATTATATAAATAACACATTTTCTGTAATTATTTAAAGAATTAATGTTTGTGTTTTATAAATAAAATTTTCACTATAATGATTAAAATACTTTAAATAATTTTAATTTTAACAAGTTTTTGGATTCATTACCTTTGTAAACGGGAAAATGAACTGAATATATCTCATATATTTTCTTTAGTATTATATGCGTTATTAATTAAATGTAAATTAATATTATAATATATATATATATATGAAGATATCGCGTTGTCTGTTAGTCCCTTGAAATGATACACTAATGAAGAGATATCTCTATCAGACGATAATTGTTAAAGATGACACCTACTTATTAATAAGGTTGTGAAAAATTAAGAAAAGACAGGACACGAATTAAGAAATATATAATGATATATGGAAGAAGCCTTATTACGTAAATGTAAAATAATAATTAATAATATGTATTGTTTTATATTCATATTTGTTAACATTATATAAACTATGATAATACATGGTACGTTCCTTTCATTAAATATTGGAGCGAATTCAATAGCAGATGGAAATATATATATATATATATATTATAACACTTTGTTTGTATTTTTTATGATATAAAAAATGTTTTCATGTTGTAAAATAAGTAATAAATAAAATCCGTTGTTTCGTGAAAAACAAAAGTAAATATTTTGTTTCACAACAAACAAATTATTTATGTTAGAAGCTCGCACTTCACTTGTTTACAAATCACTTCACTTCACATCGTTACAGACCCACTGTTATATATATATATATATATATTATTTCTTAGAAAAATATAAAATTTTGAATGAAATTTTAACCACTGGAATGAAACACGATCAGTGTTTCAAAATCTAAATGAGATAAACAAAATTATATTTCGTAAACAATTCAACGTAATGATTTTAGCTTTGAAAGGAAATACAATTACTAATAATAAATAAACCACAATCGGGTTTGTAGCTTTGCTAACACACACGCACACACACACGCACACGCACACACACACACACACACACAAATTAAGTTAAATACGGCTTTTAGATATAACAAAAAAAAATTGAAATAAAAATATTTGTAATGCTCTTAATCCGAATATAAATTGATTAAAATGTTAACAATAATACGCTAATTAAAATGATTAAAAAAAGTTAATATATTTATTATATTATATAATTCAATATTAAATATTTAATATTAAATATTCTGAATTAACAATATTGGTTGTAACCAAACGCACACACTCAGTATCTCGATCGCGGCTAATCGGAGGAAACATCGCAAGGAGAATCCTATTAAAGGAAATAATTTAAATGAAAGTAAACCCTTGAACGGACGATTTATTCCGAGATTCGATCGACGATAGAGACGGCGATATCCTCTATCTCGTTTTAGATTAAATAAATCCTTAAGAGCATCATTAACGAGATTTCGAGATTTCCAGTTCCATTGTATGGGAATAGAATTTAATTTGTTGAAATATATTTTTTTGTATATCATCACGTATCACTCACCTATCACGCTTGATCATCACGTCATCACTACAACACACTCCATCACGGACAGGACGGTCGCGGGCCCGCTCGTATGTGACAATACGCTTTGTGGAGCGATCGCGACAGTCGATACGGTCCACTGACCACCATTATACCAATATCACAAAAAAACTCACAGTATGTCAATAGGTAATTTATTTTATATGAGTATTCTATTGGCAAAATAAAAAATAAACTATCAATTGTCAATAGTTTAAGATTTTTTACATTTGGATTCCACATTTCTTTCTTTTCATTCTAACTTCCGTATTAGAGAATTAATCCTACACTTATAATAAATACAAGAATACAAAAAAGGCTTTGAACTATTTAAACCTCATTGATCACAGGATTGTACTCTGTGGGAATCGAAGCCACAGCCTTTAGTTGAACAGTCAGCATCATCAACCACTAGACCGCTGGCCGTTGAGCCATTGTCATCATAAATAAAATAATAACACGCGAATTTCTAGATACAAGTATGTGTTAAATATATGTATAGGAAAAATACGAGTGGTGACGCCATCTTTTATATATTCTTTGCCAAACTCTCTGGTGGTTGCTCTGTCATTTGTCAATTTTAAACAAACGGTCACACATCATAAAACTTGTTACGTAGTAGAATTAAATATGATTCCCATTTCTTCTAAACCGACCAACAAAGTTTTTTATAATGTTACGAAATAAAATCAAATAACTCCCCGAATACCCGAAACTTATTACGGGATTGATACAAAATATATATTTTATATAATAAATGACTATATAATTCATGTTTGTTTATTGTTTTAACACATCCATATAATTGTCGTTACATCAATTATTGTTAATTAAATTTCGAATGTAAATTTGTTGGCACACACACACACACACACTTCTTCAATATATATAAAACAATTAAAATCCATTACCAATTCAAGGTGTCCATTACGGCCGGCGTCGCTCCATACAAACTGGTGTTACTACAAGGCGTAGTTCCGTGCGTGTCTGTCCGTGATATTCATACAATAAAATTGTATGTCGGGTGCGTCCGTGAGGTCCGTGACGAAATAGGTAAATTCCGTCGGGGTCATCCATCACAACTCGCGACCATTCAGCTCCGCTTTATTAACTCATCAAAAACCACACCGAATAGACCTCGGTCATTTATCAGAACTCGCGTCAAAATATGAGTTTTCATTAGTCTGTTTTCTTTGGTTACATGGTTTGAATACTAGCTGTGCCCGCGAGTTTGTACGTGCGGAGTATTATTTTAATAAGTCTATCCCGTTATTCCTTATAACATAATCTATCTGCCAGTAAAAGCTCTATTAAAATCGGTCCAGTCAATTCTGACATTGTATTTATAATCAGCTGTTATATTATTAAATTATCAATGAAATGATTAATATATTATAACAAAATTAACCATTTAAACAAGCCTCAACTGATAATGTCATAACTGTATGAACCAAGGTCACGAGTGTGACCCAAATATGATAATGCTTTAATCTTTAATGGTGTAGAACCAAACAGAAACTATTAAATGTTACCATCTCCTAAGTTTGTAAACGTTAATGTCAGTATCAAAACACAACCACAAGTGTCCGGACACTGCTCTAACTCTCTCTGCTCTCTCTCACTTAATTGTAAGAAGTCCTCTTAAGTATGATTACATGAAGCGAGGCCTCGAAGGCAGTTGTCAGTTAAAATTCGATGTTTTAGGTAAATTATTAAAAATTAAAGAATTTAGTTGTACTTTAATCATTTAATTGGACCAAAATATAAATATTTCTATAGTTTTGTATTATATTTTAATATCTGTATCAATTCGCGAGCGGATCCACTTTACAATATAAAGCGTACAACGCTAATGACAACTCTTCTTTAATATTAAAATCTAATACTATAATTGGTTACAAATAAAACGAAAAATCACAAAATTAAAGTGCAATATTTCAAACTTATTACTACACTAGCTGTGCCCATGACTTCGTCCGAATATGTTTTTTTAAATAAAAGTAGTCAAAGTTACTCCTTATAATTACGCCTATCTGCCAGTAAATGTCCTGTTAAATTCGATCCAGCCGTTTCAGAGCATAGCCGAAACAAACAGACAGATAGATTTTTTAATGTTTTTTTTCTCGTAAGTACCGTATATATTTACATACTTCAATATTTTTTTATTTGTATAGATCAATAAAGTTTTATTATATCAATACAGTTTTATTATATAAAAAAATCGGATAGCATGCTTTTACGTAAAATTTACAATAGATGAGATTGTATTTATCTTTTGAAAGTTTCACAGTAATCTCTAAAAGGTCGGCACAATGTAGGGGTGCGCCTGCGCATCTAAATACTATAGTTACTATCGCTTCAGTGCGTGTAACGCTCCAGTGGCGGCGGACAACACGAGCCCTACCATCGATCTTACACAATATCATTCACTATCTCCAATATATATATATATATATATATATATATATATATATCTATCAACTTTGCACTTAATGCATATGAAAGTTTATGGTATACGGTATATTAAAATATATATTTTTGTCTGTATGTCTGTGTGTGTTTTTGGTTTACCTACATCTGAAAAGTCAGGACAGATTTTTATTTGACTGTCACTGACGGTAGGTAGTCACTGTCACTGACGGAGTATATATATATATATAATTGCGGTTATTTAGTTATTTATTACGGAATGTTAGATATAATGAACTGAAAATTATGATGATGAACTAATGATTTATCTGAATGTAAATACATTGAATTATAGAAAATCATGATAGTTTTTGGTTTTTGATTATTTTTTATATATTAAATTTACCAGTGATGTTACTTTCTCAACTTGGATACTATCATTTAGCTTGTTCTTAGTTTATTTTATATTTGAACTAGTTGACAAATTCATACAACTTGGTACATAATTCTGCACCAGTTACGAGAGCTGAGGTGCGAGATGAAATATTACAAACGTTGCACGGCTCTGATGAGCGTAGCAACTTTTATCTCTAAACTTTTGTCGTTTCTCTTAATTGAATGATGTTAGTTTAAAACTAACGAATATATGGTTGAAATATATACTAGGATCCGCCAATCGTGCGGCGGGTGTTGAGCTGAGCCCTTTCTTAATTTCTTGATAACTTTTGAATGGCTAAACATTTTTTCAATCTGTTTTCGCTATAACATCCGCGTTCAACTCAAACATACATGAGAAAATTTTTAGCTAATTATCTCGTCGCTGGAAACAACTAAACACAAAAAAAGGTCTCCCAAACGGTGACGAGCTTCGCTTACGAGAGCTCAATAAATGTCCAACTAATAACTAATATATAAACTCATCCTTACGAACACATAGTATAGGTCTTTCGCGTGTCTTTTTATATATATTTATATAATAATCGATTTAATTAATTATTAAACATTGTTATAAATTAAATTGTTACTATGCAATGATTAGTTTGAGCGGGTAGAGACAGATGTCGTGTAACTGATAACAGCTGTTATCTATTAGATCATTTGAATATCTCGTCTTTGAGACTAAGTTCTGACTATTCATAGTAATATTATTATATTAGTTTGTACTAATATTCAATATTCAATATAATGGGTTGGGAATAACTTTATAGCGTTTTTGTATTTTCTTTTATTTTATTATTTGTTTGCTGTTTTACAAAGGGTAAGTATTTATTCGATACAACACTTTCTGATCTACGAAACTATGTTATTTATATTTTTGAGTTATTTAACACTAAACCTATCAAGTACCGGTCAAATTGACCGTTCTTAAACTTTTGTAAAACTTACACATTTTCAAACGTTATAATATCGTTATCAAACTACATGACAATTCTTAGAATATGCATATAATATTGTCTTCACTCTTTACTTTTAGTTATTTCCATTATTACCTGCGTTATATAATAAAATAACTTTTAATTACCGGTCAATTTGACGGCGTGTGGTAGGGACAGGTATACTAGAATTGTCGGTAGGTTTAGTGTTAATATTTATCTTCTCTTCTCCTGTTAAACCATATGAAGGGCGTTAGGAGATAATATGTTTAAATGGCTTTTATTTTGTTCCACACCACTATTGATTACTGCACTATCATATTTGGGTCACGTTCATGACCTTGATTACTGTTACTATGACTTTCATACAATTTTTGACAAACTTCAAATTGTAAATTTTTTTATAATATATTAATTACATTGATAACTCAATAATGATGTAACAGCTGATTATAAAATACTATTTATATATATATATATATATTTTACTACTTATTTGGGATTAACCTACCTGTTATATTATGTACCTAGAAACATATAATATACATATAAATATAATTGAAGTATCTGTTTGTAATTCTAAATTAACACTATTTCACTAAATGCATATGAAAGTGTATACGGTAGGTACTTTGATAACAAAATAAATTTTAAAATTTTTATCTGTCGGTCTGTTTGGAGCGGTTAATCTCTGAAACGGCTGAATCATTTTTAACAGAACTTTCACTGGCAAATACAAAGAGTAATTTAGGCTAATTTTATTTAAAATATATATATATATTCGAACGAAATCGCGTGCAAGGCTAGTATATTATATTTTTTTAATACATCATATTTATAAGTCTCCTAGATTTAGACTGAAGATATTATTAATTAATTAAAGTTATAATTATTTGATTGTATTCTATTAATTCTCACCACTTTCTCTTTATATTTGTTAGTATTAAGTATTCGGATGGATATCGATCGTAGCTGCAATTTAGTTAAACGTTTCAGCTCGGGTTCATTGAACTTATCCAAATAAATAACTTCATTACGCAACCCGCTCGGTACGGATCATTCGGAACACTTACTGTTAGTCTGTGTGTGGTTCAGTTTATCTTTATACCAGTTTATTTAACTTTAATTATATTAGTTTAGGTAAAATCATCAAGTTCGAGAACTTTGATATTATTCAATTGAAAACTTAAATAACAATTTTGATTCGAACTTCGGATCATAGTGTTATTATCGTATTTGATAAGTTTTGAACAATTTATTGATATACTAGCTTGTGTCCGCGACTTCGTTTGAAAATATAAAGTATATATTTTCAAAACGAAGACTACTACTGTGATTTTTCTAATTGTCATTGTTCAAAGGTTGTCTATAAGAGATTGCTTTAAGCGTTAAGACCGCCTTTGCACATTAGTTTACTCCATTTATATAAGCATTGTAATATTCTTTCTTTTATAACATTGTTATGTGCAATAAAGTTTTAAATAAATATATATATATATATATATATATATATATTTTAATAGTAGCCCAAATTGCTCCTTACAATATCAACTATCTGTAAGTGAAAGTTCTTTTAAAATCGGTTCAGTAATTTCAGAGATTAGCCGGACCAAACAGACAGAGAACATTTTTTTTTATATTCTTTTTTATGTACCGTATATCCTTTAATATACATTTAGTGATAATCTATTAATTTGTTATTACAAACAGACACTTTAATTTCATTTGCATGTATGTATAGATATCTATTAAAATAAGTATCTAAATGCATTCCATATAATCCCTTTCCTCCCGACCCTTTGACGGCGAATATCTTAAAGGGATCTCATCTTGTTTTCAATACGTCAAGGACGCTGGAGGGTCTTTTTATCATATTTTTTGCAGATCAAGGGTCGAAGGGCACTAAACTGCAAACTCAGCTAGGATATTTAAAGTGTCCCTAATGAATTCCAGATTAAGTCTCTTTATTATCTATTAAAAAGTTAACCATTTCCTGTGTGTGTAAATTTGAAAAATTTTTACAATAAATTATTTAGTTTATTTTAGTCAAACCATTCAAGAAGAAATAGGGATTTTGATCGGAAATATTTAATAAAAGAACTATTATTTTGACATATTTATGACTTTTATCCAGTAAGAGGTATGTCCATATTGTGTTTATAAGTTTACGTTATCTGATAAGCAATAAAAGATTTTGCAAATGATATAAAAAGTTCTGGAGCCACAAAATACAGGGTATTTCCCGGACGAACATTGACGAAATTATAGATGTTAATAAAAAAACAATTGATTTTTAAGTAAAATGATTATGACAATAAATGTTTAAAAGTAATCGTTAAAGATAATATAGACTACACACAAAAATAAAATAAAAAAAAATTACATTAATAAAAAAAAATTGCAAAAAATAAAAAAAATGTTTTTTGTTAAACTCAGCAAGACCCAATAGATGTTTTTCGATTATATATAAAAAATCAATTCAAATTTTCAGGACTTTTCCTGTCCACAGACATCCATCCGAGAAAAGTAAAAACAATATAGAACGAATAAAGTTAGTTCGTGATAATTTAAATTTAAATAATATACGGTGCCTACTGGTAGTGGTTCGCTTACCTTTCTTTATTTTTCCGCACTTTTTAACTTTCGAAAGTTTTATATTGCATGTTAACTTCTCTATTGCCTTGAGAATCTTCTTGCTAACTTTGTTGATCGTCCTCCTCCTGGGGTCGGTGTACTTCGGTCTAGTGTTCGTCTTATCGCGATCTATATCCAAGCTATCCTCGGACTCCGTTGTTGAATGATCGGATGGATGGAATATGTATGGACTTGATGAGAAGCACGGTGAATTCATTATACGCAAGTCACAGAAACATTTTTTATTTTACACTACCGAGACAGGGAAAAATTTTTACTTTATAATATTTTGGTACGCGTCCCTCGCGATCGATGTCTGGAGCGGTAAGCTGAGTCCGCTGTGGCAAGGATGTCCCGGGTCGTCTTCAGACCGTGACACCGCACCCAGACCAACCCAGACCAACCCAGACCTTGGGCTGTCTTATTTAGAACACATGACGATAATTATCCTTTGTTATGTCATTATTTAAGCGATCTCGTTATTGAAACTGATTGGATTGATGTTTTTAATTTGAAATACGTCTTGAAGGAGCTATTGTTATTATAAAATATAAATATTATAAGGATTACAGTGTTTTATATTCAGAACAATAATTTCTTAAATAGATCATTGACCTTCCACACAGGCATACAAAAATATCGTTCCAATTATACAAGTAGATAATTATTATTATTATTATTAATGCAAAGTGACAATCATTTTAAGTGGATTTGTTAAATTATACTCATTACATGATTTTTCATATAAATATATGTTAGATGTGCATATCTGCATTTTATTCAAAAGATCTAATTCTGTGATACAGATCTTGATACAACCCGAATAGAATTTCTGGATCAGGACATTTATTAACATAATATTAGTGCTAGTCAAATTACAACTAAAACTGAATATACTGGACGGGCGTTTGTAGTTTAATTCTCGGATACTACTAAACAAGAAATTTTGTGATCCCACTGGAATATGAGAACTGTAACTCATCCAGGAACAATAACATTATATATTGATGTTACTAAGAATACAGGATGACCATAGAGTGTATGATGCATAGAATAGAACCAAAACAAAATACAGGTAATAAAATATTGTATTGTTATACGAATTATAATATTATCTATTCTAAATGATTGTTGTCTCTTAGTATTCATTAATTTTTAAAATACTGGACATCTTAATATATTAGGGGCGCCAAAAAACCCTCAATTTTGACTCGCTGCACTCGCGAAATCTCGGGTGCCGTTTGCATATTGAGCGAAGCGAGCCCAGTATATTGACTTATCGTTTCCCATTGACTTCAATGGGATAACAGTTTTTTGACATGATATGATTTTTTTTTTTTTATGACATTTTCAAATTTTTGTTTTTTTTAAACCATCACCTAATTAATATGTGTCTCTTTGATTGCAAAGTTTCATAATTTTCCGTCAAGTAGTTTTCGAGCCAATTCGTGACAAAGAATGTAAAAAGTCTCCAGTAAAACGCTCCGCTCACTTTGTTCGCTTCGCTCAATAAAGCACAAAGACTCACTCACTGTTTCATTCATCGCTCTACAGCCCAAACCGTAATACGTAGAAAGTTGAAATTTGGACACAAGACTCCCGACATATTGAATAGGTGTAATAAGAAAGGATTTTGCAAAGGTCCGAACCGTTCCAAAGTTACAGCTAAAAGTTTACCCCTCCCCCTTCCCCTTAAAGCTCCCTCTTTTCTCCCATTGCATTGCAGTAGAAATATAATCTTGTTTCTCACAACACGCTGTGGTGTGAGAAACAAGAGTGTACCTATGACCCGATAGGAATGAAACTTTATAGTTATCAAACTCAAGGCTTTCTCGCACTGATAGCGAGTCATGATGGGTTGGAGGATAGAGCGTGTATGTGTGAAGGGTAGGGTCATGGGTTCAATACTCACGAAAGTCAGTTTTTTTTGTTTATTCCCGTCGCGAAGCACGGGTAACCTGTTAGTTTGATTATATTTGTAATGCTATGGTCTTGTGATTTCTTAACAAAAGGGATGAAGGGATGGCGCTTTACCGGGCGAATTAAACTTTTATCGTGCAAAAAATATACTTTTCTATGAAAGGAAAGATTTTTTTAAATTGATTAATTACAAAGTTAATTAGTTAAAAATGCCGAAAAGTTTTAGAGAAATTTGTATGAAGTTGTATTATTTTATGGTTGGTTGGTTGGTTTGAGTTGATTTTAATAAAGAAATTTAGTAAAAATTAATTGATTTGAAGAATCTGTATTCCATTTTACATGTATTATATTAAGGGAAAGTTGAAAATAGTGGAGAAAATATACTATTAAAATAAAAAAAAAATCTTAGATATAAAGTCGTATTAAAAATCTGATATATAAATATATTTTTTTAAAGACAGTAGTTTAAAAAAACATTTAAGTTTAAAAAATATGTACAAAGTTAATGTAATATTATATTAAGTATGAAGTGTGACTTCCAAAGTAATATAATTATAAAGTAAGTTATCGGAAAGTAACCTCCCGGAGCCGAGCAATGGTCGTTGGGTGTCGACTTTGAAAATTTGCCAAAACCATAATGAGGTTGGAAAATTTGATATCATTTAATTACTTTAGATAAGAATTACGAGTTCACTGTACATATATAATATAGATATAATATATTTTATTATATATGTCTTTACGTTTGTAGCCTTTTAAATAAAGTTTTTTTTTTACTACAAAAATTATATATATAATAACAATTTCAGTTGATATTGATTGATGCAACAAAAACTGTCGCGTACTACTGAACGCGTTTAACCGAGAAGTAGTCGCGGAAAATAACTAGTGCATTTCAATAATAAACCTAAAAGATAACTTACTTTAAATTCTACTAATATAAAATATTTTATTAGTTCTATTATAAAACTAACTAAAGAATTTTAACAAATCCCTCAAAAACTTTAAATACTCAAATGTGTTATACGAAGTATGCGATACATTAATGCAGTTTCCACGGTTTGTCAGAGTGTTTGTTTAACACTAAACCTACCGACAATTCTTGTATACCTGTTCCTACCGCACGCGGTCAAATTGACCGGTAATTAAAAGTTATTTTATTATATAACGCAGGTAATAATGGAAATAACAAAAAGTAAAGAGTGTAGAAAATATTATATGCATATTCTAAGAATTGTCAAGTAGTTTGATAACGATATTATAACGTTTAAAAATGTGTAAGATTTACAAAAGTTTAAGAACGGTCAATTTGACCGGTACTTGGTGGGTTTAGTGTTAAATTTTAAAGTTACGAGATTTATGAAATAAAAAAATATATCACTTACCTATATTAAATTCTTCTCTCTGCGACATATACAATACGGATTCTCCATTATTCTTATCACAGTTATTTTTAAATTCATCCCCTAAGGTTGGTATCCCGTTAATATCACGATCACTGTGGTACTTCACGTCTGTATCCGTAACACCATTCGTCTTATCAACGCCATTGAGGGTTAATTTTTTAATAGTTTTGATTTCTTCTGTTTCACTTATCTCTTCTATTACTGACGAGTGCTTCATTATTTCTTCGTTTCTATGAATATTGTTGTCACTTTTTGAATATATTATACTTTGGGAACCGCTGACTTTGTCCGAGTTATCGAACGGATTGTTGGTTTCTTCGTTATTATATAATAATTTCGGTGATGTATCAGTTTGATAATATTTCATACTACTTATACTTGGTCCGGAATCATTTTTTCTGAAGAACGATGACAATTTAAGATCATCGTTAATAAAATCGCCTCTATTAACTGATCGCTGCAGTGAGTTTGATTTGCCGTTTGGTATTGGTAACTTGGTGTTGGGTAGAGTTGAATAGAAGGGGTTAGTTGGATGGAACTTGGGGGTGTCCTCGAAGGACTTGAGGAGGTGTGTCGGGTTGGGGGTCGCGTGTGTGTTGTGTTTTGAGGGTGGGATTTTGTTTGGTGTGTTCGGTGGTCGTGTGGTAGCGTACACGGGGGGGGTGGGGGGTCGCCTTCTCGTTTATGTCGATTAGTTGGAATGGTCCTGTAACAAAAAATATTATAATTAATTATATAATATATTCACCTCGTGTTATTCTATTTGGCGTATTAAATATTATTGAATAGGTCTTTTTTTATATATTTTTTTTCTTGTAACTATTTATGTTTAATAGTGTACAAAAAAGAATTAAGGTACATATAACACGGCTACCACCAGTATACTTTTTGATGACAAAGTAATTCTTTATCTCTACATATATACATTGCTCTTCTGATAAGAAACTTCTCAAAAGTCATTCGGTTCCAATAAACACCCTATGACTTAATAATAATTAACGAGTAAAAACTTTAAAAGACCACACACGTACACACACACACACATACACACACAAACACACACACACACACACACACACACACACACACACACACACACACACACACAGAGACACACACACACATTGAACGTATGAATGTGATATCGTATTTCCTCCGAGTCACGGTTTCCGATTCAACATCGACTTGCATTAATGCTGTTAGAAGAAACGGATATAGCTTTTAAAAGTTATCTATACTCACTAGGGCTGTTTGATGCTTCGATAGATTTAAATTGGATTGAATTATCGATATATCGATATTTTAATAATATATTTCTTTATTTTCAAATCGATATTAAATATATTTGTATTTAAAAAGATCAACTATCGTGTTTGTGGGCATCTTTTCTCAGAGCAGCAATCTAACAATATAAATGTTAAATAAAGTGAAATAGAAGCTACTGGTACCTATATTATTGCAAAACGGATATCAAGATGGCGTGTCGGATCCAAAGTTATAGATTTTACTGCGTGTTTATTTTTATACAAAATACATCGGAGTACAATTCCTATACAAACACTAGTTACTGCCGGTGACTTCGTCTTAGATTACAAATGTATTTTGAGTATTTATCATACATGTTTGTAGTCAGTCCGTCAGTCAAATATATATATATATATATAAATTTAAAATTGCCCTCTTAATTACAATCAGCTCTTTGATTCAATTATCATGTAATTAATATAGGCTAGGATGGTTTGAAGTGTTCCGAATGTATCGATGGGTCAACGACCCTGCGGTCATATTGCGGTCATGGAAACGTCACACTCTGACATCATTAATTCGAGCACTAATTGATATTATAATCTGTTATATCATTTATCAGTATAGGTGTAAATAAAAATAGACTGGAGAGAGAGAGAGAGAGAGAGAGAGAGAGATGCAGTATAGCTATGAATAATTCTTTACAAATAGTGAGCATTGTAAAGATGTATGTATGTTTTTGATTGTATATCTCACTTACTTTTCAGGTCCGTTGCTTTACCGATAGATCTTCTTCGCGGTGACATTTCTCGGTCTCTGGCGACAAAGAAACTTTAAATTAAAAAACACGACAAACTTAACAAACTTTTTCAAGAAACTTGCTGAAGTTTACATCTTTTTAATTATTGAAACTCGATTAGTTTTTAATCAAAGTTTTCACATTTAAATTTTACTTTATATTTAATTATTCTATATTTTTTTTAATCTGTTTCCGTAAAAGGAAAAAAAGTCGACTCTCCGATAACATAGATCGATCCCTCAATGTTATCGTGGACTTTATTAAAACGATCGTTGCATTTGCTGCCAAACCCGATTGACCCACAAATATACCAAATAAATTAAATCTACCTTAACTTAAAATTTTGTAGAATTAATGAGGTTTTATTTAAAATATTTCTTGACTCCATTTTGTATTCCCGTCTCGTCAGTGCTCCTGTACCTACTGTTATGCAAATATTAAGAGTGATGTTTGGAGACTGCACTCGCTAAAAACTAGGATTTACTTTAATAAAATGACGGAATAATATATTTTTGTTATAATAAACATAATTTCTTAATCATATACTTTGTCAATATGTTTGTAAAAATCGCTAAATGGACTGCAGTGAAATGCGATATTTTATATATATATAAACTAATAAGCAAGGTTTGTGTGTTTGTTGTCGTTGGTATGAAGCGTTGCTTTTAGATCAATTATAAATGTAATTTAGTATTTAATCGTGTCTTTTGAGAAAATAACTTTCTTTTGCCAGATCTTTTTCGGTATCAAAAAATTTTTAGAGCTGGTGAAAACAGCAACAATGAAAAAATAATTTATAATAGAAACAACTTTTCCAAATTAAAAAAAAATATATTTTATTTTAAACTTACATATATTTAAGATATATATTTAGTAGTAAAATAAGTTTAAGTTTTTAAGTTAGTTTTTAGGCCGGTATTAACACACTCACTCGTTAAGTCCCAGCCGCAGCACGGGCCCGGCGGCCCGCAGCATGGCGTGCGCGTCGGCGTTGCTCATGTCCTTGGTCGCCCTGCCGTTGATGGAAGTGATGACGTCACCCTCCCTTATCCCGCTCAACGACGCTTTACGGCCGGGGTTCACCTGGAATATAGTGTACTGTTTGTTATTTTACCACCTTTTTTTTTTGTTAGAAAATAGTGGATGAAAATAAATAGTAGGTATATATTTAATGGAAATCTAGAAGCTGGAAAAGTAGAAGAATTTAATCTATCAATCTCACAAGAAGCAAAAAGTAGTCTATTAGATTAAAATATAGTATTGATAATAATATTTTTTGAGACTAGGAATGAAACCTGACATCCGACATTTTACATCAAGAAACTTATCTTTTACCGATCTATTAATTACCAAGTAACAAACATTAGACTTAGATTAGATAAGAAATATCCAAATGTATATCAAAATAATAGAATCTAAATATCTATAACAATTACATGTAACAAACTTCATGACCTTAAAATGACATAAGTTTCATTGATATGACCTATAAATGACATAGGACACACTCTTCACAGCGCGCTCATACAAAAAATATATAATATAAATAAAAAATAATGAAAAAGTGAACAAAAGCCGGGCGCCGTCGCAATACTTGGGCTTAATTGACCTAAAAGTGATGTTAACTCAGTTCACTCGCCACATTACACTTATAACTTATCACCGAATCTTTTATACTTTTTATTTTTTCTTTTCTTTCAATTTACCTTAAAGTTATATTAAAATATTTTTTATACATATTTTTATAGTTTAATAATAAATGTATCCAATAGTTAATGGTTTGAGTTACGGTCGAAATAATTATATAATATAAAAAAAAGTAAAAAAAAAAGTAAAACTTTGAATAAAATACTAACAATCTCACTCGTATTTTCTCGTGTGCGTTAAGTATTTTATAGGTATTTTATAAGTATTTTATAGCCAAAATTTATATTTCTGTATGTGTAATAATATAAAAAAATCCGTGCCCGCAGGGGGACACGCGTGGGTAGACCTCGTGTGTAACTCGTTTAAAATATAACTCACTACCTAAGAATAATACATGATGCCGTTGTTTACATCAAAAATTTTCAAGCAAAAAGCGGTTTTAATTTTTTTTCTCGGAAAAGGTATCTTTTTTGGAAATACTTTTGGTACTTAAATTTAGAGTAAAAAATAACCTTTCTATTAAAAATATTTGCGAGGAGGGAATGTTTACCAGAAAAAAGTTGCCGTGGTTTTACCTGCCTAAAATTTACAAGCTAAAAGTGGTTTTAATTTTTTTTCTCGGAAACGGTACCTTTTACGGAAAAACTTTTGGTACCTAAATTTAGAGTAAAAAATAACCTTTTTATTAAAAATACTTGTGATGCAAGAATGTTTACCAGAAAAAAGTTATGATTTTTTTTCCAAAAATTTTCGGTTTTTTTACTCCCACCCCTAAGTTATTGAAGTTAGGTTTTCGGTTTATCTACATTAGTTCTAGGTATTTATCAAAGACATCATATAATATGAACGTGATTGATCTCCTTTGTATAGGGACAAAGTTATGGTCGAAAAACTGAAATCAGAAAAAGTGAGGCCCTAGCGACCCCTGTGACCGGATTTCTCTGGTTAACGAACTTGACCTTCATTTTTGGATGATTGATTTTTGTGCAAAGTTTGAAAGCGATCCGAGCGAAACTGCGGCCGCTATCGTGCTGACAAAAGTCGAATCTGGACGCACGCACGCATATATATATATATATATATATATATATAAACATTTTGACCAATGGTCATTTCGGACTCAGGCGGTCATAAGAAGACCTCCTGTGAAGAAATTTTTCCAAAATTCGAAAGTAGGGGACAAATGAATGGGCAGACCGAATTCTTCGAGGTCTACCCAATATAATCTAAAACTTTCTTTAAAGATCCTTTATTACATCTATTTTGTTTTATCGCTATCACACAGACAAACATGTTGAATTAATTTATATATATATATATATATATATATATATATATATATATATATATATATATATATATATACTCGTATATTTGGTATCACCACGTAATAAGTCGTCTGACCGATAGCAGCGCGTTGCCAAAATCAATATTATATTAAAAGCCTTTTAAAGGAATTACAAAAGTTTTAATCCTTTTTTTAATATTCATTCTTTAAATATTATCGTTATTTAAATCACAATACGACTATTGAATAATGAGAGACAGAGACATAGAGAGAGAGAGTTTTATATTGTCATTAATAAAATTTAATTATTATATAAATATATAAAGTATCATTTTTAATCCTTTATTAATCATGTCCTTCATATAAATAATAATAAAGTTTTAATTAACTAAATAACTTAAAATCCTTCATAAATATTCCTTCACTGCAGTAATCCACACACACACTTAATCATTTTCTTTAAGACCATTAGCATTTTTTCATCGTACATTGCTCACTAAATATTGTGATTTGTGAAACAATATAAAAAACCCGACTTCGTCTGTCATGTGGTTCACAGAGCACGAACAGTCCTAGCATTATTATAAATAGATAATTATAAAATAAAATTAGTCCCGACACACAAGTAAAGCGTAAAATATATATTTATATAAGCACACACCGCAGTTTCTCTCCTCCTAGCAGCAGGCGAACAAAACTTTAACATATCTGTTATAAACACTAAAACATACAAACAAGGTGTAAGGGTCCGATCACAGCGGGTTAGTCTACTACACTGAGGAGTGAGGAGTGAGGTTTGCGATCATCAAATTATGGGCATTATAAGCTATGCTATTGTATCGGACGTCGGTTTGGAATATTAAACGAAACGAAGCCAGGAGTCGTGCTTAACATGCAGATAGATGTCCATGTGGAGGTCGATGAACCTTCATTTGAATTATAACTTTATAAAGGTAAGTTGATTAACGTGAATCCAATATCATCCCGTGGGATTTGTGATCGAAGTTAAACTTTTATTTGCATAAATTTAACTTTTGTTGTAAAAGTAATTTTATATATATTATATATATTTATTTCCACTATTGTATAAATTAAATGGTTCCGATAGTTCATTAACTTTCCATTTTCCAATTTTTTTACTCTGTGTATATCTGTCTGTGCGTCTTTCTATAACTCAAGAACTATTTAACCGATCCCGATAAAAACTACCATAGGATCCTATAATAATATTACGTAAAAATAAATTTTTATCGATTATTCTGCATTTCTATATGCGCAGGACGACATGTGAGAAAAACTATCAGTTAGAAAGAGAAAGCTATATAAGGAGAGGTGAGAAAAAAGAAAAGTAGATA
The DNA here is from genome assembly GCA_918358865.1 of Melinaea marsaeus rileyi. Classification (NCBI taxonomy): domain Eukaryota; kingdom Metazoa; phylum Arthropoda; class Insecta; order Lepidoptera; family Nymphalidae; genus Melinaea; species Melinaea marsaeus. Next base: position 15,458,319 of record OU911085.1, read on the forward strand.
AATTACATTTTTTTATGTTAAAGCGCGCGAATAAAGACGCGGACAATAACTAGTATTGTTGTATTATTTTTAATAAAAGTCATATAAAATATAATATTATTTTTTAAAGAGCGAAGTAAACACAATAATTAAGCGCGCACTACACCCCACTACTTGTGAGGTGGAAGGTGGAGCACAAAGGAAGTGTTAAAGTAAAATTTAAATAGTGACTACATTGTTTGCTGCGCTCGTTAAAAAAAACGTGTTCTTATTGCTGTAATTGTGATAATTACCTACTATGAGAAAATATAGTATTTTTATGATAAGAATAGAATTTTAACACTAAATGCATATCAAGTGTATACGGTACTTATATAAAAAATCTCTGTCTGTCTGTTTGTTACGGCTTATCTCTAAAACAGGACTTTCAGCAGATATTATAAGGAGTAACCTGGCTACTTTCATATTAAAAAACGTACGAAGTCGTGGGCTGAACTAGTTCAATATATAAAATAATTACACTGCAAATACATTCATTGAGTAATGTCAGTATTAATTATTATATATAAAATAATAATAGAATTAACATGCATTGTGGGTTATTTAACACTAAACCTACCGACAATTCTTGTATACCTGTTCCTACACCACGCCGTCAAATTGACCGGTAATTAAAAGTTATTTTATTATATAACGCAGGTAATAATGGAAATAACTAAAAGTAAAGAGTGAAGAAAATATTATATGCATATTCTAAGAATTGTCATGTAGTTTGATAACAATATTATAACGTTTGAAAATGTGTAAGTTTTACAAAAGTTTAAGAACGGTCTATTTGACCGGTATTTGGTAGGTTTAGTGTTAATTTAATTTATATATATCTTTTCCATTTTGATATAAGTTCTATAAAGACACTCTCCATACGACGAATTATATGACATATTAAATCATAAATAAAAAGTTATGACTCTTATATGACAAAAGTTTCAAAACGTCCCAAAAGTTTTCGGAGCGTCATTTAAACTTAATTAAATATTAAACTTTAATAATATTCTGAATTAATTTAAAAATAAACATTTCTTTAAATAAATAAACAAATATTTATTTAACTTCAAATTTATATATCAAAGATTAGACCATTTTATCGAGAGCCGTATGAGAGCGAAAATTTAAATTAGAAACCTGTACACTAGAGGTCTAGTATCGCTGGTCGAAATGTATGTATGTCTGTCACGTACAAACACACGCACGTGCTCTGCCTTCAGGACACCCAACTCCACGAACACACAACCAAATATATCCTATATATATTAAAGTGTGTTTAATTTCATTTATATCTTAAGTAACTGGGTTAGAGATTACTTTTAAGAAAAATTACCAAATCCATTAATATAACTATTTTATACTAGCTTGGCCGACGACTTCGTTTGCGTAAAATGATTTTTTAAAGATACTTGTTATAATAGCAGCTATCTGCTAGTCAAAGTCTTGTTAAAATCAATCCAGCCGTTTCAGAGATTAGTTAGATAGACAGACGAAGAAAAAATAAAAAATATTAACTTGTAGAAATAAGTACTTTAATATGCATTTAGTGAAAAGCTGTTAATTTGTAACTACAAACAGACAGTTCAATTTTATTTATATGTATATATGATTATAAAGTGAAAATTACGTAACGGTAGAATAACGCCATACATAGATTCACATCTAAAGGATATATACTAAAAGTAATCTAATACGCATTCTGTCTATAAGTTTCCAGATACAAAGAGAAGAATCTCTTATAATTTAATGTGTATCTAAAATGCACATAAACAAACACACTAACTCGCACGATTTAAATTCATAGAAACGATAATTTCATAAATTATTCAAACCGTGCATAATTGCTTCTCTTTCATAGTAGATGTGAATTCCTTGCGATTATTTTAACTATAGATATACATAGTTATAGTTTAATCACATCCCTAGATATAGCACTTCGTTATCGTTAATTAGAAAATATATATTATAATTAATCGTAGATTTTCCAGATTTGTGTACAAATTCTGAATAAATTATAATAATCTTAAGTAAAAGTATGACGTTGTTGTACGAGTTGCCTGCAGGGAACCAATCACGACGCTTTTAAAAGCGTCATTCCCTCTCTTTCTACCGTCAAACTGATTTATCAAGGACTTCCGCCGTTCCGCTTTGAGCACTCGGACTGGACAAGTGTCTCGTCTTCTTAAGTGTTTACGCTGCCCGTGTACGGTGAAGTGACAAAGATGTCGCCGGCATCGCACCTGTGCTGCATAGGGATCCAACCAGTCCAGCGGCACCCTAGTTAGACCACGAAACCATTTCAAAGCCTTCGTCGATTAGCCGGCATCGAGTCACACACACAGTCGATAGTATATTAGACACAAACCTGCATCACCTATGGACAGAGACTCACTAGGGTTTTACTGTAGACTGTCAGCCACACAGCCCACTGCCCACTGTCTGCATAAGGAACCGATTTCGAAGGATTCTCACAAGCTGCGTCCTGTACCAGCAGAAGTCACGACTAGCTTCTTTGGGCTCCTCTAGCCTAAGGAAAACTCGCTGTTCCTCAGGCAATTCAGGCACCCGCGAACGCCCGGGTAAAACCCTCGAGGGTGAACTCCATGCCCGCACCTTAACCACTGCCGTCTCCACCGGTAGGCGATTCCACGAATCACCGGTTCGTTCCCGTGCGTCGCGAGCCATCTCAAATGGCATCGCATGGTAGGGTTAAACGCTTTCTGACTGTCACTACATTCAATGCAAACGGCCTTCTAAAGGAGAGACTTTTGTACAAGTCATACCAGTTCAGGGTGTCGGACGGGCTCGTACTCATCATGCGGGACTTCCTGTCGAATCGCTCCTTCCGCTACAGATTGGAAGGCGATGTAATCCCCCCGCCCCATCAGGACGGGTGGCCCCCAAGGTTCAGTTCGCACGCCCATCATACATTTATTATACTCCAGCGACATTCCTAGGCCGCGTTTCGAAGTCTATTTAGCCATGTTCGTGGATAATAACCGCAATTTACACCTCCTCAAGGTATCTTTCTCAACGCCTCCAGACTGCAGCCGACTTTCTCGGAGGCTCGTTTCAAAAATGGAGGATTGAGATGAACCCGGTGAAAGGAGCTGCGGTGCTCTTCGAACGGTTACGATGCACAATGATCCTTCCGGAAATCAAACTGTTTTTCAAACCGATACCATGGAAAAACTAGGCCAAATACCTAGGAGTGACGATGGATAAACAGTTACTCTTTTCCCCATATATTAAGACCTTTCGTAACAGAGCGGTCTCCATTTGAGGGCGTCTTTATTCCCTGTTAGGCAAGCGGAGTAAAATTTCCCTTCGAAATAATGCTTAATAATGCTTTAGAAAGCCCAAGCACGTATCCGCTCCGTCATGTCTTATGCAAGCGTTGCCTTCGCTCACGCGAATCTGAGGTCCAATGCCCTCCAAGCTGCTTCAGATCAGATTCATGCTGCTCGCCATTAGGGCGGCGTGGTTTATGCTATATCGACTGGCATAGGGATTTCGACCTTCCGACGATCGCTCAGTATTTAAGGGGCTTTCCGAAAGCTAGACTTCTAAAGTCAGAAAGAAAAGACCCAAGTCGGTTCTCTTCACCGCCGACGACGCGATCACGTTAGGGAACGCGACGTGGCGGCAAAACACATCCCTACAGCACACACACATACAGAGCTAAGGAGGTCGCTCCAGCGTTTTGCTATCCGAGTACGCTAGAATCTAATCCCTAAACCAAATCAATCCTTCGCTTCCAAACTAGAGGTCCCCTGAGCCTCACAAGAGGCGCCCTCAGGACGTACGTTCTTCTGGAGCTCCTCAGGCCCCACTTCTCAAGGGGGGCTTTCCCAAAGTGTCTATACCCATCCACTCCCTCGGTGACGCTGTCATAGTCTGGGCTAACAGCAGAATGAAACATAAAAGAATATATAAAAGTAGGTCAGCCTGTCGCGGCTGCTCGGTACACTACTAGTACTCTGCCGCTGGCTATCCTTGACTCTTTGGATAATTAAATGTGTTTAAGATCTATTTATAATTACTGCCGGTCTAGTGACATTTTCTCATCAATTATATAAAATATACCTTCATTTTCAATTCCTACATATTTCACGACAATTTATATTTATGAAAATTAAAAACACATAAAACAAATGTCAAAGGGAAGCTTTGGATTATAGTACGGAGAGGCTGAGAGTCCGCGATAACGACCAGCGGCAGACTACTTACTGCGAACGCTGAGGAAATAAAGATTTTCTTGAATATTCCGTCTCAGTGCAGCAAGAGTACTCCGCTCCCTAACTTGTTTAATTGTTTGCGTGTTTAACTATAACTAGTCTAGACTATATCTACTAACAAATGGCGATTTTATAAAACTTTTATTACTAAACTTAATGATATCTATATAAAATAATCTAGTAATCTAGTAATCAATATAAAATAGTTCAGCTTGAACGTTGATGACTTAGTTGTTTATGTTAAAAGTTATAATACTACCTGTTACTCGTGTCTCTGTCTGTATTTATACAGGTAGTCACATGAAAACCCTTTATATTTTAATTTTAAATATGTATTTGTGAATGATTTCTTTTAATCGAATAATAAGTTTTCATTATAACCTCTAACATACAAACTCACTCGCATACATTATTCGTTCATAATACAGATAGATAGATATAGACTTGGAGGATTATTGTAATATAATTTATATTATTGGTAAAATTACATAATTTTTAAAATAACACATTCAAATATGTTTTTTGTGCGTTTATTTGTCCTTTATGAATTCCAATTTGATAAGATTTGTTAATAATTTTAGAGTAAAGTTTTGTTTTCTCTGCATTTTAATAGCCTGAACTGAATTAACAGCGAACTTAGTTATTTCTTTCTTCTAATTATTGCATTCATGGCGCTCCACTTGTGAATTTAGTATTAAATTAGTGCACAGTTCATATTAGGTCAATGACCTCCAAAATGCCTTTTTGTAGGTAATTCTCGTTAGATGAGGTAATTATAACATTGGATGGTTTTGTAATCGAGTTAGTATCGAGTTATTTTCAACTGAACATGTGTACATTCATTACATACATACACATACATACATACACATACACATACATACATACACATACATACATACATTATAGTGACATTGTTATATTTGATGTTATTGAAATTTTACTGCTATCCGTATTAATATAACCCGCTATTGTGGTTGGACCATAAGAATATAATATTTAATAAAGAACGAATGAACTTATGATGAACGAATGAACAAAAAATTACATTTGTAATTATGAATGAAGAATATTTGAAATGAATGAATGAAAAAATGTGGTATGTAATGTATGAAGTTATTTAATATAAGATTGCTTAAAATATCTGACTTCTTTTGAAATATCAGATATTTATAGTATTTTATTATCTTGAAACAATCTTTATATTATATTTATCATAAATATATATACACAGGGATTATTATAATTAAATAATATTTAATTATATAATACCTATAATTTGATAGATTGTTAATTTTAAATACATTTTATTTTTACAAATTTATATATGTTTAATATGATACAACATAAAAATAAATAAAATAATAATAATAATAGAATTTGATAAAAATACTTCAGATCGTCGAGTTGATTTTTATTGATATTTTTTTTTTAAGTAAAAACTTTTCTACCCAAATCTTTTACGTACATAAAACAGGCAATATTCACTATTCTGAAGATTATCCAATAATCAGATAAAAAAAACACTTAAGTATACAGAGACCACATACTTCAAATTAAAATAATATAAAAGTCTTAATAAGCGATAACTTATCATATACTAAATGTATAATAAACATCGACTCACTCTAGATATCCTGAGAGGAGTGTTCTGATCAGCCCCGCCGTGCATCCTGAAGCCCCACGGAGCCCCGTCTTTCAGCTCCACTTCCCGTGACGTCATATCGGCACTCAGACCATCTCACGCATAGCTCTGACATGTATTAGTGGCTCATTGCTATTGTGCTCGTAGTCTTTGGAGGCCCAAAACATATCAAAACATGACACCTTGATGTCTGAAACAAAGGTATTGAGTTGAATGAAATATTATAGTTTATACAATAAATAATAATTAATGTCATAATCACAAGTACCACGGAGTCATAGAGTTCCAGACCTCGTTTTTAACAGAGTAGATTTAATGACTGTATAAAATTGTTTATACTTCTTAACAAATTTACACAGTAGGTATGCCTCTATATAGGTTTAGTCTGTGAAATTTAAAAATGGAACAATTCATAACATAATTATCGAAGGTGTGCCTCTGTAAAGGTTTAGTCTGTGAAATTTAAAAATGGAACAATTCTTAACATAATTATCGAAGGTATGCCTCTGTATAGGTCTAGTCTGTAAAATTAAAAAATGGAACAATATTTAGAACATAATTATCGAAGGTATGCCTCTGTATAGGTTTAGTCTGTGAAATTTAAAAACAGAACAATTTTCTTAACATAATTATCGAAGGTATGACTCTGTATAGGTTTAGTCTGTGAAATTTAAAAATAGAACATAAAAATACATATTGATAGACTGACGCAACAGACAATACACATTCTTCGTTCGCTCACTTGTTTTAAAAATATATTTTTAATATCAAAGAAGGTTTTCAATAAAAAGTTTTTAATACCAAGGATTTAAAAACTTACGTATAAAGTTCAAATGAAAATGTATTAACAGATTATGACTATGTTATTTAAAAGTCTCTCTGGTTTAATATACATTATATTTAGCTCTCCGACCTATATAATATTTTATGTGTATTTAATGTTACCATTAACATTGGTTCGTTCCACAGACACACATAAGATTAAAACTATATATATATATATATAAATAAAATTGAAGTGTCTCTTTGTATCCAAATTAATAGATTTTCACTAAATACTTATGAAAGTATATACGGAACTTACATGAAAAAAAAACAAATTTTCAAATGTTTCTTTGTCTGTTTGTTTGTTCCGGGTAATCCCAGAAACGGGTTGAACCGATTTCAACCGACTTTCACTGGCGAATGTTGTTATAAGAACTACTTTAATATATATATAAATAAAGATCGCCATGTTGGTCTAATGTTTAGTTGTGGATCACTGAACCAAAGCGCTGGAGAATCAATAGATGCCTTAATCAGAGATTCCCAAACTTATTTCGTGTTACGCCAACTTTTAAAATCAGTTGCTTCGTAGCCGGCATCTATTTTTTTTCACCTCAAAAACCTCGATACCATGTCTCGTCTGGAGTTTAATTAAACCTACATTCAACAGCACCAGGGAGCAATAACGCAACTTTACAATATTAAGAGTATATTATACCTGATCATCGGCCATTTTGGGAGGGGTTGCTTTGAATAAATAATATTACATACGAAATATATATATGAGTATCTACAATTGATAAAACACGGACTCCTATATTTAAGAATACAATCATAGTCACAATAAGAGTATTGCGTAAGGTTTCTTTCATTTCCTTCTGAATTAAACGAACAAACTTACTGAAGCCACATTTAATCAACAACTTCCTTCCATTACCTTATAATATATTTATTTATATATAAAAATAAATTGATCGGATTTTCATTTTAATATATATATATATATATATATATATATATATATATATATATATAATAAGTCTAAGTTACTCCTTATAACATGAGCTATCCGCCAGTGAAAGTCCTGTTCAAATCGGTCCAGCCGTTTAAGAGTTAAACCGGAACAAATAAATAGATAGACATAAAAAAAAGTTTTTTTTATTTAACGTATATACTTTCATATAAGATTAGTCAAATGCTGTTAATCTGAATGTTAATATATATATTAAATTAACTATGAATTAACCAGAGTTTAAACTCCAGAATAAGTCTGCGTTATTAGATTACTAGCTAGACTAGATATGACTAGCTTATTCCCTCCCGCTTCGCTGGGCACACTAATCATTTGAATGTGACTTAGGTTACTATGGTAACCGAGTTAAGTGTATAGCTCCAACAGGTTTAAAACTTGGAAAATGCAAAAAGTTGAAATCCGTTGTGATAGGAATTCCGCAAAATCCGTTCTTAGTGGACGTCTACGTCACAAAATAAGTAATTATGTCAAATTTTAAGTTAATCGGACAGATAGTTACGGAGGTTTCGTGATGAATCAGTGAGTGGTAAATCACTTAAATAATTGTATATTTACAATATGAATGAAACTCTAAATATATATTTTACCTTCAACGCCCGTCAATACGGATCACGGCTTTAAATAATTATGTTAGTTCAACCTCATTTTATAATTACGCTAATAATATATTTTAACATTTCAAATAAATATTTCATACGATTTTAATATAACGTGGACTTATTCTGTAATATAAACTCCGATTAATTGATGGTTGAAATATTTTCTATATTATTCTTAATCTATAGTTAAACCCGGTTTAAATAAAACCATCGCTTGTAAGAAATTAAACCAGGTACATATGTTTAAATACTAACTCTTATCCACTGCTTCGCTCGTTTAGTTCTTTCTTTTCGTCGTATCTCTGTATTCTCACTCAGAAATGAAAAAGTTTTTACCGATTTTTTAAATAGCTCAAATTTTCGCGCCATAACATTTTCTTCATATACAAAACGGTTCTTGAGTTATAGATAGAAGGACAAACAAAAATAAAAATAGAATAAACAACGCACAGACGGAACCAATATATTTATATAGTAATAAAGTCCCATTACATAACTATAATGACCAAACCAAATAAGTACGAAAGATAAAACAATATGGCGTTTATATTTAAATGTGTCAAAAATATATTTTCCCGCTCGCTGAATGGAGGCTGGAACGCTCGCTCTCTTTTATCTCTCTTATCTCTTATCATACACATTTTATTTTATACATATTATAAAAACACAATGTTAAAATAATAATATCATTAAAATTAATATAATATTCAAGCTATATTTTAATTGTGTATTATTTTAAAACATCATATGAAAGAAATATATTATATACTAGCTGTACACGCGACTTCGTCTACGCGAAATATGTATATTACAAAAAGAAGTAGCCTAAGTTAGACCTTATAACATGCTATCCGACAATTTTAGTTTCAGAGATTAGATGGAACAAACAGACGGACAGAATTCTTTTTTTTTATATATATATATATAAGTACCGCATACACTTGCATATTAAAGTGAAAAGCTGTTAATTTACAAACATACACTTCAACTATATTTATATATATATAAGTAAGTCAAATCAGGAGACACTCACTAAAAGGAAATATAAGAGTGACATTTCAATTGAATCATCACTTGGAACGGCAGCTTGAGAAGTGTCAAACGGAAAACTGAACATTCCGGAACACAACTGAATTATACATTATATAATGTATATGTATAATAATAATAATAATAATATATTTAATAATTTTATTCTTATTTCATTTATTTATTTATTATATTTCAGTTATTTTTCGAGCGCCCCATTCATATTATTCATTTCATTAAAATATATATAACATTACTCAAAATACTTTAGAATATATAATTATTATAATTAATTTGTTTGTACATTTATTTCATTTAATAGTAGTGTTTTTTCTATTTCTATTCTTTAAAGATTAACATTGCTTTTTTGATATTTGAAAGATATCAAACTCGATTAGATTTAGTTTGAAGTCATTTCTTATGGTGTTTATAAATATCGGTTATAGTAACCTTAACTTTATTCAAGTAAAAGTAATTACAATTTTATATTATACCAATAAGAGAACAATTTCTTGGACGAAAAGAATCATAAGATTTAATTAATATATCTGTTAAAAAACAACAATAATGCTTCAAATAATAAACCATTAAAACTTAAGAGGTAAGCCAAAACACGTCCAATCGGAACCGCTGATAAAAATTAACTGAACATTTAAAATGGCCGAACTTAAACATAAATAAAGGACGTGTACCAAAATGACGCAACAAAAATTCAAAAATGGAATAAAAATAACGCAAAGTATTCGAAATTCAAAACTCGCGATACTTTGTACCAGACTGCGTATACACAAAATTTAATATTTTTAAATAATTCACAAACACACGAAGCGAGTAAACAATATACAGTGTAATAAATCTCACATTAAATAATATATTAGAGTGCGTTAAAACATGACGGCACCTGGACGTTTCTATTCTTGATTTTATTTCTGACTCACATATAATCGAAGGTTAAATATAACCCGACGTAATGAACGTTTCATACGACCTCATGAGGATTTGAAAACGTTCTATATTTAAAAAAATTAAAAAAATACTTTTTAAATTAGAAATGTTTTTATTTAATCTTAAAGAGGTTATAATACTTTTGAAAATGTTCTATATTTAAAAAATTAAAACAATATTTATGTACATGTACCTATACTTTTTAAATTAGACATGTAATGATTTAAAGAGGTTATAATACTTTTGAAAATGTTCTATATTTAAAAAATTAAAACAATATTTATGTACACATTCGTACTTTTAAATTAGAGATATAATTATTTTAACCTTAAAGAGGTTATAATACTTTTTTAAACGTTCTATAATTTAAGAATTTAAATTTAGAACGTTATAATCCATACTTTTTAAGTCGGGTGGAATGTGAGAGCGTAAAATATGTTAAAATGAAGTTGCTAAATTGTTACGATATAACACGTGACTTGAGTGTATTAAATTAATATGTATAATAAAGTTATTTAATTACGGTGACGTCACGGGATAAGTTCACTAACTATTTAGCTCCGCTGAGCTCGGTTGAATTTATTAGGGATTAGCTAACTGCTAACAGATTAGTGTCAGAGTTTAGTTTTATTATATTACTTCCAGTGACCACCTCGCGGACACATCACACACTTTATGGTACATTTTAATAGTTTCTTATTATATCTAACTTAAATCCTTAGTCCAACTATCACGCGATGTTTTTAAGTTTTTTCTCCCCCCCCCCCTCTAGTGATACTTGGTGATTAATTTACCCCCCAACTAAATTACGTATATGTTGTGATACTTTTCTTTAAACATACATATTATCCAATTTAACTCTGTCATTATATTTGTAGATTATTTCAGTCATAAAAATAAGAATCAAAATCGTATTTTCAAGGAAAAAATACACACGATATTTCACAATACTCCCCATCTACCTTGTGATATTTCTTAACCCACGATTCGACCCCCGTCAAGAATGGACGATCCCAGTGTTGGTCAAAGACTTCAAAACTTCGATATTGATATCAAATAATCGTATTTTTATAATATACTGAAATAATAAGTGAATACTTGCTTCATTCAAATATCTGATAATAATGTAATTGAGAGTTTTCAAATCTGTTTCATCAACTCACAAGGCGGTTTGGTCTGGTCTGGTCTATAAGGTCTGCATAAAGCTCTGACATATTGCGTAACGGATCAATTTATTCCAACATAACAGAATTATTGTTTTCCATAAAACATAAATGCATACTTTTAAAATTGGATTAACGTTAAAATGTACTCAGTAAAATTGTAAAAACAGAAACTGAATTATCGTTAAAAAAAAACATGCATCATAATCTTTTAATTAATCTTCATTTTAAAATTTATTTAAAATTTAAAAATAAATTTCAAATCCATTCTAGAACGTTCCCTCCCGTCAGTTTAATTCCGAACGCTCGTAGTCGATGAGGCGGACCGTACCGACTGTGATTCCACAATTCAAAGTATTTGAGCTTCGGAACGCATGTGGAACTATAAATTAGGTCAGTTTGATAGGATTAGACAGGCGCTGTACGTGAACATTACGTAATGCACAAATATAACTTGTACCAAAAGAAATATATCTCATTAATTTTGAATTTCGAACAAACAAACAAACTTATGTGAAGATTCCTAATATAAAAACCGGATAAAGCAAATTCGAAAATTAGAATAATTTATTTTAAATTGCGATATAAAATCTTATTTCCTTTGGTATTTAAAATAAATAGTTCTAAATTTGAATTTGCTGTCTCTGTTTTTTTTTAATCTTGACATATACAATGAATAATAAAATTTCGACATTCCAAATAATTCAACCAAGTATACATATTATATTTAAGGTAGCTGTAATTAAATAGTTTGTTTTGTTCACTTATAACGTAGCAGCTAACTTATATTTTGAAGTAGAAATTGTACAACAAAAGCACAATCAATAATGTCACAAAAGTTTCTAACAAACTTAGCGTTGTTACGGTTCATTCAGTACAAAGACTCTTTGTACCTCCAGGTCCACAGACGTAACTCACTAAAACTTATTTATTTTGTGGCTTAGAGTTTAAAACATTCTAAATATAAAATAAAAAACTAGAACTTTCTAATAGTAGATTATTTGAATTTGGAATGTTGTTATTCGTTATTGAATTATCAAAATTGGAATGCTAAAAATAAATCCGATAAAAGGTTACACATTTGTACAGATTAAAAAACACTTTGTAGGATTCAAAACTGTTAATCCCCATATTCGAGTGGACCTGAAATTATATTCACGTCCATTTGCCGCCATTTGGATGCCAACCGGCGCGCCGTCCCCGTACATGCGACGGATCATTCGTTCACTTCGAACCGTACTCATTCGCGAACGAATGATAATTGAATGAATATCTATTCAACAATGTATGTTTTTAATTTATTAGTGAAATAAAAATTGATATTTTAAACTGAAGTAACGAATTTGTTCACTCTTACTTATAATACGAAGAGGAAATTTTACTGTATGTATGTTTTTGTATTTATTGGGTTATCTCAATAACTACCGGACCGATTTAAAAAATTCTTTCACCAGTCGATAGCTACATTATTAGGGTGAAACATTATCTTATTATAATTTTAACGAGAAATAAAATAAAGGTAAGAAGAAAAAAAAAAGAAAGATGCTAAAAGATATAATTAAAATTCAAATATTTATAATTATTACGTAACCAAATAGAAATTGTGTAGATTGTGAATGAATGAGAATATTGTATTAATAATGGTTTCGTTGTTCTCACACACTCACACACACAAACATACATACATATACCAAAATAAAATATTATCGCGTCTAAACAAAAGATCTTTTGAAAGGAGTGTTCTTCAGGGCTGTACTATACTATATTGTAACATCTGTTCGCAATTATGATTGTAATTGCCGTAATACAGAACGGGCTTACATGGTTTAATTGATATCGGTGCAGGGATGCGGGTTTATATTAATTTTATATTATCTATGTTTAAAATGTTATATTACATAAGATAAATTTAATATTCTTTTATTACATACGTGACAACCCTAGCTTATTTGCTGTTATATTGGTGTGAGGTTTGTTTAATTTAATATCTTAGTTTAAAGATTAATGTGACATAATAAAAATTTAATACTGTTTTATTACACATGTGACAACCCTAGCTTACACGGTTCAATTATCACATTTTGGTATAGGGATGTAAGCTTATATCTATTTTTAAAAAATAATATGATATAAAATAAGTTTAATATTATATTATTACACGTGACAACCCTAATAATTTCGAGCACGTGCCAACCCTAGCGAGGTTGATGTAATTTCTCAATTAATATAAAATGTATTGATTGAAGGGGCAAGCTGTACGGTGCAGGGTGCGGACAGCTGATATATGAAACACATACACAACCACAACCACAACCACACACACACACACACACAAAACAATCTCTACATTGAGGGCAATAGTAAATAATATCTATACATATAAATGAAATTGAAGTGTATGTTTGTAATCCAACATTAACAGCTTTTCACTAATTGCATATGAATAAAAAAAAACATTTTTTTCTCTCTGCCTGTTCTGTGTGTTTGTTCCGACTAATCTCCGAAACGGCTGAACTGATTTTAACACTACTTTCACTAGCTATCCACTGATATTATAAGGAATAACTTAAGCTATTAAAAAAAAATATATTCGGAGCAAAGTCGTACGCACAGGTAGTTAATAAATAAAATAAAAAGAAAATTAACAAAAAAAAAAAAAAAATTTTTTGACTATCACCATGATTTCTATGAAATAAAAACAGTGTATGTATATATGTATATAAGTCTGTATGTATGTATGATGTGTGTGTATCTATGTGTGTGTATGTAGTATGTGTATGTATGTATGTATGTATGTGTGTGTACGTAGAGGCGGGTGAGAAGGGTCAAAGATAAGAGCGGACAGTTCCCAGCGTCTTTGCAGATCCTACATTTCGCTGGACCTCACTTATCTCATCGTTTACTAAATTTCAATTTGAAATGACACTCCCCAAAATCATAAGGTCATTTATGGAGGGACCTAACAGCGGGATGACGTCACTTTATATTTCGGACAAAAAGATGGCGTCTGCGTTGGATACTTTAATAATAATAACAACCACATGATCATTTATTATTCTTTATCATACGGGAAAGGGGGCCTGGTATCAGGGCTCCACCTCTCGGGGGCCTTAAATGTCAAAATATATTTTAATATCGATAGTATTCTTAACGATAATAACGGTTAGATAGATATAAATGTAACTTATTTTAAATCTGCGGGCCCCTTATCCTGATGTGACCAGGCCCCCTATAAATGTAACACATTTTCTCTTCAAAGCTGCGGGCCCCTTATGTGACCAGGCCCCTAATAGTTTTATCTTTTATATACTTGGTAAGTTAGTTTAACATTAATACAAGTTCTAGTTATACAAGTAACAACACTTGGTATGTTATAATTCCCTTGTTAAAATATTGTTAATTTATCATATTAATATTATAAAGAGGTAATATTTGTGTTTTTGTATGTTTAATATCTACAAGAATGTTTATGTCACTATAACAACTTTCTTACATGATAAAAAAAGTGCTGACTGTAATCAAACTATACTATTCATCTGCACAAATCCTTATGCCATTAAGTTATATTTTATTAAAGACCATTTTAACACCTTAAAAAAATTAAATTATTATAATTGGACAATCCATTCAAAAAACCACTACCACGAGATCGGTATCAACGCGTTTAAAACCGCGGGGCATTGCTAGTAAGGAATAATAGTAAAAAGTATTATAAGGTTAATATAAGTATTAATTGTAAATATACCGCAAATATCAGATTATTTTCTCCAATAATAAATAAAAAGCCGAAATTCCGGACGTGTAACTCCTAGTTTGTGAAGACGGAGTCGCGAGATACCATTAGTGTTGTAAAATGTTCAATTCATACAATTTCTAAAACTGAAACACGCTTTTAATGATCAATAAAATATATTTATTATCGCACCAATAAGTGTTATTTCATTTATTACAAGCAATAACGAAATGAAGACGATTTCATTTAATTTAAGAAACGCACGCGCACACACACAAAGGGAGAGAGAGAGAAATACTGAAAGAGAGAGAAAGATGTACTAGTCAAATTCACTAAAAACAAATGTATAAATCCTTCCTTTAACACTAAACCCACCAAGTACCGGTCAAATCGACCGTTCTTAAACTTTTGTAAAACTTACACATTTTTAAACGTTATAATATCGTTATCAAACTACATGACAATTCTTAGAATATACATATAATATTTTCTACACTCTTTACTTTTAGTTATTTCCATTATTACCTGCGTCATATAATAAAATAACTTTTAATTACCGGTCAATTTGACGGTGTGCGGTAGGAACAGGTATACAAGAATTGTCGGTAGGTTTAGTGTTAAAATGCA
The DNA here is from genome assembly GCA_918358865.1 of Melinaea marsaeus rileyi. Taxonomy (NCBI): domain Eukaryota; kingdom Metazoa; phylum Arthropoda; class Insecta; order Lepidoptera; family Nymphalidae; genus Melinaea; species Melinaea marsaeus. Next base: position 15,474,120 of record OU911085.1, read on the forward strand.
ATACATTTTAAAGTATGACCGTTATTTCTGTTATTCTGTTACTATTTAATCCGATCATTCATAATCTATTTACGAAGACGTTAAACCTACACCGACAGTAAAATAATTTTAATATCTCCTAAATCATATATATATATATTCGGCGGATCTGTTCCGCGGCGCAACCGAGCCATGGAGGATACAAATCTATTTCAAACACGCAAACGACTCAATCAGGCGATTGTACTAATGACGTAGGGTCAAATAAAAAAAATCGTTCGAGAATGAACAAAAAAAAAACATCTGTAGGTAATGTAATGTCTATATATATATATATATATATATGTCTATTACGTTGTTGTAAATGAAATGATAAAAACTGATAAAAAAACAGGACTTGAAGCGGTCTCCGGAGTATTCTGCAAAAATAAAAATATTAAAAAAAAAAAATGAAATTTTAATATTATAAAACAAAATTTTACATGTTAAATTTTTTTTATTTTTTTTATAATATTTTTTTAATTTATACCTATATAATTTGTATACTTATATATTTTCTATTAATTTCCATATCCACCAAGTAATATATCTTCACTAAATTCCTTACACCGTGTTCAATGTTAAACTATTCCCGTGTGTTTATAATACTTCGCGAATATTAAGATTGTTATCTCTGGTACATCCCAGATGTAAACTATTTTGTATTTTTTACATCGTGATACTGAACAGCGTCCTGTATTAGTTAAGATTTTAGATTTAAGATATAATATAAAGGGATTAGTATTGAAATAGCTGAGCCGATTTTGATAACGTAGCACCAACCCTTACTAAAGATAGAGTGAAATAACTATTATATCTCGTAGTGATCGTAGTTGGATTAAACGTCAACCTAAAACCAACACTTCTTTTCTAAATTAATTAAATTTTTATTTTAAAGTCTACTAAAATAAAAAAAAATAGATAAAATTTAAAAAAATGAAAAAAAAATTATAAACATTTTTTAATATTTGAAAAACAACACACAAAAAATAACTTCAACAAAAATCGCACTTCATTAATAAGAAAAATATAACAAAAACATAAATGGAAGATATAAAAAAATATTAAATTAATATGTAATAATTATATACTGAGATTCCAAAACAATTTCACTATCAACTTATCTACCAAGTTACTTTCATTAGATATAAATCTAGAAACTCATTTATTTATTTTCCTTATTAATTGGTGTAGATGGAATAATTTGAACCACGAATTATTTTATCAATAAAATTATTACAACACCGGGATAAGAGATTAACAAGGACGCAGTTAAGATTAATTAAAACTAATTGAACATGGACACTCCCTTAATAAATTCGAATCCAAAGTAATAGGGAACGCGTGTTCAGGGCACTTTATTTTAGGGATACGAAAAAAACTTATTTAATTACATGCATTCTGTATTCTGTAATCCATAGAGGTTATATTTCTTCGACCTTTTTTTAAATAAATATTAATTAAAAAAAAACTATTTGTTTAAATACTCCTTGGTGCATGTCGATTATGGATTCATATTACTTTAAAAAGTTTTAACATTAATAAAAACTCTCATAAGTCATAATAACTTATATTAGAGAATTCTGTGTTGGGTTCAGTAGTTTCGAAAACGTTCTACATTTTTAGCAATTTTCATACGGCCATTGAAAACACGTTTTGAGTTTCAAAGCTACAGGCTAAAGAATTTAGTGTAGAATTCAAAATAGTCGGGCGATGCGTGGGTTTTGAATTTTAAAAATCGAACATATTGCAACGATATTTGAATTCGGAATAAGGTTTCGATTATCGATATTTTGCGTCTGATATTTTTATTACTGCAATATATTTAAAAATGGAATGTTTACTATACCATGTTTTTAAATTTATACCTAATAAATATTTATTTGTCTTCTAAATATAACTTCTAAATGACTTTATTAAAAATATTGCTTTATAAAGAAGATTCCAAAGTCATGAACTCTAATTGGAGATAGTTAAAAGTTACAATTAACAAGTGAGGCGTGAACGAGCGTTAAAGAGGGGACATCTTGAGGGGACGCAGTAAGAAACCATTACGAATTGTTAGATTATCTTACATCTAGAAAGATATTGAGTTATTGACCTCTGAGCGCTCTTGGAGATGGAACATTCTTAATAATGTTAGTAATTCATTAAATAAATTGTTTTTTGTCATTTTTTCAAATGATTATAAATGATGGTTGAAGCAGATTAGGCGATTATGACGTAATTATAAATTCCTCGATCGCAAAGATACCCGAAATCCCGTATTTTCGGGAGTGTCATTAAAAATTAAAAAGCTTCCGAGATTTTGGACGTAAAAGCGATAATAAAAGGACTGAATAAAATGAAATTAAAATATGTTGATGAGATTTTCCTTTTATCTTCGTTTTTTTGATGAATTATATATGGGCATAAATTAAAGAGCGTCAATGAAAAGACAGTACAATAATTACTGTATATATATATATATATACAGTAATTTTTTATGTTTTCAGATAAATTAAAAATCGTGTTAATACAGGATTTGTTGAAATTAAATCTAAAGGGTAATTTCAATCTTATTTCTTCAGTTTAATAATTTCATAAAGAGATATATTATTTAAAATTTAATAGACAGTTTAAATATTTTATAACTAGACTTAAAATTTTATAATATATATTACCGATTATTTACCTTAACAAAATTATTAAGATTATTGACTTATTAATTGGTGTTCTGCATAAATCAGTGAATAAAATAATGTAAAATAAAAAAAAACACATAAAAAACATAAAAATGCGGAAACTAACAATATCAATGCGTGAACCTTACGAAAGAAAGAAAAATAAATTACTTACAGGATGAAACAATAACAAAAAACAAACAATCAGATATATATCACAACTTAAGCATTTTGTTTGCAAATCTTTTTAACATATATACAAAAATACATACTAAAACAGTTTAATTCGGACACCTACCTTTTACTACGCGTCCTTTATATTCTCTTCTCGCTTGTGTTAATAATAACACAATTCACAAATGTTCATGAAACATTACATTTCATTTAGGAAAGAAAACTACAAGAAAACTACGTCAATTCATGACTTCACATACACAACCCGCGATGAAGCTCGCCAGTCACCGGCACAATCCGTCTCAATCATAAACAAACTGAGCATCCTGAAGCTAGCTCCGATTCACGAATTTTACACCAATATCATAACAATAATTTAGAATACACAATACATTATTTTAAAATATATAAAATAATTAAATAAGACTTGTTTTTTAATAATGAAGTAATGTTAAGTAATGAATTGAATTTTGTAATAATAAAATGGTATACCATTTGACGCGTTGTATGCGAGTCAAAGTCTCGCGCATGCGCCCTGGATGCAAGGGGAGTGATATCGGTGCCATTTTGTGCATTGTGACCTTGCAACAAGGTTTATTTAAAATTGCATTATATTTCTTAACTAGTTTATTATCATTTTAATACAATCTTCTGCTCTATTACAATTGGAAACGGTTTAAAATTGAATGTACGCGTGTAATTAAACACTGCAGGCAGATACATCTCATGTTATTAGGGATTTGGAGATGAAGCGATAGTAGTAGGGGACTTAGTTCAATTAAAATTATGAACGTTTTAATACATATTGTATTTCTAAAATAAAACTAAATTAAGATGAAGAACCTTCACTATACAACGATTTTGTAAGTATAACTGTACTAAGAATGACTAGTTGGAATATTTTTATTCAATCTTTTAAACTAACATTACTGTTGCGTTAATTAGTTCATGAAAAAAAAATTTGACGTTAACGAATGAAATAAAAATGTTATACTGCGTGTCTTTGTAAATTCGTTGTCAAAAATTTAAGCAATAAACGAAGAGTAGAAATATTTACTACACGAATATTGAATAACTTGTATCGTATTTATTATAATTGGAGATAATTATTTAATAGAATTATTATAATATTTTTATACATAGAATATAAATATATATAATCGAATTGTCTGTGTGTGATTCCCAAATTATATTTTTTTAATCAAGTGCTAAATTCAATGATGCGAAGAACGGCACAAATTTTTTAAATGGCTGTCTTTCAGTTGTAGGTTCCCTTTGAAAGCTTAACCTATCTTAATGGGACTTTCACCTTAATAAAGAGTTTTTAGAGCTAAATTTGTTACATTTTATTCTAGAAAAATGGTAATTTGTAACGAAGAATATAAATATGAATTAGTCAAATAGTTCAATAAAATCTTACAAGCAGGAAAACGTTAAGGGAATAATAGTGTAAATAGTAAAATCTTAAAATTTACGTAAAATTCGAATGTAACAAAGTAACGCCATCTATTATATGTAATATACACCATACCGTATAGATATACTTAATACTAAGAACGCGGAAAAAAATCCTTAAATTTAAAATAACCAACCAATTATCTTTATATACACTTAAATTATAGTATATGAGATCAATTAGTGTACATCTAAGTCTGTTTTGACACGGTCTTTTTTTACACGGTTTTGAAATAACACGGTTTGAAAATAAAATATTTTAATTTTTTTACACGATTCTATTCCATTTAGCACGATTTAAAATTTTTTGGGCTTAATTTTTTTTTGTCAAATTTGATTTCTGCGAAATATGTTCATATCACAAATTTAAGAGAATTCCCTTTTAGTGCATACAAGGAAATTTACTGGTCAGAGCAATTGAAATGTGTTAATATTTTGTGAATAATCTTCAATAACTATGCTTGTAAAAATAAATATTGTATATGTGATTTAATTAAATAAACATGAATACTTGTTCTTAAAAAATCCTTGTTTTTCACTAATTTTAATAGGTTTTAGAGATTAGGAACCAATCACCTATTTTTGCATACGATCAATGTCTTTTTTTACACGGTTTTTTCTGGAACCAACTACCGTGTAAAACAGACTTAGCTATATTTTATTATTCAATGTTAGTGTGCTAATTGTCCTAGCTTTGGATAGATTGTACAATGAAATTAAAAAGATGATCTTTTACAACTGCAGCGAAACTACTAACGCCATCTAGTTGTTTCTTTCGGTATTATCTAGCTCATAGTCCCGACACCTCTGTCAAATCGTAATATTGAAGTGAGTTAAAACAATTTTTTTTTTGAGCGAAGCGAGCGTAGCGTTCCACTGGAGACTTTTTCACATTCTTTGTCACGAGTAGGCTCGAAAACTACTTGACGGAAAATTGTGAAATTTTTCAATCAAAAAGACAAACATTAGGGGATGGTTTAAAAAAAAATTGAAAAATGACATGTCATTAAGGAATAATCCTCAAAAAACTGATATCCCATTGAAGTCGATGGGAAACGATGAGTCGTTACACTGGGCTCGCTTCGCTCAATACGCAAACGGCACCCGAGATTTCGCGAGCGCAGCGAGTCAAAATTGAGAGTGTCTTGACGCCCCTAGTTATAAGAATATTTAATATTGATTTTAAGTTCATTATGTCTTTGTTATAAGGGGTCAGTTACGAGTTATTAGCTGATGCTGTATTTTCTTCTATGAACATACTTGTATCAAGATTTTTAGTTCTGTCATAGAATAAGTAGAAGTTAAAATATTTTATAGATATTTCTGAAATTATCCATGGATCACCTTGTACCCCGTGGGATCTTGTATACACATATTTATGTTTTTTTTAGGAATGGAAGTCAAGTTGTGGGTAGTACTAAAAATATTTTTTATTTATTTTCGGTCGGGTTCACGGTCAGATATATGATATTGATATCACATACACAAGGTATATATTGAACCAATGTGAACACTCACATCTCAGGTACATAAAGATAATGGGGAGAAGTTATTTAGAAGAAAACACAAGAAAATATACAGAGACAAGAAGGGATAAAATAATCTTACAAAAAGAAAAAGAAAGAAAAAGATGTTGATAAAGAAATATAAAAAAGGTGAGATTGCCTATTTTCCACAACCAGGACAGGTCCAGGTCAAGGTCAGTGAACGATGATTAAAATATTATGTGTCAAATGGATGAAAGATGTTTAAACTAATTTGAAAGAGCTAGTCTAAACAAGCAAGCAAGCCTAATTTCCAAAAGGTATTTAAAAAATAGGAGTAATTTTTCGAAATTATTTAAAAAATATATTAATTAAAATGTTAAATATATCCTATAAATATAAACACAAGATATCTTAGAGACGGGGGTGCCTAAGATAGCGATTTGGTAGAATTAATATAATGTCTATAATCATATGGTTCACCAACAGATAGTTATATATATATATATATATATACATATATATATATATATATATATATATATATATATATATATATATATATATATATATATATATATATACACATTTGGTATCACTTTTCGCTTTCAAACAAATGATAATATCAATATTCTGTATTCTATAAGTATTTGTCTTTAAGGGGATTTCGTACCTCTTCGTTATAAATATTTTCCCAAGACATATCATATGCGAGTCATATTTATAAGAATGTTAATAGATAATATCTTGGGAATGGTTGCAGTAAAACATATGCGTTACCAAATTGTTTATTTTCACAGAACTCGATCTGAAACGCCATCTGGTGTGGACATAATATAATATAATATATAAAATATAAATATATAATATAAATACAAATAAATTGAAGTGTCCGTTTGTAATTCCATATTAACAGCTTTTTACGGTACTTACAGAAAATATCAATTGTTTTTCCTCTGTCTGTCTGTTTGACCGGCTTACCTCTGGAACGGCTGGACCGATTTTAATAGAACTTTCACTGGCGGATAGCTGATGTTTTAAGAAGTTATTTAAGCTATTTTTAATTTAAAGACTATATCCCGCACGTACGAAGTCGTGGGCACAGCTAGTACCTATACTATAAAAAATTAACATTTAGAAGCCCCATACTAGCGCCACCTGTAGAAACTTGGGTCTTCTCTACTTCCATTAAAATAAATCAAAATCTAATAATCATAATACAAAAACCCGGGTAATTTTATAATTTTAAGAGTGCAATGAATATCAGGTACAATGGCGTTAGTAAGAATGCTTCTCAGCACGGTACATTGTTAACAAAACAAGTCACAATATATTAATAGTAAATAGTTCTTTGTTCAAATTTTTTTACTATCTATATCTTTATAGCTTGTGTTCTTTTAAAAAAAGAACTCTAAAATTAGTGGCCCGATTAATTGATATTTTGTTTTATATATAAACCATTTCAGAGATGGTTGTTATCTATCTATCTTATCTATATCTATTTTGTATAATTATAATCGATTTAATGCACATTTCCCTCTAACACGTTCAGACAGAGTTTAAAAATGGAACGCATTTGAAATGAGACAATTTTGAAATTCGAACGTTTTGAACACATTGATCGATTTTGTTTTGTTTAACTTTGTAATTATGGAATTATTTTAATAAATATTACGTTTATAAACTAAAAGATGTTATTATTCGTCTATTGAGTATCTTCATTGTAATCTGTAGAAGCAAGTTCAGCGGTCAACGTATGTTTATATGTTTTCATACTGTAATCTACATACAAAATTATAAAAATGCCTTGTAAAATTATAAAATTGACCAAAATATGACGAAAAGTTTAATCTACAAATCCTGTCAATGAATAGAATTTGTTATTTTTGATATTATATATCGTTATCATAATCGTTAATCATAATCGTTGAGGAATAATCACCAAAAAATTACAGTCCTATGGACATCAATGGAAAAAAATTTCGCTATGTGATATTTGATTATTCTATATTTTTTGCATGTCGGTTTCAGTTTGAACGCTGAATAGAAGACGAATTACTCGCTTCGCTCAATTCGCTGTACACTACCGAGATTTTGCGAGCGCAGCGAGTCAAATTCGAGGTCCGGTTCGCGCCTCTAGTACTTGAAATAAAGAACTTGACCTGGTATTCTCAATTAACCTATAATATTTTCATTAAAACAACTAAATGATAATTATAATAATTTAATTAGAATACATAAAAAACAAATTCAAACAGTTCGTATATATATATACCAATTGACATAAAAACTTTTTGGTCGAATAGCTTCAATCTTTACACAGCGCATATAAAACATTACATTAAAAAAAAAAACTACATATGTATTTCACACAAACAAATATATATATACGTGTGTGTATGGTTTATATGAACTGTGTTTTATAGAAATATCATACAATAGGTAAAGTTATATAAAAGCTGTAATAAATTGATTAATACTATTACAATTCCATTAGACTAGACTAGAATTGATGATATGAATAATAAATTATGAAGATAAATTGTATTTAAAACTTAATCTCTTAAATGCGGCTTTGATTGTTGTGTTTTGTGCAGTGTGTGTGTATGTGTGAAGACTAGACCCTGCACATGTAAGTAACACACAATTAGCGCACACAAACAATAATAAAATAATATAAAAACACATCATCAAACTTGAAAACATTTTAACTTCAAACAATAAGTTCATACAACTGTTGCAGTATAAATCCACTGGACAGAAAACAGATAAAACTCTGTATAATAAATAACAATCTCAAATATTTGAATGTATTAAAAATTTCATTGATTTAAGGCCGACCACATCTTTAAATAACAATATACTCAACATTTTTATATTATTAAATTATCGGCATTCAAAGCTATGTCTTTATTTTGTTATAGGAAAAATAATATATATATTTGTTGTCTATGGTTTTAGCCATATATTCTTTTTATAAAAAGCGTAAAAATCAATTTTTGATACATACATGTACCAGAGGCTTCTTACTTTTGAAACCAACATTGATTTTGCCTCAATATGACGTCAAGCCAAAAGAGCAGAATACATACATATTCAATGTGGTTGTGACTTTTTGCCTGAGTGTGACGTCACAAATCATTTTCGTTATGGCCTCTCTAGTATTTGTATGCTCGAAAATATTAACCAACATATTTTTTTTCATAAAAAATTATATATACTCAAACAACTATCCTCAGTGCTTGTATATAATTCAGAGAAAGTTGTATAGCTCAATAAGACTCATCAAATCAGTCAGCCATAGTTTTGAATGCTTATGACTCAATCACTTTGTCATGACAATACTTTAGTGCTCGGTAAGTTCTCAAAGTAAAGTTTGCGCTGTCAATGTAGATCTAATTGTAGTATTAATGGATATGACTTAATTAAAATCAGTCTCAGTTCAGATCTTATTAGAGAAATTTGGAATGTAAGAGGAGTGTATTAATTAACATGAACAAATCTGGCCGTCCTGCTTCGCTTGCAGTCTCTGCAGTGACTGACGACGTCTCCCAGAGGCACACAGCATTGCATATTCCACTGATGTCTCCATTCTTGAAATAATCAAAATTTTATTATTATAATATCATAAAATAAACTAATACTAAATAAATTATATGTTCGGAAACAATATATTTTTTTCCAGATGTCACTAAGTAGTATTCATACCTATACATAATCTTATCAAGCAGTATCTCGGTGGCACGGTCTATGTTCTGTCCAGTTTTGGCACTAGTTTCCAAGTAAGGCAAGTTGTAGTTCTTAGCAAATTCCCTGGCCCTGTTCTGATTCACCAGTCTCTTCTCTTGGAGGTCACATTTATGACCGCAGAGAACTATATCGGGGTCATCACTTAGACTGTGTGTCTGGAAATATAATAAATAAATTTTTAAATTACTTTTTTTTTAAACTACTTAAAAACCAATTAATATATTTTTTTGTAATTTTTTTTTAAATCTCTATATTCTGAGCATTTTTGAGGCTGACCCCAAGAGGCCTTACTGAGCCTTAACAAAAGGGAGGGTCTCCAAAAAATCTGACCTTAGAAATCAACACGGGGGATCAAGTTCTCCCTTCCCCAAAACCTCCACTTTGAGGGGGTTTGCCCTCTTTATACACCTCAACCTCTTTTTGAGTAAAGCAAGATTTTACCTTCAACTGCTCTATCCAATTCCGGACTTCTAGGAAAGATGCTTCATTAGTTAGATCAAAGAGAAGCAAGAAGCCCATCGCATCTCTATAAAAAGCAGTTGTTAAGCTCCTAAATCTGTAATTCGAAAGCAAACTTTTATTATGAATATGAATTTAAAAAAAAAAAATAGAAATTGTTTATTACAAAAATAACAATTCTCATATTTTATAGGCACTTATAATAGTAGCTAGCTTATTTAATAATTCTGTAATTCATACAGCAGTTCAAAGATAGTGAATTATCTATTTTTAATCTAGCAATTGTCCATTTGGAATTACAAAACCAAGGATCAACGAATTAATGATAGTAAAAAAATGTGTTACCTTTCTTGCCCGGCTGTATCCCATAGCTGTAAATGAATTCGATGTTGTCTGGCATTTTGTTGGTATATCTGAAATGTGAAGAGGGTACTGTACAGTCACTATCAACTACTAACATACATTAATAATTCAACTTCTATTTAATATTAAAACACACCACAGTCTTCTCTCGAAAATCAATTCCAACAGTTGAAATAAATTGAGTGTGAAAAACTCCGTCTGTATATTTGTACAAAAAGCTCGTTTTTCCAACACCGGAATCACCAACACAAAGAAGTTTTATAAGATAATCGTAGTCCATATTGATAACGTTGTAATCATTTATTAATATAATTTTATTGATTCTTTTTTAAAGTTACGTCAATATAATACTAGTAGATAATTTTTAGTTTCGCACAGCATATTATTTTGAGTCCCTATTTAGTATCTTATATTAGAAATAAAACAATAACATACGGAAAGCCGGACTATTATATAGCCATTAGCCATTTGAATCAGAATCAAATATCGATTAATACTGACTTTGACAATACCACTATCATAAGTATGACATTCATAGAGTTGAAATTCAAAAAACAAAAACATTATCTACTAGACTACTGGTTATCACTTATCATACATTGCATTCATACAATAATGCATATAACATTAATATATAAATCATACTTGTACTAAAACAATGTATGTATAGAAATGAGATAGCTATATTTATATTATAGAGACAGTAACGAAAGATAGGCTATGGTGGAGACGTATAAAAATTTTGCTACCGTTTTAGCTGTGTATTTATAGCATGTCTATTCACTAATTCAATCTATTTGACATTTGACAATGACAAGTTGACATAATACATATCCTGTGTTTTTTATTTTGAATTCCTATTGATGTAATTTTGTAAAGTGCTCAATATATTTCTAAATTTGAAGCTACTCTCCTTATTAATAATTAAATGAGCATATTTACTTCTATTATCCAATTTCACAATTAGAGATTTACGGGGAAAAGATATTTTATACTTTTTACATATTAAGGACGAATTACCTTAAAGTATATATTACTAATACTTGAAATAATGTCTTCAAATAATATTGTGTATCCTAAAGTTGATATTGAATATTGGTGATTTTCTTTTACTAAGTTTAAATATTCGTTTTATAAAAATATGTATTCATATTATATTTCCAGTAAGGTTTGCGACTATAAGGGCCATTGTATGGAATTAGCAGAGAGAATTAAAGAAAGCACTCCTGATGCTAAAGTTCTATGTAAACAAGGCCGGCGTGGTAAACATGTTTTTTGTTCTGTGCTATTAGAAATTATTATTAAAGAATAAGTTTAAAACCTTCAGCAAATAATATATTTCCCCAGGAGCGTTTGAAATAGTCATCAATGATAAACTAGTTTATTCAAAGTTACAAACAATGGCCCTCCCAAACTACGAGGAAGTGGTTGAAGTCGTCAATGAGACCAGTTTAGGAGCTGAACCAAGAAAAATAATAACCGAACAACCCATCAACTGTGCTATATCATAATATTTATTTTTTTTAACAATCAACAAAGAAATCCTAATATAAGGGCTTTAATTATTGATGTATATAATTTTTGTATAAATATAATTGGCTAAGAAAGATGAGGACAAAATAAATTTATAACATTTTCTATAAGGAGATAACATTAGCTTAACTATGATAAATTAAGGATATGTTTTGATAAAAGGATATTTTTTTATGATATAAAAGGCACAATATCCCTGTAATAACAATAACTAAATATCAAATCTCAAATAATTATATTACAAAGTGTCAAGAAAGAAGATAATGTGATGTTGAGTTTTGTTACAATAGAAAACAAACAATATTGTAATAATAATTACTAAATAACAAATCACAAATAAATTACAAAGTTTAAAAAAATAAAATAATGTAATGTTGAGTTTTGTTATAGTATATAAGGAACAATCTCCCTGTAACAACAATTACTAAATAACAAATCACAAATTATTATATTATAAAGTTTAAAAAAATAAAATGAGATTAGATTACTTATTGAGTAGGAACTACAACTAATACTAAAACTATAGTAGTGTAAAATTTAACAATTCAAAACTAGATCATTCATATAAAATATATATAGATTATATAATAAGAAATACCTATATATAATAATTTATCTATTAACATTATCATCACTTAGAAATGGTTGTATTGGTAAATTCGGTTTTAATATCATATCCTTGGTACCATTAACAGGTCCAATGTAGCTCAAATATATTCCAAAACGAAGCTTGCCGCCAAACTCTTCAGCAATAGTCCTGAGGGGTTCAACTGTTTTTTCTCCTGTCTTCTGATCTATACACACCATTTGGCAACGAGCACATTGACCCTCAACCTAAAAATAAATGTATAATTAAAACTTTAATTTATACATATATATATATATATATATGTATAAATTAAGGTTTTAATATGTATGTATATATATATATATATATATATATATATATATATATATATATATATATATATATATATAATTGAAGTGACTGTTTATAATGCCAAATTAACAGATTTTCAATAAATGCATATGATATGTAACTGTATATGATATATTTCTAATGGTATCTAATCTAGTTAATATCTGAAATGGCTCAATCAATTTTAATAGGATTTTCACTATCTGATATGAGTAACTTAGGTTACAGTAAAGAAAATAATAATTCCACACAAACGATGTCATGGGCACAGCTAGTGTTAAAAAAAATATCTGTCAAAAACAAAAACAAAATTGGTCCATACTTTAAACTCGTTCTTCCCAATAATAATTTTCAGCCACTCCCGTTCTATGAGTTCCTGTTCGGTATCAATGATTAGATTCCCTCTGAACCTATCAACCAGGGAGTCCACATCATCAGTAAATGTTGGATCTTTGATTTTACTTTTCAGCCATCTAACTGTAGCTTTATTTATTAGAAGGAATTGTGCTTGATTGCTTAGAGACAGCATTCTATCGCTGCTTTTTTTCCTTTGCAGTCTTTGATCATCCGTTTGTTTTATTAATCGTAGGTATGATATCCCCAAGACATTTGATATCCAGTCTGAGACAGCGTCACCACAGTCGTATCCCCTCACAACATCTGTGCAAACTTTGCTTTGGCATATTGACATTTCTTTATATTTGCTTTTACTTTGGTCTAAGGGTACTGAAAATGGTTGTACACCTGAAAAATAAATTGTCATTAAAAATATATCTTAATGTAGAATAATTATTAAATAACATACCTTTAAAAGTCAGAGTTAAAGATTTAAGCTTAAAATCTATAATCGGATTTATCATACACATTTGTGTGTTTTGTTTCTGAGTGAGACAGACTCCATTATCCTTAACTATCATCCACTCTCTGTCATATTCAAAGCCCTTTTTACCAATTTTCCAGCCGGATTTAATTTTAAATGCCCCACAAGATTTAATTGGATAAATACATATCTCTGTTAAAGTCACATTTGATCCATTTGGATTGCTAACATCGGTGACATTTGTGAAAAATCTTTCATTCAATGCACTCCATATTTCCTCACCAAGACTAAAACCATTTTTTTTTGGTTCCTCCATATCATTGAAACTCATTGTCACCCTTTTGCGTTGTTGGTACTGTCTTTTAACAAAACATCTTGTTATCATAGCAATTAGTTTATCCACATCGTTAAAAGTATTGTAGTAACCGAATGATACTCGTATGGCACCAGTTGGTCGTCCATTAACCAAGTCCATTTCATCACCACATTTGTGGCCGGCTTTATGCATGCTCTTCATTTCCTTATTAGTGACATTCAAATGCCGCTGACAGGTGCCAGAGTTGCAAAAGCAACCTGTTCGTACACTTATGTTAAATAAGTCTGCCATGTGTTGAAACTGAAACAGATATTTACATATTAAATAATTATTTTCAGTTTCCTTAATTAATGTATTTAAATGAAATGTAAAATTAAATTTAGTTTTTTTTTCTGATTAACAAAATTTTGGATGTTAAAGGAAGTTAAACAAAAGTTTCATTAGTAATTAATTGTATTTACGACTATCATGATTAAATTTAAGGAACAGATTAGTTTTTTTCTTACAATACTAATAGGATAATTAGACAAAAAATAAAAAGGCTGTTTAGTATTTCCTTAACCCACATAGATAATAATGAAATTTTGAAGGTGAATGTTAAGTAAATTACAACATCTTTAAAAAAGAACCTTTAGATAGCATAGCATTATCTTATAACAAAACCATATTTATTTTTGTGTTCAACAAACTTAAATTGTATTTGGCTAAGCCCTTACTGTTTAGTATATAGGAGTACATATTTCAAATATGTCGTTGTTTATTTTTATTGGTCTTACCTCAGTATATCCAATATAAGAGCCATCTTCTCTAAAGAGATTAAATGCAACAATTCCTCCTTGTATTCTTATATCTGTAAAATCGGAGTCCGTGTACAGAATTGCTGCTTTACTTCCATTCTGATGTCTGAGATCAATTAGTTGTTCATACAAATCCTTAGCCAGGTGGAATGTGTGATAGGATATTGTATCCATTATATTATTGTTTATCGCTTTTGGTATCAGTAGAGTCATTGTATCAAAACAATGTTTAAGGGCAATGATCGACAGAAATGGTAGTGTCCCATCTTCAAAACTGGAAAAATAAGTTTCACATGGCATAAAAATAATAAATATTTGTCTCATCAAAACCTATTAAAAAAATAATTTTATAAATAATAATGTGGTGTAAATTATATTTAATAAAAATATGTATATAATTATTTCGATAAAACAAAATCAACAATTAAAATTCAATTTGCAACTAAAATAAAATACGATAATTACATTTTAAACCAGTTACCAAATTGAGGTTGAACCAGTTACATACCTTTCATGAAATGTCTGTCGTTTAATGTGAAAGTCTTCATTGCTCAGAACAATATCCACAGTCCCCCCCCCAAAATACTTTTTTTCACTTAACACATCAAAACTACTATTCTTCACTAATAAAGCTCCCAATCCAGTGGGAAAGCCAAATATTTTGTAAAAGGATAAACACACAAAATCTGGTTGTATGAGTGACAAATCTAATTTATTTGTTGCTACGAATGCTGCTGCGTCCAAGAGCGTGTACCAGTTACAGTTGACCTCACATAGCTGTTTCTTTAGATAACTGTTGAGGCACCCGTTTTTTATATCTTGCATATGATTTAATGGATATTTAAAACCATTAAAGTTACTCTGAGCCGGGTACACTACTAAAGTATTACTCTTTTTCCGATTCCTTTCATGACATGCATGTTTAGATTGCGTCGGATTTAGAGATTTTAGAAAGTCATTATGTGTTATATGAATGACATCTGCATTTTTTTCTTTAGCTAATTCTCGTAAACCAAGCACAGATGTGTGGCTGTCTCTGAGGTACACGAAAGAACCATTATTTTCACAATCATCATCACTTTGAAATTTAAATGACTCCAAAATTAGTTTCAATGACTGTGTTGTTCCAGATGTAAAAATTATGCTGTAGGCCGAGGAATCAGTGTTAAAATGCTTTAATACCCTGCTTCTTATTTGATCTATACAGTCTTTGGTATATTTGTCAGAGTGAGGATTTAAATATACATTGTTAAAAAGATCTTCATTGATCTTTTTTAATTGTATCTTTGGGTATAAAGCTGTTCCAGCATTTTCCAAATAACATTTATCTATAAAAAAAATAAATCAATATATATATACATCAATATTTAAATACTTAAACAAAAAGATTTCATTTGGTATAAAAATAATAGAAAGTTTGAGCACCAATAAATTAAGTAGTTCCTTCCTTAATTAATATTATGTAATAATAAAATTTTAACTTACCTCCTAAATGAGTAAATTCATTTCTTATTATTTGCATTCTCTGGTTGTCTAAAACGTTGCTTAAAGCAGACATTTCTGTTGCGCGTGTATCTGCGAACACTCACTTTATGTGGACAGCTGGAAGTTCTAGTATACATAATGCGAATGATGAAATAGCCTCTACTTAACGCATACTTAACTTCGTCCCTGAACATAACGTATTATTTACAGATAATAGCGGCAACTGGCTATAGAAATAAACATATGTTTTACGTATGCATGTTATCAGTACCAATTAAACCGGTTGCAAGTTTTTAAATGTGTTCATTCTAATTCGTGAATAATTTCAATTACAAGCTTTGTAGCACGATGACAGAGAAACTATGCTGCGTAATTAAGTTATTAAAAAAAATCCGTCAATAAAAAAATATAAACAGTAAATAAGTAGACATTGATAAATTATTACGTGTACGTCACCGTCAGTGTCACTGTCATCAGTCGTCTATCTCATTAAAATAGGGCACAGAGTACTAAGCACTATCTTGTGTTTCTTACTAAAGCTTCTAAATCACATGACTGATCACATGATTGAATAAGATTACATTAAAATAGAAATAGAAACAATACTTCATTGATGCTTTATTTAAGAACCTACAACAGCACGCGAGTATAATCATAAATAATAATAGCAATGTTTCTTATCAACAATTTGTTGCTGAAATTTTAAGACAAGGCTCGAAATTTATTCCAAATATTTATATTAAACACTTTTATAAACGTCTATCACAAAAAAATAGAATTCTTATAACGTTTATTAACTATAACCCACTTACTTATGCTATAATGCACAAAGACATAGGTACATCGTACCACCTCCGACAGCATCGCCTTACTAAATTGCGTTACGCCAATTTAATTATTGCTTTTATGGAGGGCTTTTAGTCGCTTTTAGTAGCAAGCGAGCGTGATCGACTCCTTTAAAGTGAATTGCCTTTCACGACAGGAAGACATTTGCTCCAGCTACCATTTTACTCTCGGTTAATGTTTGTACTAACAGAATTATTCAACACTTACCTGTTATATGAAGTCAATATTTGTGTTTTTTTTTAGGTTATTTCTATTAATGGATGCTGATTAGATTATTCTAAAGATAATACTAAAACTTCTATCTAACATTACCTATTTTAACAAAAAATCAACAAATATAACAGTACACATCAATAAGCAAAATATATTAAAATAGCAAATCAACGTGAGGCCCTTGACAATACTCAAGGTAATAACAAAACTTAAAACTAGTTAAATGTTAAAATTAGATAGAAGATATTTTCTTTATGATAAAAATATAAAGAAGATATTTGTTTATGATAAATAAGCGATAACAAAAACTGCATAAAATACATACCAAAATATAAAGGTTAGATTAATTTCTTCATTTCTTCATTATAATGAAAACTAACTCTTGCTTGATCCTCAATATGATTAATGGGTGTTGGATGTCTGCGGTTATCAATAGTAATGACTATTTCGAACTGAACCGAGTGTGTTGAAGGTTCTGAACAATGGCCTAACCTTTACAATGGTCGCTCTAGACGAATGAATGCGTTGGGTTATGTCACGAAATTATATGAATTAAATATTTACAAACACGACAGTATTTTGCATGTTTGTTTGCTCCGGCCATTGATATCGTTTCGTCTCTGCTAATAACATAAATTAGGTTGATAAGGACATCGTTTATATGTATATTAAATAGTTTGCTTGCAGAAGTCAAAAATATTAAACGATCGATTTATTGGTTTTAATTCTGGGATTAAAAATGGTGGAATTTAGATTTTCTGCTTATTTTACTTTTAGTACCTGTTAAAAAGGTTCTAATATAAATTGCAATGTTAGAATAATTGTTTTCTTAAACCATTTATGTGTTATTTTTTTTATTAAATTATATTAACTTTAAGTTATTATTATTTGCTATAATCAATATCTGTCCTGATGCATATTTTATATTAGTTATAGATGAAATATAAACACATAGATTTCTATTTAACCAGTATTGTTTGGTTGTCATATTGTGTGAATGTTTATTTAGATGCAAAACTATCTTAAAAACTCCGAGCGATGTCTTATTTATAGACTGTAAAGATGTTTATCTCAAATAGACAGATTTTGCGAGCAATTTTGTTACTTTTTCCTGTTGTAAGTAATCATATAGTACATAGGGTTTTTTCTTGAAATCTTTCTTTGAATGCCAATAATTTTGGTTTGTTTTAAGGCCTTTTTTATTTGATTTGATGTGTTTAATTTAACTTTAAGATATATAACTTAATTAAAATGGTAGAGATGTTGCAATGAGATAGTTTTATAGTTAAATATTTTTTTGTTTTATGTAAAATAAAGGAGCGCGTCTTTTTACTCTTCGACCGTAGCTGACAATGTTTTTAAAACGAACCAGTATACTAGATACATTAGTAGTTTTTTAGTTCATCAAATTAAACTATTGAAGATGTCACTTCCAGTAATTTTAAATGATTATAATTCTATTTGATCTATTGGTTTCGAAATACATGGTAAAGGACAAGTAAATAATTGGTGCGAAAAGAAAACGTCATCGACCTCTGCCCTCACGGACACTCGTCTATCGATTATTAAGGTTGGTTTAAACGCATTTGGTGCAATCATTATAAATGGTAGGGTATTTATGATTTTTTTTATTTACATGCCAATATGTGACAGTCCTTATAGAATTTGGCCTTTTCGAAGGTTCACAACTTTTAAAACATCAAAAGCTGTCCAAACCCACTATCACTATCAGTTACATTATATTTTATAAATTATTCAACTATTGGATACAAAAGTTAACACTTGTTATTAATTCATTGCCAAATATAAAATTATCAATTTTTTATTACGGACATACTATTGACTTTGGCCTTTTGGCGCCATTAGCAGTTATACCGTCGTTCCGCGTGCTTGTGATATTATGAGTTTCAATTACGAGATCGTAATTTTTGTGATCCTTATATTTATCAATAGTAATGTTAACAGTTTTGGAATACTTCACGCCCAAGAAAAATATACCACAAACGGTTCTGATGTGTTCTTAAACAGTCCGCAGTTAATCAGAAAATATGGCTATCCCGTTGAGGAACACCCCGTATATACTGAAGACGGACATATGTTGAACATCTTCAGGATACCAAGAAAGGCACCTCCAGTCTTGTTAGTCCATGGGATAGGAGACAGTTCTGATAGCTGGCTGGTCCTAGGTCCTGGACACTCTTTGGGATATCAGTTAGCAGATGCCGGTTATGATGTTTGGCTCTTTAATTCCAGAGGTAACAGATATAACAAAAATAATGTAAATAAAATACCGAATAAAATATTTTGGGACTTTTCTTATGAGGAAATTGGATCCCGAGATTTACCTGCAACAATCGATTACATACTGGAAGTAACGGGGTATTTAAAACTGACGTATATTGGATTCTCTCAAGGAACTACCGTCTTTCTGGTTATGACGAGTTTGAGACCTGAATACAACGAGAAAGTTGATCATGCTATTCTAATAGCCCCCGTGGCCTCTTTGTCCAGAACAAAATATCCATTAATGGAATTTTTCTACAACAATATAGACACCTTAGGATCTATCGCAAAAGTTATTTACGAAGTATTTCCTTTCAATAAAAGCGCGAATTTGTATCATACTTTCGTCTGTGACGTGCGATCCCCCCTTAAAATATTATGTGAATTGGAATTATTTGTTAATTTTGGTTTAAAAAAATTATCAAATTTGTTGCCTGAAAGACTTCCAGTGATAACCAGTCACATCCCCGCTGGGACGTCGTCGAAACTTTTCTTACATTTTCTTCAAACTTACAAAGGATTCCGAAGGTTTGACTATGGGGTAACAAAAAACAATATAATATATTCTTCCTCTTCTCCACCTGAATATGATTTATCACGTGTATCGGTGCCAATAACATTAGTTACCAGTGAAGTGGATTGGTTCAGTGCAGTCGAGGATGTTAAAGCGTTAAGAGATAAGCTTAAAACTGTTGATAACTTTATCTTTATAGATGAAACTCATCAGTTCACACACTTGGAGTTTGTTTACGGTGCTCGAGTCAATAGGTTTATTAATGAACCAGTTATGAATATTTTACGAAAATTACATTATATTAATGTATCAAAATAATGGAATTTATCTTTTACATGTGTTTGCGTTAGCGTTGAGTTTTTTATTGTTCTTTTTATAATGTAATTGTTGCAAAAATATCAGAGTTTGTTGAAGTTTGAGGCAGCGTATTAAGTATTTAATTACAGGATATGTATTTAATTATACTATTAGACAATAATAAAATAATAGACAATTGTGTATATTTTGCATATAAAAACATAAACTAAACAAAAAACTGATTTAAAATTGTAATTTGAGGTCATTTTTATAAATCAACAAAACGTGACCATAAACTAGTATTCTTGACATTGGTGTAAAGCCTTGGTGATTTGGCTTGAGGCTGCAGTTTTGCGACTGTCTTCTTTTAAACTACCATTAACTATATATGAAGTTACATACATTACATTTACTGTAATGTTTTTTGTATACATTTATTAGTAATTTTCTTCTCTTCCCTCATTTGAAATCATTATTTGAAATGCTTTAACTAAATATAATACTCAAAAATATATTTCCTTAAACGGAAATGTGAACATAGCTTTAACATGTTTTTTCTTGTTATAAATTTGTTAATAGAATTTTTATATCTTATATAATATATACCTTTATGTAAATATTACTTTTAATGATAGTCATGAGTTCGATATCCAATTATAAGTGCACTGTTTGAGCCCAACAATTAGCTAACAGCGCTCTAACAACCTTTCCCAAACTGTTATTAACACTAAACCTACCAAGTACCGGTCAAATTGACCGTTTTTAAACATTTGTAAAACTTACACATTTTTAAACCTTATAATATCGTTATCAAACTACATGACAATTCTTAGAATATGCATATAAAATTTTCTACACTCTTTACTTTTAGTTATTTCCATTATTACCTGCGTTATATAATAAAATAACTTTTAACTACCGATCAATTTGACGGCGTGCGGTAGGAACAGGTATACAAGAATTGTCGGTAGATTTAGTGTTAATACGCTATCATAGCGCTCGGTAACATGGATAATAAAGTTTTATTATTTAATCGAGTTGTGACATTGACCTGGGTTCAAGGTTCATATAATATTATATAATTTGTTATATGTATAATAATGTTATTATATTAATAAGGACAAGCCAAAAATTAACAAATGTATCCAGAGTATGTTAAATCCCGAATGTAAACATAAATAATTTAATCTTATATATTTTGATGAAATTATTTAAATGTTATTCGTACTTCGTGTAAGGAAATAATTAGATAATATAAGATTTATATCTCTTTAAATTTTAAGTTATCACTCTTTAACACTATTTGAATGATAGGTGGGGGGGGGGAGAAAGGGAAGGGAGGGGGAAGTTATTATAATATTAAGGAAACCAAACTAATACATGCATTAATATATCTTGAATGACCTTAGGAATAAATTTACAAATAATTAGAATCTATTTATGTATTAAATTATGTATAAACAATTTTAGCCATGTCAGACTTATTTAAATATTTATACAACGAAAAATTAATCAACACGGGCAGGACTCGAACCTGTGATACCTTCGATCGAGTTCTGTTATATTTATGATTGTGAATATTTTTAACGCTTTTTGTAAATTTAAAACACAAAGGAGACTTATTGTATTGTGATCGATCTGTTCTGTAAAAATTACTTTCAACTTCGCCGTCAGGGAAGTATCCCCGGTCCAACTTGGGCGTGTTAATATTTCATGACCCTGTCCTGTCCCGGGGCGTGTAGCTCTCACAGAACCTTCTAATTTACGATTAACTATTTACAATACTTTTAAAATGTAGTTTGTTTTTTGGGTTTTTACGCAATATATTTTTAAGAAATATGATTTTGTATACGAAACGACTTATCAATGAAAGCCTAATTACGCGTTAAAAAAATAAAACCTACAGATTAAACATATATATATATTTGTGTAAATGTCAGGGATGGAAGTCGGATTTAGTTTCAATAAACTAAACAACTAAACTCAACTCAACTAGGCGCTAAACTAAAAGTGAAACGAACAAAAACCTGATTACAATTTGTATGTGTATGTGTTTGTTGGTTCAATAATTAATAAACTCAATCTGTCACTCCAGTGTCGGCAGACGACCAGTCGTGATTGTCTCTCCACTCTCCACACTCAATTGAACGTTGAAAACACTCTGCTTAACAGACTACTTCCTTGTCATCTCGTACCCGCTGGTGACGACTTCATTAAAATGTGTTAAGTGACTAAGTAATTAAGAACGTTAATTTGAATATTGGACATCTTTAATAATGATAATGAAATATAATAAAAAAATTAAATTAGATTATATTGATTTTGTTGTATTTTGAACTATACATTACTTTACCGATACATTAGGTTTTTTTTTTTTTTTTTTTTTTTTTATGGAAGAGGAGGGCAAACGAGCTGGCGGGTCACAGATGACTTGTGATCACCGCCGCCCATGAACTCTTGCAACATCCGAGGATTTACAAGAGTGTTGCCGGCCTTGTAGGTAGAAGTAGACGCCTTTTTTGAAGGTACCCATGTCGTACCGGTCTGGAAATACCGCCGAAGGGAGTTCGTTCCACAAGCGAGTGGAACGTGGAAAAAAAGTCCTTGAGAACCGCACAGTGGAAGATCGCCACGCATCCAGGTGGTAGGGATGGTAAAGAAGTCGATGGCGCGCTGTGCGGTGATGAAATTCGGCGGCAGGCATCAGATCGAATAGTTCTTCGGAACACTCCCCGTTGTAAATGCGGTAGAAGACGCACAAAGAAGCCACGTCTCTACGCAATGCCAAAGAGTCCAGCCGTTCGCAGAGCACCGGGTCCCCGACAATCCGAGCGGCTCTCCGTTGTACGCGGTCAAATGGTAGAAGCTGATATTGGGGTGATCCGGACCAGAGATGAGAACAGTACTCCATGTGTGGCCGGACCTGCGCCTTATAGAGCGCAAGTCTTTGGCCAGGTTTGAAATACTGCCTCGCTCTATTAATCACTCCCAATTTCTTCGAGGCCAACTTGGCCTTGCTCTCCAGATGACCACGAAACTGACAATCGCTCGAAATGTCGAGACCCAGTATTCTGATACTTGGCGAGGCAATGAGGGGGGTGCTCTCGAAGAGCGGTGATACGACAAATGGGGTTTTCTTAGTGGTAAACGCGCAAACTTGTGTCTTTAGGGGATTGAACTGAACGTGGTTCAGTTCACCCCACTCAGAGACCATCCCCAAGGAAGTCTCTATAGAAGACACAAGTTTCTTTCGGCACTCGTCGAAGTTTTCCCGAGAGAGACCTGCACGGCCGGAATACACCGCATCCCCAGTGCTGTCATCCGCATAACAATGTATGTTGGAGATATCCAACATATCATTGATGTGCAGGAGGAACAGAGTTGGGGATAGCACGCAGCCTTGGGGTACACCAGCGTTCACGGGCTTGGGGTCCGAGCAAAAACCGTCGAGAACGACCTGTATGCTCCGCCCAGTGAGGAAGCTGGTGATCCACTTGCATAAACTCTCGGGAAGCCCATAGGAAGGTAGCTTCGAAAGAAGCCCCTTGTGCCATACACGATCGAAGGCTTTCGCCATATCCAAACTAACTGCCAGACCCTCTCCCTTGCTTTCAATAACAGCTGCCCAACGGTGTGTGAGATACAACAGAAGATCACCAGCCGATCGACCATGGCGAAAGCCATATTGCCGGTCATTGACCAACTGGTGATCCTCGAGGTAGGTTAGGAGCTGTTTATTGATAATGCTCTCCATTACTTTGGAGAGCAGAGAGGTAATGGTGATAGGTCTGTAGTTAGCTGGTTCCGAGCTATCACCTTTTTTAGGGATCGGATGGACAAGGGCACGCTTCCATGTGACCGGGACTACGCCTTTAAGGTAGGAGTACCGAAATAGACGCGTTAGCACTGGAGTCAACTCAGGGGCACACGTTCGTAGCACCAATGGAGAAATGCCATCCGGCCCACTCGACTTATGAACGTCCAAGGAAAATAGAGACTGCCTAATAGTTTTCTGCCGAAAAACTATTTCCGGCATTGAGCTCTGACACCGCGGGATGATAGGCGGTGTCTTCCCCTGGTCGTCCAAAGTCGAGTTGGAGGCGAAAAGAGTGCCCAAGAGATCGGCTTTCTCTTTTGCCGTGTGGGCCAGAGAATCATTCCCCATGTGCAACGGCGGTAGGGACGGCTGGTTAAAGTTTCCCAGAGTGGCCTTTGAAAGCGCCCAAAATTTGCGCGTGCCAGGCGGGTACTTTGCCAGCTGATCCCCAATTTTGACGACATGCTTGAACTTTGCTCTAGCGATTTGCCGTTTGAAGAATCTGGAGGCACGATTATATTTCCTCTTCAGAACTCTAGAGTTCGGATCCTTAGTGACTAACGCATTGACCCAAGCTTGATAAGCCTGCCGTTTGCCAGCTGCTGCAGCCCTGACAGACGCATCAAACCAAGGCCGCGATCTGCCACCAAGTGGTACCACAGAGCTTGGTACAAATAGTTCCATGCCCTGTAGTATCACATCAGCTACAGCCGCAGCGCAGTCACTAGGATCATCGGAAGGGAAACAAATCGGCCCCCATGGGTAGGATGCAAAAAAGGACCGCATTCCATCCCAATCCGCTGACTTGTAGTGCCAAACGCGTCGAGTCGCAGGTGTTGTGCGAGCCGACCGTTGAATGGGCACTACACTCCGTACCAGACAGTGATCAGAGGAACCTAAGGGAGCCTCGACAGTGATCTGGTACTTTTCTGGATGTGTAGTCAGCAGAAGATCCAACAAAGAGGGCGTGTGGCTGTCCACGTCCGGTAGACGAGTGTGCGTCTTTACCAGCTGGGACAGACCATTTGCCAGAGCAAAGTCAAACACAGATCTCCCCGCGTAGTCGGTGGCACGTGACCCTAGCCAATCGGCATGGTGCGCATTAAAGTCCCCTAGGACTACGACTTCGGCGGAGGGAGTCTGTGAAAGCAGATCGTCAATCTTCGCCTGAACATGGCCCAAGAGTTGATCCGTTTCTGCATTACCACTATGGGACCTGTAGAGGCACGCGTAGACTCTGACATGGTCGTCCATGTCCACGCGTAGCCAGAGTATAGACAGGTCCCGACCTTCAAAAACCTGAAGGCGACGGTAGCAGATATCCTCCCTTACGAACACAGATACCCCGGCGTGTGGTATAAAATGGTGTTCTAGTTTATACCCGGGGTATGACAGGTACGCTGTGTCGCTAGGTCGAGATAGCTGCGTTTCCGTCAGAAACAACAAGGCCGGCTGCGCCGTCTCTAGATGATAATGGACGGCGTTCAAGTTGGAATGAAGTCCCCGGATGTTACAAAAGTCCACATTTAGAGTGGGTCGGGGTGCCGCTGCGTTGACTCGTCGTTTGCCCTCATAAAACACAAAAGGCGATACTTTGCCCGCCCCAGATACGACGGGCAGCCCGAGCAAAATCCGAGAATCATTTCCCCGATTTTGCTCGGGGAGGGGGTCCCCGGCTTCATCAAAGCCGGTACCCTCCTGGGGTATTTTGCTTGTAGGCATCGCTTTCATGTTTGGCGTGGGGGGGGGGTGGTTGGGCTTCCGGATTCTCTCACTCACCGACGAAACATAACCAAATTAATTTGGTTACTACACGTCGGTCTTCTGTGAGAGGGTGGTCCTTCCCCGGTCGAGCCAGCCCAATACGAGCTGCAGTCAGATAACTACAGCTAGGCTCTACCACCTAGGTATGTATATAACAATGTGGTGTTTAATTCTCCAATAACTTAACCTGATCTATTCTGCAGGCCTACTTGAGAATCAACTACTACGAAACTACAAAAACATATTTCCAACATATCTATAGGTAACAGTGATAACAAACATGGATATTACAAAATTCAATTATTGATACTGAACACAAACTGAACCGTATACAAAGTGTAATAACATTGACTATACTTGATAGTCAAACACTAGAGGGCGCTCAGATACTCGGGTAGGAATCCTCTTCGCGGCGCCGTGTCGCTTTATCGGCTTGCTTTATTTCCGTCTGTCGTCTGGAGATGTGATAGTAAACTATTTAATTACCAATATATTCAGTATGCAGTAAACATATAAACACACGTCTGGTATTACAAAAGCGATATCTATTAATTGACGATCACTTTTAATATTTATATTTAGTTTTAAAATATTTATATCTTCACAACCCTCAGTCCGTCAATCACCTTGCCGCTTCTATTAAAGTATATAAAGTTTAGTTAAAAGACAACTCTAACTCTCATTTAGTGATTAAAATCTCGTAGTCAATTTAGCCAAAACGATTCAATAATTGATTAATTTTATCCATCTTTAGAATTAGTAGTAAATTAATAATTTTATTTACAAATTGGAAACAAAACATGTTAGTTATTAATAATAATTCGCATTATATTAAGTTATATTTATAGAACGCACCTGTAATACACATCACCAATTTCAAACAAATACTAATATACTACTAGCAATAGACATTATATTTTTTACAAAAACCAATAACACACTTAAATATGTGTACACGATATCGTGTATTAGTGTTCCCTCAGGCGCGGCGGGACAATGGATTGTATTGGCCTCCTCTAAACATTAAACATTTCATTTCAGTAATTTTTATTTTCTTTGTTTTTTTGTAGATTGAATGACTAACTCTAGTATATCTGCGACCCCTAGAGTTCAATGAATAAGACAAAAAAATAACTATCTTCCTGCTTTATACCAATTATAAAATTATTATTGAAGTAAAAATGTATAATTATAATTAATACCCGGTTACATTAATTAGCAGTTAACAGATAATAGACTATATGACGAATATTGTGTCTTATAACACGCTGTTGAAATTAGAATTATATATTTCATTTGGTTCTTTATAAATTAACCAAAATGACAGTACGTACAATATCACATTTATTTTATTCTCTACGTACATACCTAATGGATCGGTAAATGATATTTGACAGTACAACAAAATCAATGTAACCTCATTTAGTTACAATACTATTATTTTATTTTAATTATTAAAGGTGTGCAAAATCAAAATTAACGTAATTAATTACTTAACCACTTAACACGTTATTATGAAATCGTCACCAGCGGGTTAATTTAAATATTGGACACCTTTAACAATGATAATAAAATATAATAAAATAATTAAATGAGATTATAATAATATTCTTTACCGATACATTAGGTATGTATGTAAAGAAAGAAATAAATCTGATATTGTACATACTGTCCCTTTGTCGTTATTAAGAACCAAATAAAAAATATCTAATTTTCATTTTCAACAGCGTTTTATAAGACACAATATTCGTCATATAATGTATTATCTGATAACTCCTAATTAATGTATATAGTAATGTATCCATTGTCCCGCCGCGCCTGAGGGAACTCTAATACACGATATCGTGTACACATATATATGTGTGTTATTAGTTTTTGTAAATAATATAATATTTAGTACTAGTAGTATATTAGTATTTGTTTGAAATTGGTGATGTGTATTACAGATGCGTTCTATAAATATAACTTAATATAGTGCCAATTATTATTAAAAACTAACATGTTTTGTTTCCAATTTGTAAATAAAATTATTAATTTACTACTAATTCTAAAGATGGATAAAATTAATAAAAGATTGAATCGTTTTAGCTAAATTGACTACGAGATTTTAATCACTAAATGAGAGTTAGAATTGTCTTCTAACTAAACTTATATACTTTAATAGAAGCGGCAAGGTGATTGACGGACTGAGGGTTGTAAAGCGATAAATATTTCATTGAACCGACGAGTCCGACGAGTTCATTATCCAGGTAAAGCACTGTTTTCAACGTTCAATTGAGTGTGGAGAGTGGAGAGACAATCACGACTGGACGTCTGCCGACGACACTGGAGACACAGATCGAGTTTATTAATTACACAGGCACACAAAAAAAAAGTCATGAACCAGAGGGGAGACCCCATTATTTTTAGGTTTTTGGGATCGCTGAAACCGAATATGACAATAAAAACTAATTTTAAATGCCTGTTTTCCCGCTAGCACCCCCTTACTACCTCTTAAGGGGTGAAAATTGAAATTTTTGTATAAAATCAAGATAGATGTGTATTTCTACCTTTTTTGGGATGCTGAAACCGAAAATGATAACTAAAAATTAATTCAAGACCTCCATAACCCATTAACACTTTCTTACTACCCCTTATGGGGAGTGAAGTTTTCCACTTTTGTATAAAATAAAGATGAATGTGTATTTCTATGTTTTTTGGTATGATGAAACCGAAAATGACAATCAAAAGTGAATTTGATACCTCTTTTACTCAATACCACCCCCCAACCACCCCTAACGGGGGGGTGGGGGTAGTTTAAATTTTGTATAAAATCAAGATGTATGAAGAAATTTTAACGATTTACAGTAATTGACATGTTTATCAAACTAGTTTGAGGTTATTCTTAGCTCTTATATTAGAAATTCAAATGCTTTATCGATCAGAAGTATCTGATACATATTCATGATTTAATTCTACTCTTAGCGTAACCCAGGAAAAACGGCGTGGACGTAGTAGATTTCTGTTCCCTTTTGGGGTGCTGGATTAAAGTGAGTCCCCTTGCCTCTCACTATCCGGTGTGCTGAATTAAAGTGAGTCCCCTTGCCTCTCACTATTCAGCGTCTACCTGTTTCTACGATAACGAACTCTCTTGTTTTCAAAGGTTCTTCTAAGTGGTTTCCGTTTATTGGTTGTTTTCTGTTCTGGCAAATCTCTTTTTAAATTCCAACAGTAGTCTGCTAACATATTGACATCCCATTTACCCTGATAGCGCTGTTCCATTATCTTAAGATCCTGATGGAACCTTTCACCTCGCTCCTCACTGTAGTCTCCTAAATTGTCAGGAAAATAGTTCCTTCTATTTCGGAGGCATAGAATTAGGTTCAGCATCTTTTAAGCGTTTTACAAGACTGCCGGATGGATAACAGCATAAGTAAAATTAAATAGAAAACAAAAAAAAAACAAAAAATAAAAAAACTTGTTAATAATAGGACAAAAATCATGATTCAGTCTTAGCATCATAATAACAAATATATGCATACAATGAGGTTACCATATACTTTATAATCATTTTTTGTCTCAGCATCTTGAAAAACATAGAAATTCACATCCATCTTGATTTTATATAAAAATTGAAATGTTCACCCCCCGTAAGGGTAGGTGAGGGATGTTAATGGGTGATAGAGGTCTTAAATTTATTTTTAGTAATCATTTTCGGTTTCAGCATCCTAAAAAACGTAGAAATACACATCTATCTTGATTTTATAGAAAAATTGAAATTTTCACCCCCTGTAAGGGGTGGTAAGGGGGTGATAGTGGTCATGAATTTATTTTTAGTTATCATTTTCGGTTCCAGCATCCCAAAAAACGTAGAAATATACATCTATCTTGATTTTATAGAAAAATTGATATTTTCACCCCCTGTAAGGGGTGGTAGGGGGTGATAGTGGTCATGAATTTATTTTTAGTTATCATTTTCGGTTTCAGCATCACAAAAAACGTAGCAATACACATCTGTCTTGATTTTATAGAAAAAATGAAATTTTCACCCCCTGTAAGGGATGGTAGGGGGTGATAGTGGTCATGAATTTATTTTTAGTTATCATTTTCGGTTTCAGCATCCCAAAAAACATAGAAATACACATCTATCTTGATTTTATACAAAAATTTCAATTTTCACCCCTTAAGAGGTAGTAAGGGGGTGCTAGCGGGAAAACGGGCATTTAAAATTAGTTTTTATTGTCATATTCAGTTTCAGCGACCCCAAAAACCTAAGAATAATGGGGTCTCCCCTCTGGTTCATGACTTTTTTTTTTTGTGTTCCTGTGTTATTGAACCAACACTCAACTATGTGTAAGTTACAGACAATCGCACACACATATGCAGATTGTAGTCAGTTTACTGCTCGTTTTACTTGTATTTTTGTCACGTAGTAATTACATTGAAACGAGAGTACACTTCCATGTACAATTATGACTACGACGAAATTAGAAAAGTTATTCTGATAGGGCTTTGTTGCACTTCCACAGTGTCATTTTTTTGTTAATTGAGGAATTAATCAGAGAAATTTCGCTGATTTTCCTCTTAAACTGAAAACGTGCTTTTATTTATTAAACTGTATGTTGTTTAGTAAATAAAAAATGTTTAGGTTTTGTGGTTGAGATTGTACTTATTTATTTGTATGATTAGTTTAACAAAATGAGATCGATTTTTTTTATATTTTGTTTAAGTAATTGAAATAATATTTAATATGTTTTTTTTATTTAATCCGTTCTCTTTGCAATAATCTAGTCATCGAGAAGACGTGTAGATCTGTTAGCTTATATGTGTTAGATTAATTTCCGTGTTTTCGTTTATCCCAGGAATAGCGACACTAAAGTAACTATAAATACTTCTTGCGAGTCTTGCAGTATCATTACGGAAACAAAAAAAAATATAATTTTTATACTAGAATTCAACGTGTTGGATTCATCTTTCAAACATATTTTCTATTGAAATTAGTTTTTTTCCAAATTGCTTACAATCATTTTCGCTCTAACAACGCTGTTGCACTATGTTAAGCTTATTATAATATAAAACAAACATAATGATTACATTATATTTTATTCTTTGTTACCAAATAATACTTTGTGGTTTATATGTCTGTTTGTCACAAACTGTTTCATTCGACACAATGATTGTTTTCTCTTCTAAAATATGTTTCCTAAATCCGGTTCCGTTGTATGTGTAACACGTGTGAGTACAGGTCTGATAAAAACAGTGCTTTTTGTATTTATGATATTATGTTATTTAAAATGCTGTGTTATTCCTAGAACATTTTCAATTAACAGTATATTGTGTCACAGTACAATTATGTTTAGTGTTCCTTTGATACAAACGGTAGATGTGTGAAGGCTGTGTTGAGACGGAGGGATGTTTCACGGTTCAAATGTTTCATTTACTACTATGTATGTATGCCTTGTCAGTGATTTATGTTTGAATGATCTACAAAACATATATTTTTATGTGGTGTTTCATAAGTGTAATGTATGTAATTGAAGTAAAAAACTTCAATTTTGACTTTAACCTTGTCTTTTGACTTTGACTTGTGAGTTTTCAAGAATTCGTTATTTAACTAATATTAATATATTACTAAATGCAGGTAAATTGGTTTATATAAAATCATTTAAAAGAAGTGTATCTAGTTAATATATATTAGAATTGCAAATAATGAAATATTTTATTGTTATTTAATTCAAAATAAATTTTCAGTATTTTAAAGTAGTGACAATGTAATATTTAGCATACTTTTTATTTGAATATTTATTAGTTTTGATTTCTCATGTGATATATTGGCGTGTGTGTATTTAAAACCTTTGTGGGAGAATAAAGGGGGTTTATGTTCTGTATTTATAATATTTATAACGTTTTCTGTAAATAATGTATAATTATTATATAATGTTAGTATAAAACATTCCTTCTACCCAATACAGATGTAAACACTGTCTTTCTGTGTGCGAAGGGACAACTGATCTTTCACTATGTACAGAAATCCAAGATATAGTACAGAATAATATATATATATTTGATCGGCAAGCGCGCGGAGGTTCTGATAACGTTGTCTATGTGAAAAACAGTTTTTTTTACCATCAGTTCTGAACAGAATGAGATATTTTAATTTTGGTTATAAAAACATGTCCCTTCCCAACCTCTACAGTTCTGCCAATTTTCATTCAAATCGGTTCAGTAGTTTTTATGTGATGTTGCTTCAAAAAGAAGTTTCCTAAACGGTGAAGAGCTTTGCTTACGCTCTGCTCAATAATAGCAAATTCATAGTTTGATTGTTTGTGCATCAAACGTTCGTTGTAAGTCACATTATATCGTGACTAAATACAAAAGTAAACAAAAACCCAACGATAAAGACATAAATACTTAGTATAATAAATAATTTTAGTCAAATCCTGGTCTATTTGAATAAATATAGTAATATATATAGTATGTTAGTAAATACAATGGATTGTCAGTCGCACGTGACTTCTACAACGTATCCACGGCTTCAACGACCACAAACACTGGTCAAACTATATCTGTCATTGAATTCACTATTCTGATGCAAAATCCTTCTACAAATATAATATGGTCAATAACTTTAAGTTTTTATTTAATCTTTTATATTTTAAATTTTATATATTATTATTACTAATCTTTTCCTTAATAGGAGTAAACCACCATTAACCCGACATTTGGTAGAGTTAATTAAGTAATTAGAAGAACCATTACTCACTCGGCTTTAAAGGAGTCGATAATTTCTAAAATATTATGAAAGCTTTTTAATAAATGTATGTCTGTCCAAAACACAGTTAAATGTATAATAATAATAAGCTCCTAATGGAGATGGAGCAAAGTCGGAGAGTAAATACATCAGCCGCGTTCAGCAAACTTGTTAATTACGATTAATATATTATTCAAGTGTTACTATGAACGAGTTTTAACCCTTTATCCCTCTTTTAAAATAAAGGGTTAGAATTGCTTTGAATTTATTAATTCAATCATTATAATTATTAAACAGTCTTAAATTAATAATTTACTAAATCTATTAACGATTTAAAAACTAAAAGTAATAAACAAATGATGATATTTTTGTAGTTATATATTAGTAGTGTAAAGACATATCTATATACATATATAGAGATTCTTGAGTGCGTCTGCGAATATTCAGTTTTTTTTTTCAAATTTTGTCCACTTTGTCTAGGGCTTGGTGCAGTCTCGGTCAAACGAGGTGTGTATTAAATAATAATACCAAATGACACAGAGAAGACTTATTATTTTTTCTTTAATTAAAAACTTAAGAAATGATTTGTAACAGGCCTTAAAAAAGAGTCGGTTCTCAATTCGACTGCATTTTTTTATTTGTTACCTCATAACTTTTGTCTTGATGAACCGATTTCGATTATTTCTTTTATTTTAAAGCCGTAGCTTCTCTTATAGTCGTAAATAAAGCTTCCCTTATAGTCCTATATAAATTTATTGTTGTTGTACTTTGACCTTGACTTCGGACTACATTAAAAAACTCATAAATGGATGTCGTCAAAGTGTACTGGTTAGTTCGAGTTCTAATTACGTTTATTACTACAAAGGTAAAACATAATATTTACTTGAGGTGTATTATATTCCACCTTTATGGTCGGAAGACAGATCTCGTAGTCTCATTACTTCCACGTGGTCGTGAAGTCTATTCGCTCCTAATAGTTCAGGGACGAGTCGTTATTTAGTTTTAATTAAACTTACAACAATTGTGAAAGTCACATAAAGTTTTATACATAATGCTGTTCTTTAGGATTCGCGGAAGCAAAAAATATAATATATAATATAAAGATATAATGTAAGTAAAAAATGCCGGTATTAGAGATTCTAGTTTTATATATAGAAAGTACTCTTGCAAAGTAAGTCATTTGCTAAACTTTAATTAAGTGTTCGCGCACACGACAAAGTACAGATCAGTAAAGTTTAGGTGAAATACAATAATTAAACTTGAGATGGCAATACACGTACAAACTACACAGTTAATATAAACGGGTTACACTCGACTGATAAATCAGCTTAGAATACTTGTATCGAAATATCATTTCATTAAATGTAGTTACTTCAAAATTGTCCACTAAAATTAAACATTAAAGTCCAAATAATAAATTGTATTATGGTACTTACCATCATTAATAATATATACAAATATCATAATTAAAAGTAACAATCACCAGTAAGGATTAACAAAATCCGTAAGGGTTTCGTCATCTAGACTATTATTAATGTGAATGAAGCCTCGAAATTATTATATATATCTTCTCAGGAGAGCATTGAGTATCCTTGTACCAGGTGATATATTAATGTGTTGTAAGTCACTACACAGGTTAATTTACTCGTGAGCATCTCTCACTTATATATTATGGAATCATTTGTTATTTGTTTATTTTTACTTCAAATATAAAAGTGATGATATTAATACGATAACACTCGCTACTTATTTAAAATATAGGCAACTCTGGAAGAAACTAATAAATGTATAAAATTCCGTCAGATATATAAAATTGTAATGTCTGTTGTATTACCAACTCTTCATAGTAAAGAGGCTTTAAAAGTTTCTCTTAATAAGCGGCATCTTAACGCTCTTATTTCTCAAACGCTAGGGCCTTTAAAACGAAAATATGTCACCTTTGATGTAAACAGATTTCATGAGGTCCAACTAGAACAGTACAATAGAACCTTGGGAATAGTATTTAAGTGCGCTACGACCTTGCATATTGACTTCCTGGCGACTCATTACTTACTCACTAATATCATAACAATACTATAGTTGTTATATAGAATATGTAATTACATACATCTAATTCTTCCTTCCGGTGTCTTTATATTAGCTATTAGTTTATCACACGATACTTTTCTTTGGCTTCAATCCTTTTCCAAAACTTTATCTTTCGATACGATTTAGTTATTTTAGATTCAAATTAAAAATATTCATGTAATGATGAATAGTTGAAAATTGGTCCACATTAACTTGAACTTTTATTTATTTAAATTAAATGCAATAAATGTAATGCTAGTTCTGCTCAAATATTAGACAGGAAATTGCAGGAATAGGAACTTCAGGTAGTCGCGGTTAGGAATCCTCTCTGCGGCGCGCTGTCTCGATTTGTCGGAGGGTTTTATTTCCGTCTGTCGCGTGGGGATGGAGCAGTAGTCACATTTACAATTCCAGTTATGGAAATAAAGACAGCTTTGCTTAGGTTCTATAAAATGTTGTATGAATATATATAATTACAAATGTGGTCTTTATATATTATACCCTTATATAATATGATTATTATTTTTGTGATTTAAAGTAAGAATAATAAAATATATAGATTAAATAGTTGCATAGTTCATTATTATAATCCTGTTTGGGGAACACGTCTTACTTGAGTTTAAATTAATTCACATATTTTAAATATTACTGTGACTCTGTAATTATTATTACATAAGTAAAATTATTATGAGTTATTATAAATATATATAAGGTACCGATATAAACATATCTTGATGTTCTTTCTTCTTTTAAGAAGCTTAAGAAGAAGAAGAGGCTTTAAGAAGAAGCTTTAAGAAGAAGAAGAAGAAGAAGAAGAAGAGGCTTCTTATTTTAAGAAGTTGATTGGTTAAATAGAAAAATGCAATATTTCTTGGGATTTAATTCAGACATTATAAGAAGAAAATAAATATTTAAATGATATATTAAAATATAAAACTTATTCTGTAATAAAGTCTATTTATAACGAACGAGAATGTAATGACACTCGTGTGTAATCGCTTGTTCACAATGAATGCTCTTCAAGAGGCATCTTGTCGGAGGACATTCCCTCCTCATCATTTGTTATGATACCAAAAAGTGGCTGATATGTTCTAACACGATTTCTATGGAGCCTAAATACAGCGTATAATCAGCATAAACATAGTGAAATATATTTCGCATAATTGTGTAATGTGTACGTCTTTAGGTAAGACAAATAACTTCAGAGAGGGAAAGTCCTATTTGCCTATTAACATTTTAAGCTGTCCAAGTAAGTATTTAATGTTGTATTATTAGTTACAATAAATGAAAATAGATAATCACACTAACGTGAATCTAAGCAATTGTAAAAAAAACCATACATCACTCCAGCAGTCAGAAACAGACGTCCCATCAGGATTGAATTTCTGTACAAAAAAAAAATATATAAAGACAGACTTGCAGTTTGCAGAATGACAAAACAGCAGACGATACCTCTACTTGAGTTATTCAATACGCACGTTCTGCAAACCAGATATGTGTTTCTATTTAATTAACTTGAATATTTGTATTTCTATTAAAACTTCAATTAAATAATCTTACTATCACATTTACATATCACAGGAAATAAAGCCCGTCGACAAATAAACATGTACGGCAAATAGGATTCCTAACCGAGTACCCGAGTTTGATATTCTTGTTATCCCACACTCTCTGGTATTAGAGTATTAAGTTTAGTTCCTGTTTATTGCGATTTAGTGTATTCCAAAAGGATGTTACCATACCTATGATATGTCTCTGCGTATGTTTTTGTATTTCTCTTTCATGAAATTCGTTTCATGAAGTAAATTTTTAAAAGTTACTACTTTGCTCTCAAGTCCATTTCCAAGACCAAGTCATACTTCCCGAAGCGGTCGTAAGTCGGTATGATTCACAAAGAAATAAATATCAGATTTATACAAATATAAGGTCGCGAGCACAATTTATTTTATTGTTGTGTCAAATTATGTCATCTATGCATTTAATTTGGAAGTCCTCGGGCAGATAAACCTAAGATACTACCTTAGGTATTCCTATATAAAACTTTTTACTACGAAGTTTTTCGGTTCGTGAGTTTTTGTATTTTTAAATATATTAATAGACTTATTGTGTGATTAAGTTATTGTTTTCAGATGATGAAATTATAATAAATTATTATTAAACTTTTGATACATAATGCAAGAGGCTTTTTAAAATTAACTGCATTTTAATAACAAATACTTATTTACAATGCAGCTCATTTAATATACGTGTATATATTACAATAATTATTATAAAATATGAAATATAATTAAATAATGTAATATGAAATATTGATTTTAGTTAAATTAAAAACTTATTAAACATTTTCAATTGTATGTACTTAGACTATACTATTAGGTAAGGTGCATGAGCAGAAGGTCCGATAGTAGTGATGCCTTCGTCACTGAATATGCCACAGATGTGTTGCTACATATGAGGAATGTCAAGGAATATCATTCAAGGACATTGAATTGAAGGTAGAGGATTTGTGCACCCGACTGTTACTCACAACTGGTACTAATCGTAGCTATTTAAGTTTGTTATTTTTCTTATATTGTTTTTTAAAGGAATTTTATTATAAATGGATGAATCTTGTACAAGGCTAGGTACCTTTATGAAATCATTGTTACAGTTCCTAGCTATTAAAATAAAAATAATTTTAAAAGTCTCTGTGTGTAATTGTAATTATTAAGGGTACTAAAAATTAATGAAGTCGTCACCAGCGGGTGCGAGATGACAATGAAGTAGTCTGTTAACCGGACCGACGAGTCCGACGAGCTCATTATCCGGACAAAGCAGTGTGTTTTCAATGTTCAATTGAGTGTGGAGAGTGGAGAGACAATCACGACTGGACGTCTGCCGACGACACTGGAGACACAGATCGATTTTATTATTAATTATTGAAATAACACATACATACACATACATGTAAATTGTAGTTAGTATAAATTTTATTTTTAGTTTTTGCAAACTAATTACACTGTAACTATTTGACAGTTCCATATTCAAATAGTCGCATTATAACAA
The DNA here is from genome assembly GCA_918358865.1 of Melinaea marsaeus rileyi. Taxonomy (NCBI): domain Eukaryota; kingdom Metazoa; phylum Arthropoda; class Insecta; order Lepidoptera; family Nymphalidae; genus Melinaea; species Melinaea marsaeus. The sequence goes on from OU911085.1 coordinate 15,511,932, forward strand.
ATTTATGATTTTTTATAGGGAAGACCTTTAGCTTAGTTTCTGTAATCGTATAAATAATTAGAAGTACTAAATAGGGTCACAAAATGGTTTATATTTTAAAAGTGCTTTACAGTATTCATGAGATAATCCGAACCAAATTAGAATGTTCTGCAGAACTCACCTCCAACAAGCCAGGTCACGACTCATGAAATATTTATATTTAGAGATTGATTGGATCGTAGAAAATTGTTTCAGGGGCATTATTTAAGGTTATTATTTTGGTATTTACTGTTATTTTAAATTTTAAAATATTTGATGAATAAATGAAATTAAATAAAGATGTGTTCTAAGTAAAATTGGAATTTAGTTATAAATAAAATTTAATTACATTCCTTAAAACAATAAAAACCGACCTCATTTCACAGCATCGTGGATACTCTCTCACTGAAGATCAACCTACTGGCGCTTCCCAATGTAATCGTATGTTCCTAAAGTTACACTAACTGAAACTACACTCATGTATATTAAGCAATATATAGTTAATCTGACAAACAAGTGATTTTTAAAAATATTTTTTTTTATGTAATTCTATTTTAGTTTACGTTTGTGTATTTTTAGTCCGACTTTAATGTAAAACATATTGTTAATTTGCGTGATCTATCTACAAAATAGCAAAATATACGATCTCAATCTTTGGACGGATATTAAGACAGAAAAGAATATGTCAGGATTTATAATATTTATTCTATTATGGATTATATCAAGCTAAGCTTCAGATTATTAATATTACAGGTCTATTGACTTTAAAACAGCGTAACATTTTGGTGACAGCATAACTGACCCCGATCATACAGCGCTAGGAATGTGTAATGCAGGGTTAGTTAATAGGTTTATCTACACCACAATCTGTATATTATATGGTGGTGTTAGTGATAATCTCTTATCTCACTCGTGTCACGTTTGTTGTAATAATATTATGTAAATCATATCTATCTGTTATAATTGTAACAGATCTATTATAATATTATTCACTTACACGTAGTTGAGGTGCGGTATTACATATACATTATCAGACAATTAAAACAAATTATTACTGGAGATGGATTTACCTTATACTTAACTAATCCATCGAAGGTAATCAACCCCAAATTGTAAATGATGTATTATCTAATATAACTATACTTCTTCATATAATGTTATAACAGTAAAAGGTAGTTCAATATTTTTTGTTTTTTTTATATACAAAGAGTATATATTTACTAACTAGACACGGATCAAATGTTTCACTCATCATGTAAATATACAGAGAAACCATATCTTTTAATGATTAATTTAGTCACAATTTTACTAATATTATGATTATTAAAATTATAATAATATTAGTAAATTTGTTTACAATAAATTATTAAAAACATGGCATTTGTAATCAAATCTTAAATACTAATTTGAAATCTGTGTATCTGAAAAGCTTAACATCAAATATTTAATGAAAAAATTTAGTTAACCCCTGTTAAGGTTGAAATTGATCGCAATATTATAGGTATGAGTTATTATAAAGTATGTGAAGAAGAAAATATGAACTAGTGTTATGATAACACGAGATCACACTTGATAGTTTAGAACTTATTATAACTTCACGTGGTACTTCACACTATCGCGGGAACATCATTTTATGAAGTTGGATTAAACTATCAACTTAAAACTTTACACAAAACTAATGACAATTATATCCAGTAATATATTCCATTCTTCAATTTATTATACTATATGTATATATACTTTAAAGTTTTTTAACTTTATAGTATAATAAACGGTAACAAGTGATTTATGAATGTAAGCTGCAGTATACTGTACTATAACAGTTAAATAGCACCAGGGGAAATCTATTAAGTACTTATAACACGATATTATATAATAAATAATATTAAGAATTATTTTATGCTTCTTTTATTGTTTTTAAAATTGTTACTAGTTTCTTAAAAGAAAAATGTGTACTTTTAGTTATACAATAACAAATTATTCAATGTATTTTTGCTTTAAACTCAATTAATCCTTTTGGCGGCACGTGGCGTCGCAGTAATGACTACTTCTACTTATACTACAAGAGAGACTGCACCTTACAATATATAAATGTAGTGTTAAAAATTATATGAACTTATATAGCTTGCTTTACGATGCTTTATGACCTTGGTGATGACTTACTACTACTACTAGGGGCGCCAACAAACCCTCAATTTCGACTCGCTGCGCTCGCGAAATCTCTGATGCCGTTCGCATATTGAGCGAAGCGAGCCCAGTGTATTGACTCTTCGTTTCCCATTGACTTCAATGGGATATCAGTTTTTTTACATGACATAAAAAAAATTTTTTTTTGAGGACATTTTGCAAATTTTTTTTTTAAACCATCATCTAATGTGTGTCTTTTTGATTGCAAAGTTTTATAATTTTCCGTTAAGTAGTTTTCGGGCCAATTCATGACAAAGAATGTAAAAAGTCTCCAGTAAAACGCTCCGCTCACTTCGTTCGCTTCGCTCAACTATACTAAGTACTTTAGTGGACAAATTCTTTCTACACACTAATTTTTCTTTCTCTGCATACTTATCTTTTTCACAGTGGTTTTCGAATCTCAACATATATACATGTGACAAGTCACCATCTGCTATAGGTAAAGTTAATTTAGGTAAGTTAACCAGATGTCCATTTCACATTCTATAGGATTACCGAGTTCATGCTTGGGCCTGTTTGAATTTTATTTAATTTTATTTATTTATAACAATAATCCTTGTACCAAAACAAAATGAATATAAGTCAAAAATTTGAAATGTATATAAGTTGAGGGAGAATACTGACATATTTATTTTGGAACGAAGTTACTTAACAAATTAGTATTTAGGGTAGTTTATATGATATTTCTAATCTTACCAAACTCATTAAAAGAATTAAAAGAAATAAATTCGGATGTAAAATTATAATTAAATATCTATATAGTGGTGGAAGTAAGATTAAGACAGATATTGCTTAAAAGGAAGAATTTTCAATTTTTAAATGGAATGAAGCTTTACACTACTAATACTGTTTAACAGGCACATGGATTATATATTATATAATATTTTTTAATTAAATAAAGGTTAAAAGATACATCACTTGAAGCAGGTCATAAACACACTACTCCATGGATTCTGTAGTCATAAATCTACCAAACTAAACTATAGTGTCAGTGGAGAGAAAGTTACTTCTTTTAGGTTTTTCTAGAATCTCGAACCAATTTTACTAACATTGAAGTATAGAATAATATTGTAAAAATCAGTTTAAATTTAGATATGTTTTGGTATGATAATAGTCTATAATCCGAGACATTAATGCATAATACCACTAGTATTTTGTATTAATTTTATATAACGAAAGACGACTTATTAAAATAAGGTGCAGAAGAACAAATAGTACACAAATAAAAGAGATCCTACGTTTGGCTTAAATACTACTTTTTAATATATGTAATATAAATAAGGACAATATGTAGTTATCTGTATGGGATGAATCTATAAGCTACTAAAATATATATATAGATATTACAATATATATGTTTATATTGGAGTAAATCGATTAGGAAACTAATTTTCTTAGTGAATGAATAATGATCTGTCTTCACTACCTTTGTTTATATTCATAAGTCTGGTTGGTGAGGTTACACTTATTTTTTAATTCTCTGAAATATTTTGTGTATATTCGATTCATGTTATTATCACTTCAGTTATAAAATAACGTTTTAGTGACATTTAATCAACAAAGGAAATAAAAATGTCGATCCAATGTTTTTTGTGACTTATATATATGTTATACACCTATGATTAGTAAATCGATTTCATCAATATTTATAATACTGTAGGTAAGTAATTATCAAAGATGGCCAAGTGGTGTTCACGACATACAATTAATTCACTAAACTATTAAGTGTTCGTACACGATAGAGAACTACAGTGATGGAGGCTGCAGATGAAGCAGAATAATTAAACCTGGGATAGGATTTATACAGGCATTTTAAAATATTGAATTTTATTAAGAATAAAACTTAAAAACTCTTGAGTATCGAAATATTTTATAAGTGTTCCTTTTTTAAATGTTGTATTATAAGTTTCAACAATACATTTTTAAATAATCGTTACGTATGTTAACAAAACAAGATTTGTGACGTCATGTTTTCTCAGCTCAATCTAAGAAAACTTAGATTCCATCTTTCTTTTATAGCTGCTTTCTCTAGCTGCTGGGTAAGTTGAATTGCATCCAAAAGTCAGTTTAACCATGTATCGTTTATGCCTTTTTGTCTCTATTTTATTATTATCCGTATCGGACATGAGAAAGAAATTCACAGTTTGAAATTGTTATCCTGAATTTGATTATCGATAGCATCTCCAAAAGCCATCTTGTGAATTCCTTCGCACCATTGTCTTTTTCGATCTCAAAGTCACACTAAACAACGATACCAATTCTGTTATATTTTTTTGGTAGATTCATTTTTTTAAAATTTAATACTGGTAACAAACATTTTTTACAGTTACAGTCATATATAATATACATATTATCTATCCACAATTTTTACGTTAATGAAGTCAATAATTAATCTGCTAGCATCTAATAACTCTTGTAAAAACAATCAGGTAGATACTAAAATAAATATATGATCGTATAGATGGTGTTAAAATAAATATCTTAGTATACTTAACTCATATTATTTACTGCAATATCTCACGCGTACCATACTATCTATGTACAGAGTATGTCTACATGTATTATAATAATCGCAAGTGTTTATCTAAAATTTCAAATATAAAATGTACTCTTAAATATACCTAATATAGAAACAATATTGATATTGATATTACTAATAAGAATGATTCAAAAGTATGTACTTTTATATATATGTCATTAAAACAAAAATATAGGAAAGAATTTGTAGTAAGAGTGGATACTATCAGTGAGGATTACATTATTGTGCATATTAAGATTGATCCCAAACTAGTACCCAATATTCTGGAATCATAAAATTATTGCCAAGTAAAGTATATTAAATATCTTCCTAGATTTCTTGTCAATAATTAATTACTTATTCACCTCTATATCTAACATTTAGATAAGGATTTAATTATTTATGGTTCACACAGGAATTAAGCTGCTGCAGTCATTAAGTAAAGGAGCAGTGGAAGAGTAATAGTAGTCAAGTAAAGAGAGATCACCAGTCCTTCTGTATCATCGTCTGCTGCTGGACACAGCAAAGAGAGTCAAAACATTAGGAGGACCCGTATTCCACTTAACAAGAGGATTGCTACAAATTATATTATCAGATTATCGAAGTTAAATTAAAATATTTATAAGTTAGTAAGATTATTTATAACAAAATTTACCTGTATTTTTTTGCATTGTAAATAATAAAAAATATTTTCTACTCAATATTTAATAAAGTGTTAAGACTTTAAGCAACTGTGAGAATTCTTTGCCATAAATTTAAATTAAAAAACGGTTGTTTATTTTTCTTTATTAGCCGAATTTTATTTTCATCTACGTGAAACTAAAATTAAAATTTAACCTTTATTAAATCTGCTTTGGCAAGCAAAAAAATAAGTTTTCAGACTGCTTTCTTTAAAAATAAGTTTTTAATCCGAAATAGTTCGAACTTATTCATATCACATAAAGAATCTGTTTGCTAACTTTCAACTATTACTTACTTTAAAACATTAAAATTTTAAAAGACATCCCTATTCTATTTATTTACTAGAACTTTAAATAATTTTGTTCTAAGGTTATTAGGGAAAGGTTTGTTAAATGTCTGTAACGAGTACCTTGGCTTGATTGTATACGTTGTAAGTAATTCATAAAGATAAGGAATCCGATAAGTGGAGTTTGGGAAAATTAGTTTCAAATCTGTGACTATGTTAAAATCTTTGAGCATTTAAGTATACGATTATTTACCATATATTATATAATACATATCATGTTGCTGCTGAAATTAGAGTTTTAGAGTCAAATTATTTAATAATAAAACCTACTGCTACATAGTTTAATATTCGCCACAACAATTGAATTTATATACAAATATCAAATTAAAAATTATATATATGAACGTGTTATTTTTATTATTAGTATATGTAATACTATTGTCTAAAGATATATCAGTTATATTAAAGGTTGTAATGTAATATACATTTTAATACTGATACAGTCCAAAAACATTCTAAAGATAATAACAATTGAAAATTTAAATCCTTTTCCTTGCAATTTGTTAAGATAAAAGAAAAAATAATTTTTAAATTTAATCAATTATTACCGGTGAGTTTTATTGTGTATCAATTGAACTGATATTATTGTCACAATACACACACACACACAGAGACATACTCGTATGTATATATATATATATATATATATATATATATATATATGAAGTTAAGGGCTTATATAGATGGATGGATAGTTCAATCAGTCATCTAGTAAAAATCTGTTCCAAACAAGGTCAACGTTAAACTTTGCTAGGTATTTATAATAATTTGGGATTTATTAAGAAATAATAAGACACGAATTCTATAAACATAAGTGCGTTTCTGTATTATATTATAATGTGTTACTAATTACATTATTATTACAGTTCATTTAACTGTAGTTTTAAGCTCGAAATCAGCAAATTTAAATTCCAATCAAATGTTTACAAGTAAGAAAATTATTTATGTATAAATAATACTAAAAAACAATAATAAATTTAATGTAAAAGTTACACTCAAAATCATCTTTTTAAATAATATAATTTAATTATTCTTTAAAGAAAAAAAAATTGTGTCCTGTGATAATTATATATATGGTTTTATATATATATATATATATATATATTGGATTAACATGTAACATGATTTAACAAGTTGTTGATTTTAACATTATAAATCAATACTTTAATTATTCGAAATTATCATATTTATGAATATTGTAATCAACAAAAATGTAACAATAATTTTATATAAGTACCAACGGCAGCAAAATCTTTGTGAAACAACGTATATTCTTTACCAATTTGATATCTGTATTCAATTAACTAAACCAAATGTGGTAGAAACCAGTAAAAGAGAAATATATTAATTGCACGACAGTTACTCCGGTCACGTCCAACACGCATCGAGCCGTGCCGAGACAAACACACACTCCACACTTATTTGCTTTGTAATCTCTTGATTCAAAAAGATTTTAACAATTGTATATGTAACATACAACATTTATATTAAGTCTCTCTGGTCAGTTGATTCCTAAAGTTGTTAAGACCAAGGATTCTTTATAAAAAATTAATAATTAAGTAAGTAACATACACCGAGAGTGCATATACATAAATATATTTTTATTTAAATTTCTAATTTGTTTTACCTCTTCAATTATATTTCTTAATTTATTATAATGATATTCCCAATTTGTAATGCTTGCATTTTTATGTTTTTTCCAGATTTAACTTTATAGTTAATTAAGGTAACGAATATAATTTGATCTTGTTTTTGATTAACAATCGGAATAAGATAATTCAGCAGAAACAAAAATGCTATATCTGGTGATTTTACTTTACTCGCAAATTAAGGTTACATGTTACTATCTTTTATATTATTTATTTCTAAAGTGAGACAGACAAACATGTATTGTGTATTAAGTTTTGATTATTTTTTTAGATTTATATATATAGATATATATTACTTTAAAATAAAATAATATTAATACAATTTTATTATTTTTATTTAATCGAATTATTAAGTGTACGATTTAGAACTATTCGTATATAATAATTATAAGCTTCATAATATCATAATAACGACTTTATCCAGTCATAATATTTAAAAAAATATCACAGTGACAGCAGTTTTAACTTTGATATCTATAAAACAAACTAGACCAGATATTTATATTACTAATTAGTATAACCTGATGAGGTCCATAAGAACTGGAGTACATTATAAAGCTGCCAAATGTATTGACTTCTTTAAACTTACCACGGAACAAATACTCAGGTCTAGTGTATGTAATAAACTGCCTCTGTCTTTCTCTCTCACTCTCTCTTTTTTATGATTAAAATAATTTGCTGCCAACGTCCTTTTTGTTTCAAACTCAATTAATAATAATCACGTTGTGTAATGGAAGTTTAAAATTAGTATGTTCTGTAAGAAGCTCCGAATACCGGATGCGAGGAACGGTGAAATGAACTTATTGGGTAGAATTTTCCTCCCATGAAAAGATTTTGGGGAAAGTTCAGATATACATTTAAATATATATTTTTAAGTCAGAATTTCAATTAAGTTTTAATACAAATAATATGTTTTTAGATATTCTGTAGTTGTGTGTCAGAGGTTTTGTTTAAATAACACAGGAAAGAAATGAATTAAACATTAAGGCTTTTTAAAGTTTTATTCAGCTCTCAATTACATTTTTTTTTTGATAAAAGTTCTTAACAAACTGTGGCAGCTTTTTTTCTTTAATACTAACATCTTGTAACTGTATTAAGTATAATCTTGAATCAATCACTTTCCTACTTTCCTTACGTTACTAGGAAGATGTTTTATCTGCCAAATCTATAACTCGGATTTTATATATGTTAAATCTTAATAAAATTCTATGTCATATCTATTTTTGTTAAACTTAGTTTGATACCTTTCTTGATGTTTAGATGAGTTCACTTCTTTGCACATATTATTGGGACTTTAGTAATTTTTTATTGAACTAAGGATTACTACCCTTGTTTATCATATATATTGTCCTAAACAAAAGAACAGAGAGCTTAAATTGAAAACGACATACCATTTGAAAATAAACAGTTATAGGTCAAATCAGGAGTTCCTGTTAACGTCAGTTCTGACCTTTTCAAATATGTTGCAACTAATACGATTACTAGGTTAAGCAATGTGCACTAAATTGAATGAATATCAGCTTTAAGGAGATGTACTATAAACTATAATCAGTTTGAACGAAAATATATCAAACTGTAACTTTCCACTTTGATCAAGAAATAATCAATTTATTTACAAGTTGCTTGAAGTCCAATAAATAAGCTAAATTCCAATAAGTAAGTAATGGTAAGGAAAATAAAACTCTAGCTTTATAGAAACCGTTTTTAAAATAAATGCTATAGTAAAGAAAATTGTGCAAAAAATAAAAATTTAATACTTTTTTATAAATATTTGCATCAAATATTTAAATATAATAAAACAACAACATTATAGTAAGAAAAAGTTATTAAATCCTTTCTTGTATTTCAGCTCTATTTATAACCTCAATGGAATATTTCTCGTTCAAATATAGTATTTTTTACATCACTCGAACCTGCCACGTCTAACTAAGAATTATGATGATATTCATTGTTTCTAAGTATTATATCTAGTATTATCACCTTTACAAAAAATATCCACCTTTAAAACAATAAGCTGGATGACCAAATTCTTCTTACTTATTTTCTTCGTCTCCTTTCTTCAACGGTGGCAAAACGGTGGTTTGCAATCATTTATATTTGAAGATGTTCTTAAGCTACAGCACCACCAGTTATCAGGAAGATAGTGAGAGGGGAAATAAAGAATATAGCAAGACAATTAACAATGAATTATTTAATATTAGAGATTTATGTTACCAAAAAGGAATTTAGTTTATTAAATTTTAGAGGGAACCAAATTTATGTGTAATAAATAATAAACAATTTAGAAAAATCATATTTATTATGGAATATGATAATCTATATTTGGTAAAATATGCAGAAAAGAATAAAACATCTAACAATCTCATTATAAATGTTTATTTTCTTTAACAATACGTTCTAATTAACAAAGGCGATCACTCGGCTCCGTGATCGGTGAGTTTTTCACCTAATTACTCCTCCCAGAGGACTGAATCACTTCAAAGTATAAATAAAACATAATATGAACGTCTGAACGCCCCGTGTAGTTAGTGAGCTGTAAGATATCGTGTAAGCCTCGCTTAACAACTGGTGTCAATGGTTTGAATTATTTTGCACGCATAAGCAGATGTTGTTGTATAGTAAGTTTCTACTTTTAATATTATTCTTTTAATGAAATATTTTGTTAGTTTGAGCAGGAAGAACTAGCAAAATAAATAAAGCGTACTAAGTATTAGAAAATTTGTACTTATAAATAATTTAAATAAACAATTTGTCTAAAATATAAAAAAAAAAACGAATATAGAGTAATTGAGGATAGGTTTTCTATAACTTTAACAACTTTTGTCCATTACATATGTACTTCACAGACAATGGCCAGAGCGGTGTTACGAAATAATTAGTGACAAACAGTCTCTTTGGCATCGAGGCGTATCATTTGTTGAGTGGAAAATAGCCCGAGCTTACTAACCGAACTAAGTCAAAGGATTCTTATCTGGACTATATATTTAGAGAACATTTTAATTCTATAACTTATAGTTCATCCTAATTTGGTTTGAGAGCTATTGTTATAAATGAATAATCTGAAAACACGTCTATGACAAGCCCACAAAAAGTAAACGGTACATCTGACCAACTTTATTAAATTAATTTCATAATTAGCAGGCGGTGACTGCACAAATCTATGGAACTTTAACAAGAACTGCTAAATAAATTAGAAGTAATTCGTTGAAAAAGACAATGAGTATGCTGAGTTAATTTGTATAATGTAATATAATTCGATAAAAGAATTATCTCTTTTTATGTTAATTTAAACAACTGATTCTAAAGTAAAGATTAAGAATAATAACACAAGATATATTAAATAAAAAATAAAACACGCTATAGACGTTAATACTCTTGTTTTAATATATTAGTACAGTGTAAAGAAGTGTTTAACGATTTAGTCTTATGCATACGTGTCTTAACTTTACTTCTAAGATTATCTTTGAACGCAAAGACGAAGCGAAGCTGTAGAAAAACGTAAATGTAGTTCGAATAAATAGTGTGCTGATTTAGTGCACTTCGTTTAACAACTTCATAAATTGCATACGGCCTGAGAGACTGGTCATGTTGAAATGAATAGAAAGTTTATAAATATATATATATATATATATATATATATATATATATATATATATATATATTTTTTTTTTATTGAAAAATCATTAAAATTAGAATATGTAAAGGAGCTAGCAGTAGATATGTGAATTCATTAATTATTTGTTTGTCTTGACTCACCCGAGTGAGTTATTTACGCTTACATATACAGGACATAACAAGGTCTTACTTTTATGCAATCTGTATTACAGTAATAAGTTTGTTAAACAGAGTAATTGTATGGCATCTAACAAAGTAATTGTATGGACACCAAACACGAATTAAATTGTCTACCGAACACCTAAAAGCATTTATAATTTACGTCATTTTAATGTCATCTTTTATTGTTGTTAGCCCGTCATGACATGACTATGACATTGCAGGAAATGTCAGTCATGTCATCACGCGCTAATGAATATGCCAAAATATATTTAGGTCAGTTAATCCTTTGTTAAATATATATCAAAGTACTTTAGATGCACTACTATAAGGTGTCTACAAGCTATTAAACTTTACTTTATATAAATATATTAATAATAACTATTGTATGCACCGAAGTGGATTTTTATTACTACGAATAAAACAAATTATTATTTAAGTTAAGGAGACTTCAAATTAATGATATCTCAAAATGTATAATAAATATTTACAAGAGTTAGAAAAAGAATGCACAAAAATTAAATTGACTGTTAAATTTTACTCGTTGCTAGTACAAATGGTTCACAACAATTTCCTCAATAACCTTAATTTACCTTACTTTTCAAATAATAGTTTCTGTGATGCGAAAATACTGTCTTTAATATAAACAGATATCAGGAGGTTAAACTACATTCATAGAATAGAATCTAGAGAAAATTATTCAAGTCGCTTAGACCATGCCATTATTACTTATACGTATAAAATCAGGAGAATGTTAAGGTTTTGCTCTTCAACGAAATATAGAAGATGTAGTTAATTTATATATTCTGACATTAGTATGAACTATATATTCATTCGTCCGGTATTTTTACATTTTTATGCTGACGATCCCAAAACTATAATACAACTTTAGTTATTTTACATTTAAATAAAATATATTTATTTCCTTTCATATATATATATATTTTATAACTTGAACTAATTTTTTTAAAATTTGAAACATAATTTAATATTTAACTGGAACATATATTTATTTAATACAATAAATATAAAGATAACGGTGTTCAAATTTTAGATAGGAAATTGCAAGAGTAGGAACTTGAGGTAGTCGCGGTTGGGAATCCTCTTTGCGGCGCTGTCTCGATTTGTCGGCGGGTTTTATTTCCGTCTGTCGCGTGGAAACGTGATAGTAGTTATGTATACAATATTTCAGTTATGGAAATAGAGATAGCTTCCTTTCGTTTTCTAAAGGAGACGTGTTGTATCAATACACTTTTAAGAACGGTGTTTATGTTCTTTATTGTCACGTAAATGACAGAGTATCATAGATCTTCTAATTGTATAGTTAGTTATTGTAGTCCAGTTTGGATACCAGGCTTTACTTAGATTGTAATTTGGTTCTACATTTCAATTACGACTATGATCCAATAGTGTATATTATACAAATAAAACAAATAAGCTATAAGAGTGTTTATGAAGATTTTTGGACTGTCCATGGTATTTCGTTCCTGAAACCTGAAGTCTACTTGATATGAAAAGTTAGATTTTTAATCACAGGTAATTTAATCACCATATGATATATATGCATATGGATATATATATATATATATATAGTACATAGAGTACATATATACATATACATATATATATATATATATATATATATATATATATATATATATATATATAGTACAACAATTACATAATTCATCGGAGCTACTTTTAAAAAATATTAGATAAAAAAAAAAGCTATATTTTTAATATAGCCAAATGTTTAATAATTAATTTGCGATAAATAAGCTCCTTTCTATTGTAATGTACTCGTCAAACGATTTTCTATATTCCAATCAAACTTGGCGACAGTGAATATTTCATGAGCAGCGCCCTGAACTGCGTCAGTTAAGCTTTCAGAAAACAATTTCATTTCACTGCGGTCGAGTTACATACTAATTAAAGCACCTTATAAATGTAAAATATTTTGGAAATTTGGTATTTATCTGATATACGTCTTAGAAAGAGTAAAGTTAATGAATGCAATTAAAAATTCTTTTCCCCATTCTGCTTGTTGTGTGTTGTCTCAAATTGTCATCTGTGTTGGTGAACATTTCATGAAAACAAAATATATTCTTATATTTTTTTGAGTAATAACATTTCTTCCCATCTTTAAATAAGTATAATATCTATTCATTTACTCTCCGAATCAAAATATTTAATATGGATGTCTTGTATAGTTTCAGTTATTTATGTCTCAGATAAGTGCTTTTTCTAGTTTTATTAGGTTGTAATGGCAGGAGACATACAGCTGTCTGTCAACAACATGGTAAACTTAATAAAAATTTTCATTCAATTTTATTTAAAAAATATATTCATCTTTTGCATTTTAATATTTAAAAGAATGTACCTCTCGTTTAAATAATGTAGTGTGTTAGCGCAGTGCACTTTACTTTGCAACTTGATAAAGTACACCCGACTTGAAAAACTGTTCACGCTTAGATTAAATCATTGCAGGTATGTATATATGTATATATAGGTATATGTATTTATGGTGTAATGTTTAAATATTATATAATTTTTCTTATATTTATTTATTTATTAACTTCACTCACTGCAAATGAATTTGTACAGAATTGTATATTTAGTTACATAGGTAGGTATATTTTGTAATCACTATACTCCTGTGCTATTCATTTCATTATCTTACTTCATTTGTTTTGTGTCTGAGATGTCGGTATCATTGCCATCACTTACTGGATAGTATTAAAAGTATTAGCTACTATTATGGCGTGATTGTATTGAGCGATATAATAATGAAATTCAGTTCAAATATAATAAAAGTGTTAATCAAAAATCTGCACATATTTTTATATGAGATAGGAGTCATAGACAACAATAGTAATAATAGCTTTTGATAATTCAATTTCTTTGTTTTTAGCCTATCATTGTTTAAATTTAGTATGATATTCGTTTTAGGTTTGAGCTAATTTCTGTTCTGCTGACTCCGTAACTTCTTTTTACAAATAAATATAACAACTGGTCCGGGAAACGCAATATACTAAAAAAATAAAGATTTTATACTAATTTCATGTGCTGATAGGGGAGAATAAATAGTAGCTGACGACGGCTTGGCATAAATAAGAATACTAATTGGAAGGTTCGCTCTACATAGTTACATAGGTTAGCTTTCTATAGTAGTAACTATATTTAAAGTTATTTAATAGAAATGATATAATAGTTAAGTACTTACTGAAAATAGTAATATTTTGTAAAACTAACTTTAGCATACCAGTTAACTTTATAATGTTCAATATCATGCGATGCGACACAACGAGACTTCAGTGAATTATTATTGACAAGCTATTGCTAGGGACTTCATCTACTAATAGGTTCTCCTTTATAATATTAATTTAGTCTATTTCATACTTACTTCATTCTGGGCCTTTTTTATAAGAATTGGAGAATCGTGATACGTAAGTATTGCATTATATGCAATTATGTGTTTCTGATAAAGAATAATTAAGATTATAATAAAGTTAAGGACTAATTAAGTTCTGAATTAAACAACTATATAAAGAAAAATATGAAATTAATTACCAAATACATAACAAATGAAGAGATATTAAATTTAAATGAAAATATATATATCAGTAAATCGGTTACGAAACAAATTTTCCCAGTTTGAAACGGTGCCAAAAGATCAAACTGTTAGTGAATGAATGATGGTCTGTCCTCACAGTCGTTGTCTACATTCATCAATCTGCTCTAATACTGAGGGTGCACATATATTTTGTAATGCACTGAAATATTTTGTGATTCCAAGATCCTAAACCAGGTTTTATGTAATTATCACTTCAGTAATAAAAGTTTTTAATTATATTCAATCAACAAAGCAAACAAAAACATGTCGATTCATTATTTTCTTGTGACTTGTAAGAATGCTATTCACCTCCTATTAGTAAATCAATTTTATAAATAAATATAATACTGTAGATAAGTAATTATCAAAGATGGCCTGCAAGTGGTATTCACGACATACAATTAATTCACTAATCTATTATTAAGTGTCCGTACACTACAGAGAAATACAATGTAGGAGAGCGGAGATGAAGCAAAATAATTAAGCCCTGGATAAGATTTATACAGGTACATTAAAATATTAAATTTATCTAACTGCATAAAAAGCAAACTCCTCTCTGAAAAAAATATAGCTAACTACAAACCTATCGCCATTACATCTTCTCTCCAAAGTTCCAGCTCCTAACATAACTTGAGGATCACTTGACACAATGGCCGGCAATATGACTTTCGTCAAGGTCGATCAGTGATCTTCTGTTATACTTGATCTTTTGCACCGTTAGACAGCTGTTATTGAAAGCACGAGATAGGGCCTGGCAATTAGTCTGGATGTGTCAGGGATCTGGGGATCTGTAAATGACTGGATTCTCCAGCATTACGTAGAGACGTGGCCTCTTTGTGCGGCATCTATCGCATTTACAAGTGGAACTTTTCCAATAAGCTATTTAATCTGATGCCTGCCGCCGAGTTTCATCACCGCACGTTATCATCACCTGCAATATCCTCCGCACCATCTGGATGCGTGGCGATCTTTTACTGTATGGTTTTTTTAGAACTTTCTTCTATATACCACTAAGATATGGAACGAACTTCCTTCGGTGGTATTTTCGGTACGATACCACATGGATACCTTCAAAAAAGGCGTATATATTTTTTTATTTTAGTTAAGTGTACAAAGAAAACTTATAAATATCGGTACGTAAATCTTTCACGTCTAGTATCGTCACCTTTTCAAGGAGTAAGAAACCTTTACTACTTTGACTTTTTTGTTATTCTCCATAGCACAAGAATGGCAAAATGTTACATGATATTCACCATATCTCAAATAAGTTACAACATATGTCCAACATTTTTTTCTCCCTTCATTGCAACTAAACTGGTTAGAGAAAATATATTTAATAATCACAGTATAAATAGTTTTTTTATCAGAAAACTGAACCACTTCAAAATATAATAAAGTAGAACCCAGTGTGTATAGTGATCTTGTGTAAGCCTAGCTTAACAGAGAGCGTTAACAATTTGAATTAGTAAGCACGCTGCAAATAGTTGCGTTAATACTATTACTGTTGTCTGCTTTTAATTTTAAAGTTCTAGTATTTATTTATTTTTAATATAATTCTGTTTTTCTGAAAAAAAAAAATCTTAAGAATACATTTCTTAATTTTCGGAATCACTGTACTCCTATACTATAAATATTTGTTTCTGTTCAGTTTATTCATTATATTGTGAGATCAATAAAGAAATCACACTTATAACATAAAATGAATCATAAATACTAGGAGAATCGGTTGAATTATGGGACAAGTAGATCATCTGGACTTAAGACATCCAAACTAACATTCGAAAGCCTTTTACCCGAGCTGAAACAGTGACGCTTGATTCGCGATTAATTCTCGTTCAGTCAACAATATTGCATTTTATCCTTTATGTATATAAACTCTGTGTCACTTTGTTTGTTTGCTCTAATCTTTGAAACCACTGCACCGAATTCAACATGTCTATTGTTTGGTTCAACTTTGAACTGGTTTTTATATTAACAATAAAATTTGTTAATATTGAATTATAATACTTACAAATCTTATAATAAAAGCATAAGTGGTAACTATTACGGTTATCTGTAGATATATTTGTGTGCTTTTCATCTATTGAATATTCCTAACATATTGATAATGAGTCTAAAATAATACAATAGCGAATATTATTTCAGGAATAACGAAATAAATTATGAATGAAATAAAAGTATTACAACTAAGGATTAACAAAATCTTTGAGGATTTTATTATCAAGACTATTTGTGAGTTAATGAAAGACCCGAAATTACTTGGTGATATCCTCTTAACAGAATATTGAGTAACCTTGTACCAGGTAATATATTTATGTTTTCTTCTCTTTTTTAGTAAATCAAGTTTTAATTGATACGTTAGAATCATTCTATTACATGGGGCAGTATTTACTTGTGTTTATTTTTTACTGCTGCATACAATAACGGGAATTAAAGACTAGCAAGGACTCATACACTTGCGTTTGAATTACTGAGACGTGCAGATTAAACTACTTTCTTTTATTTATTATATTGATTACCACGTCTGTAAAACTTCTTTAAGGACGACAGGAAAAGAACTGCATGATGAATTGATTTTCAAATTCTAATAAATAAAGTTTATTAATTGATTAACTATGTGATTAACCTATTTCAAGATTTTATTTAATTAACCTGGAACATATGACAACTAAACATCGAACTCCCTTAAATGATATTTAGCTGTGATGTCTGTTAAGTGTCACAGTCTGGCGTATTTCATTCATATGATGTTCGCTACTTTTAATATTCATCAGATATTAGTCGTTCATTTCGACGAACGAAATGAATAATTTTATAAATTAAGAAGACTTCATTCAAATATATAAACTTCTTTCAAATATATAAAATTTAAATTACTAATAATTTCTGTATTATATTGCATCTCTTAGTACAAAGGATTAACCGAAGCTTACTTTAATAAGCAGCATCTCAATGCTTTTATCCCATAAACTAGTTTCTGTGAAACGAAAATACACTGAGTTTGATATAAACTGATTTGCTAACAACTTGAGAACAATGTTTGAGAGCGCTAGGACCTTGTAAATGGTCTTCTACGACTTGACTTATTAACAAACTAGCGCATAAAATCAGGAAACTTTTAAGACAGTTTATTCATAATGAAATATAGAAGATGTATTTTTTACATGAATACATAAACATTATATAAACAACATACTTATTCCTCCGTTCTGTATATTTACACTTATGCAAATATACAGAACGGAGGAGGAGGAGGAATTAGTTGTTTGTTACTATTTTTTTCCGACGTCAAACCATTTCCGTAACTTTATTATGGATAAGGATTTAGTTATTTTGAATTCTTATTTCATTTTTTTTATAATAATCTCTATTTATTCCCTATTTACATCACAACATACAACATTAGATCACATTAGAAGTAGAATAAGCGGTCTTATCGGCTGACGACGATTTCTTTCAGGCCACCTTAGAATTAGGAACGATATAGTAAAATCATAGATACAGCGGGTAGCTCACGTATACGAGTAATTACGTCGATAAATATACATATAAAAACACACTGATACTTAAAATAATACATGTATTGTAATCAATTAAACGTTAAAAAGTATACTATATAGTTTAGGTATCTGCTAATATGTATAATATAATTTAATTATATATATAATATTGTCTTGTGGCAAATATTGTAAAAGATTGTTTATAAAATTTAGAATTATAATTTAGTGTTCTGGTTATTAATAATTGTTATTTTCTCAAATTGTCCGGTGGCAATAAAAATACAAATTATTCCTTTAGGAATTGGATGAAATAATACACAGTACTGCAGAGAAAGTAAGTATAAATCCTGACGACTAATAGTTAGTTACTTGAACTATTGACCAAATGTTATCATATTCGGTTAAGCCGCACGGTTCGTATTTGTCATGTTTTGAAGTCGCTCCAGCTTATGTAAGTTGTCCTCGGTCACATTACTAAAGGGCACAACGCTCTTGTGATTCTCGTATTCTCACAGTGCTGATATGTATTATTGATATTGAACGTTACAGTGGAAGTAAATGTTTATTCTATGATATTGAAAGCAAAATTGTATCCAGTCTCGAAAATCCTTAGTAAATGAAATAGGAATCCTCCATTACAAATATAAATAAAATCTTTTGTCCTGTGAAAACGATTCCGAATAAGTGTGACTATGCTATCAAATTTGTTTTTTGATATTCGAAAATATTTGCAGAATAATACAATACGATATTACAATATTCAAATTAAATATAACAAAGGGAGACTGTTTTCCTACAAAGGGAGCCAGGTTCTTTATTGTTATATAAAATAAACTCAATCCAAGGAATAATATAAAATAAATTACAAGAATAGAATCTCTTCAATATGTATAAGTATCAATACGATATGGTTATCCTTAAAAAAAACGTTTACCTTCGAGGCAAGAGCAGAGATGAGCAAGAGATTACAAAAGAGCAGAGATGAGAAGAGCAAGGCAAAAGATGCTCTTGTCATCGATGAGGTACTCCCGTATTATATTATATCTATTATTGCCTATGTATTGATCTTTCATGATATAATGTTTTGTAGTGTGGGTAATGACATAATATCATTGTTTATATAACTATTTAATTCTATTAAAACTACGTAATATAAATATATTAAAGATTATTATTATATATTATTATATATTATATTATATAAATTTAATATTTTAATTGAAATAAATATTTAATTTTGTTAGTATTTAACTTATTCAAATGTTTAAAGCCACGCCATATTTTCTTGAAAGTCCCTTTATATTATATGAAGGAATTTCTTATATTATATAATATAAGGCATTTTATTGTAATTATTAAATCAGTGTATAATTGATAAGATGATTTATTAAACTCAATGATGAGAACAGTAATATAAGATGCCATCGTGTCAGTCTAGTGTTTGTGGTCACTCGGTTATAACGCCGAGGCGGCCCAATACGACATAGTCGAATGCACTTATTGTCAGTCTTATTTTCACTTACATTAAATATACATCCAACTTTAGTATTTAGTGAAATAGTAGAACGCCTTAACGCCTCTTAAGTTGTTAACACTTTATCAAGCCTTAAAACAAAGTGTGCTTTACTTATACAGTACACTATTTAAAGCTAAGGAAACTAATGTTTTTCATTTGCTTCTTTAGATCTGTAATATGAAAATATTAATAACTTGTTGTTTCTACATTACATTTTTATTTTATAATAACAACTAGCTAATATTATGTATCTATGTGTTTAAATAATATTAATTATTTTTAAAGCTTGTGTGTTTTAAGAATTAATTAACTTAAAGCTATTCTATTTTCAGTTCTTCGGTTGTATTTTAAGTTTTTATATCTACAGCTGGAACTCATAAAATTCAGTTTTGATTATAAATATAATTAAACCTAATCATACATAAATATCAGTATTTGCAAACGTACTCGTGTAATCGAAATGTCTTACGGAGATTCGGTTTAGTTTAAAAAGCTTTAGCTTGGCGCAAATTAATATATACGAGTATTTATCTGTGCAGGATATTAAAAGAACTTACTTCATATTTTATTGTGACTTTTTAATTTTTATATTAATAATTATTGACATATTTGATACTCTGTATAACGTATCGGCACAAAAGTATGTTGATTTTCTTTGTGGCGTGCCTAAGGCCATAATTTGTCCTAGAAACGTTAAGGAACAATAAAGGCAGACATTTTAGATAATTGCCTCTCAGTAATAGCGACAACTACATTGCCGGAGTACCGCAAACATTTTACTTTTTTCCTGTCTTTTTGTGGGTGTTAAGAAGACTAACAGTTATAATTCAATTTGCATCCCTAATTTCATTTGTTTAGCATTAAAAGTACTAATTATTTTACATTTAGTAATCGAAATAGCTATAGAAAACACATTTTCTTAAGTGGGGGATAGAGCCTGTAGTTAATTAACTACATCTCGTGTGGGTTGGCTTCACCGGTTCGGTACCACACTGCATACACAGCTGATACGATACCCAGTACTTAATCCAAATATTCATCCACGACAAGGAAGGTTTGTCTCCTTATCTTACTCTACTGATCCCTCCCAGTTCTTCAAATTTTGGACTGTTTTATTTTTAAAACTCTGTTGGCGACACACTCCATAAAATATGTGAAGTTTACGTACTTAAACGTAACGTAAGTCAGGAATAAAAAAATATAGATATATTTTTAAAGTTCTGAGAATTTGGAAATGATATATTAATAACAGGTGGTCTACCTTTACCTATTGGACTTGTAACTATTCGCCTAGAAACTATTTGTTAAAATGTTTTGATAAGAAATTCATAAGGAAAGAAAGTTATTTTCACAATTTTAATAAAAAAGTCTAAGATCCCGCTGCGAAATCACTACTTTCATAACATAGGTAATCTTATTTTAAGAAATGTATAATTATTCTTTGAAATTAATATTAATCATAATAAAAATAAAACAAATATTTAATTGATTTATAAAATATGAAATTTGTTATATATTAAAGATTATTCAGAGGGAATGAAAATGTAGTTCATAATGTATTATTAGAGTTAAATCGCTCGTTCACAATCCACTTCAAGCGGCCTCTTATCGAAGCTCCCCTCCCGCTAGCATTTGTTATGATACCAAGGGATGGGTGACATGACCTGACATGTGCTAACACGATTAATATTAAGCCTGGATAGTGCAACAAGCCGCATACGTATAAATTTAACTTACTTTGAAGACAGTGAAATACACATCGAATAATTATGTATTGAGTACGTCTTTAGGTATAAAAAATTATTTCAGTGAACAACGGTAGTATTCCTATAAACCTCTAATTTTCCAAGTAAGTTTGTAATATTGTATTAATAGATATATATGAAAATAGATAATCACGTTAATGACAATAAAAAAAAATGTAACAACGAGTAAAACTAAAAAACAGGATAGATGAAAACATACAGAATGATAAAACAATAAGCAGACGATACCGACATTTGAGTAATTCAATAAGTCACGTTCTGCAAACTAGAGATGAACTTTTATTTAAATATCTTGTATTTCTACTAAAATTTCAATAAATTATCGTACTATTGCATTTCCACGGACAAACGGAAATAAAGCCCGCCGACAAATCGATTCCTAACCGCGAGTACCTCAGTTTTCTTTCCTTGCTATTTGGTATTCGAATGTCTATAATATATAATATTTATTTATTGCGCATTTGTGTATTTAAATTCTTCCTGCAGGTAAAGTTACTCACTATTTTGATAACATGTCCATTTTGTATTACTTGTCAAACGGGTCGGAAGTCAATATGAAGAACTGAATATTATTAGATTAATACAAATAAAAAGTCAGCCAATAGATTCCAAATTTTATTGTTGTGTTGATTTATATTTTAAAGTTTTTATTGTACTATTGTGTATTTAATTTGGTAGTAACCATACCAAATGATAACTAAAATAGTATTCCTGGACACAACTTTGCACTTCGAAGTTATGTTAGCGAGAGTTAATGTATAATTATATACATTTAGAAACTTAATGAATTATTAAAGTTCATTGTTTTTAGATGATGATATTATAATATATTATTATGAAATTTTTTATACAAAATGCAAAAGAGTTTTACTAAAATGAACTGCATTTTAAAAACAAATTATTACTTAGAATGCAGTTTATTTAATAAACATAGAAAATGATCACATTTTATAACAATTATTCAGATTAAATAATTTGAAATCGACATTTGACCTGTATTTCAATTGTTAATTAAAAATGGTAAAGGACCAATATCAAACATAAAGCACTCCATTACGCAGAAACTTAACACGTTTTAATTAATCGTCACTAGATGATACGAGATGACAATGAAGTAGTCTGTTAACCGGACAGACGTCTCCGTCAACTTTATTATCCGGACAGAGCAGAGCGTTTTCAATGTTCAATTGAGTGTACAGAGTGGAAACGCAATCACGACTGGACGTCTGCCGCCGACACTGGGACGAAAGATCGAGGTAATTAAATTTTTAACCAACACACAAACATATATGCAAATTGTATTCAGGTTTATGTTCATTTTAGTTTTCATTTCCATGTTCAATTAACCACGTTTTAACTAAATTTATAACACATTTCGAGATGGAAAGCTATTTACAATATAGAATTGCTTTTTGTAATCGAATAATAAAGTAGAGAAACTAAATCGTGTTACAAAAAAGCTTGTAATATTAAAGTTCTTAATAGTATTTATGATATAATTCAAACCTTTTAGAATATTTACCACATCTCAACTGTCACAAGTGAGTCTCGAGTCATTAAATAATACTTCCACTTAATCATACTCGTATTTCCGGAGTTTGATCTGCTCGTAGATATAGAGGTTCTAGATTGGATTACTATTCACAGACATACAATACTTTTATCTTTTAATTATTAAAGGTTAAAATAACTGTTTAATAAATGATATCTAATAACTTTGTGTTCTTAAAAAAAGAAACTAAATCCCGTTCCTTTGAACAATGAACTGAACTCATTTGACATCATCGCGGTTATTCTCTCGCCGAAGTTCACCTAACTTCCAGCGCTGCCAATGTAATCGTATTTTCCTATACCCTTAAAAAAGATTTTTTTATATCTTTTCTTGTTAAGTCTTGGTTGTTGATATTACATAGACTTTATTTGTACCATACATAATACATTTCCTTGATATTTCTATAAAATATTAAAATTTCCGATCTCTATCTTAAGACACCCATTAAGATAACAAAAATCATAACAAGATTTTCATCATATTTTCTATTACTGATTGTATAACCAAAACAAGGTCTTAAAAACTTGTAATTGATATTTAATATTTAACTCTAAACCAATGCAACATTGTCCTGGTGAATGAACACAGATCAGTTAGCATCAGTTAGCATCAGTTAGCATCAGTTAGCATCAGTTAGCATCAGTTAGCATCAATTAGCTAATAGGTGTATCAGTTATTTATGTCTTATTTGTATTCATGACAGTCTCTTATCTCACTCGTGTGAGGTTTATTGAAATATTATTATATAAATCAACCGTTGACTGCGATGATATCTCTGTGCTATAATGGTAATAGATCAATTATAATATTATTCACTTAGTTAAGGTATGAACTAAGTGATTATTTTTAATAATCAGTGTATTATTGTAATAAGATCTTAAATTTAAGCAATCCTTCCAAGACAATAACCTTGTATTACCTTGTATTATATTATATTTTTAACAGTATATTGTAGTTCAATTGTTTCTTTATTATAAACGATAGATGTATGGAGACTAGACAGAAATGTTTATTATTACTTATTATACAATTCATTTAATTAATAATTATAATAAATCTTTTATAACGTCTTGTGCTTTAAAAAGTTTCACGAGTTTTAAAAAGAAAATGTATTTAAGAAGAATTCTTGTTTATAAAATTACAAATTACCTAATAGTATAATGAAAGTTTTCCTAGAAATGAACGTATTTTTTCTTCTAACCCAATGGTGTCAAGCTTTTAAAAAGATTGGAACCTTTTAGAGGCACGTGGCGTCGCACTAATGACCATTCCTACCTACCTTTACACAACAACAGAGACACTACTTCACACTAGTACATTGTAGTACAAAATTTATACAATTATATAATCGTCTACAATGCTTTGAATAATGTTTTTTTACACAACTTCTAAAGTACTAATAGCTTTAGGGTGAGTAAGTTTATGATGGTATAATATATTATTTTATTAACATTTATTTTATTAACAAATTAACTTGACATATTCTATATCTTAGGCTCACGTGTTGTCTTGATATTTATAACAATAGTCCTCATACCACTACATTCTAGACAATAAGATAAGGAATTTAGAATACACATCAATTAAGGGAAAAGACTGACATGCATTTACTAATTTCAATTTTATCTTCAAATAATAGCCTCTCAAAGGATAATTTTAAAATAATAATTATTCTTTATTGTTACTTGAAAGATATTAAGTATTAGTTATATTAATTAAATTTAAGTTCCAATATTATTATTTACATTTAGAGTTCAAAGTCTGTAACGAACTGTGAAAATTCTTCATCACAAATTTCAATTAAAAAAGGTTGTTTGATTTTCTTGAGCAGTATTTTATCGACATCTACTACATGAAACTAAAATCAAGATCCAACCTTTAGTAATACTGCTTTGGCGAGCAAGTTTGTAGTGTACTCTCATTAAAACTAAACGATGTTAATACGAAATTCCATCGCCCTGTTTAGTTCCAAAAATAAGGCAATATTAATAAGGTATTGGTTGAATCACTCATACAATTATTGTATTGCGTTTTATCTGAAGAATAGAGCAGAACGGAACTTATTCACAACATTCTTATTTTAAAGAAACTATTTTGACAAACATTTTGAACTGAGTTTCTCTGGCTACCTCGCCAGGGATATGGCGTGAAGATAAATAAATAAATAAATTTTGAACTGAGATTTTATGGTCAGAAAGTCAGGACTTCTGTAAAAAATAAAGAAAAATTGTTTTAAAAGAATGAAGAGTAGTAAAACCTTTTTCTATTTATTTAAAAGTACTTTGAAGAAATGTGTTCCAAGAAGCTGTTAAATGTCTGTAGCGAATACCTTCTCAGCTGATTGTTTACGTTTTAAGTATACATAAAGATAAGGAATCCAAAAACTGGAGATTGCGAAAACTGTTATCAAATCAGTGTTTGTTGTAAAAGTCTATCAGGATTTAAATATTTCCTTGCATATGAAAGTAGACATAGTGTCAATACAGTGATTATATAAAATGAACCTTGTACTATATAACACGTACTCACTACTTAGATACGCATGAATGTTGTAAATACACTACAAGTCCTCGGTCTATTTAGATTTATTGTTTTTACTAAGATACAATTCAAACAATTTTATAACACCAGATAAGACAATAGTCCATCATCATCGTCGAAAACGATTTATTTTTTATCCACCTGATATTGGTTTATATCTTTAAATTCAAGTAAAATGTGGTAGAAATAAGTAAAAGAGAAACGTATCAATTGCACGACAGTTATTCCAGTCACGTCGAACACGCAGCGAGCCGTGCCGAGACAAACACACACTCCACACTTATTTGCTTTGTAATCTCTTTAACAAACCTCAATTTGACTAGGTTTTGAACAGTTTCATATGCAAAATTTAACATTCAAAAATTAATAGCTCAGCTGAGAAATTAATTCCTAGATTATATGTTGTAGTACGCATTAGGTACGTTATGCAAATGTTATACTCTCTATATTAAGACTCTGAGTACGTATAAATAAAATTAGACTTCTGAGTTTATTTCTAACTGGTCGTACTTCACTAATTTTATTTTCCGTATATACATTTTCGAAGTTAGAATGCTTGTCTTCTATGTTATTAACAGTTTTATTAGGCCTGACACACACTCATAGTACCTATACACACACACATTCCAAGTGAACATTTGTTACTTTATTTTCTTGTGTTATATGAACAATAAGAGTAAAAATTTTAGATACAACAAAAACGTTATTTTTGGAAGTTCTACTTTAATCGGAAATTAAAGTCATATGTCGCTATCTAAATATTTTATTGTCTTTACCTGTCAGGTCGGACGAATGAGTTAATACCTGTTTATATTTCTATGATATTCTTGTTTTGAAGATTGACATACCATACTCGTATGTATTTCTATTTTGTTATCAGTAATTATGCAATAAAATAAAGATTTTATGTATTTATTTCTCGCATCACTGATCTAAATTCTGGATCAATCAGTTTAATTTCAAAATATATGTATAATTATATTTGCCTATACAAAATCGTACAACGACTCTACATCGACAATTAAATAATAACTTAAAAAAAAATAACGTCTCTGTTCGTTGTCTTTGTCCTTTTCTCTCTCTCTCACTGTCTCTTTCTTTTCTAAATGGTTATACATAAATCATCTATTATCTCATCATTTATTACCATTTATTATATAAACGTTCTTCCTGTTTGAAATTCAATAAAACATTTGAAAACGGATATTTGAAATCAGTACTTTTCTGTAACAACGCTCGAGTACGGAATGTAAAAACCAATGAAATAAACTTATTGCTTGTAATTCTCCCAAAATATATTTGTACATTTAGATTCTATTTTTTGATGAAATATTTAAAATTGAACTTATTTAATAATATTTCTAAAATAATGAAGTATTCATATATGATTTTTAAAATCAAAACTAAAAAATAGAAAAATCATTTTTTATTCTTGAGTTTTCATTTTTAGTTTTTTATAATTATTATTTTTTTCATTTGTTTGTTTCACGTACTGTTCTCATATTCACATATATTTTGTTACTTACCATATATACATAAGCCTGTGTAAAAAATATAGTAAACACGACTTTTGGTCTTAAATTGAGCTTTTATTTAAAAAACACTAATTGTAATTTGTATACCTGATGAGATATATATATATATGTATATATATATATAGATCTGCAAGTTGTTGAAATTTAAGACAGAATACAGGTCGAATTCATATTCGGACCGGCTTCATAGCCGGTACGAATATGAATTCTCTCTGAGTGTCTTATAGAGACGTGTATCGATTTGTCGGTAAATTGATTCTCAGCTTTCACCTGGAAAAAAGATAACATAGATACTTTATTTTAGCTCTATCTTACTCGCAACTTCGTTTATATGAACACTTAATAAAATTTATACCTTTCTCTCTGAATGTAACTCGGTGTCAGGAGTGTAAAATTATATTATGAAGTACCACAAATGACTGAGTTACAGTTAGTATAATCCATGATGTCTTACGTCTTTATACCTGTAGTTATTATAAACCACAAAAAACTACAATTAAATATCCTTGAATCACTTATCTAGTATAAACTAGGTGCGCCAACAAACCCTCAATTTCGACTCGCTGCGCTCGCGAAATGTCGGGTGCCGTTTGCATATTGAGCGAAGCGAGCCGAGTGTATTGATTTACCGCTTTCCATTGACTTCCAATGGGATTTCAGTTTTTTGACATGACATGAAAAAAAATATATATATTTTTAGGACATTAAAAAAAAATTTTTTTTAAGATTCATCACCTAATGTGTGTATTTTTGATTGCACAGTTTCATAATTTTCCGTCAAGTAGTTTTCGAGCCAATTCGTGACAAAGAATGTAAAAAGTCTCTAGTAAAACGCTCCGCTCACTTCGTTCGCTTCGCTCAATTATATCTTAATCACAAAATTAATAAAACTCTATCCTCTGTCAATTTAGTAAGAGTCGTTACACTAGCTAGTGAGCTGGAGTCTTACACGTGTTTACGAAAGTTTAATTAAACATGTATTTAAAAATATATATTAATTAATTAATTAAACTAAAATACTTATTATAATACTAAACCATAAAATAATGTTAATAATAAATTGTATTTTGATTATAGTCCGTTTGTGAATACTGGGCTTAACAATACTTGTAAAATATAAAAAAATATATATTAATGTATTTTTTTACCCATCTTAAACAAAATAATATTAGTTTCTATATCGTATATTCCTTAATAACTTAAAGGAAGAATTACTTTTTCGCTCCAGTGGTACATGACTAGTTTTTCTGTAAATAATATCATTTATATTTCTAAAGCTTGCTTCAAAGAACTTTAATAAAACTGGATATACAATATTGTCGAACCTGTCAGAGCTCGTTTGTGTTCATGTAATTGAAAAACTATTTAAGCTATATTTAAAATATTATTTTCATTTATAATGTTAAGAATATTTATAAAGAGACTACTGATTATTAGCATTTCAATAAAAATATAAAAACGTAGGGGAAAAACTGTATTCATAGAACATTTCTTTAGATAACACGACCAAAGAGATCTGTCTGTTTTTACATAACTGGAATATTGTAATTTGACTACTATCACGTTTCTACGCGACAGGCGGAAATAAAATCAGCCGACAAATCGAGACAGCGCCGCAAAGAGGATTCCTAACCGCGACTACCTGAGTTTGCTATACTTGCAATTTCCTATATAATTTTTAAGCATTACTAGCATTATATTAATTGCTTTGTAAGGTAAAATAAATTATGGTTAATGTAAGGTAAAATAATTTTAGTAACAGTAAGAGGGGAACAAAAATAATACATATAAATATTGTGATATAAATAAGATAAATTAGATGCAGTTTGGACTTCACAACAACAATTTGCATCCGTTGAAAATGATTTTTAATACATTTCAGAAGTCTCAGTTCAAAGACATCATCATTAAATTTGAATAAGGATGATTGTGATTACTATTATTATTTCAAGGTTTTCTACGTATTTTTGATGAAAGTCTCTTAATGTAAAAGGTGTTAACTCAACAGAAAAAACTACTAATTGGAAATTTATGTGATCTTATATATTAATAAACGTATAAATTGAGAACCTTTGTTATTAATTCTATTTTATTTTATACCTTTTTCCATCTAACCTTCCTCATTCTCCACCATGACCTCGTAAATAAACTGAATAATTCCTGCTCAAAGCGAAAGTTTTAGTTTACTCGTAATATAGTTTAGTTCAAACCGAGTCTCCTGCAGGGATGTACTCTTTAACTATATGTTGATTCGATTGGGTCTCGTAATTGTGTTAGTTGCAACATGTTTGAACATGTTAGAACATGGTCGATGGCAAACACTTGTGCATTGCCTTGTAGCCTTCATTAGTACTGCTTTTTAAATCAAATTGTTATTAATCTAAGCTGTTTATTTTGAACAGCTTGTGCCGTGTTAGCATTCTAGCAAAACTTTATTTAGACATTTGTTATTAAATACTGAATTTACAATATTGTCATACTACTTGTTACTACTATTTACATAAAATTCGAACAATAATTTCCATGTATATAAAATGGTATTTAAATCAAAACGAAATCCTAAGCAAAGTTTACCAAAATTTTAAAATTACAATTAATGATGCCGATACAAAAGTGATGTGTTATTTATACGAGTATGTTAATTGGTACTTTTTAGTTTCAGATTTTTATAATTGTAAACGCTTTTTAATAATTATATTAAAATAATAAGCAATTTAATTTTATAAATTCGTATAAGACTACACTTCATTAGTACATAATAAGTCTATGCTCAGGAGTTTCTTATCAGGCCTTTGTTTATATATGCTTTATAGAAATTTGAAGTATTATAAACTGATATTCTCTTTATTTATAATAATTATTATTTTAATTCGTTAAAAAAAATATCCACCATCATTTATATAAGCTTATATGAGATAAACACTTATATTCTTAACCCAAAAATCTTGTAGGTACCTAAAACATACTATTATATAATTGATTTATAATTAACGAAGGTCGAACTGACCTGAATGTACTTTGGCATATTCATTAACGCATGATGACGTGTTTATGACATTCCACTTGACACTGACAACTGTGATGACGTTAAAATGACATAAATTATATATTATAAACGCTTCAATTAAGTTTTATTACGTGTTCGTAAAATACTATAAGAATAGAATATCCCCTCTTCCAGGATAAGTCACTAACAATTCAGAAAACACACAATAATTAAATGTATAACAGAAAAGGACAAAGAATAGAACTTTGATTTAACTTTGAGTTGTCTGCTGGGAATTGCATTGCATAAAGTGATTAATAACTCATTCAGTATTCCTACTCCATTTAATGAACTATCTCAAGGCCGGCAACGCTCTTGTGAATCCTCGGATGTTGCAAGAGTTCATGGGCGGCGGTGATCACATACCAACAGTGACCCGCAAGGTCGTTTGCCCTCCTCTAACATAAAAAAAAAAATAGCCATTATTATTCAGATTTTTTTTAAATAAAATTTTATTAATATTATAGTGTAATTATATAATAATTTTTAAGTGCATAAGAAAACATTAGACGCTATTTAAAAAGATAAAAATCTCGTTTTATTATTATTGTATCCAACAACAAGTCGAGCCTTTATACTATTAAATGGGCTCACCCTCTTCACTTAATCGTACCATACAAATGTCCTCACGCCTATTACTTCACATTAACATTAGGTTCAACTTTATAAAAGTTCCGAACTTATCCTGCCTCTGTCGAAACTCAATTCAGTAGCAATCAAAGCAATACAAAGTAATAAAACGAACAAATATAAAGTTTAAAGAAACTGGTTATACAAAAAGAACATCGGGTTTGAAAGCTACTACGTACTATTAGTAATATATACTGTATTATAATGAGTTAGATAACGAATGCAGAGACGTGCTTCCCGTGCCCACGTGGTCGGATTAAGTTCAAGTCTCGTATAATGTCACCGTTTGTATCACTATATTAAAAAGTATTTATTAATACTTTTATCAAGTTTTATTTCTGCTTCAGTGCAAACTTCTCTTCTAGTTATGAAAAGAGTGGAGTTATTGCATTTGTCTTAAATATTCTAATATTAAAAATGTCATGTTACAGTTGAATCTTTTTTATTTAGATCAGGACTGCTGTTAAAAATCCTCTGAAAGTACAGTGAACCTACTGACATGCTGCAAAAGACTTCTACAAAAGTCATCGTCTTAAAAAACCGTGCAATGCAAATTTTAGACAATCTAAAATACACACACTTGTATATTTTTTGTGTGAAATCTAAATTAGTCTGGTGAATATAAAATAACAGAGAAGAAGTAACGTTTATTGAATCGTAAATCTCAGTTGAGTCGCTATATTTACTCGCAGTCAGTCCAGGAAATCTAATATTGAATGTTATAGA
Organism: Melinaea marsaeus rileyi; assembly: GCA_918358865.1. Lineage (NCBI taxonomy): Eukaryota > Metazoa > Arthropoda > Insecta > Lepidoptera > Nymphalidae > Melinaea > Melinaea marsaeus. The sequence goes on from OU911085.1 coordinate 15,543,530, forward strand.
TTGAATTGCATATTTTAAATTGTCTATAAAGATATTTAGTTATGTTGTTTTGTTATTTTTTTTTTTAACACTGCGACACGATAGCTTAATTGACAGAGACAAGACGATATCCCAGTTGTCGCAGGTTTGAGTCCTGACGCTTTTGATGATTTTTCATTTTACATTTACTTTAAAAATTAAACGATTGTCCTTGAACAAATATTTAAAAAATAGAAGACAATAGAATTATTAGGTATTTACCTCAAAGAATTAAAAAATATTCCACATTAAAACTTATTTATTTAAAATCGATATTTTCATTTACAGTATACGTTATATGTGAAAAAGCATTTACGTCATATATTACAATATATTAAAAAGCAAAATAAAAATAAAAGTCCTGACTAGTCTTTTAATTCACTTTATATTCTGCAGAAGATATAACTCAAAGTAAATCTGAAGTAAAAATAAACACATAAATAAATACTTACCTGTTTAGTATAATGATTTACGAAAAAGGAAAGAAAACAAATATTTCCTGGTACAAGAATGCTCATGTTTCTTAAGAGGATATCGCCAAATAATTTCAGGACTTCATTCACATTAATAATATTATTGATAACGAAATCCTCATGGATTTTGTTAATCTCACTTGTAATTGTTACTTCTATATCTGATATGACTTTATATAGTACTCCTGAAATGACTTACCCTAATATAATTTGTTATTGGGAACTTAAATTTCAAAAGAAGTGTTTATTTTTAAGTATCTGATTGTAATTAAACGCAATTAGACATTAATAATGTAGCGAAAGATGTTAAAGATGTAAATTGATATAGTTACAAATTAAACATTCATAATATGATTAACTTATAATAATATATTCACTTCTTTATAGTTGTTTATAGTAATAGTGTTCTAGGCTTTTGAAGCAATTGAATGTAATCTGTTTATTTCAACTGTGTATACGATCTCAAGTCTAATTATTGTACTTCACCTACACTCTACTTATCTGCAGTTGTCTGTAGTAGACACGAACCCCTAATGATAGTTTAGCAAACAGATTGTTTGTTAAGAGATCTCCAGAGATATAACGCTGTAATGGTAGCACTGTAGGTTAAAATCTATCACTACCACTACCCCTACGACGGGTTTGACACCCAAATTGGTAATCTGTGATATTTTCTACGAAGATATAAATTATTGGTGCTTCATTTGTTTATATATGTATTAATTATAAATGCTATTTAGTACATGAATCTAATATCTATCTCACAATATTATGAATAAGCACAAGAGCGAAATGTAGACCAACATGCATAAATAGTACAGGAGTATAGTGATTCCAGTCACGTAGATTTGGCAGTGAGGAGAGTCGAGTCAAATAATAATTAATGACTGCACATTAGTACTGCTATTCTTTACATATCCTAATTTCGTAGGATTTTTCAATAACATATTTAAAGTAGTTAAACATTGTAAAACTAGGTAAGCCCATTCCAGCCCATCCCGTTCCATCCCTGTATTCTATTCTATTGTATCGACCAATTCATTCAACATAACTTCATTTTAAGCGAAGTGGTCCCAAGCCAGTCACCACCTAGATGTTTTATCATTTAAGAACCTTAACAAAAGTCTTCAAATATTTTTTATTTGTAACAATAGTGTTATACCAAACTAGGATGTCTGTCCTTATCCTTGTAAATTATAGAAGTTTAAATACATATATAATATATAAAAGTTACAATATTGCAAAATACTACTGTGGTGTAGTATATGTCCTTAAAGTTGATTTTCGTTCAGTCAGTGCAGATTGCTGGGCCTCGTAATTGTGTTAGTTGCAATATATTTGAAAGATCGGAACTTCGTGTTCGCATGTACCTCTGATTTGATTTATAGATTTTATTACGGCTTTATATTTTCAAATGATATGTGGTTTGCAATGTAATAATCTAATATTTTTTGTGATACACAATTGTATTATTTCATGTTAAGCTAAATACAAGATTAATAACATCACAGAAGTGAATACATATCAACGACAAACAAGTTTACAATCAATATTTAACGAAATTAGTTATAGTAATATAGAATACTCGTATATAATATATTAAGATGTAACTAATGTTGGATCCAAGGAATAGATTTTCTACATAAAACATATTTATAGAAACGTGAAGACAATGATTGATCTAAGACTATATCTAATTAATTTACAAGATGTTAATATTAATAGAAATGACGACTCAGTTTTAAAGTTTCTCGATAACGAGTTCAAACTTGGAATCTCCTAACTTTAATTTTAAGTCTACAGATACCGAAAATCCTATTACGATTAAGAAGTATTGATTTAATTTTATCTATATCTGATTGTTAGAATTTAAGTACACTTCAAAAAGTTTTTAGAAGGTACGGCTAAATTCTGAAAATGTTTATTTTAATACCTACGAATGGATGATAACATTACTTTTACGGATTGCTATTAGGGTTTATTTAAAAAACAATTTGATCGATTTTAAAAAGTCTCCGATGCTCTTTAAAGCAATTCGATAAAATCTCAAAAAATACTAATTAATATTAAAAGCATACCTATTCTTCCTCCAAAGACTTACCGTGGGAGATAAATTACATTTGATCGCCCCTTGCATCCGGTATTCGAGACTTGTACAGAGTATACTAATTTTAAACATCCGTTATACAGTAAAATTGAGTTTGAAACAAGAAGGATGTCAGCAGCTATTAAAGATTTTTATATAATAATTTCGATATAAGAGAACGAGACAATAAAAGAGCGAGAGACAGAGACTGTTTGTAAAAAGAAAAATAATGGCTCCTAGTAATTGCTTCGTTGTTAAACTAAGGTAACCAATATTCCAGCTTCTAGCGACTTAATGTACTGAATTGTAACTGATCTTACAAGACCATATCAGGTTAACTATACTAAGATAACATAAGAACAGATTTTGTCTGTCTTGGCCTAGATCTATTTATATATAGTTTTATGTAACAAAATCCTAGGGAGAATTAATTTCAGTTGCAACATATTTTGGTGTTATTCATTTTTGCAAAGGTTAAAAGTTTAGTAAGGTTTTTCAAATGAAACCTTATAGATGTAGCGACTTATGTTTTTACATATTACGGTAAGCTAAATTCACCAAGGCGGGCAACGACACGGTAATTTAGTTGGTAGTGTAACGAGGATGCTCTCCCAGAGTGCGCAGGCTCGACGCCCATCCATGTGATGAATTTGTAAAATTATATTTTTTAAATGTAGGAACACAGATAGCAAAATGTGACCTCAATTTCCGAGTAAACTCAAAATGACCTTGTGTGGCTTATTTATGAAAACACTATAAGTACACAAGAATCTAAAATTGGGAATATCGATCTAACATTTAAAAAATCAGAGAAAACCATAACGAATAAATATGATAAAAAAATATGCATTGTTTATTCTGCACTCTCGGCGAATAACTACTTTCATAATTGTTTTTGATCTAGAACCCATTTTACTGACATAATATGTATTAAAGTATAAACAATTAGAAAGGAACTGATAAAAGAGTTTATACATTTTTAGATGTTGTATTTTGCATATGAAATTGTAGAGAGATTACAAAGAAAAGAGTCTGTGTATGTTGCTCTCGGCACGGCTCGCTGCGCGTTGGACGTGACCAGAATAACTGTCGCACAATTGATATGTTTCTTTTACTGGATTTTACCACACTTTATTCCAGTTTAATGATATAAATCGATATCAGATACATACAGAATAAATAGTTATATTGAGGATTCTCGTGGATCTTATTTTATGAATTAAACACTTCACTTCAATCAAATAAACTTGGTTTTATTTATAACACACAAAAGAAAATACAACGTCCGTCCTACATGTTTATTTTTCCAAAAAGCCCTCGAGCACAGACAATATAAACTTACCATAGATTGACGTTTAACCACAGATAAAAGAGATTATACAATTGCATACACCATCAAGTTATAATTTATCTTCGTTTTTCAAATATTGTTATGTTGTTGGTCTTTATTTAAAAATTATTTTTATATTTTTCTTTGATTCACTTACTATATACAGAAATATAAATTATTATAATTATTTTTTTATTCCATTTTAAAACTACGGTTAACCGAACTGTAATAATAATTATTAGTTACACATTAACTCTGAAATTAAATGAAACGTTCATATATTTGTTGAATTAGTTTGTTATGATTATTTTTTATTTTAACAACTGTTAATATAAATAAATAGCAAAGTCAAACGTTGACACTGTTTGTAACACAATTTAACTAATTGATTTAATGATCCATTTGATACTGATTGTGACAACAATATGTCTCCAATTGAGGAGTAATAAATAGTTATATGTTTATAATAATATTATATTTAATCTTAAAGTTCATTTGTATTTTAAACTTGAAGAAAAGTAATCTATTATTATGAAAATTACAATATTCGAGGATTGTTTCAATTGGATATATATTTAAATCTTCAAAGACATCTAAAAAAAACCACATATTTGAAAACTCATCTTAAACACCGGCTTGAGGATTCGTTATCTTTATGCATACTTGAGAGATAACCAACGAACTGTGAAGGTATTCGCTACAGACATTTAAGCTGTTAAATGTCTGTAGCGAGAACAAATTTCTTCAAATTTCTTGTAAATAATTCGAAAGGGTTTTTACCAGTTTACATTCTTTTAATGCAGTCTTTCATGTTCCATATTTTATAATATTTTTATTATTTACTAAACTGAGATCTTAAGGACAAGATAATGAAGGTTAAAGTTTTAATAAATAATATAACTAATACTTAAATACAATAATTTCAACTCTATAATCTAATTTGTCAACCCTCCTGAAAAGTGCAATACAAGTTCCCCTTAGTGTTTAAAAAAACTTTACTGTGTTCACTATATGTGACGGGAATGACCAGTTTGAATGATCTCTTCACTTGACTACTCTTAATCTACTATAACTCTTTTCCTTGATGACCAGTTTAATTCATGCGTCGTGAACTACAAATAATATTTACCTAATCATCATAAATCGACTACATAGCAGCCAAGGACGTGAATGCATAATTAATAATGAATTACAAGAATTCAAAAAACATCTATATAATAGTATCTACTTGGTATTAATTTTATGATTCAAGGATATTGGCTGCTAATTCGGGATCGACCGTTAGCGTCCTAAGCGCCCTGATAACGCAATTCCAACTGATTGTATCCATGCTAGCAATTACAAGTTTCCCCTGTGTCTGTTTTAATCATACCTTCGTTCTTACTTTAAAAGATATAGATAATTTCAATTAGTATGACGTGAAATATTATAATTCTGAATTAAATACTAAAAATGTTTAAGTCTCAACTAAGTTATGTAGACAAAGCGATCTTATCTTCTCTCTTGTTCACGATTTATTTACGTCTTTCGATTTCAAATGTTTTGAGAAAGATAAATATGACAGTAGCACAATAATTATGAATTATTATTATTATTAAAAGATAATAACCTAAACTAAGAAGGTACACATACATCTTTATCCATAATCCATAGTTAAACCGTCGTTTGTGTGATAACTTACACATCACCTACAGTTATTACGAAATCAAAAACAGCCGAGTAATGTAATAAGAAAGATCTGAATTGAAAACATAACCTCAGACTGACCTTATATTTTTCATTACATGTTACAGGTATATTATCAAAAATGAATCCAATGTCAAAACTTATGAACATCTTTGTGAAATATTTAATTAAGTATAAAGTATTTAAATACTGCCAAGCATTTTTATATATTATAGTCAATTACATAAATGTTTTAATGTACCTGTATAAATCCTATCCCAGGTTTAATTATTCTGCTTCATCTGCAGTCTCCATCACTGTAGTTCTCTATCGTGTACGAACACTTAATAGTTTAGTGAATTAATTGTATGTCGGAAACACCACTTGGTGGCCATCTTTGATAATTACTTACCTGCAGTATTATAAATATTGATGAAATCGATTTACTAATTATAGGTGTATAACATATACATAAATCACAAAAAACATTGGATCGACATGTTTATTTCCTTTGTTGATTAAATGTCACTGAAAAGTTATTTTATAACTGAAGTGATATTTATATAAAAGCTACTTTTCAATAAATTACAGATATTTTAGAGAATTATAAAATATACATGCAACCTCAGTATTAGACCATATTGATAGATGTAAACAAAGGTTGTGAGGACAGACCATCATTTATTCGTTCATTCAGAAAAAATTGTTCCTAATGGATTCTCTATAATATATATATATTATTTAATTATATAATTATAATAGATAGATATTATTCAATTATATTAAAACTTGTTAACAATCTCTGAATGTTGTATAAGTAACCATTACAATGTTATTTCATACTCTAATATTAGAAGCTTTACAGTATTTCATTAGACACTACAGTTTAGTTTGTCAGATTTATGAGTACATAATCCATAGGGTAGCGGATTCATGTCCTTATTTAATTAATGAATCTATTAACCTTATGAAATGATTTAATCTAAACTTGAACCGTTTCTTGAGTAAAGTGTACTTTATCAAATTAAAAATTAAAGTGCTTGCTACTCTATAAAAGCTATTGAAAAAATTAAAACGCTTTCTTCCTCCCACTATATAGATATTGTAATGGAATATATTATTTGAAATTATCAAACATTTGTAAGATGAGGTTGATAGTGACAAAACATCAAGTACATCATATAAAAATAAGATGAATGGTCACAATTCAAACAAACACTCATTATTTGTTAATTTTATTATTAAAATTTTGATCTATTTTGCATGGCTACATTATTAGGCTTAAAGAGTATTCAATCCTTAACGTATTCACATAAGTAATTATTTACAAACTCATATTTTTAATATTCACTTTCTCTTTTAGTGATTTTGACATCCATTAACGTTAATGAGGGAAGCCTACACATCTTATGAATTGTTATATTTACTAAAGATAGCATATTAAATAGTACAGTTTATAAATATTGAGATACATGAAGATAAATGAGCAGGTAGACTTCTGAAAACTTATTAGAGATAAACTTGAATTATTAACTTAATCAGAGCTTTACAACGCTCCATAACTCACTTGGTACATTTAAACCTTAGATAAGGGTCTAGCTTCTATTAGATGTTTAATTATAATTTTACATCCGAATGTTTTGCTTAAAGTGTTGTGTTTAAAAGTATTCCTCCACACACACAAGAATCCTATTTACATCTCGGATTACATATTTATACGAGACTACTTCGTGTCTCAGGCGTCAAAGCTGCCTTCGAAAATATAAAAAACATGTTTTCCACACTATAAATTTTAACAATGTGACAATAAACAATAATTACTATTTATTATCCTTTGAGACGTTATTTAAGGATAAAAGTAAAATAAAAAAAAATTACAGTATTTTCCTTTATTTTTATAAGTAAATAATATAAAGACCACGCACGAGCTTTGTAAGCCAGGAGGTACAACGGTTAACTGACTTAAATTAACTTCACGCCATATCCCTTGCGGGGTAGCCAGTGACGACGGAGCGCCAAACGCTACGGTCTCTGTATACCTCTTTCGCCTCGGCCACAGACATCAATCTCTTCATACATGCTCTCTGGGGGGTCCTCATGCTTTTTACGTGACCTTCCTCCAGTATCGTAGCTACTGTGTTTTCGAAGGTCACTCGAGGCCTCCCCCTGTCTCTCTTACCGCTCACTTTTCCCATATAAATCTTTTTTACCATTCTTTCATCACTCATTCGTTCAACGTGCCCAAACCACCTGAGCACGTTCTTCTTCATTCTCACCGTGACATCTTCGCTAGTACCTGCCATTCTGTGGATCTCTTCATTGCGGATTCGATCAGCTAGACTGACTCCGCAGATTCTGCGAAGAGATCGCATCTCCACAGCATTCGTCTTTCTTACATTCTTCTTCTGTGTTACCCACGTTTGGCTGCCGTATAACAGCGTCGGTAGCAAAACTGCATTGTGTACAGCCAAACGTGCAGCTATACTGACGTTTTGCCGTCTCAACAATGCAGTCAAAGCACCATTGACTCTGTTACCGGCAGCAATACGCCTTTCCACATCCATTTCGTATCTTCCGTCTCTGCTAAACATACTTCCCAAATATACCACTTCATTCACTTGTTCTATTATCTTATCATTCACGTTGATCTTACATTCTGTTCTTTCTTCATTTCTTTCAAATATCAGAACCTTCGTCTTATCTACATTCAGGTTAAGACCATTAATTTCACACCCATCTTTCAGAGTGGTGACCGATGCCTGCAAATTGCATTCTGATGATGCAATGAGCACTGCATCATCTGCATATAGTAAGCAATTGACCTTAAGTTCACCTACTTTCACTCCCATGTCACTATCTTTCACTCCTTGGAGACAATTATCCAAATACAAATTGAACAACCAAGCTGACATATTTTTTTTTTTTTTTTTTTTTTTTTTTTTTTTAACGTCTGGAACCCATCATGGGTCCCACCGCATTCCAGGGGAGGAAGGCGCTGGGTATGTGAGACTCCTACTCACTAAACCAGACGGTTGCCGTCGCCGTCATGATGGGACACCGCGGGAACGCTTGCGCATACAACCGCGGCGCCCCGACGGACACCACGTAGAGGGCACCCCGCAACGAGAGGCCCCCTCCATAGTCGGCAGGCTTGATAGATCGCGGGGGGGTCCCCTCCCCCCCACCCAAGCCCACCTTAAGAAGAAGGCCGAAGCCCTCTTCCAGCCAGGCCCGGTCCGGAACCCAAGCGCCCGGGGGAGTCTATGCTCAACCCCAAGACGCCCGAGGACCTCGTCCAGGCCCAGCTCCCTCGGCGGTGATCTCCCCGAAGGAAGACCACCGTTCGGACTCCACATGAGCGGATAGCCAAGCACGACCCGGCTGGTTGGCAGGGCCGACTGCCAACGGACCGCCGCCGCGCAAGACCACCACTCAAAAAGGGAGCCCGACCTCGAACCCGACAGGCCTCTACCGCCGAACACGGTGGTCAACCGAGTCCAGCAAGAAAGAGGCATAAGTCGGGGACCCACCAAGCCGGGACTAACGATCGCCGAGCAAGACCGTGGTGTCACGCTCCACGAAGGTTAATCCGGGCACCATCTTTTGCAAGGGGAAACAACCGTCCGAACCGCTCCTTATAGAGCGACTCGAAAGGAAGAACCCCAAGCCCTAAACGCCCCTAAAACCCCCGCAAACACGAGGCCACCCCAAGGTCAACTCTGCAAACAGAGAAGTACCCGGAATGACCCCGCGGCTGTCCCCCGGAAAAGAGGGCCTGTGCCCTTCCACCGAATTGCCCAGGCCCACTTTCCAACGGCTGAGGCCGAAGGAAAGGGACCCGAGCCCGCTGCCGCAGACGGGCCACCCCTAAGGGCAGACCGCCGCGTGAACCCCCCTTGTCAACCATGAGCCAGACTCGGGCACCTCATGGCTGACAACCCCGCGCTGGACATTAGCAGACGGCTAACGCGATCCCGTAAGACCGCATTAACCGTCCCCCAGGGAGCACCGGCCCGTACCGCTTCCAATCCCGCCGGACGAATCCGGACAACATTGATAGCGGACGGGCATACGAGGAGGTACCTTGCTTAACACCCGATTGGATGTCAAACCAGGGCGACATGCCAGCTCATTTTTATTAACATTAACTTATTAACTAAACATATAGCAGATAATGACTCGAGCACTTGACAGATTCAGCTCAAATTGTTTTAAGTTTGTACTACATTAGTACTACAATGTACTAGTGTGAAGTAGTGGCTCTGTTGTTGTATAAAGGTAGGTAGGAATAGTCATTAGTGCGACGCCACGTGCCTCTAAAAGGTTCAACTCTTTTTAAAAGCTTGACACCATTGGGTTGAAAGAAAAAATACGTTTATTTACAGGAAAGCTTTCATTATAACTATTATTTCATTATTTTATTGATCGATAGTTTGTAATTGCATAATTAAAAGTACTTATATAGGAATACATTTGGGCTTAAACAAAATGGTAAGAATTTCTAAGCAAGTACAATGCAAGATGATATAAAAGATTTGTGATTATTGTTTATTTAATAAAGTTGTATTGTAAGAAGCTAAAAAGATTTTCCCTGGTATTATTTACCTCTAATAGTATAATATACTTTAACATACTAAATCACTTGTTATCAAAAAGTTTTTATACATAGCATGAAATATAAGAATTAATATAAATTTTGGTAATGGTACAGTATATTTAAAAAAATATTTAATTATGGGCTATTCGTTTTAAGAAACAAAATGACCGTATTTATGTTGAAAGGTCTAAAGTGGCTTCCCAATTAATTAACAGAATACATCGTGTGCTATATCCGACTGCAGTGATGGTTTGGTGGGGTATTTAGGTGGTGGTTGGGGTAGCTATGAAGGATGGTCTGTTTCATATTTTTGTGCAAAAGATATGACAACTTCGGCACAAGTGTATCAAGATACTATTCTTAAGAAGGTACCTAAGCCTCTTAACGACATCATGTTTAATAAATAACAATGGTCCCTTCAGTAGGACTCGGCGCGGATTCATAAAGCTTGATCCACCTAATCTTGGTTAGAAACGAACGTTCAGGACTTCATCAGAGCTGAAGACTGGTTGCCATCTAGTCGTGATCTTAATCCACTGGATTATGATTTATTATATTCATTTTATATTAATATATTAAACATTATTATTACAACAAAAATTATGTTTTTATTTGTAACAACATCTGGCAAGACTAGTTAAAATGTCAATTTGATAAAGGGATGTTCTCAGTATAGTGTGAAGTATTACGTTGAAAAGTAATAACTAGTTGAAACTACCAAGTGTGATTTCGTATCATCATATCACTGGTACTTGTCTCTTCACACTTACTATATAAGAAATTATATTTAAATATATGTTGCGGGTAATTGCCACCTGATTAAAAAGGGTTAAGTAGCTTTTTCATTATAACTTAAACAATAAATATTTGATAAAAAACTTTTCCGATATCCAAATTTTTAATATTTACTTGTTACAAATACCGTTTGTTTTTAATAATATACTATTTACCGTTTGAATAATTATGATATTATTATATTTGTTTTCTGTACTTTGTCTAACCATCAAACACTGAAGAACCTTCTTATATTGACATAAGTGAATCGTTTGTTTCATTCCCAATCTGCACATCTCCTATTTGTATTAAAGAAATACTAAATAGTATTGAACTACGAGTACAATATACAGTTAAATGATTATTGTAAACAGAAGAATCTATCTTGCTATCCTTGCTATCTCAATTCATGGCGCTATATGACCGGGCTCATAACAAATGTTACACTGATTTAGAGTCAATAAAACTGTAATATATATATTATTATAACCTTAAAAAATATGATTAATCTATCTTGAGATCTACTTTTACTGTCTTAGATCACGTAAGTAAATGAATAATCATGAATTAAGATGAAATAAAATATAAAAAATACAAAAAATAAACATAAAAAACTCATTTCTTAGATCAGTAACTTAAATATAAATTGTTTTAAACGTGAGTATATTTTCAGTCGGGATGTAACATTAGGAACATATTTAAAACACCAGTTAGTTGAACTTCGGTGAGAAAGTATCCGGAATGAAATGAGTTTGATTTTTATTGTTTAAAGAAATGTTAACTTACTTTTATTTATTTTTTCTAATGTATATAATAAAATAATAACCTTAAATAATACAATCTTGAATTATTTTTCTACGGTTAGATAAAGTCTAGATATATTAATACTCGTATATTATGAGTCTGGAGAATATTTTAATTTGTTTGAAAACATCTCATAAATACTATCAAGAAATTTAAAACTATAAACCATCTTATGATCTAATTTAGTACATCTAATTAATTATAAGATTACAAAAACTAAGCTAAAGTTTTCCCTTACAAAAAGTTTCATAAATTTGTTGTAATGTAATTAATTGATTGAAACTAGTTCACAGTTACCTGGATCTACTTGCAATGTAATTACTTTATAAAAACTAAAATTAAAACTAACAGTAACTTGATTACAATTTACATGTATGTGTATTTGTGTGTTGGTTCAATAATTAATAAACTCGATCTGTGTCTTCAGTGCCGTCGGCAGACGTCCAGTCGTTATTGTCTCCACTCTCCACACTCAATTGAACGTTGAAAACACTCTGCTTTGTCCGGATAATGAACTCGACGGACTCGTCGGTCCGGTTAACAGACTACTTCATTGTCATCTCGCACCCGCTGGTGACGATTTCATAATAACGTGTTAAGTGGTTGCTTAATTAAGTGGGTAGTTTTATATTCACCTCTAATAATTAATGTTTACGTGTTAAAATACAGCGATATTTGATATTGATTTATTGTCATCAAGACTGGGTAATGTATAATATTAATCCATTTACAACTAAATGTCACTAAACTAATAAAGTGAAGCCAAGTTAAATTATACAGAAGGAAGTCGCGAAGTAACTACGAGTATTAAATATTGTAGCTACGATTAGTACGGTGAGGTATACATCTGAGGCTACTAGTGTATCCATTGACGAAGGCACCACTACTTTCTATAGTTTAAGTACAATAAATATAAAATATTTAAAAGCTTTTTACCATTCTCTAATCAAAAATGTATGTAATATAGTTAGTTATAAGTTATTTAATAATTAATTATTGAATTTAAATAAATATTATAAAAAAATACAATTTCTGTGTTTATTAAATGTTTTTAAAATGCAGTTCATTTTAATAAAACTCTTCTGCATTGTGCATTAAAATGTTTCATAATAATATAATATAATTTCATCATCTAAAAACAAAGTATTTAATTCACACATCAAGTTTCATTTAACGTTTCATTTAATAATATTTATTTCTTTGTTCATCATATTGAGTTACGATTGATTCGGGAAGTGTTACAAAATGGAATTGTGAGCAAATCAGTTACTTTTTTAAATTTATCTTTACGAAGCCGATTTCGTGACTCAATATGACTACGATCTTTTTTGGAAAACACAAAAGCCCAATAAAAGATACAAAACATGACATTTAAATACTGTATTTGGTTTCCTATTTTTGCTATCCTACGCTATTTATTGCGTAGGACAGCAAAAATAGGAAACTCAGGTACTTGCGGATAAAAATCCTATCTGCGGCGCACCGTGTTGATTTGTCGGCGGGCTTTATTTCCGTTTGTCCGTGGAAATGTAATAGTTGGATGATTTTATTGCAGTTTTGATAGAATTTTTATTCAATCAAATATATTTAGGTTCAATCCCGGTTGGAGTTCCCGTCGATTACTTTTCTTTTAGCTCGATATTTTAAAATAACAAGCATTTTCTTGACCAACTGTTACCAGGTCGAGAGGCAACTATTATTTGTACAGCATTGTCAACTTCTGGAGTGGAGTTATTGTAAAAAATCTTTTTTATCTGACTTAGAATCCTCCATTTATTATTTTATGATATCTTTATTATTTAATGTCATTTATTATTATAGCCAAAATATCGGACGATTAAGAGTTACTCAGTGTGCATCTTTGGTGAATATTGCAAATACGTTACACCCTTAAAGGAAAGTAAGACAAAGTGAGGAAGGGTGGACGTTTATCATCTGACTGTCTCTCTCATTGTATGAGTAGCTGTAAAAGCTTATATCAATTTTCTCTAAAAGTGTGATACTAAATGGTACAATCCAACCCACACGAGATGCACACAAATAACGACAACAGAGGTTTACTTTTGGTAAAGTAAGTAAGTTGAGAATGTGTCACTCTAGTATCTCATTTATTGCTATATGAATTAGTAAATAAGAGAACATTATAACTAAAATAATTGCATTATCTGTAATAGAAAATACAATAATAACTTTGTGTACTTGCCTACCATAAAAAAAAACAAAAGAAAAAGTTTTACAATAATCTGGGAATGTAGCTTCTCTTCTCTTTTCTTATATTAGTCTTTAACGCTTTTGGAAAATTATTTTTAGTTCAAAATAGAACAAGTCACATAGCTTAAGGAATACAAAAAGAACGTCAAGAATTTTTCGTATAAAATGATAATAAGAACAACGAAGTTTAACTGTTAAATATATATGTTACATAATATAAAAATACATTATATCATTTTGACATAAAAGTAAGGGAAATATTGATAAACAATAAAAAAAATCACAAGTTTTGTTAATATTTCCATTTTATATTATAGATATAAAGAAGCATGTGTAAAGAAGAATTAGTTAGTTTAACTCTAAAAGAAAACACTTTAAATATACCATAAAAGTAAAGTGCTTTTTGTTTTAAAGCTTACTAAAGTGTACCGCCTTGAGAAGTGTTAAAGCGTTTCACTATTTCTCAAAACATTAAAGTCGGCTGTGTATTTTATTATCTAAGTGAAAATAAGACAGAAACTAATTGCATTCAAGTATGTCTGCATCAGCTCCTCTCGCTATGCCCAAGTGACCAGAGTCGCTAGACTGGAGTAATCGCATCTTCATTTCATTTTCCTCTTTCATCCGTTTAATAAACCATCTTCTTATTACAATGATTTAATAATCACTCATATGAAATACCTTCACTTTGATTACATGCAAAAAGTATCTCTATCTATTGAATTCCCTAAATTCTTTTCCTGATATTATAATCAGATGCGACATATGTCGAGTGTGAATGACTGGATGTTATTTCATGTTCCTTTTTCTTATCTTTATACCAGTTGTTTCATTCATGTATTGTAATACAAAAGAACTTTCACCTTAATGTAATTGTTGATTTATTTAAAGAATAGTTTGCTTTTGTTATATTTAACTTTAATTATGTACTCTGCAAATGTTTTAGAAAATCACAAAAACTAATTTTATAACTAATCCAGTAATATAAAAAATATAATATAACTTTTTATAAATATATAATATGTGGCAAATAATTTTCATAGGACTAAAACACTACAACTTTTAATTATATTCGAAATATCGTATTAGTATTTCATTTACAACGATTTTAAGATTGGATACAATGTTGCTTCCAACATCATAGAGCGACATGTTTCCACTGTTTCCTGTAACGTTCAATATCAATATCACAACGACACTGTGTGAGCATCGCGTGCAGTCGTGTTAAGGAAATAACATGTCACTCGTCGTTCAGTGGCGGGCCTATTGGATTTTATAACTAAATGAAAAACTCTCTAGCGATAAATAGGTATTGCATTATGTCACTCAGCAGGAGATTGTATACAAATTTTGACGTTTCGCATTTTTCGCAATCCTAGTAAAAGTTGCTACTCAAAACAAGACTACAATAATTTACTATACAACTACTGGATCTAAAACATACTCTCAATTACATAAAGCTATAATTCTAACTCTAAACCGTAAATAATGTCAATATATTAAAAGCGTGTTTATTGACGTACCAGTAGAAAGTATGAACACTGTCCTTGATACTCTATTCATACAACATTTCAGCTTTATAGAACCCAATCTTTATTTCCACAACTGCAATAACTGAATATGACTACTATCACGCGAGAGACGGAAATAAAACCCCCCTACAAATCTAGACAGCGCACCGCAAAGAGGATTCCTAGTCACGACTACCTCCATTTTCTTTTCTTAAATATCCTATATATTTGAACACCACTGTCATTATATTTATTGCATTTAATTTAAATAAATGTATGGTCAAATTAGACATTAAATATTATATCAAATTGAAAAAAATATATAACAAAATATTGATAAAATAAGCTGAAATGAGTTTTATCTTTTATAGATTGATAGGAATTAAAAATAACTAAAGTCATATCGAAGGATAAAGTTTTGAAAATTGTTTGTATCAAACTCAGAGTATTTTTAAGCTTCACAAAAAGAAAATAGGAGCATTGTGGTGCTGCTTACCAAGATCAGCTTTTGTTCACCTCTTGTACTTAAAGGAGCAATGTTACACAACACAATGCAGGAATTATCAGAAATTTAAATTTTATGTAAGTTTAAGCGAAGAAGGTTATATTAATAAAAATGTAAGTCACCTTATCTTATAAAATTATTCTTTTCATTCGTTGAAATAAAGACTAGTCTATATTTATAAAAAAAATTACAAGTTGAATATTAAAAGTAGCGAATATCATATTAAGAAAATAACTCGTCGTCGCTGATCGACAGACAGTGACACTAACAAATATCGCAACTGAATATTATTTAATGAAATTTCATTCTCACGTCGGAGATAAATTTGTTTAGACCTTGAATAAATCAGTAAGAAATAAGAAACAGTTATAATTTGAACATCATCTCATCATCCAGATTTTTGTACGTCTGAGCAATCCTAACGCAAGCGTGCGAGGCCTCGCTACTCTTTTAATCCACTTTATTATGTTCCTTAGATGATACGAGTCAGAGTAACTCGACTGTGAATTATTTAATCATTTTCACTTCTCTTAGTGCCTCTTTCACGTTTGAAGTAAAAATAAACACAAGTAAATACTGCTGTATGTAATAAAATTGTTCTAACATATCAATTAAAACTGTATGATTTACTAAAATAGAGAAGAACAATAATAAAAGTATTACCTGGTACAAGGTCACTCAATGTTCTCTTCAGAGGATATCGCCAAGTAATTTCGGGTCCTTCATTAACGGTCACTAACAAATAGTCTTGATAATGAAACCCTCACGGATTTTGTTAATCCTTACTTGTAACTGTTATTTTATTTCTGATATTTGTATATATTATTAATGAAATGACTTATCATAATACAATTTGTTATAATATTTTTAGAGTAAAATTTTATTGAAAATTCTTGAAATACCAGCAATTAATGACTCACTTTGAAAGTACTAGGAATATACAAAAATTAAAAGCAGACAAATATACCTACAGATATCTCTAATAGTTACCACTTATACATTCCTTATAAGTTTTAGAAGTTTATAATTCAAGATTCACTGTATAATAAAAAAATCTCTTGAATACTAGTGTTTCAAGTTGTTGAATCAATTGAATGTAATCTGTTTATTTCAAGTGTGTATTCCCATCTTAAGTTTAATTATTGTACTTCAGCTGCACTCTACTGATCTGTACTCTGTCGTGTAAACTAATACTTAACTATGGTTTAGCAAATGACTTGCTTTGCCAGAATACTTCAAAAATATAACACTAGAACCTCCAATACTTTTACTTACTTAATTTTTACTTACTCACATTACATATTATTTCTTTTGCTTTCTCGAATCCTAAGTAACATCATTATGTATAAAACTTTCTGTTACTTTCATTGTTACAGATTTATTTAGAACTAAATAATGACTCGTGATCTCTGAATAATTCGGCAATCTGTTAATGACGCTGACTTATTTTAAAATGTTAATGTTATATACGTTACAATACAGATATAGAAAATGTCTTTGTGACATTAAAGTCGCGTTTTGTGCATTGTCCAATGAAGAGTTATATAAATAAAAAAATTATAAAATCATATCCAAAGTTTCCGTTACATATAAACATAAGATTTCTATCTTAGCTAATAAATAGAAAAGTCTGTTTATATGTTGTGTTTTCCAAATATTTAATTGTAGAATTATTAGAAACAGTGCTTATAAGTTTCGTATGTCTCTTTATTGAACATAAGTTGAATAAATTTGTAAAAGATAATTATTCAATAAACAATTATGGATGATATTAAAATTACATTTAGTACAAAATATATCTGCCCTCAGCACCGGATCAAACTAATCGATGTAATCAAAGGTTGGGAGAACAGACTATCATTTATTCACTAACAATTTGACATTACTTCATCAGTTGAAACTAATAATATTTCTTCTCTAATGGATTCACGAAAACATATGTATAATAAAGTAATAAATACACAATTTAAAGGACATTAAAGTCTATACTTAAATTACTTTTCTCAGATGAATATTAAAAGTACAATAATAAAGGAAGCGGGAAATAGTCAATAATAATTCAATTAACCCTCTTTGTGTCTTTTATTGAGCTTTATAAGGTTAACTGTATATGGTTATGTTAGTTATATAATTTTACAAAATATTACTACATCCTGTGAATAATAATAATTAATAGTAATTATAATTGATCATTACCTCTAGGTCTTTGCTTAGCTCTTGATACTTTAGAAGACATAAAGTCAATAAAGCTGTATAAAGCACGTTATATACGGTTATATAATTGTATTAATTTTGTACTGTATATGTATATTATAAGAGTCTCTCTTGTTATATAATGGATGGGTGGTTTGTGCGCCGCCACGTGCCGGTAAAAGGTTCAAATCCTTAAAACACTTGAAACCATTGAGTTGGAAGACAAAATACATTTATTTACAGGAAAGCTTTTATTATACTATTGTGTGATTTGTAATTTTATAAACCAAAGTACTTCTTAAAGAATACGTTCTTCATTTTAAAAGCAGGTACAATACAAGACGTTATAAAGGATTTGTTATAATTATTTATTAAATAAGATTATAGTATAAGTATTTAAAACATTTCTCGTGGTACACTTATTTAAATTTTATAGTATAGTATACTGCAGCATATTTACTTAATCATAAAACACTTGTTACCAAAAATATTGTATACACTGTATAAAATATAAGAATTAGAAGAGACTTTAACTGTATACTGAATTGCATGAATTATATTATGGGCTATAATTGGTAAATTATGTAATGTTATAGGTTGATAGTTTAATAAAAAACTACCAATTTATCAAAATCACGTTCCCGGTATAGTTGAAATCTATCAAGTGTGATCTCGTTTTATCATAACACTAGTTCATATTTGCTTCTTCACATACTTTATAAGAACTTTTATCTATAATATTGCGAAAAATATCAACCTCAACAGGGGTTAAATAAATTTTTTCATTACATATTTGATGTTAAACTTTTCAGATACACAGATTTCAAATTAGTATTTAATTTTTGATTACAAATACAATTTGTTTTTAATAACGTTTTATAAACCAAATTTTAATAATCATAGTAGTATAATAATGACTAAATTAATTATTAAAAGATATGGTTTCTCTGTATATTCACATGATGAGTGAAACATTTGATCCGTCTCTAGTCTGCAAATATCAACTCTTTGTATCCAAGAAACGAACAAATATTGAACTACTATTTACTGTTGAATAATTATATTTAGAATAACAGTGATATTAGTAAAGAAATAATTTACAAACCTTCCATTAGATTGATTACCTTCGATGGATTAGTTAAGTATAAGGTAAATCCATCTCCAGTAATAATTTGTTTTAATTGTCTGATAATGTATATGTAATACCACACCTCAACTACGTGTAAGTGAATAATATTATAATAGATCTGTTACAATTATAGCAGATAGATATGATTTACATAATATTATTACAGCAAACGTGACACGAGTGAGATAAGAGATTATCACTAACACCAACAAATAATATACAGATTGTGATAAACAGATGTAGATAAACCTATTAACTAACCCTCCATTACACATTCATAGCGCTGTATGATCGGGGTCAGTTATGCTGTCACCAAAATGTTACGCTGTTTTAAAGTCAATAGACCTGTAATATTAATAATCTCTAACAAGCTTAGATGTCTTGGTAATACAACAAATAATATAAGAAATATTAGCTTGACATATATGTTTACTGTCTTATTATCCATCCAAGTATATAGATCGTCTATTTTGATATTTTGCAGATAGATCACGAAAATGAACAATGTGTTAAATTAAACTCGACCTTTAAAAACCAATAAAAGTAAGTTAAAATGATATAAAAACACAAATATTTTACATAAAAAAAAGTGTTTATCTCATTCTTAACTATCTGTTCTTTATCATACACGAGTATAGTTTCAGTCAGTGTAACATTCGGAATATACGTCGACATTGGAAGGCCAGTAGGTTGAATGTCACAGACAAAACAGGTCGGTCAGTGCCGTGAAATGAGGTTATTATTGTTTTAAGGAATGTAATTTACTTTTATTTATATCTATATGTAAACTTTATTAAGAACACAGTTATTTAAAATTAAAATAACAGTACCTCAAATAATGCAATCTTTAATAATTTTCAGATAAAGTCTAGATATATTAATATTTCATAAGTAGTGACCTGGCTTGTGGCAGTTGAACTCTGGAGAACATTCTTATTTGTTTGGAAACATCTTATTAGTACTATTTAGAACTTTAAAATTATAAACCATTTTGTGACCTGATTATAGAAATCAATTTGAATGTATTTGTGTGTCGGGTCAATAATGAATAAACTCTATCTGTGTCTCCAGTGTCATCGGCAGACGTCCAGTCTTGATTGTCTCTCCACTCTCCACACTCAACTGATCATTGAAAACACTCTCTTTCTCCGGATAATGAACTCAACGGACTCGTCGGTCCGGTTAACAGACTACTTCATTGTCATCTCGCACCCGCTGGTGAGGATTTCATAATAACGTGTTAAGTGGTTGCTTAATTAAGTGCGTAATTTTATATTCACCTCTAATAATTAATGTTTATATTTATTTTAAAATACAGCGATATTTGATATTGGTTTATTGTCATCAAGACTGGGTAATGTATAATATTATTCCATTTACAACTAAATGTCACTAAACTAATAAAGTGAAGCCAAGTTAAATTATACAGAAAGTAGTCGCGAAGTAACTACGAGTATTAAATATTGTAGCTACTAGTAGTACGGTGAGGTATACATCTGAGGCTACGAGTATATCCATTGACGAAGGCACCACTACTTACTATAGTTTAAGTACAATAAATATAAAATATTTAAAAGCTTTTAACCATTCTCTAATCAAAAATATATATTATGTTATTTAATAATTAATTATTGAATTTAAATAAATATTATAAAAAAATACCATTTCTGTGTTTATTAAATGTTTTTAAAATGCAGTTCATTATAATAAAACTATTCTGCATTATGTATTAAAAGGTTTCATAATAATATAATATAATTTCATTATCTAAAAACAAAGTATTTAATTCACACATCAAGTTTAATTTAACGTTTTATTTAATAATATTTATTTCTTTGGGCATCATATTGAGTTACGATTGATTCGGGAAGTGTTACAAAATGGAATTGTGAGCAAATTAGTTACTTTTCTTAATTTGTCGTTACAAAACCGATTTCGTGACTCAATATGACTACGATCTTTTTTGGAATACACAAAAGCCCAATAAAAGATACAAAACATGACATTTAAATACCATATTTGGTTTCCTATTTTTACTATCCTACGCTATTTATTGCGTAGGACAGCAAAAATAGGAAACTCAGGTACTTGCGGATAAAAATCCTATCTGCGGCGCACCGTGTTGATTTGTCGGCGGGCTTTATTTCCGTTTGTCCGTGGAAATGTAATAGTTGGATGATTTTATTGCAGTTTTGATAGAAAGATTTGAATATTAGTGGTAGTACTTTACATAGAAGCACGACTCTTTGGTTTGCAGAACGTGATGTATTGAATAACTCAAGTATAGGTATCGTCTGCGGTTGTATCATTCTTCGTATTTTCTTTTATCATACATTTGCTCTAATAATAAATTATAAACTAATTTTACATAATGATAGTTTTTTAATTTAACTTTTATAACATTTTCATTGATCTAGTTAAAGTAACTAGAAGTAATATCTTAGTTAACACATAGGACAATCGCGAGAAAAAGTTTTATAATTATTATGATCATTCGTGGCTTTACCACATTTATATTTCCGTCTGTCAGTTTGTAATCAATTATAATTGTTATAGTAATATGGTCTTTTAAAAAAATATAATTTAATATAATTTATAAACTGTAATTCAATGCTTTTATTAGATGAACGTGATGTATTGAATAACTCAAGTATAGGTATCGTCTGCGGTTGTATCATTCTTCGTATTTTCTTTTATCATACATTTGCTCTAATAATAAATTATAAACTAATTTTACATAATGATAGTTTTTTAATTTAACTTTTATAACATTTTCATTGATCTAGTTAAAGTAACTAGAAGTAATATCTTAGTTAACACATAGGACAATCGCGAGAAAAAGTTTTATAATTATTATGATCATTCGTGGCTTTACCACATTTATATTTCCGTCTGTCAGTTTGTAATCAATTATAATTGTTATAGTAATATGGTCTTTTAAAAAAATATAATTTAATATAATTTATAAACTGTAATTCAATGCTTTTATTAGATGAACGTGATGTATTGAATAACTCAAGTATAGGTATCGTCTGCGGTTGTATCATTCTTCGTATTTTCTTTTATCATACATTTGCTCTAATAATAAATTATAAACTAATTTTACATAATGATAGTTTTTTAATTTAACTTTTATAACATTTTCATTGATCTAGTTAAAGTAACTAGAAGTAATATCTTAGTTAACACATAGGACAATCGCGAGAAAAAGTTTTATAATTATTATGATCATTCGTGGCTTTACCACATTTATATTTCCGTCTGTCAGTTTGTAATCAATTATAATTGTTATAGTAATATGGTCTTTTAAAAAAATATAATTTAATATAATTTATAAACTGTAATTCAATGCTTTTATTAGATGAACGTGATGTATTGAATAACTCAAGTATAGGTATCGTCTGCGGTTGTATCATTCTTCGTATTTTCTTTTATCATACATTTGCTCTAATAATAAATTATAAACTAATTTTACATAATGATAGTTTTTTAATTTAACTTTTATAACATTTTCATTGATCTAGTTAAAGTAACTAGAAGTAATATCTTAGTTAACACATAGGACAATCGCGAGAAAAAGTTTTATAATTATTATGATCATTCGTGGCTTTACCACATTTATATTTCCGTCTGTCAGTTTGTAATCAATTATAATTGTTATAGTAATATGGTCTTTTAAAAAAATATAATTTAATATAATTTATAAACTGTAATTCAATGCTTTTATTAGATGAACGTGATGTATTGAATAACTCAAGTATAGGTATCGTCTGCGGTTGTATCATTCTTCGTATTTTCTTTTATCATACATTTGCTCTAATAATAAATTATAAACTAATTTTACATAATGATAGTTTTTTAATTTAACTTTTATAACATTTTCATTGATCTAGTTAAAGTAACTAGAAGTAATATCTTAGTTAACACATAGGACAATCGCGAGAAAAAGTTTTATAATTATTATGATCATTCGTGGCTTTACCACATTTATATTTCCGTCTGTCAGTTTGTAATCAATTATAATTGTTATAGTAATATGGTCTTTTAAAAAAATATAATTTAATATAATTTATAAACTGTAATTCAATGCTTTTATTAGATGAACGTGATGTATTGAATAACTCAAGTATAGGTATCGTCTGCGGTTGTATCATTCTTCGTATTTTCTTTTATCATACATTTGCTCTAATAATAAATTATAAACTAATTTTACATAATGATAGTTTTTTAATTTAACTTTTATAACATTTTCATTGATCTAGTTAAAGTAACTAGAAGTAATATCTTAGTTAACACATAGGACAATCGCGAGAAAAAGTTTTATAATTATTATGATCATTCGTGGCTTTACCACATTTATATTTCCGTCTGTCAGTTTGTAATCAATTATAATTGTTATAGTAATATGGTCTTTTAAAAAAATATAATTTAATATAATTTATAAACTGTAATTCAATGCTTTTATTAGATGAACGTGATGTATTGAATAACTCAAGTATAGGTATCGTCTGCGGTTGTATCATTCTTCGTATTTTCTTTTATCATACATTTGCTCTAATAATAAATTATAAACTAATTTTACATAATGATAGTTTTTTAATTTAACTTTTATAACATTTTCATTGATCTAGTTAAAGTAACTAGAAGTAATATCTTAGTTAACACATAGGACAATCGCGAGAAAAAGTTTTATAATTATTATGATCATTCGTGGCTTTACCACATTTATATTTCCGTCTGTCAGTTTGTAATCAATTATAATTGTTATAGTAATATGGTCTTTTAAAAAAATATAATTTAATATAATTTATAAACTGTAATTCAATGCTTTTATTAGATGAACGTGATGTATTGAATAACTCAAGTATAGGTATCGTCTGCGGTTGTATCATTCTTCGTATTTTCTTTTATCATACATTTGCTCTAATAATAAATTATAAACTAATTTTACATAATGATAGTTTTTTAATTTAACTTTTATAACATTTTCATTGATCTAGTTAAAGTAACTAGAAGTAATATCTTAGTTAACACATAGGACAATCGCGAGAAAAAGTTTTATAATTATTATGATCATTCGTGGCTTTACCACATTTATATTTCCGTCTGTCAGTTTGTAATCAATTATAATTGTTATAGTAATATGGTCTTTTAAAAAAATATAATTTAATATAATTTATAAACTGTAATTCAATGCTTTTATTAGATTACTATTTCAGCATTCACACTATATTTCGTCAAGAATGTTTCAATAACTTAAAATGTATTATCCGATATCCGTTAAGGTCTAAGGATAAGCACCCTTATTACGTGAGATGACATGTAAGAAGCTGTTAACTGATCGACATGGACCAACGATTTCACTATCTGATCAAAGCAGTGTTATCTATATTAAATTAAGTATACAGATACAATCCCGATTGGAGTTCCCGTTGATTACCTTTCTTTCAGCTCGATGTTTTTAAATAACAAGGATTTTCTTGACCAACTGTTACCAGGTCGAGAGGCAACTATTATTTATACAGCATTGTCAACTTCTTAAAAAAGTTATGGAGTTATGATAAAAAATCTTTATTATCTGACTTAGAATCCTCCATTTATTATTTTATGATATCTTTATTATTTAATGTCATTTATTATTTTAGCCAAAATGTCGGACGATTAAGAGTTACTCAGTGTGCATCTTTGGCGAATATTGCAAATACGTTACACCCTTAAAGGAAAGTAAGACAAAGTGAGGAAGGGTGGACGTTTGTCTTCCGTCTATCTCTCTCATTGTAGGAGAAGTAGCTGTAAAAGCTTATATCAATTTTCTCTAAAAGTGTGATACTAAACGGTACAATCCTTTTACACCTTTTTACACCTTTTGGTAGAGTAAGTAAGTTGAGAAAGTGTGACTTTTGTTTCTCATTTATTGCTATATTGATTAGTAAATAAAAGAACATTACAACTAAAATAATTGCATTATCTGTAATAGAAAATACAATAACAAATTTGTGTACTTTCATACCATCAAAAAAAAAACAAAAGGAAAAGTTTTACAATACTCTGGGAATGTAGCTTCTCTTCTCTTTTTTTATTCTTTAACGCTTTTAGAACATTATTTTTAGTTCGAAATAGCACAAGTCACATCGCCTAAGAAACGCAAAAAGAACGTCAAGAATTTTCCGTATAAAATGATAATAAGAACAACGAAGTTTAACTGTTAAATATATATGTTAAATAATATAAAAATACAATATATCATTTAGATATACAAGTAAAGGAAATATTGATAAACAATAAAACAAATAGCAAGTTTAGTTAATATTTCCATTTTATAGATAAAAAGAAGCATGTGTAAAGAAGAATTAGTTTCTTTAACTCTAAAAGAAAACACTTTAAATATACCATAAAAGTAAAGTGCTTTTTGTTTTAAAGCTTAATAAAGTGTACCGCCTTGGGAATTGTTAAAGCGTTTCACTATTTCTCAAAACATTAAAGTCGGCTGTGTATTTTATTATCTAAGTGAAAATAAGACAGAAACTAATTGCATTCAAGTATGTCTGCATCAGCTCCTCTCGCCATGCCCAAGTGACCAGAGTCACTAGACTGGTGTTATCGCATCTTCATTTCACTTTCCTCTTTCATCCGTTTAATAAACCATCTTCTTATTACAATGATTTAATAATCACTCATATGAAATACCTTTACTTTGATTACATGCAAAAAGTATCTCTATCTATTGAATTCCCTAAATTCTTTTCCTGATATTATAATCAGATGCGACATATGTCGAGTGTGAATGTCTAGATGTTATTTCATGTTCCTTTTTCTTATCGTTATACCAGTTGTTTCATTCATGTATTGTAATACAAAAGAACTTTCACGTTATTGTAATTGTTGATTTATTTTAAGAATAGTCTGCTTTTGTCATATTGAACTTGAATTATGTCACATCCTACAATACTCTGCAAATGTTTTAGAAAATCACAAAAACTAATTTTATAAGTAATATCAAAATATACAAATATTATATAATTTTTTATAAATATATAACATGTTGCAAATAATTTTCATAGGACTAAAGCAACTTTTAATTATATTCGAAATATCGCATTACTATTTCATTTACAACGATTTTAAGGTTGGATACAATGTTGCTTTCAACATCATAGAGCGACATGTTTCCACTGTGTCCTGTAACGTTCAATATCAATAACACAACGACGCTGTGTGAGCATCGCGTGCAGTCGTGTTAAGGAAATAAGATGTCACTCGTCGTTCAGTAGCGGGGCCTATTGAATTTTATAACTAAATGAAAAACTCTCTAGCGATAGTTAGATATTTCATTATGTCACTCAGCAGGAGATTGTATACAAATTTTGACGTTTCGCATTTTTCGCAATTCTAGTAATCCTATAACTTGCTACTAAAACTACAACTACAGACTACAATAAGTTACTACACAACTACTGGATCTTAGACGCACTCTCATTTACATAAAGCTATAATTCTAAGTTGAAACCGTAAATAATGTCAATATATTAAAAATGTGTTTATTGACGTACCAGTGGAGAGTATGAGCACCGTCCTTGATACTCTATTCATACAACATTTCAACTTTATAGAATCCGATCTTTATTTCCATAACTACAATATTGTGAATATGACTACTACCACGCGAGAGACGGAAATAAAACCCCCCTAAAAATCTAGACAGCGCACCGCAAAGAGGATTCCTAGCCGCGACTACCTCAATTTCCTATTCTTAAATATCCTATATACTATTTGAACACCAGTGTCACTATATTTATTGCATTTAATTTTAATAAATATATGGTCAAATTAGACAGTAAATGTTATATCAAATAAAAAAAAAAAAACAAAATATTGATAAAATAATTTGAGATGAGCTGGATCTTTTATAGATTAATAGGAATTAAAAATAACTAAAGTCGTATCGAAGGATAAAGTTTTGGAAATTGTTTGTATCAAACACAGTGTATTTTTAAGCTTCACAAAAACAAAATAGGAGCATTGTGATGCTGCTTAC
The DNA here is from genome assembly GCA_918358865.1 of Melinaea marsaeus rileyi. Lineage (NCBI taxonomy): Eukaryota > Metazoa > Arthropoda > Insecta > Lepidoptera > Nymphalidae > Melinaea > Melinaea marsaeus. The sequence continues at coordinate 15,570,861 of OU911085.1, forward strand.
TAAGATCAGCTTTTGTTCACCTCTTGTACTTAAAGGAGCAATGTTACACAACACAATGCAGGAATTATCAGAAATTTAAATTTTATGTAAGTTTAAGCGAAGAAGCTTATATTCATTAAGAAAATGTAAGTCACCTTCTTATAAAATTATCTTTTCAATCACAATCTTATAAAATTATTCTTTTCATTCGTTGAAATAAAGACTAGTCTATATTTATAAATAAATATTACAAATTGAATATTAAAAGTAGCGAATATCATATTAAGAAAATAACTCGTCGCTGATCTACAGACAGTGACACTAACAAATATCGCAACTGAATATTATTTAATGAAATTTCATTCTCACGTCGGAGATAAATTTAATTAGATCTTGAATAAATCAGTAGGAAATAAGAAACAATTATAATTTGAACATCATTTCATTATCCAGATTTTTGTCTGGCGTTTAAATAACTTTTACAGTTCTACAGATCAATATAATAAATGGATATCCGTAAATTAATCTGTACGTCTGAGCAATCCTAACGCAAGCGTGCGAGGCCTCGCTACTCTTTTAATTCACTTTATTATGTTCCGTAGATGATACGAGTCAGAGTAACTCGACTGTGAATTATTAAATCATTTTCACTTCTCTTAGTGCCTCTTTCACGTTTGAAGTAAAAATAAACACAAGTAAGTACTGCCTACTATATATAATATTTTTTTAACATTAATTAAAACTGTAAGATATACTAAAAAAGAGAAAAACAATAATGAACCCAATGTTCTCTTAAGAGGATATTGCCAAGTAATTTCGGGCCCTTCATTAACGGTCACTAACAAATAGTCTTGATAATGAAACCCTTACGGATTTTGTTAATCCTTACTTGTAACAGTTATTTTTATTTCTGATATTTGTATATATTATTAATGAAATGACTTATCATAATATAATTTGTTATAATATTTTTAGAGTTCAATTTTATTGAAAATTCTTGAAATACCAGCGTTTAATGACTCACTTTGAAAGTACTAGGAATATTACAAAAAATACAAGCAGACAAATATACCTACAGATATCTTTAATAGTTACCACTTATACATTCGTTATAAGTTTTAGACGTTTATAATTCAAGATTCACTGTATGATACTAAAATCTCTTGATAATACTAGTGTTCTAAATTGTTGAATCAATTGAATGTAATCTGTTTATTTCAAGTGTGTATTCCCATCTTAAGTTTAATTATTGTAATTCAGCTACACTCTACTGATCTGTATTCTGTCGTGTCTACGAACAATTAACTATAGTTTAGCAAATGACTTGCTTTGCCAGAATACTTCAAAAATATAACACTAGAATCTCCAATACTTTTACTTATTTAATTTTTACTTACTCACATTACATATTAGATCTTTTGTTTCCTCGAATCCTAAGTAACATCATTATGTATAAAACTTTCTGTTACTTTCATTGTTACAGATTTATTTAAAACTAAATAACGACTCGTGATCACTCTGTTAATGACGCTGACTTATTTCAAAATGTTAATGTTATATACGTTACAATACAGATATAGAAAATGTCTTTGTGACATTAAAGCCGCGTTTTGTGCATTTTGCAATGAATAGTAATATAAATAAAAAAATAATAAAATCATATCCAAAGTTTTCGTTACATATAAAAATAAGATTTCTATCTCAGCTAATAAATAGGAAAGTCTTTTTATATGTTGTGTTTTCCAAATATTTAATTGTACAATTATTAGAAACAGTGCTTATAAGTTTCGTATGTCTCTTTATTGAACAAAAGTTGATTAAACTTGTAAAAGATAATCATTCAATAAACAATTATGGATGATATTAAAATTACATTTAGTACAAAATACATCTGCCCTCAGCACCGAATCAAACTAATCGATGTAATCAAAGATTGGGAGAACAGAGTATCATTCATTCACTAACAAAGTGACATTACTTCATCAGTTGAGACTAATAATATATCTTCTCTAATGGATTCACGAAAACATATGTATAATAAAGTAATAAATACACAATTTAAAGGACATTGAAGTCTATACTTAAATTACTTTTCTCAGATGAATATTAAAAGTACAATAATAAAGGAAGCGAGAAATAGTCAATAATAATTCGTTTAACCCTCTTTGTGTCTGATATTGAGCTTTATAGTGTAGTATACTGCAGCATATTTAATTAATCATAAAACACTAGTTACCAAAAATATTGTATACACTGTATAAAATATAAGAATTAGAAGAGACTTTAACTGTATACTGAATTGCATGAAATATATTATCGGCTATAATTGGTAAATTGTCACTAGTCTTATGTAATGTTATAAGTTGATAGTTTGATTAAAAACCACCAATTTATCAAAATCACGTTCCCGGTATAGTTGATAACTACCAAGTGTGATCTCGTGTTATCACAACACTAGTTCATATTTGCTTCTTCACATACTTTATAAGAACTTTTATCTATTTTTATTTTATTAATATTTAATTTTTGATTACAAATACAATTTGTTTTTAATAATGTGTTATAAACCAAATTTGAATAATCATAGTAGTATAATGATGACTAAATTATTCGTTAAAAGATATGGTTTCTCTGTAGATTTATACGATGAGTGAAACATTTGATCCGTATCTAGTCTGCAAATATCTACTCTTTGTATCAAAGAAACGAAAGAATATTGAACTACTACATACTTTTAAAGGATTATATTAAGAAGTACAGTAATATTAGTAAAGGAATAATTTACAAACCTTCCAAAAGATTGATTACCTTCAATGGATTAGTTAAGTATAAGATAAATCCATCTCCAGTAATAATTTGTTTCAATTGTCTGATAATGTATATGTAATACCACACCTCAACTACGTGTAAGTGAATAATATTATAATTGATCTGTAACAGATATATATGATTTACATAATATTATTACAACAAACGTGACACGAGTAAGATAAGAGATTATCACTAACACCAACAAATAATATACAGATTGTGATAAACAGATGTAGATAAACCTATTAACTAACCCTCCATTACACATTCATAGCGCTGTATGATCGGGGTCAGTTATGCTGTCACCAAAATGTTACGCTGTTTTAAAGTCAATAGACCTGTAATATTAATAATCTCTGAAAAGTCTTGGTAATGCAACATATATTAGAAGAAATATTAGCTTGACATATATGTTTACTGTCTTATTATCCATCTAAGTATATAGATCGTATATTTTGATATTTTGTAGATAGATCACGCAAATGAACAACGTATTAAATTAAATTCGAACTTTAAAAATCAATGAAGTTAAAATGACATAAAAATACAAATATTTTACTTTAAAAAAGTGTTTATCTCATTCTTAACTATCTGTTCTTTATCACACACGAGTATAGTTTCAGTCAGTGTAACATTCGGAATATACGACGACATTGGAAGGCCAGTAGGTTGAATGTCAGAGACAAAACAGGTCGGTCAGTGCCGTGAAATAAGTTCGGTTTTTATGGTTTTAAGGAATGTATTTTTACTTTTATTTATATCTATATGTAAATTTTATTAAGAACACATACTTATTTATTTCATTATTTGAAATAACAGTAAATAGCAAAATAATGACCTTAAATAATGCAATCTTTAATAATTTTCAGATACAGTCTAGATATATTAATATTTATTGAGTAGTAGCTGGCTTGTGGTAGTTGAACTCTGGAGAACATTTGGAAATATCTTATAACTTTAAAATTATAAACCATTTTGTGACTTGATTATAGAAATCAATTTGAATGTGTTTGTGTGTTGGTTCAATAATGAATAAACTCGATCTGTCTCCAGTGTCGTCGGCAGACGTCCAGTCTTGATTGTCTCTCCACTCTCCACACTCAATTGAACGTTGAAAACACTCTGCTTTGTCCGGATAATGAACTCAACGGACTCGTCGGTCCGGTTGACAGACTACTTCAATGTCATCTCGCACCCGCTGGTGACGATTTCATAATAACGTGTTAAGTGGTAGCTTAATTAAGTGGGTAGTTTTATATTCACCTCTAATAATTAATGTTTGCGTGTTAAAATACAGCGATATTTGATATTGGTTTATTGTCATCAAGGCTGGGTAATGTATAATCCCTTTACGACTAAATGTCACTAAACTAATAAAGTGAAGCCAAGTTAAATTACACAGAAAGTAGTCGCGAAGTAACTATTAAATATTGTAGTTACGATTAGTACCACCAGTACAGAATTTAAATAAATGTTATAAAAAAATACCATTTCTGGGTTTATTAAATGTTTTTAAAATGCAGTTCATTTTAGTAAAACTCTTCTGCTTTATGTATTAAAATGTTTCATAATAATATAATATAATTTCATTATCTAAAAACGAAGTATTTAATTCACACATCAAGTTTAATTTAACGTTTTATTTAATAATATTTATTTCTTTGTTCATCATATTGAGTTACGATTGTTTGTTGTTTGAGTTATGATTCGGGAAGTGTTACAAAATGGAATTGTGAGCAAATCAGTTACTTTTTTTAATTTATCTTTACGAAACCGATTTCGTGACTCAATATGACTACGATCTTTTTTGTAATACACAAAAGCCCAATAAAAGATACAAAACATGACATTTAAATACCATATTTGGTTTCCTATTTTTGCTATCCTACGCTATTTATTGCGTAGGACAGCAAAAATAGGAAACTCAGGTACTTGCGGATAAAAATCCTATCTGCGGCGCACCGTGTTGATTTGTCGGCGGGCTTTATTTCCGTTTGTCCGTGGAAATGTAATAGTTGGATGATTTTATTGCAGTTTTGATAGATTTTTTATTCAATCAAATATATTTAGATTCAATCCCGATTGGAGTTCCCGTCGATTACTTTTCTTTTAGCTCGATAATTTATAATAACAAGCATTTTCTTGACCAACTGTTACCAGGTCGAGAGGCAACTATTATTTGTACAGCATTGTCAACTTCTGGAGTGGAGTTATTGTAAAAAATCTTTATTATCTGACTTAGAATCCTTCATTTATTATTTTATTATATCTTTATTATTTAATGTCATTTATTATTTTAGCCAAAATATCGGACGATTAAGAGTTACTCAGTGTGCATCTTTGGTGAATATTGCAAATACGTAACTCTTAAAGGAAAGGAATTACAAAGTGAGGAAGGACGGACGTTCGCATTCCGTCTATCTCTCTCATTGTAGGAGAAGTAGCAGTAAAAGCTTATATCAATTTTCTCTAAAAGTGTGATACTAATCGGTACAATCCAACCCACACGAGATGCAGTCAAATAACGACAACAGAGGTCTACTTTTGGTAAAGTAAGTAAGTTGAAAATGTGTGACTTTTGTTTCTCATTTATTGCTATATGGATTAATAAATAAAAGAACATTACAACTAAAATATTTGCATTATCTGTAATAGAAAATACAATAATAAATTTGTGTACTTTCATACCATCAAAAAAAAAACAAAAGAAAAAGTTTTACAATACTCTGGGAATGTAGCTTCTCTTCTCTTTTCTTATATTAATCTTTAACGCTTTTAGAACATTATTTTCAGATCAAAATAGAACAAGTCACATCGCTTAAGAAACGCAAAAAGAACGTCAAGAATCTTCTGTATAAAATGATAATAAGAACAACGAAGTTTAACTGTTAAATATATATGTTATTTAATATAAAGATACAATATATTTTTTAGATATAAAAGTTAAGGAAATATTGATAAACAATAAAATAAATAACAAGTTTAGTTAATATTTCCATTTTATAGATATAAAGAAGCATGTGTAAAGAAGAATTAGTTTGTTTAACTCTAAAAGAAAACACTTTAAATGTACCATAAAAGTAAAGTGCTTTTTGTTTTAAAGCTTAATAAAGTCTACCGCCTTGAGAAGTGTTAAAGCGTTTCACTATTTCTCAAAACATTAAAGTCGGCTGTGTATTTTATTCTGTAAGTGAAAATAACACAGAAACTAATTGCATTCAAGTATGTCTGCATCAGCTCCTCCCGCTCTGCCCAAGTGACCAGAGTCACTAGACTGGAGTAATCGCATCTTCATTTCACTTTCCTCTTTCATCCGTTTATTAAACCATATTCTTATTACAATGATTTAATAATAACTCATATGAAATACTTTCACTTTGATTACACGCAAAAATTATCTCTATCTATTGAATTCCCTAAATTCTTTTCGTGATATTATAATCAGATTCGACGTATGTCGAGTGTGAATGACTGGATGTTATTTTATGTTCTATTTTCTTATCTTTATACCAGTTGTTTCATTCATGTATTGTAATACAAAAGAACTTTGACGTTATTGTAATTGTTGATTTATTTTAAGAATAGTCTGCTTTTGTCATATTTAACTTGAATTATGCCATACCCTATAATACTCTGCAAATATTTCAATTCAAAATCACAAAAAACTAATTTAATAAGTAATTCAAATAATATAATAATATAATAATATAGTAATATAATAATATAATAATATAATAATATAATAATGTAATAATATAATAATATAATAATATAATAATATAATAATATAATAATATAATAATATAATAATATAATAATATAATAATATAATAATATAATAATATAATAATATAATAATATAATAATAATATTTTTTTTATAAATATATAACTTGTTGCAAATAATTTTCATAGGACTAAAACACTCCAACTTTTAATTATATTCGAAATATCGTATTACCATTTCATTTACAACGATTTTAAGATTGGATACAATGTTGCTTTCAACATCATAGAGCGACATGTTTCCACTGTGTCCTGTAACGTTCAATATCAATAACACAACCACGCTGTGTGAGCATCGCGTGCAGTCGTGTTAAGGAAATAAGATGTCACTCGTCGTTCAGTGGCGGGGCCTATTGGATTTTATAACTAAATGAAAAACTCTCTAGCGATAGATAAATATTGCATTATGTCACTCAGCAGGAGATTGTATACAAATTTTGACGTTTCGCATTTTTCGCTATCCTAGTATAACTTGCTATTAAAACAAAACTACAATAATTTACTATACAACTAGTGGATCTAAGACGCACTCTCAATTACATAAAGCTACAATTCTAACTCTAAACCGTAAATAATGTCAATATATTAAAAGTGTGTTTATTGACGTACGAGTGGAGAGTATGAACACTATTCATACAACATTTCAGCTTTAAAGAACCCGATCTTTATTTCAATAGCTGCAATATTGTGAATATGACTACTATCACGCGAGAGACGGAAATAAAACCCCCCTACAAATCTAGACAGCGCACCGCAAAGAGGATTCCTAGCCACGGCTACCTCCATTTTCTTTTCTTAAATATCCTATATATTTGAACACCACTGTCATTATATTTATTGCATTTAATTTTAATAAATATGGTCAAATTAGACATTAAATGTTATATCAAATTAAAGAAAATTAAAACAAAATATTGATAAAATAAGATGAGATGAGCTTGATCTTTTATAGATTAATTGGAATTAAAAATAACTAAAGTCGTATCGAAGGATAAAGTTTTGGAAATTGTTTGTATCAAACTCAGTGTATTTTTAAGCTTCATAAAAACAAAATAGGAGCATTAAGATGCTGCTTACTAAGGTCAGCTTTTGTTCACCTCTTGTACTTAAAGGTGCAATGTTACACAACACAATGCAGGAATTATCAGAAATTTAAATTTTATGTAAGTTTAAGCGAAGAAGCTTATATTAAAAAAAAAAAATGTAAGTCACCTTATCTTATAAAATTGTTCTTTTCATTCGTTGAAATAAAGACTAGTTTATATTTATAAATAAATATTACAAGTTGAATATTAAAAGTAGCGAATATCATATTAAGGAAATAACTCGTCGCTGATCTACAGACAGTGACGCTAACAAATACCGCAACTGAAGATTATTTAATGGAATTTCATTCTCACGTCGGAGATAAATTTAATTAGATCTTAAATAAATCAGTAGGAAATAAGAAACTATTATAATTTGAACATCATCTCATTATCCAGATTTTTGTCTGACGTTTATAAATAAGTTTTACAATTCTACAGAGACGAAGCTTCTTAGCATTCCATGTATTCACCGTGCGGGTGCCGGGCCCATCGCGTTGCAAGAAAAGGAGCGCAAACAACGCCTGAGACTTGCGACCCAGGTGTAGGTTTAAGGGGCCCCTTTACTATGCGCATACACGCTCACCTTCACTGTTCACGCTCCTCTCCCTACCTAACCAAATATCGTAAGAACCTACTAAAGCTGCCTTTGAAATACGTTCCAGAAATGAACTGATGATCGTTCTAGAAAGGCCGAGATCCTTAAATAAATTGTAGAGAGATTTTGCTGTTATACCTCTCGCTGCTACTTCTACAGCGTACAAAAAACTATAAATTTATTCCTGATCAGTTCGTTACACAGTTCGTAATACTTGTTAAGCTTAAATGTATGATCTGTGGGTATGTTTGTTTCCCAGGGTACAGTAAGCTCCACAAGTATAACGCGCCTTAGTTGTTTTGAGTACAGAAATAAGTCCGGCCTAGATGACGAAACACAAACATTCCCGGGGATTTTGTATTGCCTTTCATACGTGTCCATCATGAGAGTCCAATCAGGAGACGCGTCCAAGATGGAATAAGGTTTTAATTTAGATTTTTTGGACGAACCTGCCTATACGAACTCTACTGATTTTTTAGTGGTTGTTATACCCCTCTGCGCTCTTGCTACAGAAAGACTAACCGCTTCATGTATGATTTCTAATACTTTATCGTGGCGACGGGAGTATTTACCTCTATTTAAAAGTATCCTACACTCTACTAGCAAGTGTTTCACGGTTCCTACTGCCTCCCCGTAGATGTTGCAAGATTTTTCGGTGGCTTTACCCGATCTTACTAAGTGACTTTGATCTGGGAGAGTCATTTTTAATGCATTAAGATAAAATTTTAATAATGCCGGGTACCAATCATGAAGCAGGGTTCGCCATTTCAAAGCTAGCGGAATACAAAAATCTCCTATGGTCACCCAATCATTTTGCAATTCTTACGTTATAGTATCATCATTCGTGACGTTATATTATCATCATTCGATTTTGAGATGATATGTCTTTTGGTCACTCTTAGGTGTTTATAGAGTTCCGATGGTTTCTTTAATTTTAACCCAAAATTGTGACGGTCTCTAAATAAGGTAGAAGAGTCCGCTGGATGCGCTAACCCGAGCCATGACTTCAATGTCCTTATGACGCTTGCATCTAACTTCAACAGAAGGGTCTTATTGATATCGTAAACGAGGAAAGGCCAATTTAGACGTGATGTTAAATAATTATCGTATATCCAAGTCTTTTTGATGTTACTTATTGGTTGATTGTCTACCTTTTTTAGATCATTCAAAAAGCTATCGTCTATTATATCTAACGATGGAGTGCGCCCTTGGTAATCGATTTTTTTGCCTAAGAATTTGAACGGAGCTGCGTCGGTAATTGTAGTAACGCACTTACCGTCTATTATAAGACCCAGATGGTAAGAGGTATATCTGGTGTTCCGCCTACCCAGACATAGACTGTAGCATTTACTTGGTTTTGTCCTCAATCCGAAAAAATAAAACACAGAAATCCTCCACAATATTTAAAAGTAGCTGTATAATAAATGGATATCCGTAAATTAATCTGTACGTCTGAGCAATAGTAACGCAAGCGTGCGAGGCCTCGCTACTCTTTTAATTCACTTTATTATGTTCCGTAGATGATACGACTCAGAGTAACTCGACTGTGAATTATTAAATCATTTTCACTTCTCTTAGTGCCTCTTTCACGTTTGAAGTAAAAATAAACACAAGTAAATACTGCCGTATGTAATAAAATTGTTCTAACATATCAATTAAAACTGTGAGATTTACTAAAAAAGAGAAGAACATTAATAAACATATTACCTGGTACAAGGTTACCCAATGTTCTCTTAAGAGAATATCACCAAGTAATTTCGGGCCCTTCATTAACGGTCACTAACAAATAGTCTTGATAATGAAACCCTCGCCGATTTTGGTAATCCTTACTTGTAATTGTTATTTTTATTTATGATATATTTATATATTATGAATTAAATGACTTATCATTATACAATTTGTTATAAAATATTTAAAGTTAAATTTTATTGAAAATTCTTGAAATATCAGCAATTAATGACTTCACTTTGAAAGTACTAGGAATATACAAAAATTACAAGCTGTCAAATATACCTACAGATATCTCTAATAGTTACCACTTATACATTCGTTATAAGTTTTAGAAGTTTATAATTCAAGATTCACTGTATGATACAAAAATCTCTTGATAATACTAGTGTTATAAGTTGTTGAAGCAATTGAATGTAATCTGTTTATTTCAAGTGTGTATTCCCACCTTAAGTTTAACTATTGTACTTCAGCTACACTCTACTGATCTGTACTCTGTCGTGTCCACGAACAATTAACTATAGTTTAGTAAATGACTTGCTTTACCAGAATACTTAAAAATATAACACTAGAATCTGCAATACTTTTACTTATTTAATTTTTACTTACTCACATTAAATATTATATCTTTTGTTTCCTCGAGTCCTAAGTAACATCATTATGTATAAAACTTTCTGTTACTTCCATTGTTACAGATTTATTTAAAACTAAATAACGACTCGTGATCTCTAAATAATTCGGCACTCTGTTAATGACGCTGACTTATTTTAAAATGTTAATGTTATATACGTTGCAATACAGATATAGAAAATGTCTTAGTGACATTATAACCGCGTTTTGTGCATTGTGCAATGAAGAGTAATATAAATAAAAAATAATAAAATCATATCCAAAGTTTCCGTTACATATAAACATAAAATTTCTATTTTAGCTAATAAATAGAAAAGTCTGTTTATATGGTGTGTTTTCCAAATATTTAATTGTACAATTATTAGAAACAGTGCTTATATGTTTCTCATGAATCTTTATTGAAAATAAGTTGTTTAAACTTGTAAAAGACAATTATTCAATAAACAATTATGGATGATATTAAAATTACATTTAGTACAAAATATATCTGCCCTCAGCACCGGATCAAACTAATCGATGTAATCAAAGGTTGGGAGAACAGACCATCATTCATTCACTAACAATTTGACATTACTTCATCAGTTGAAACTAATCATATTTCTTCTCAATAGATTCACGAAAATATGTATAATAAAGTAATAAATACACAATTTAAAGGACATTGAAGTCTATATTTAAATTACTTTTCTCAGATGAATATTAAAAGTACAATAATGAAGGAAGCGAGAAATAATCAATAATAATTCAATTAACCCTCTTTGTGTCTGATATTGAGCTTTATAAGGTAAACTGTATATGGTTATGTTAGTTATATAATTTTACAAAATATTACTAAATCCTGTAAATAATAAATAATAGTAATTATAATTGATAATTACCTCTAGGTCTTTGCTTGGCTCTTGGTACTTTAGAAGACATAAAGTCAATAAAGCTGTATAAAGCACGTTGTATACGGTTATATAATTGTAATATATATATATATATATATATATTTATATATTGTAAGTCTCTCTTGTTATATAATGGATGGGTGATTAGTGCGCCGCCACGTGCCAGTAAAAGGTTCAAATCCTTAAACCGCTTGAAACCATTGAGTTGGAGGACAAAATACATTTATTTACAGGAAAACTTTGCTTATGCTATTGTGTGATTTGTAATTTTATAAACCAAAGTACTTATTAAAGAATACGTTCTTCATTTTAAAAGCAGGTACAGTACAAGACGTTATAAAAGATTTGTTAAAATTATTTATTAAATAAGATTATAGTAAGACGAAATATTTCTCGTGGTATACTTATTTAAATTTTATAGTGTAGTATACTGCAGCATATTTACTTAATCATAAAACACTTGTTACCAAAAATATTGTATACACTGTATAAAATATAAGAATTAGAAGAGACTTTAACTGTATACTGAATTGCATGAAATATATTATCGGCTATAATTGGTAAATTGTCACTAGTTTTATGTAAATTATAAGTTGATAGTTTGATTAAAAACTACCAATTTATAATATCAAAATCACGTTCCCGGTATAGTTGTAAACTACCAAGTGTGATCTCGTGTTATCATAACACTAGTTCATACTTGCTTCTTCACATACTTTATAAGAACATTTATCTATTTTTATTTTATTAATATTTAATTTTTGATTACAAATACAATTTGTTTTTAATAATGTGTTATAAACCAAATTTTAATTATCATAGTAGTAAAATAATTACTAAATTAATCGTTAAAAGATATGGTTTCTCTGTATATTTACACGATGAGTGAAACATTTGATCCGTATCTAGTCTGCAAATATCTACTCTTTGTATCAAAGAATCGATGTATCGAAGAATATTGTACTACTATTTACTGTTAAATGATTATATTAAGAAGTACAGTGATATTAGTAAAGGAATAATTTACAAACCTTCCAAATGGTTGATCACCTTCGATGGATTAGTTAAGTATAAGATAAATCCATCTCCAGTAATAATTTGTTTTAATTGTCTGATAATGTATATGTAATACCACACCTCAACTACGTGTAAGTGAATAATATTATAATAGATCTGTTACAATTATAGCAGATAGATATGATTTACATAATATTATTACAGCAAACGTGACACGAGTGAGATAAGAGATTATCACTAACACCAACAAATAATATACAGATTGTGATAAACAGATGTAGATAAACCTATTAACTAACCCTGCATTACACATTCATAGCGCTGTATGATCGGGGTCAGTTATGCTGTCATCGAAATGTTACGCTGCTTTAAAGTCAATAGACCTGTAATATTAGTAACCTCTGAAAGCTTAGATGTCTTGGTAATACAAACAATAATAGAAGAAATATTATCTTGAGATATATGTTTACTGTCGTATTATCCATCTAAGTATATAGATCGTATATTTTTATATTTTGTAGATACTCGTAGATCACGCAAATGAACAATGTATTAAATTAAATTCAAACTTTAAAAACCAATAAACGTAAGTTAAAATGATATAAAAATACAAATATTTTACTTTAAAAAAGTGTTTATCAGATTCTTAACTATCTATTGTTTATCATAGACGAGTATAGTTTCAGTCAGTGTAACATTCGGAATATACGACGACATTGGAAGCGCCAGTAGGTTGAATGTCAGAGACAAAACAGGTCGGTCAGTGCCGTGAAATAAGGTTTTTACTGTTTTAAGGAATGTAATTTATTTTTATTTAAATGTATATGTAAACTTTATTAAGAACACAGTTATTTAAAATTAAAATAACAGTAAATAACAATAACCTCAAATTATGCAATCTTTAATAATTTTCAGATAAAGTCTAGATATATTAATATTTCATAAGTAGTGACCTGGCTTGTGACAGTTGAACTCTGGAGAACATTTTAATTTGTTTGGAAACATCTTATTAGTACTATTTAGAACTTTAAAATTATAAACCATTTTGTGACCTGATTATAGAAATCAATTTGAATGTATTTGTGTGTCGGGTCAATAATGAATAAACTCAATCTGTGTCTCCAGTGTCATCGGCAGACGTCCAGTCATGATTGTCTCTCCACTCTCCACAATCAATTGAACGTTGAAAACACTCTGCTTTGTCCGGATAATGAACTCAACGGACTCGTCGGTCGGTTAACAGACTACTTCATTGTCATCTCGCACCCGCTGGTGACGATTTCATAATAACGTGTTAAGTTGCTTAATTAAGTGCGTAATTTTATATTCACCTCTAATAATTAATGTTTACGTGTCAAAATACAGCGATATTTGATATTGATTTATTGTCATCAAGACTGGGTAATGTATAATATTAATCCATTTACAACTAAATGTCACTAAACTAATAAAGTGAAGCCAAGTTAAATTACACAGAAAGAAGTCGCGAAGTAACTATTAAATATTGTAGCTACGAGTAGTTTTAAGGTGGTAGAGCCTAGCTGTAGTTATCTGACTGCAGCTCGTATTGGGCTGGCTCGACCGGGGAAGGACCACTCTCTCACAGAAGACCGACGCGTAGTAACCAAATTCATTTGGTTATGTTCCGTCGGTGAGTGAGAGAATCCGGAAGCCCAAACCCCCCCCCCCCCCACGCCATGAAACATGAAAGCGATGCCGGAAAGAAAAATACCCCAGGAGGGTACCGGCTTTGATGAAGCCGGGGACCCCCTCCCCGAGCAAAATCGGGGAAATAATTCTCGGATTTTGCTCGGGCTGCCCGTCGTATCTGGGGCGGGCAAAGTATCGCCTTTTGTGTTTTTTGAGGGCAAACGACGAGTCAACGCAGCGGCACCCCGACCCACTCTAAATGTGGACTTTTGCAACATTCGGGGACTTCATTCCAACTTGAACGCCGTCCACTATCATCTAGAGACGGCGCAGCCGGCCTTGTTGTTTCTGACGGAGACGCAGATATCTAAACCTAGCGACACAGCGTACCTGTCATACCCCGGGTATAATCTAGAACACCATTTTATACCACACGCCGGGGTATCTGTGTTCGTAAGGGAGGATATCTGCTACCGTCGCCTTCAGGTTTTTGAAGGTCGGGACCTGTCTGTACTCTGGCTGCGCGTGGACATGGACGACCATGTCAGAGTCTACGCATGCCTCTACAGGTCCCATAGTGGTAATGCAGAAACGGATCAACTCTTGGGCCATGTTCAGGCGAAGATTGACGATCTGCTTTCACAGATTCCCTCCGCCGAAGTCGTAGTCCTCGGTGACCTCAATGCGCACCATACCGATTGGTTAGGGTCACGTGCCACCGACTACGCGGGGAGATCTGTGTTTGACTTTGCTCTGGCAAATGGTCTGTCCCAATTGGTCAAGACGCACACTCGTCTACCGGATGTGGACAGCCATATGCCCTCTTTGTTGGATCTTCTGCTGACTACACATCCCGGAAAGTACCAGGTCACTGTCGAGGCTCCGTTAGGGTCCTCTGATCATTGTCTGGTACGGAGTGTAGTGCCCATTCAACGTTCGGGTCGCACAACACCTGCGACTCGACTCGTCTGGCACTACAAGTCAGCGGATTGGGATGGAATGCGGTCCTTCTTTGCATCCTACCCATGGGGGCCGATTTGTTTCCCTTCCGATGATCCTAGTGACTGCGCTGCGGCTGTAGCTGATGTGATACTACAGGGCATGGAACTATTTGTACCAAGCTCTGTGGTACCACTTGGTGGCAGATCGCGGCCTTGGTTTGATGCGTCTGTCAGGGCTGCAGCAGCTGGCAAACGGCAGGCTTATCAAGCTTGGGCCA
Organism: Melinaea marsaeus rileyi; assembly: GCA_918358865.1. NCBI lineage: Eukaryota > Metazoa > Arthropoda > Insecta > Lepidoptera > Nymphalidae > Melinaea > Melinaea marsaeus. Next base: position 15,586,253 of record OU911085.1, read on the forward strand.
ATGCGTTAGTCACTAAGGATCCGAACTCTAGAGTTCTGAAGAGGAAATATAATCGTGCCTCCAGATTCTTCAAACGGCAAATCGCTAGAGCAAAGTTCAAGCATATCGTCAAAATTGGGGATCAGCTGGCAAAATACCCGCCTGGCACGCGCAAATTTTGGGCGCTTTCAAAGGCCACTCTGGGCAACTTTAGCCAGCCATCCCTACCGCCGTTGCACATGGGGAATGACTTTCTGGCCCATACGGCAAAAGAGAAAGCCGATCTCTTGGGCACTCTTTTCGCCTCCAACTCGACTTTGGACGACCAGGGGAAGACACCGCCTATCATCCCGCGGTGTCAGAGCTCAATGCCGGAAATAGTTTTTAGGCAGAAAACTATTAGGCAGTCTCTATTTTCCTTGGACGTTCATAAGTCGAGTGGGCCGGATGGCATTTCTCCATTGGTGCTACGAACGTGTGCCCCTGAGTTGACTCCAGTGCTAACGCGTCTATTTCGGTACTCCTACCTTAAAGGCGTAGTCCCGGTCTCATGGAAGCGTGCCCTCGTCCATCCGATCCCTAAAAAAGGTGATAGCTCGGACCCAGCTAACTACAGACCTATCGCCATTACCTCTCTGCTCTCCAAAGTAATGGAGAGCATTATCAATAAACAGCTCCTAACATACCTCGAGGATCACCAGTTGGTCAATGACCGGCAATATGGCTTTCGCCATGGTCGATCGGCTGGTGATCTTCTGTTATATCTTACGCACCGTTGGGCAGCTGTTATTGAAAGTAAGGGAGAGGGTCTGGCAGTTAGTCTGGATATGGCGAAAGCCTTCGATCGTGTATGGCACAAGGGGCTTCTTTCGAAGCTACCTTCCTATGGGCTTCCCGAGAGTTTATGCAAGTGGATCACCAGCTTCCTCACTGGGCGGAGCATACAGGTCGTTCTCGACGGTTTTTGCTCGGACCCCAAGCCCGTGAACGCTGGTGTACCCCAAGGCTGCGTGCTATCCCCAACCCTGTTCCTCCTGCACATCAATGATATGTTGGATGTCTCCAACATACATTGTTATGCGGATGACAGCACTGGGGATGCGGTATATTCCGGCCGTGCAGGTCTCTCTCGGGAAAACGTCGACGAGTGCCGAAAGAAACTTGTGTCTTCTATAGAGACTTCCTTGGGGATGGTCTCTGAGTGGGGTGAACTGAACCACGTTCAGTTCAATCCCCTAAAGACACAAGTTTGCGCGTTTACCACTAAGAAAACCCCATTTGTCGTATCACCGCTCTTCGAGAGCACTCCTCTTAATGCCTCGCCAAGTATCAGAATACTGGGTCTCGACATTTCGAGCGACTGTCAGTTTCGTGGTCATCTGGAGAGCAAGGCCAAGTTGGCCTCGAAGAAATTGGGAGTGATCAATAGAGCGAGGCAGTACTTCAAACCTGGCCAAAGACTTGCGCTCTATAAGGCGCAGGTCCGGCCTCACATGGAGTACTGTTCTCATCTCTGGTCCGGATCACCCCAATATCAGCTTCTACCATTTGACCGCGTACAACGGAGAGCCGTTCGAATTGTTGGGAACCCGGTGCTCTGCGAACGGCTGGACTCTCTGGCATTGCGTAGAGACGTGGCTTCTTTGTGCGTCTTCTACCGCATTTACAACGGGGAGTGTTCCGAAGAACTATTCGATCTGATGCCTGCCGCCGAATTTCATCACCGCACAGCGCGCCATCGCCTCCAATACCATCCTTACCACCTGGATGCGTGGCGATCCTCCACTGTGCGGTTCTCAAGGACATTTTTTCCACGTTCCACTCGCTTGTGGAACGAACTACCTTCGGCGGTACTTCCAGATCGGTACGACATGGTTACCTTCAAAAAAGGCGTTTATTCCCACCTACAAGGCCGGCAACACTCCTGTAAGTCCTCGGATGTTGCAAGAGTTCATGGGCGGCGGTGATCACGTCCATCTGTGACCCGCCAGCTCGTTTGCCCTCCTCTTACATAAAAAAAAAAAAAAAAAAAAAAAAGTACGGTGAGGTATACATCTGAGGCTACGAGTGTATCCATTGACGAAGGCACCATTACTTACTATAGTTTAAGTACAATAAATATAAAATATTTAAAAGCTTTTAAATATTTTATATTTATTTTTTACCATTTTCTAATCAAAAATGTATATAATGTTATTTAATAATTAATTATTGAATTTAAATAAATATTATAAAAAAATACCATTTCTGTGTTTATTAAATGTTTTTAAAATGCAGTTCATTTTAATAAAACTCTTCTGCTTTATGTATTAAAAAGTTTCATAGTAATAAAATATAATTTCATTATTTAAAAACAAAGTATTTAATTCACACATCAAGTTTAATTTAACGTTTTATTTAATAATATTTATTTCTCTGGGCATCATATTGAGTTACGATTGATTCGGGAAGTGTTACAAAATGGAATTGTGAGCAAATTAGTTACTTTTCTTAATTTATCGTTACAAAACCGATTTCGTGACTCAATATGACTACGATCTTTTTTGGAATACACAAAAGCCCAATAAAAGATACAAAACATGACATTTAAATACCATATTTGGTTTCCTATTTTTACTATTCTACGCTATTTATTGCGTAGGACAGCAAAAATAGAAAACTCAGGTACTTGCGGATAAAAATCCTATCTGCGGCGCACCGTGTTGATTTGTCGGCTGGCTTTATTTCCGTTTGTCCGTGGAAATGTAATAGTTGGATGATTTTATTGCAGTTTTGATAGAATTTTTATTCAATCAAATATATTTAGGTTCAATCCCGGTTGGAGTTCCCGTCGATTACTTTTCTTTTAGCTCGATATTTTAAAATAACAAGCATTTTCTTGACCAACTGTTACCAGGTCGAGAGGCAACTATTATTTGTACAGCATTGTCAACTTCTGGAGTGGAGTTATTGTAAAAAATATTTATTATCTGACTTAGAATCCTCCATTTATTATTTTATGATATCTTTATTATTTAATGTCATTTATTATTATAGCCAAAATATCGGATGATTAAGAGTTACTCAGTGTGCATCTTTGGTGAATATTGCAAATACGTTACACCCTTAAAGGAAAGTTAGACAAAGTGAGGAAGGGTGGACGTTTGTCTTTCGACTGTCTCTCTCATTGTATGAGTTGCTGTAAAATTAATCAATTTTCTCTAAAAGTGTGATACTAAACGGTACAATCCAACCCACACGAGATGCAGTCAAATAACGACAACAGAGTTCTACCTTTTGTAAAGTAAGTAAGTTGAGAATGTGTGACTTTTGTTTCTCATTTATTACTATATTGATTAGTAAATAAAAGAACATTACAAATAAAATAATTGCATTATCTGTAATAGAAAATACAATAACAAATTTGTGTACTTTCATACCATCAAAAAAAACAGAAGATAAAATTTTACAATACTCTGGGAATGTAGCTTCTCTTCTCCTTTCTTATATCTTTAACGCTTTATTATTACATTATTTTTTAACTTTTTTTATCTTTAACGCTTTTGGAACATTATTTTTAGTTCGAAATAGAATAAGTCACATCGCCTAAGAAACGCAAAAAGAACGGCAAGAATTTTCCGTATAAAATGATAATAAGAACAACGAAGTTTAACTGTTAAATATATATGTTACATAATATAAAAATACAATATATCATTTTGACAAAAAAGTAAAGGAAATATTGATAAACAATAAAACAAATCACAAATTTTGTTAATATTTCCATTTTATAGATATAAAGAAGCATGTGTAAAGAAGAATTAGTTTGTTTAACTCTAAAAGAAAACACTTTAAATATACCATAAAAGTAAAGTGCTTTTTGTTTTAAAGCTTAATAAAGTGTACCGCCTTGAGAAGTGTTAAAGCGTTTCACTATTTCTCAAAACATTACAGTCGTCTGTGTATTTTATTATCTAAGTGAAAATAAGACAGAAACTAATTGCATTCAAGTATGTCTGTATCAGCTCCTCTCGCTATGCCCAAGTGACCAGAGTCACTAGACTGGAGTAATCGCATCTTCATTTCACTTTCCTCTTTCATCCGTTTAATAAACCATCTTCTTATTACAATGATTTAATAATCACTCATATGAAATACCTTCACTTTGATTACATGCAAAAAGTATCTCTATCTATTGAATTCCCTAAATTCTTTTCCTGATATTATAATCAGATGCGACATATGTCGAGTGTACCTTTTTCTTATCTTTATACCAGTTGTTTCATTCATGTATTGTAATACAAAAGAACTTTCACCTTATTGTAATTTTTGATTTATTTAAAGAATAGTTTGCTTTTGTTATATTTAACTTGAATTATGTAGGTACTCTGCAAATGTTTTAGAAAATCACAAAAACAATATTTATAACTAATCCAGTAATATAAAAATATAAAAATATAATATATTTTTTTTATAAATATATAACATGTTGCAAATAATTTTCATAGGACTAAAGCACTCCAACTTTTAATTATATTCGAAATATCGTATTACTATTTCATTTACAACGATTTTAAGGTTGGATACAATGTTGCTTTCAACATCATAGAGCGACATGTTTCCACTGTGTCCTGTAACGTTCAATATCAATAACACAACGACACTGTGTGAGCATCGCGTGCAGTCGTGTTAAGGAAATAAGATGTCACTCGTCGTTCAGTAGCGGGGCCTATTGGATTTTATAACTAAATGAAAAACTCTCTAGCGATAGATAGGTATTGCATTACGTCACTCAGCAGGAGATTGTATACAAGTTTTGACGTTTCTCATTTTTCGCAATCCTAGTATAACTTGCTACTAAAACTACAACTACAGACTACAATAAGTTACTACACAACTACTAGATCTTAGACGCACTCTCATTTACATAAAGCTATAATTCTAACTTTAAACCGTAAATAATGTCAATATATTAAAAGTGTGTTTATTGACGTACCAGTGGAGAGTATGAACACCAGTATGAAATACTCTATTCATACAACATTTCAGCTTTATAGAACCCGATCTTTATTTCCATAACTGCAATATTGTAAATATGACTACTATCACGCGAGACGGAAATAAAACCCCCCTACAAATCTAGACAGCGCACCGCAAAGAGGACTCCTAGCCGCGACTACCTTAATTTCCTATTCTTAAATATCCTATATACTATTTGAACACCATTGTCATTATTTATTGCATTTAATTTTAATAAATATATGGTCAAATTAGACATTAAAAAAATAAAACAAAATATTGATAAAATAAGATGAGACGAGCTTGATGTTTTATAGATTAATTGGAATTAAAAATAACTAAAGTCGTATCGAAGAATAAAGTTTTGGAAATTGTTTGTATCAAACTCAGTGTATTTTTAAACTTCATAAAAACAAAATAGGAGCATTGAGATGCTGCTTACTAAGCAGGTTTTGTTCACCTCTTGTACTTAAAGAAGCAATGTTACACAACACAATGCAGGAATTATCCGAAATGTAAATTTTATGTAAGTTTAAGCGAAGAAGCTTATATTCATTAAAAAAAATGTAAGTCACCTTATCTTATAAAATTATTATTTTCATTCGTTGAAATAAAGACTAGTTTATATTTATAAATAAATTTTACAAGTTGAATATTAAAAGTAGCGAATATCATATTAAGAAAATAACTCGTCGTCGCTGATCTACAGACAGTGACACTAACAAATATCGCAACTGAATAATATTTAATGAAATTTCATTCTCACGTCGGAGATAAATTTGTTTAGATCTTGAATAAATCAGTAAGAAATAAGAAACAGTTATAATTTGAACATCATCTCATCATCCAGATTTTTGTACGTCTGAGCAATCCTAACGCAAACGTGCGAGGCCTCGCTACTCTTTTAATCCACTTTATTATGTTCCGTAGATGATACGAGTCAGAGTAACTCGACTGTGAATTATTAAATCATTTTCACTTCTCTTAGTGCCTCTTTCACGTTTGAAGTAAAAATAAACACAAGTAAATACTGCTGTATGTAATAAAATTGTTCTAACATATCAATTAAAACTGTATGATTTACTAAAATAGAGAAGAACAATAATAAAAGTATTACCTGGTACAAGGTCACTCAATGTTCTCTTCAGAGGATATCGCCAAGTAATTTCGGGTCCTTCATTAACGGTCACTAACAAATAGTCTTGATAATGAAACCCTCACGGATTTTGTTAATCCTTACTTGTAACTGTTATTTTATTTCTGATATTTGTATATATTATTAATGAAATGACTTATCATAATACAATTTGTTATAATATTTTTAGAGTAAAATTTTATTGAAAATTCTTGAAATACCAGCAATTAATGACTTCACTTTGAAAGTACTAGGAATATACAAAAAATACAAGCTGTCAAATATACCTATAGATATCTCTAATAGTTACCACTTATACATTCGTTATAAGTTTTAGAAGTTTATAATTCAAGATTCACTGTATAATAAAAAAATCTCTTGAATACTAGTGTTTCAAGTTGTTGAATCAATTGAATGTAATCTGTTTATTTCAAGTGTGTATTCCCATCTTAAGTTTAATTATTGTACTTCAGCTGCACTCTACTGATCTGTACTCTGTCGTGTAAACTAATACTTAACTATGGTTTAGCAAATGACTTGCTTTGCCAGAATACTTCAAAAATATAACACTAGAACCTCCAATACTTTTACTTACTTAATTTTTACTTACTCACATTACATATTATTTCTTTTGCTTTCTCGAATCCTAAGTAACATCATTATGTATAAAACTTTCTGTTACTTTCATTGTTACAGATTTATTTAGAACTAAATAATGACTCGTGATCTCTGAATAATTCGGCAATCTGTTAATGACGCTGACTTATTTTAAAATGTTAATGTTATATACGTTACAATACAGATATAGAAAATGTCTTTGTGACATTAAAGTCGCGTTTTGTGCATTGTCCAATGAAGAGTTATATAAATAAAAAAATTATAAAATCATATCCAAAGTTTCCGTTACATATAAACATAAGATTTCTATCTTAGCTAATAAATAGAAAAGTCTGTTTATATGTTGTGTTTTCCAAATATTTAATTGTAGAATTATTAGAAACAGTGCTTATAAGTTTCGTATGTCTCTTTATTGAACATAAGTTGAATAAATTTGTAAAAGATAATTATTCAATAAACAATTATGGATGATATTAAAATTACATTTAGTACAAAATATATCTGCCCTCAGCACCGGATCAAACTAATCGATGTAATCAAAGGTTGGGAGAACAGACTATCATTTATTCACTAACAATTTGACATTACTTCATCAGTTGAAACTAATAATATTTCTTCTCTAATGGATTCACGAAAACATATGTATAATAAAGTAATAAATACACAATTTAAAGGACATTAAAGTCTATACTTAAATTACTTTTCTCAGATGAATATTAAAAGTACAATAATAAAGGAAGCGAGAAATAGTCAATAATAATTCAATTAACCCTCTTTGTGTCTGATATTGAGCTTTATAAGGTTAACTGTATATGGTTATGTTAGTTATATAATTTTACAAAATATTACTACATCCTGTGAATAATAATTAATAGTAATTATAATTGATCATTACCTCTAGGTCTTTGCTTAGCTCTTGATACTTTAGAAGACATAAAGTCAATAAAGCTGTATAAAGCACGTTATATACGGTTATATAATTGTATTAATTTTGTACTGTATATGTATATTATAAGAGTCTCTCTTGTTATATAATGGATGGGTGGTTTGTGCGCCGCCACGTGCCGGTAAAAGGTTCAAATCCTTAAAACACTTGAAACCATTGAGTTGGAAGACAAAATACATTTATTTACAGGAAAGCTTTTATTATACTATTGTGTGATTTGTAATTTTATAAACCAAAGTACTTATTAAAGAATACGTTCTTCATTTTAAAAGCAGGTACAATACAAGACGTTATAAAGGATTTGTTATAATTATTTATTAAATAAGATTATAGTATAAGTATTTAAAACATTTCTCGTGGTACACTTATTTAAATTTTATAGTATAGTATACTGCAGCATATTTACTTAATCATAAAACACTTGTTACCAAAAATATTGTATACACTGTATAAAATATAAGAATTAGAAGAGACTTTAACTGTATACTGAATTGCATGAATTATATTATGGGCTATAATTGGTAAATTATGTAATGTTATAGGTTGATAGTTTAATAAAAAACTACCAATTTATCAAAATCACGTTCCCGGTATAGTTGAAATCTATCAAGTGTGATCTCGTTTTATCATAACACTAGTTCATATTTGCTTCTTCACATACTTTATAAGAACTTTTATCTATAATATTGCGAAAAATATCAACCTCAACAGGGGTTAAATAAATTTTTTCATTACATATTTGATGTTAAACTTTTCAGATACACAGATTTCAAATTAGTATTTAATTTTTGATTACAAATACAATTTGTTTTTAATAACGTTTTATAAACCAAATTTTAATAATCATAGTAGTATAATAATGACTAAATTAATTATTAAAAGATATGGTTTCTCTGTATATTCACATGATGAGTGAAACATTTGATCCGTCTCTAGTCTGCAAATATCAACTCTTTGTATCCAAGAAACGAACAAATATTGAACTATTATTTACTGTTGAATAATTATATTTAGAATAACAGTGATATTAGTAAAGGAATAATTTACAAACCTTCCATTAGATTGATTACCTTCAATGGATTAGTTAAGTATAAGGTAAATCCATCTCCAGTAATAATTTGTTTCAATTGTCTGATAATGTATATGTAATACCACACCTTAACAACGTATAAGTGAATAGTATTATAATTGTATCTGATACAATTATGGCAGATAGATATGATTTACATAATATTATTACAACTAACGTGACACGAGTAAGATAAGAGATTATCACTAACCCCACCATATAATATACAGATTGTGGTGTAGATAAACCTATTAACTAACCCTCCATTACACATTCATAGCGCTGTATGATCGGGGTCAGTTATGCTGTCACCAAAATGTTACGCTGTTTTAAAGTCAATAGACATGTGATATTAATAACCTTAAGTTTAGATATGCCTTGATACAAACCATATTAGAAGAAATATTATCCTGAGATATTCTTTAATTGTGTTAACATCTGATTAAGGATATAGATCATATATTTGATATTTTGTAGATAGATCACACAAATGAATAATATGTGTTAAATTAAATGATATAAAAAAATAAAAATTTTACTTAAAATAATTGATTATCAGATCCTTAACTATCTACTGTTAATGATACATGAGTGTAGTTTCAGTCAGTGTAACTTTAGGAACATACGATTACATTGGGAAGGCCAGTTAGTTGAACTTCAGTGAGAGAGTATCCGCGGCGTTGTGAAATGACGTCAGTTTTTGTTGTTAAAAGGAATGTTATTAACTTTTATTTATATTTATATGTAAATTTTATTAAGAACACATACTTATTTATTTCATTATTTAAAATAACAATAAATGGCAAAATAATAACCTTATATAATGCAATCTTTCATAATTTTCAGATACATAGAATAGATATATTATGAATATTTAATGAGCAGTGACCTGGCTTGTGGCAGTTAAACTTTGAAGAACATTTGGAAACATCTTATAACTTTAAAAATATTAAACCATTTTGTGATCTGATTATAGAAATCGATTTGAATTTATTTGTGTGTTGGTTCAATAATTAATAAACTTGATCTGTGTCTCCAGTGTCGTCGGCAGACGTCCAGTCTTGATTGTCTCTCCACTCTCCACACTCAACTGATCATTGAAAACACTCTGCTTTGTCCGGATAATGAACTCGACGGACTCGTCGGTCCGGTTAACAGACTACTTCATTGTCATCTCTCACCCGCTGGTGACGACTTCATTAAAATGAGTCAAGTGGGTGCGTAATTGAGTACGTTAATTTTGATAGTAGTCACCTTTACTAATTGAATTTTCCGTGTTAATGAGCAAATGAAATACAGGTCAAAATTCGATTTGAAATTATTATTATAAAATATAAAATTTTAACTAACTATTTATTTTTAAATGCAGTTTAATTTATAAAATATTTTATAATAATGTATTATAATTAAATCATTTAAAATAAACGAGCTTAATTAACACAATAAGTTTTTAAATGTAGTAGTTATACACTGAAAATTTAAGATATAATTTGTAACAACAATTCAATTAGTAAACATTTTGGTGACCTTTTATTTGTATGAATCTAATAATATTTATTTCTTTGTACAATATTATGACTCAATTCTGTTTCGGGGAGTAATGTGATGTATTGAATAACTATAATGTGGATGTCACCTGCTGTTTTATCATTCTGCATATTTTCTTTATTTATATTTTTTACTCTTATTATAACTTATACGATTTTTATATACGATGATAGTTTTTTAGATAAATCATTTGAAAAAAACTGGCGTTGTCTAGTTTTCTATGACAGTCCATATCCATATTGAAAGTGAGATGACATACAAGAGGCTCTTAACTGACCGACATGGACCAACGATTTAATTATCCGAACAAAGGAATGTTTTCAATATTAAATTGAGTATACAGATGCAATCCTGACGGGACGTTTGTTTCTGACCACTGGAGTGATGTAAGGATTTTTCTATTTATATTCACACGTTGCAATAACTTTTTAAGTTCACGTTAACGTTAATATTTTATTCATTATAACTATAAATACAACAGTAAGAAAACTCACTTACACAGTTATTCGTGTTTGTTTATATGCAGATACAACCTCTGATATAATTTGTTTAACCTAAAGACGTATACAACACGTAACTATGCGATGCATATTTTCCTGCCTTTACAATAACGTTGTTTTATACGTATGCAGCTTATTTCATACGTCACGCTGAATACAGGCTTCAGCTGTCATCAAATATCATAACAAATGACAGCGGGGAGGGAATGTCCTCTGATAAGAGGCCTCTTGAAGTGCATTCATTGTGAACGAGTCATCACACGAATATATCATTGTAAAACTAAATTCAAATACATACTCGTTCGTTCTAAATAGACTTTATTAAAACATGAATTTCACATTCATATAAATCATTTAAATATTTACTCTATTCTTATTATGAATTAATTAATTTCTAACAAATATTTGATATTTCTATTATTCAAATCAATTTCTTAATATAAAATGTCGTTCTGTATTACATAATAATTGTTATATGTCCTTTTTTGTATTTAAGTATGGTTACATTTTCTTTAATAATAATCTGCTCAGCTAGCGTTTGGTTTATCTTGTTGTTGATAATAATTTGTCCCGATTACATTTCTTTTGGCTTGAAATTTTTAGCTAGTCTGAGATTGTCAGGATATTAGGTGTTGGTGCATCTCCACTGAATATTGAAAATACGTCACATCCTTAAAAATTTAAAATAAAGTGAGGAAGGGTGGATGTTTGTCTTCCGTCTATGTCGCTCATTGTATGATTGGCTATAAAACCTTATATCCATTTTCTATAAGAATGTAGTATTAAACGGGTCAATACAACTCATACGAGATGCAATCAAATAACTATAACCACCTACCTACCACTTGGGACAGTAAAATAGTTGAAAATATTTATTTCTTCGTGTCTCAATTATTACTATATATGTTATTCAATAATAGCAAATAAAAATAATTGCATTATCTGTAATAGGGATCTAAATCATACAAGCAAATAAGTAAGTGCGTGTCTTCTTCATACCCAAAGAAAATAAAAGAATGGAAGAGTTTGCAGTATTCTAGGTCGCAGTTACTAGGCTTTAATATACAAAAATATTAAGCCTCGATGTTTCTGGGACACAATTTTTAGATACACTTAGAACTAGCTGAATCGCGTTAGACACACAAGAGCGAAGTTTAATTGTTAATTATTCGTAATAATATTATTACACTTTCAATAAGATATCCTCTGGCTACCCCGCAAGGATATGGCGTGAAGCTAAATAATTATAATAATAATAAGATACAAAAATAAGTTAATAACTTATAGTAAACTTATTAGATACTTATAAAAAAATATTGATAGAAAATAAAACACACAGTAAACTTTTAATATTTTATAAATATAAATAAAAACGTGAAAAACTTTGCCTTCATTAACTCTAAATAACGTTTAAAGAAAGAGTGTACCGTATACTGGGAAATGTACTTTGTTTTAGAGCTTGATCAAGTGTAAAGCGTATTACTATTTCTCAAAATACTTGAGTTAGGTGTACATTTTATGTTGAAGTGAAAATAAGACAGAAAATGAGTGCATTCAACTGTTTGTGGCGACGCATCTAGACTTTATACCCAAGTGACCAGAATCAATAGATGATATAATTGCATATTATTTTCCTATTCTCTTCAATGCGTTTAATAAACTCCACAAACGAACTATTGCGCAGTGTACACGTTAAATTTTGTCTCCCGTAACAAAAATAGTTATCACATATAAAGTTTTGTTTTTCTTAGTGATTTTGTGAAATAGCATCGAGTTATATCATAAGTGAACTTAAGTGAATTTAAATTGCAAAGAAGTCATTAAACTTGGACTCAGTTGCTTTATGTGCGGGGAGTCGTGTCGTTTGATCATTTTGTTTATTTGTTTTCTACCGTCTTCATAAAATATGGAATGTAAACATTGTTCGACAACTTTGAATATGGAAGATTTATTAAAATGCTCTGTATGTCAGGGGATTTATCATTATTTATGTGTCGGCATGAATGAATCCGAATTTAAAAAAATTCTCCCAATGAATAAATGTAAGTGGAAATGCCCGACATGTAAACCGTCAAAAAGACCTAATATCAGCCCAAAATTAACATCGGGCTCAGGTAAAATACATGATGACCCAAGCCAACCTCAGTCACTGTTTCAAACTGATGCTAAATCATTGATTTCATACTTTGATGATCGTTTGAATGGTTTAGAATGTTCAATAAATTCATTTAAATCCCTGATTACTGACGAATTTAAGAAACTTTCTGATGCCGTCAGCATGTGGTCAACAAGGATAATTGCAGTGGAATCTTCTATGGTTTCTGTGACTGAGAGGTTAATTGAATTGGATAAAGAGATCAAAGGGGTTGATGACATCAAATTAGAACTCGAGGAATATAAATCAAAGGTCAGGGAATTTACGGAGTATAAGGATAGGAATGACCAGTGGGTGCGTCGTTCGAATATTCAAATTAATGGAATTCCACAGAAGAACGGTGAAAATTTAAATCAAATAATAAAAAATATTGCAACTAAATGTGGGTATGCTTTGAATATTGATTCCGATGTTGATTTTGTTACAAGAGTTGCGGTCAAAAATGATACTTCTGATAATAAAATAAGACCTATTATCGTTAAAATGCAGTCAAGATACAAAAAAGATGATTTCTTAACACTATTGCGCAAACTTAAGAGTTGTATGGCAAAGGATATCGGTTTTACCGGTATTCAAGGCAATAATAGAATTTATTTTAATGATCATCTATCTACGAAAAATAAATTTCTACTCAAAAGAACGAAACAGATTGCAAAGGAAAAAAAGTATACTTTCTGCTGGGTCCGGAACTGTACCATAATGGTACGACGCAACGAACAGTCACCTATTATTCACGTAATATCAGAGGAATCTTTAAACAAGATTATATAGGTGATAAGCGAAAATTGTTGTTTTTATGTTTTATTACTTGTCTTTATTTGTTTGAGTTGATGTGTATTGCGGGCTGCTTGATTTACAATTTGGAATGTATGTTGGTTCTATTTAAATCTACTCATAATTATTTATACGAATTTAAAAATTATATTCTTAATTTAACTTTTGTTTCACGGAGTTATATTAATTCTACGTTTCTTATTTTCGGGCCAGAATCTCGGTACAATATTTTTACAAAAATTGTCACGGTAGTTTGTAATCAGCGTTTAATTATTGATTTCTATAATAATGGTACTTAACATTTTTTATCAAAATGTACGCGGGTTAAGGTCAAAAACTAAAACATTTTATAGTAATGTGTTACACGTGGATTATGATATAATTTGCTTAACTGAAACCTGGCTATTGCCAGGAATCTTTGATGGGGAACTGTTTGACTCGCGATACATTGTTTACCGAACAGATCGTAATTATGAACAAATAAATATTACGAGGGGGGGTGGTGTCCTCATAGCTGTCCGTCGTGGCCTGGCAGTGAGTATGTTGAGATTAATACCTTTACCTCTTTTATACGATGCCGACGTAACTTGTGTACACATTGTATTCAAACAAATATCACGAACATATTTGTTGAGACTATATTGTTGTTACTTCCCACAAACACACAGTCAGGGGCCAGCACAGCTTTCGTTATACGAACATATTTCAAATTTAAAATTAAATTATCCTAATGATAAGTTTTTGGTTATTGGTGATTTTAATATGCGATTTGCTGAATGGTGTTCTGGGCCGGCTATTTCTTCTACTTTAAATAACTCGTTGCTATTAGTAAATGCCCATGAAGATAGTTTAACTTCACAGCTGTATGATTTTATGTGTTTTAATGGTTTTGCTCAATTTAATTCTGTGAAAAATATCAATAATAGGCAACTTGATTTAATAATATCTGACATTTCATGTTCGGTATATCGTGTTAGTCCTTTATCATTACCAGAGGACGCTCATCATCCTTCTTTATGTATCGATGTTACTACCCAACTTGATCTACGGTGCCTACGGCCAGCAACGCGTTTGATACGTTGTTTTGGAGCTGCTGATTATACCGGAATTAATGATATGATGGCCAGAATCGACTGGGAAGAGCGTTTAGCTTCAGAGGACGTTGAATCAGCAGTGAGTACTTTTTATGATATTACCAATGAAATAATTGAGTTTAATATAACTGGGTTTATTTCTAGAAATGATAGGTATCCAACTTGGTTCAATAAAAAATTAATAAAAATTATAAACAAAAAAATTAAAAAGCATAAAAAATGGAAAATGTATGGTAGAATTAAGGATTATTTTGAGTATTCGGTTTTACGAAGTCAAGCAAAAGAACTTGAAAAAACCTGCTATAAATCTTTTATTGATCGAAGTGAGAAAAATATATCATTAAATTCAAAAAATTTTTGGACATATAATAAATCTATACGTAATTCCAATGAAATACCCGATGAACTGTACTTAGGTAACACTCATGTTACGCACGGTCAGAATATTGCCGACCTTTTTAACTCATTCTTTTTTTCGGTATTTGAACCAAGTCTCAATAATAATGTACTCACTGAAAATATTAAAAACAATAATGATTGTATCATTGATAGAATAATTATAAATGAAATAATTGTTGAGAGGTATCTCAAATCAATTAAAACGGATAAGGGAGCGGGGCCAGACGGGATTCATCCTATCTTTTTAAAGCAGTGTAGCAAGACATTGGCTAAACCACTTTCTGTTTTATTTAATCTCTCTCTGAAGACTGGTACGGTGCCTATAATGTGGAAAAAATCTATTATTGTCCCTATTTTTAAAAGTGGCGATAAACACAACATAGCCAACTATCGTGGTATTTCAAAACTTTCAGTCATACCGAAACTTTTTGAAAAAATTGTTTATGATTCATTATTCCCTGCAATTAGACCATTTATCACTGGCAATCAGCATGGATTTGTAAGCGGCCGTTCCACAGAGTCGAACTTATGTGAATTTTTAGATTTTGTTTTGAACGCTATGGATGGAGGTCAACAGGTGGACGCCGTATATACTGATTTTTCAAAGGCTTTTGATAAAATTAATCATGGTTTACTTGTAAAGAAACTAGAAAACATTGGTATACACGGCGATCTTCTGAGGTGGATGAAATCTTATTTACGTGATAGATCACAGGCAGTGGCAGTTAAAGGTTATACGTCGAGCTTTATACCCATAACTTCTGGAGTCCCCCAGGGATCCCACCTCGGTCCATTGCTCTTTAATATTTTTATTAATTCTATAACAGATTGTTTTAAAAATTCGAAAATAATTCTTTATGCAGATGACACTAAAATTTTTTCTTTAATAAAATCTTTCGAGGATTGCAAATTATTTCAAAACGATCTAAATAGGCTTCATTGTTATTGTTTGAATAATGGTTTAAAATTAAATATTGACAAATGTTTTTCTATAACATTTTCTCGTAAAGTCAATAAAATAAAATTTAATTATAGATTAAACAATACGAGTCTTAAGATAACGACTGAGGTGAGAGACTTAGGAGTAATTCTAGATAGTGGGCTTTCTTTCTCGTCTCACATTACCGCAATCAAAGCAAAAGCATACCGAATGTTAGGGTTTGTTTTTCGACAGTGTAGAGATTTTAAGAATGTAAAAACATATTTTATCTTATATAATTCGTATGTAAGACCTATTTTGGAATACGCATCTACAATTTGGAATCCAATATACTGTGTTTATAAGAATCAAATAGAAGCTATTCAGAACAAATTTCTTCGGAGGATAAACTATATTTTTGGCAGTGAGGTTATATCAGGTCCTACTCGTATGTCATTAGAGCTACGTCGTGAACATAAAGACCAAATTTTTCTATATAAATTAATTAACAATATTATAGATTCTCCTTATCTTCTTACACGTATTTATTTTAATTGTCCGAGATTGAGTGCTCGCACTAAATTAGTATTTCATATTCCAATTTGCAGAACCAAATACGCCCGTAATCGTTTCGTGACAAGAGCTTGTAATGCACACAACGAACATTATTATGATATTGATATATTTTGTTCTAAATTGACTATGTATGTATCTTTGGTTAGAAAAGTTGTTCACAATTAAGTTTTTTTTTATGTTTTTATGTAAAAATTAGTTCCGATTATTATCGATTAAGTTTTTTATTGTTTGTGTATTCATATTTTAATGTTTTTTTTCTATCTTATTAATTTGTTGTATTTTTTTTTTCCATCCTTTTTGTAAACATGCTTTTAGTAAACATTTTTAATGGACACTCGCTATGTATAAATTAGTAGTGAAAACTTTTTGGCTTGTGTATATTTAAAAAAAAAAATGTTATAAATGAAATATTGTAAGCTGTATGTTTTCCAAAAATAAATAAATAAATAAATAAATAAATAAATAAATAAATAAATAAATAAATAAATAAATAAATAAATAAATAAAATTATCTTCTCATTCGTGTTTTAATAATTGCAATAGAATCCCTTATACGAACTTGTTTTAATTTGATTTCGATTTAATAACTATACTGGTTTTATTCCCTCAATACTTGCACGTATGCACACAGTTTTAAATTTACTTTGTGTTATTTAAATCAGATGCTATGTTAAGTAGGTCGAGTGTGAATTATTGGATGTTTTTTCTTCTTCTTTTTTTTTCATAGAAGCACTTTCATTCATTTAATTTAATGTTACGTTCAAAGTATTGCATTCTTGTAATTTACTGAATATCTTTTTTTGGATTGACTTTATTTTATATCACAATAAAGTATTTGGCTCCTTTTGTAGGAGAATAATCTTTTGTTATATTTAATTAAATATATAAGAAATATATGGACAAATTTAAAGCCAAGTAAATCGTGGTAACCAAACAAAAGTTAATTAATTAATAATAAACCTATTAGATCTATTATCCTTTCTGAAATTCATATAGTAAAAATCATACTTTAAATCGTATAAATGACATTAATATATTAAGAATGTGATTATTGTCATACCAATAAAGAATGTGAAAATGTCTACATACTCTAAATGCTCATCAGAAGACCCCAAAGCGATCTGTCTTTATTTCTTTAACATGAATATCATATTTACATATGACTGTTATAATGTTTCTGCGCGACGGAAATAAATTCCGCCAATCGACATAAAGCACCTCAAAAGGGTTGTTTCTTGGCCCCAAGTATCAGAGTTTACTATACTTGTTATTTTTATATTTATAGTTTTTATTTTTAAATAAATATATATCGAGGTAAAGATTAAGTTTGGTTAAATATAGATTTTTAAAATAATAAAACAAAATATTAATAAAATTGGACTGTATAAGCTTGATCATAACCATAAATTCTTTACAACAACTAAAATATTTTTTACTAAACTCCTACCAAAATTACGTTAGCGCATTTCTATTCTCGATTATATCGATGCAAACTTTTTTATTTTAGTGGAAGACTAATTAACTTGCGAGTCATCGACGACAAGTGATCACCGCCGCTCATAAACTCTTCAACAACCGGGGAAGAGCGTTGCCGGCCTTTCGTAATTCGACCGAGGACAACTTTAATATGCTTGAGTAACTTGAAAACGTAGCTATACGGTTCATATATGGTTTAGGCAAATATGAGAACATAATTCAGTGAACAGTTCGAGTGGCTTACTATTCGTCGTCGTCGGGATTTACATGTATTTTCTCTGCTGTACTGTGTATTTACATGTATTTTCTCTGCTGTACTGTGTATTTACGTGTATTTTCTCTGCTGTACTCTATATTTTATCCCACGAAACCCTCATACGTAAAGGAAAGGTTTTATTTTTTTATTGTCACCGGATTATTTGAAATCAACACAATTATTAATTATTAGAATGCCAAACCATTATTCTGAATTTTACAAGCTATGTTTTGGCATAAAGAAAACAAAAAGATAAATTTGAAATCTAATATAACTAAAATGGGATCCAAAATAAAGTTTTGGAAATGGGTTGGGGACGGACAGCAAAATAGTGTGAATAAAATTATAACAGATATAAAGACATCGAACGGAGGAATAAGATATAATTTATATAATATTTTTGTCAGTCAGAATGTAAAAACTACATCTTCTAAATTTCATTGCCAAACAAACTGTCTTAATATTTTCCTGATTTTATATGTTAGTAAGTAATAAGTCCACGCTCAGGGAACCGAAATATAAGGTCTTAAGGTCTTAGCGCTAATAATATTCTCAAGGTTCTATTCTATTCTAGCTCAACCTCATGAAATCGTTTTGTATTAAAGTCAGTATATGTTTACTTTACAAAAATTAACATTTGGGTAATATTTCATTAAGATACTGCTTTATAAGTAAGTATTTTAAGCTTTTATACTTTAAAGAGCAACATGATACAGAAATTGTCAGCCCTTAAAAATTTGTACATATTATTTATCTTGCCCTTGTAAATATTTAATGGAAACTTTGAAATCTTCTTATCTTATATAATTAATCGTTTCATTCATAAAAATAAGGATCTATCGCTGTACGTATAAGTTTATATAAAACAATTATTATTTATATTTAAAACCCAAATAGTTAGTGGGTACCTAAAAGTATATTATTAGTAAGGGTTGAATGGAACTGAATGTATTTTGTCATATTCATGAGCGTAAGATGACGTCACTATGATCATTCCTGCAATGACACTGTCATCACGTTGACAATGAACGATGAGATTAAAATATATTATGGATATCATAAATCATGTTAAACAGAATACGTTTTTTATTCCGTTATTAAAATACAGAATATTCCTGATAAAACAAATTATAAATAAGCTAACAACAATTTTAAGTACCCATTATAATTAAGTTTATGTAAACGAGAGTAAAATATTAAAAAATATTAATAAAATCTTTAAAATTTTGCATTATATTTAGATCATTTTCTGGCTTTCATATAGGAACTCCCTTACAGTTCTGGTAATAAGTGTAATAAATAGAAATTCATGATTCAATCTATAACTGTAAGTTATCCTTATTTAAGTTTTTAAATTCACTTTAATATATTCCTTAGCTAATATGAGTCAGAGTAACTGGGTTGTGAATTATTAAACCATTGTCGCTTCTCTTCGTGTCTCATCATATTTGAAGTAGAAATGAACAAATAAATAAATACTTAGATATAATTTTTCTCACAGACGAAATTAATTTTAATTATTTACAAAAAAGAAAAAAAAAACAAACATATTACCTGGTACAATACTTGACAGTTTGCTTAACGGCTACCTCGCTAAGCATGTAAGGCTCCATGATGCTCAATTTGGGTTTCGACCGGGTGCTTCAACAGAAAGCGCTATTTTCTGTCTTAAGCATACTGTTAAGTATTACACTACGAGGAAAACGCCTGTGTATGCATTTTTTTTGGACTTGTCTAAGGCCTTTGATCTTGTGAATTATGAGTTGCTGTGGGAGAAGCTAAGAGGCACGGGTATGCCGACGGAATGTACTTAATTATTAAAATTTTGGTATAAGCACCAAAAAACTCAGGTTACGTGGGCGGTTGCCTTGTCAGATGAGTATACCCTTACGTGTGGCGTAAGACAGCGTGGACTTAGCTCTCCTACTCCCTTTAACCTATACGTGAATGAGCTGGTTGAGAGGCTCAGCAGCGTCTATGTGGGATGCTATATTGATGGCCAATGCGTCAATAACTTGAGTTACGCTGACGACATGGTACTGCTGAGCCCCTCGATCGGGGGGTTAAGAAAATTGATAGAGATCTGCGAATCGTACGCGAAGACCCATGGCCTGGTATATAATGCCACAAAAAGTGAGATCCTCGTGTTTAAGGCTGGTAAGCGGTTACCAGGTCGTGTGCCAACAGTAACTCTTAATGGGTCAACATTAAAAAGAGTTGACAATTTTAAATATTTGGGCCATATTATTACTGCTGATTTATGTGATGATGAGGATATTGAGAGGGAGCGTAGGGCGCTGGCGGTAAGAAGCAATATGCTCGCAACCCAGTTTTGCTCGTGGTACTGCGGATGTCAAGATAACCCTTTTTCGGGCGTTTTATCAGTCGTTTTACTCGGGTGGCCTGTGGGTGAACTATACGCGTCGAGCCTACAGTACTCTACGAGTTCAGTATAACAATGCCTTCAGAATGCTGTTGCGACTACCACGGGTTTGTAGCGCCTCAGCAATGTTCGCAGATGCACGGGTTGATGGATTTCATGCTTAAAAAAGCATCGTCTCTGTTGCGCCGCATGAGGGCCAGCAGCAACAGCATTCTGAAGACAATCATGGATCGCCCTCATTGTTCTATTCAGAAATATTGTATAGAAACAATGACGGGCCAAATAAAATAAAATAAAATAAAGTAAAGTATTTTTTTTAAATAACTAACTTAGTTTATAAGAAAACAATCTAACATACTAATACTATATGGATGATTTTGTCCGAAATAAATTATTATTATTATTATTATTATAATGATACTCAATATTCATTTAAGAAGATATCACCTAATAATCTCGTCCCTTTCATTAACGTTCACTCACAAATATTATCAGGACTAATGAAATCCGCACGGATTTTGTTAATCCTTACTTGTAATTGTTAGTTTTATTTCTGATAAATGTTATGCCTGAAATAACTTACCATAATAACAATTTGTTATGTGGTCTTTATATTCAATATTAGTAATAAATTTTGAAGTACCTGCATTTATTGAAACTATGTTTCGATAGTATTAGTATTCTTCTGATGGAAGAATTGAAAGTAACTCATTTATATAAACTGTATAGTATGTATGTATATTTACATCTCAAGTTTAATTATTGTACTTCACCTACACTCTACTAATCTGTAGTTCTCTGTCGTGTACACGAACATTTAATGAAGGTTTAGTGAATGAATTGTTTTTCAAGAGCACTTTACCCATATTAAAAAAAAATCCAATACTATTATTTTCAACTTACCCATATTCTTGCTTACTGGGATCCTAACTAACTTCGTTATGTTTAAAACTTTCCGAGACTTTCATTGTTATAAATTTTGTTAAAACTGAATAGCGACTCGTGATCTCTGAATAATTCGGTACTTCTGAAATGATGCGGAGTTATTGTATAATATTATTTTATTATATTTATGTACGTTATATATTATAGTATAAATAAAAAACAACGCACGATTTAAATGTGGTTTTAGTATATTTGTATGCATAGCAAACAATTACTGACATAATGGTTTCTTTTAAAGCAAGTTTGAAGGAAAGGATACTATTATAATATGTATCTTTTAATGAAAAAAAAATGTTAACCAATTAACTAGGATCAGCACTAAATCAAAGTTCCGGATTTAAGAACTTCAGATATGTCTAAGTTGGAAATACGTGCAATACTTAATATGTTCAGTCCTGATGGTCGGGAACGAAAGTTGAAATATATTGCCAGTATTTACAGTACGAGTAAGATGCATATAATAGGGTTATTTAGGATATTTTAATAACACAACTACTGTAGAGAGTGCCAATATTTTTCGCATGAATCTTTATTATACATAACTAGGATTTAACTTGTAAAAGATTATCTCAATAAACAAATACGCAAATAATTTCATTATAAATAACATACATACATAAATCTTCAGCATTGTACCAGATTGATGAATGTAAACAAAGGTTGTGAGGACAAACCATCATTTATTCATTAAAAATATGATATTTTCGCATTAGTTGAAACACTTTTTCATATCGTTTCACGAATATAAAATATAATTACATAATAAAATAATAAATACACAAATTCAAAGGCCATTGTAGTCTATTAAAATACTTCTCCAATGAATTTAAAAAGTACAATAAAGGAAGCGAGGAAAGGTCAATAATAATTAAGTTAACTCTCTGTGTGGTCTGATATTGAGCTTTATAAAGTTAACTGTGTTATGTTAGTTATACAATTTTACAAAATATTACTACATTCTGTAAATAGTGCTTTAGTCACATGAAAAAAATGTATATAAAGTAGTACGTTATATAAGTTTATACAATTGTATTTTTTTGTACCACATATATAACTATGTACAAATTATTAGTTTCAGTCTCTCATGTTGTAAGAAATAAGTAGAAATAGGCAATAGCGCGAGCGCGTTATTGGCATCTTCAAATTGGATGAAAACTTACATTAATTTAAAGGAAAGCTTTCATTAAATCAATCAGTTATTTGTTATTTTATAAATGAAAGTACTTCTAAAAGAGTATATTTTCGTTTAAAAAAAACTGATAATAATTTTAAAGCAGGTACAATACAAGACGTTGTAAACGATTTCTTATTATTGTTAATAAATAAAATTATAGTATATATTTAAAAAGATTTTCTCTGGCATTATTTAAATTTTATAATATAGTATACTGTAGCATAATAATCAGTCTTAAATCACTTTTTACGGACAAGTTATTATATAAGAATAAGTAGTTTTTAACTACTAGAAATAGTATATTAAATTTAAAAAATATATTAAAATTATGCGCAATAATAGGTAAATTATATAAAGTTTTAAGGTGATAGATAAATAAAATACCAATTTAACAGAATACATGTACAGTGTGAAATATTACGTGAAGTTATAATAAGTTGTAAACTACCAAGTGAGATCTCGTGTTATCATAACACTAGTTCATACTTGCTTCTTCATACATAATCTGTAAGTATATATATATATATATAAATTTTTCTTATATATATATATATATATATGTTAAGAAAAATTTTATCCAAATTTGTCTAAAATGTAGTTTTTTTTTTCATTCTAACACAAAAATTCAACATTTTATTAAAAACTTATTATATCCAGTTCCCAAATCAATATTTATTTTGATACAAACTTATTGTTTGTTTTTGGTAAGTTATAAATATTAGATCGGGGCTCACCGATGTTAACATGATAATTTTACATTGCTTTTGAGTAAATAAACTTGTGCTTTTAATGTTTTTAAACCTGTGTTGGTTATACAATCAATAATAAAAGAAATTTTGAGATATTCTTTTAATATCCTTTGCGTAAATCGACAAACATGAGTTAAAATCAAATAATATAAAAAGCACAAAAAATTAAATTAAAAAAAATTTATAAAGTACTTCCTATTTATTTCCTTTGTAAGAACTTATTTGTAAATACACATGTTGTAAAATTTCAATAAATGATTTAATATTTGTTACAAATACCGTTCGTCTTTAATAAATTATTATTAATAAATTTATCCTTATTAACAATAATAACATTAGTATAATTTCTAATTAAAATATCTTTATAAGGTATGCCTTTTCTGTACTTCATCTATCATCCACTGATTATCCATAGATCTCCACTATATGTGAGGTATTTAACAAACAGGCTTCACTCATTCACTATTTGTAACAAAGAAACAGTTAACATTATTGAGCTACAATAAAGTAAATGATTCTTTATAAATAGTATTAAAGAAATAATTTACAAAACAGTTGATTACCTTTGATGGATTATTTAAATATAAGGTAGGTTCATCTAAAGTAAACAATTGGTTTAATTGTCTGATATTGTATATGTAATGCCAAACCACAACTGCGTGTGGTTAATATTATAATTGATCTATTACCATTATAGTAGAGAGATATGATCGCAGTCAACGGTTGATTTACATTATAATATTTCAATAAACCTCACACGAGCGAGATAAGAGACTGTCATGAATACAAATAACAGATATATTTTGATTAAGATACCTATTAACTAAATCTGAAGTCTAAATTCATGGCTCTATTTAATCGGGGATCATTAATATCTCCACAAAACTGCTGCAATGTATGAACTGTTACAATGTATGAACTGTTACAATGTATGAACTGTTACAATGTATAAACTGTTACAATGTATGAACTGTTACAATGTATAAACTGTTACAATGTATGAACTGTTACAATGTATAAACTGTTACAATGTATGAACTGTTACAATGTATAAACTGTTACAATGTATAAACTGTTACAATGTATGAACTGTTACAATGTATGAACTGTTACAGTGTAACCTATACTATTAATAAGTATTGAAAACCTTATATCTTGGTAATACAATCAATAACAGAAGAAATGTTATGAATCCTGAGATATTCTTTTACTGTCTAATTTCCGTCTAAGGATCACAGATTAGGTTATTTTATAGAATTTATAGAAAGATCACGCAAATTAACATAAAAAAATAGATGAAAAATATGAGTTAAAATGAAATGAAATGAAAAATACGAAAATTTAATAAAAAAAAATAATCTCAATATCAGTTTTTTACTATATGTCGATTAGTAAACGCGAATATATTTTCAGTCGGGTGTAACATTAGGAAAATACGATTATATTTAAAGCACCAGTTAGTTGAACTTCGATGAGAAAGCATCTGTGACGTTGTGAAATGAGTTCGGTTTGTATTATTTAAAGGAAAGTAACTTACTTTTATTCATTTTTTTTTCTGTTAAGAATACAAAGGTATTTTAATTTCATTTAAACATCAGTTATTTTAGTATTTAAAAATAAAGGAAATGTAAATAATAAGATAATACCTTAAATAATGCAATTTTGAGCTGTTTTTCTACGATCAAATCAAGATATGGAAATATAAATATACATGACTCGTGACCTGACTTATGGTAATTAAGCACTGGAGAACATTCTTATTTAGTTTCAATCATCTCACACATATTAATAAGCACTTTTAAATTTTAAAATAGTCTTTGAACTTATTTAGTACCTACTTACTTTCGTTTAGTTAATCGTATGATTACAAAAAATACCCTAATGTTTAAAAAAGCTCTCCCTCGCAAGAAGTCTTACAAAATTAATTATGACATGACTAACTGAACATGGAACTGTGCTCTAGCTTCAGTTGTAAATGAAAAGTAAAACGAACAAAAACTTGTCTACATTTGCATGTATGTGTATGTGTGTGTTGGTTCAAAAATTAATAAACTCGATCTGTATGTCCAGTGTCGGCGGCAGACGTCCAGTCGGGATTGTCTCTCCACTCTCCACACTCAATTGAACGTTGAAAACACTCTGCTTTGTCCGGATAACGAACTCGACGGACTCGTCGGTCCGGTTAACAGACTCTCCTGCATTGTAATTACGCTTCCTCTAGTGACAACTTTATTAAAACGTAATAAGTAATTGCTTAATTGATTACCTCAATTTTTCTATTTTCCACCTTTAATAATTGAAACAATTGTGTTAATAAAACCGTAACATGTAAATAATTTATTTTGATAACTGAAAACTAACATCGTTTTCATCAAGACTAGATAACGTACAAGGTTTATCCCTTTACAACAAAATGTTCTTTCATTTAATTACACAGAAAGTAGTCGTGAAGTGACTATCACCTATACGAGTAATATCTAGGATTAGTACCGTGTGCAATATCCATTGACGAAGGCACCACTAGTGTCGAACCTCCAGCTCGTGGACCTTTATCTAAGAATATATAGTCTAAGCACAATAAATATAAAATATTCAGAAAGGTTTTAATCTTACTTTAATCAAAATTGTATATTATGTTATTTAATGATATTTCATATTTTTTATAATTATTATAAATTATGAAACCATTTAACATATTATATATGTTTATTAAATTTATTTTAAATTTTTTTTATGTACTTCATTTTAATAAAAGCCTCTTGTATTATGTAATAAAACTTTTATAATAATGTATTATAATATCACCATCTAAAAACAAAGAATTTAAATCACACATTAAGTTTTCTAAATTTATATAATTATATGTCTCGCTCCCGTAACTTCGTAGTGCAAAGTTTTGTATAGGAATACTATTTTAGTTACCATTTGGTATGGTACAAAATTAAATACACAATAATAGTACACTGAAGATTTTAAAGTATAATTTGAAATAACAATAATATTTTACATACTTTAATAAATATTATAAATCTATGATTCAATTTCTAAGCCATCCCAATGCATGTATGTGAGTCCTCGCTACACTTTTAATTCTCTATATCATATTCCATAGATGATGTGATTCAGAGTATCTCTTGTGTGAATTATTAAGTCATTAATACAATTTCTTATTTCGACTTTAATATTCAATTTTAGTGGACTGTTTGGAAGTATTTTAGTGCATACAATGAAACGATATTTCGATGGTGCTAGAATTTTAAGCTGCATCAATTGAATGTAATCCGATTATATTAACTGTTTTGTAAGTATGTGTATTTCCATTTCAAGTTTAATTACTGTACTTCACCTACACTTAACATATCTGTAGTTCTCTGTCGTGTACACGAACACTTAATGCGAGTTTAGAAAATGTATGTATATATGTAGAGAGAGATATACTGTCACAATCATCTAGTTAATAAAGTAATGAATGAATGGGCTCTGTAGAGACAAATATTAAACATTTCAAATATTTATCCTATTAAATAGTTACTTATCAATATTCTATTCAAAAATTGCTTTAAAAGCTGCATTAAGATAAACACCGTTAATAACATCTACCTAAATTGCTTTATTTCTCTTCGTTTAACTCTAACCACGAAAAAGAATTCTGAAGGTGTATTACAGAAGATACTAATAGTTAACTTGTAGTTATTATTTAATATTAATATAATATTAGATAGCAATCTAGTCCAGCAACACAAAAAAGACAATTGCTAATTTATTTACATTATGTCCAGTTGTTGCCAGTGACGTCGTCTACCACCTTATTAACCACTTTACATCAATTTAAATTTTATTAATAAAACCGTTATCTATTGGAAACCTATAGAACTTACAAGTTAATTAAATCCTTCGTGTATAACAAAACTCAAATTCGCAGTGACAAATACAAACACAATGAACAATCGTATAAAAATGACAGATTCCAAATTCAAAAGTAATATTTTGTTTTTTTTAAATTGTAATAGTATTTACGATCAGAAAAAAGTATTTTCAAATTTTTTGAAGAATTTTTCAATAACACATTTTAAGCAGTGAAATATTTTAACGGGTCAGACATCTCTCTTTTCATCTAAGTATGAGCAGTTTCTCAAGTAGAGTGTACTTTATCAAGTTGTAAAACGAAGTGCACTAAATCAGTACACTATTTACTCGAACACTACACTCACGTTTAAAACTGAAGTAATGAAATTGTTCATGCTGTTTCAGTTTTAAACAAGAGGTACATATATATTTAAGACTTAATTTTTTCAACAGCTTCGTTTCACTTTCGCGCTATAACATAATTATAGTAGTAATATTAATATTGTGTGCATAAATGTAATTCGTTACATAGTACTACTTTACTATGTACTAATGTATTATAAAATTAAATTGATTGCACTAACGTTTATAACGTAATGTATCTTATATTCTAAAGTCTTTTCATTAGTATTTAGAACCGGCAGTTCAAAATATCATAATAGCAAGTACTTATTTCATCGACAAATTCATTCAACATACTTACTTTCAGTTTCAGCTCAAAAGCTGCCAAACTATTTCGCAGTTATTATTTATTGAAGTTGAATATATACCAGCTCCACCTATATGTACATTTCACATATTAGGAGGCTTAGCAAACGCCTCCACATATTATTCATACCATAGTCTCATACCAAACTAGGATGGACTATACTAATAGAAGTTAAAATATATGTATATATAAGAATATATAAAAAATATACTCTACGTAAGAAACCTTTGAAACAATCTCCTACATATTAGTTTTGGTAGTTCGGTAACTAAGCTTAAAATGCTAAACAGAACGTTCAAGTCATGTTTAGGCACGCGTGATCTATGCAAATCTTAGCAAGCGATACGCGTTGATGCTAATGATACTGCTTACCAGTATTTTTTCATTACGAAAAAGAAATTTTACATTAATTTTTTTTATAAAACCAAATCTTGTAATGGTTATTACGCTTTCATTTTATTTACTATTTCTTTCTGCTCAGACTTAAGAACAGACAACTATTGTAACCTAACCATAGGCAGCGGGTTTAATAATTCATACCATTGACACCAGGTATTAAGTGACTCTAACATAATATTTTGTAGTCCGTCCGTCCGTCCTAAACCGACTAGACGTTCAATCATTCAAGGATTGTACTAAATTGTTATTTTACTTTGAAGTGATTTAGTCCACTGAGAGGGGTAATTGGTGAAAAACTCACCGATCATGGAGCCGAGTGATCGCGTGTATAAATTAGAACGTATTGTGGAAAAGAAAAACGATTTATAATATGATTTTTAGATACATTCTTTGCGTTTTTAAACAATTTGCTTTTTAAATCGTTTTTTATAGATAGTAATATAAATTTCTTATATTCATATTAATATTTTTTATACATGTTAATATAAGTATCTTATATTAAATAACTTTTATTTGTATTTGCTATATTCCTTATTGTTTCCTGATCAGATAGGTGGTGACGCAGCTTAAGAAAATTTTGAAATATAAATGGTTACAAATGTTTTGCCGTCATTGAACGGAGATTAACCCAAAAAAATTTTATCTTTTATTTTAAAGCTAGTTCATGTTATAGTATATAACCGTAAAGCTCATTTTCATTCAACGTAGTGTAGATTGCTGGTTGTCCTAATTGTGGTATTTCCAACATATTTGTTAAGGTCGGTATTGGGTATTGACAAGTACTCTTGACTGGATCTATAGAATTTATTATCAAAAACATTTATGGTAAACATGTGTATTAACCCTTGTAAAAAGGCAAATACAGAATTATTAAAATCACTGAAGTAAATTTATTTAAACATATAAAATCTTTTATTTTTATTGGATTTCTAGTAATTTGTATTCCGTAAATATATTTTTTTATTATACAAGAAAATATTATTGTAAAAATGATTTAAATAGTTTTTCCATTACTAGTACACAAACGAGCTTTGACAAGTTCGACAATATTGTATATCCAGTTTTATTAAAGTTCTTTGATGCTTCAAAGCTTTGGAAAATTAAATAATATTTTTTACAGAAAAACTAATCAACCTAATGAAAAAGCTGTTTTTTCCTTTAGACTTATACGGAATATATGAAAGGAAAATTGTTATCTTAATATAAGACGAGTAAAAATGTTATATGAATAGCAAATATTATATATTTTCATTTAACAAGTATTATTAAGTCTAGTATTCAGCTACAGACTAATAAGCTAATAGAATATTATTTATATTATTTTCATTGTTATTATGGCTTAGAGAACAATAAGGACTCCTACATAGGAGTATATAGTAGCAAAAAATGTATAAGTGGGATTTGAAAACAGAAGCTAAAACAAATGTTTGTGAAATAAATATTATTTCGCAATCCAGCTTACATATTTATCAGGAAGCATGTTCAAGCAAAGCTAAAACTAGTTAGCATAACAAATATTAGAAATAATTTAAAGCTTAGCTCGTGCAAAATAAATTTAAATGGTTTGCTCTTAGTAGATATAATATAGCTCTGGAGTATTTGGAGTAGTCTCCAAGGGAACCCAGGAATCTTTAATCATCTTAGTAATTAGTCACAGTTACCCTCCATTGCTTTTAAATATATAATATAGATGAGAAAGTTTTGGTTCAATCAATTCAATAATAATTTGATAGTGATTAGTAAATTTAAGGCTTCATTGCTTGTCATTTTAGATCTATTTTTAAGTACAAGTCAGATTTTACGGAGCCTTATACGGATTATTCGGCTTCCAAAGGAATAAAAAAAAAATCAATACATTAATATTAATTACCTGTGAGATCAACATTCAGTCGAAAGAAGTTATTAACATTATGAAGAGTATTTAAGACAAACATCTGTCATTCTTTTGAGTAATTTTAAAATTAAATTATTTTTTATAGAGAAGGAATGATAGTTTGAGCACCCAACTTATTGTATTAAGAATGTTATATTTCTTATGAACGTAACAATACTACACCATGGAACAATTAAATGGAAACACTATATCAATGCCTCTGGGATGTACCGCTGTGAAAATTGATTTTCCATCCGATGGTAAAAAACTGTTATTTCTTTTTTCTTAATATAATATTGCCATAAAATATATGTTTCTACAAATATTTATAAAGATGTTTCGCTACCAGGATATTTTATAAACCATACATTTTCTAATTATTAAAAAAAAATGCTTTTATAACAGTTGATGTATCTTCTATCCCAATTATTATTGTCCTAATAAGAGACCAAGTAACTTGTGAATAAACTGATGATTTCTTTATCAAAGTGGCACGGTACAGTTTGATATCGTATTTCAAACTGAGTCTATGGTATGGTATATATCGATGAAGCTGTTGCCAATTCAATTGGCTACAGATTGCTATATATATTGGCATAGGCCTCATAATTTTGTTAGTTGCAACGTTTACTGAAAGGTCGGTCGGTCGGAAAGTTGAAAGGTTGAAAGATGGCAGTTTATGTTGGTTTGATCCATATCATTTATTGAATCTGTTTATTACCCAATATCTCTACTTTAGCTTAATACAGGTTTATTTAAATCATAATAAATATACAGAAATGAACTCATTTCAACATAAAGAATATTGTCTTATTATCCTAAACTCAAGAAAATAAGCTAAAAATATAACTATTCTAAAACCTTGTAAAATATTTAAAAATCAAATAATGTGAAAGTGAATTCGTGATGTTGATATATATTTTTTGAGAAGAGAAAGAGATGTAAACTCAATGTTATGCAGTACTCAATAAAACTTTACAAGGTTTTAATTTGTACTTGTTTCGTGTTTTAAACAATTATACATAAAATTTTACTTGTTTCTTAATACGCATATTTGGATTATAATATTTTTAATGATATTATATTATGTGATTTAAAACATTTATTTATATATTTTTTTTCAAATCTATGTGAAATCTTATAAGTGTAGGTCGGATTTAATAAAAACTTTATAAGATAATACAACAGGGAAGAATTCCGACTTCCAAAATTTTTTGAGATTTCTTAGTATTTTTGACACAAAAAACTAAAGTAATATAGAGCAAGTTAAAAATAAAAGCAAAAATCTAAATTAGTTTATGCATAGTCTTAGTTTTTTAATGTAGAATGTATGACGTAATACGTACTGAAATATATAATTTACATCCCAGGTAAGCTATTAATTTTTGAATGTTTAATTTTGCATATGAAATAGTTCAAAACCTTGTCAAATTGAGGTTTATCAGAGTGATTACAAAGCAAATAAGTGTGGAGTGTATGTTTGTCTCGGCAGGGCTCGTTGCGTGTTGAACGTAACCGGAATAACTGTCGCACAATTGATATGTTTCTTTTTTACTCGTTTGTAACACACTTTACTTTAATTTAAAGATATAATCCGGTATCTTTTACATTCTTTCAAAACATTTTTATTTATTTTGTATATAGAAGTCTTGACTCTACAATCATAAACGCTCAGTTTAAATCTTAAGAAAAATGAACATTGGCAAAATGTATGAATAATGTCGGTTTGTTTTTAACTTAAGCCCTAAGGAGTAAAAAGGTTGATGAAACTTTATATTAAAATCGTTTATTTAATAAAGCAAAACAACCTAAAAACTTGCTCGCCAAAGCGGATTTAATAAGGTTGTATTTTAATTTTAGTTTCATGTAGATGTCGATAAAGTACTACTAATCTAACAAAACTGTTTTTAATTTAAATTTATAAAGTATTTTCAGTTGGTTAAAGTCTTTAAACTTTATTAAAATAAGTATTGAATAGAATACATCAATATTAAGTTATATTTTAATTATTTGCCACGATTATTATGATCTAAAGTGAAATACTTCCTTTTTAGCGTTTTAATTCACTTTACAGCGTTCAATAGCAGATAATGACGGGAACGACTAACTTGAATGGTGATCTCTTTTTACTTGACTACTGTTACTCAACTACTGCTCTCCTCCTTAATGTCCTGAGCAGCTTAATTCATGTGAACCATAAATAATGTAAACTTTATCTGATTATCATAAAACAACTAGATATTACCTATAGACGTGAGTGCATAATTATCTACTGTGTCCTCATTAGGGATCGATCGTCAGCTTCCTAAACGCTCCAATAATGTAATCATTACTGATTTTATCCCTTTTTTGTTACCTTTCTGATTTTATTATACCTTTGTTATTACTTTAACAGTTATAATTAATTACAATTAGTACGACGTGTAGTATTATAATTCTGTATTGAATTATGAAAGAATCTCAGTATCAAGCAAATTATTATATATAGAGACGATTATTTTAACGCCATTTAGTTGATTTTTCTAGTTTTTATATCTTCTCTCTTAGCCAAGATTTACCTTTTTAAGTATTTTGATTTCATACGTTTTGTGACAGATAATTATAAGACACTAGCAAATCAAAGATGAATTATTTTTATTTTAATAAAATATTTAAAAAGGGATTAAATAATATAAGTGTACCATCGAGTAATTGTATATTTTACTCGCAATTACTCGCAAAAGATTCAATGTTTAATGCACCTGTATATATCATATCCTGTTTAATTATTCTGTTTCATCAACAGTCTCCTTAAATATAGGTCTCTCTTTATTATGTACGAACACTTAATAATACAATTACATACTTTGTTTAGGAGACTGAAATCATCTACCAAATATTTCAGTGAATTACAAAATATATGTGCAACTGAGTATTAGAGCAGATTGATTGATGTAAACAAAGGTTGTGAGGACAGACCATTACTCATACACTGACAGTTTGATCTTTTGGCATCGGTTCAAACTAAGAAAATTCCTCTTTGATTTGGGATCGCTGAGGTATATATAAATACATTCATTAAAATGAATTTGCCCTATACTGATAACTAGATATTGTAGCTAATTTCTTATATTAAAACTTAAATAACCCACTGAATTAGAAAAGTATTGTCATTCTTATTCTTATTCTTATGTTATTGTTATTCTTAGTAGATTGTTATTAGAAAAACATAATCATTTATTAAAATAAGACAATAAATACATTCTATAGATGATATATCAATAATCAAAACTTGCTTAAAAACAATTCTTCATTAAATATAAAAGAGACAAGTATAAAGGAAGCGACAACTAATGAATTCAATTTACTGTAAGTGTCGCAACCTTTAATATTGAATATTTTAAAGTTAAGTATGCCAACGTTAATTATACTGTAAGTATGACAAATTTTAATTTATATTATTGATATTACATAGCTTTAAAACTAGTACTTAAGCGGAACATAGAATCTATTTGATTTATTTATTAATAATAAATTAATAAGTCGTATCTGATTACATAAGATTAGTACAAAATCGTTATATTTCGAGCTTTATTGTATACCTCGAATTAATTTTTAAAAATACACTATAGTACTAATAAAAGTGAGTCGATAGTATCCTGCGTGTTGTCTCGGACTACAATCTGTTATCATACTAAATCTCGTAAAAAATGACGGATTAAAAAATACAAGAAAGAATTAAAAAACACATTGTATCGCAGCATTTACATTTGTGTAATTTATTTGTTATATTACCAAGAAAAAAATATATATGCAAAGTAGTTAGTAGTAGTAGTAGTAGTAGTTATGTCTCTGAATGTTGTGTAAGAAATCTTTACAATTTTATTTCATACTTTAATGTTAGAAGCATTACAGTATTTCATTAGACACTACAGTTTAGTTTGTCAGACTTATGAGTATATAATCCATAGGGTAGTGGATTCATGTCCTTATTTAATTAATGAATCTTTTAACCTTTATTTAATTAAATAATAATTTATAACATTGAAACACTGTGTTGGATCATGTACCTGGAATGATTTAAATTAAGTACCGTATCTTAAGTCGAGTATATCTTATCAAATTATATAACAATTGCTCAAAAGAAGGTTTTTGAAAAGTGATAACAAAAAAAAACATTCTATTTAAATATAAAAAGCATATTTATAAATAATATCCTGTTTTGACTTATTTCTTACTATTTAGTTATAGTAAAAGGAGATATTATTTGAAATTACCTGATATTTGTAATATGTGGTAGACTGTGGGATAAGACATCGAGACCATCATATAAAGAAGATGTTGAATGGTTACAATTCAAGCAAATACTCTTACTTTTTTAATTGTATTGTTTTATTTTCAAATATTACGTGGCCACATTATTAGAGTTAAGGAGTATTCAATCTCAAAGATACTCACATAAATAATAATTTACAACCTACAATATTTAACATTTGCGTGCAGTTAGTTCGTTTTCTCATTTTGATATCCATTAACGTTAAAGAGTGAAGTCATCTCATAAAATCTTTAAAGTATCATAGTGTATTTTTTATAAATATAAAGTTTTTATAAGTACAAGAAGAATAAGCACGTAGACTTTAGAAAACTGAAATAAAATAAATATTTAAATTATTAATCAGAATTTTACATCATCTCTGTAACTCACTTGGTCCATTTAAAACTTGGATGGGGAACAAGTTTCTGTTAGTTAATTATAGTATTGTTATCCTGTATGCAAATAATGCATACAGGATAACAATACTATAATTAACCGACCTACGTGTAGCTAGCAACTATGAAAATATATCAAAATCATTAACATTTTTAATTGTTTCATTATCGTGTCTAAATATGTATAATGACTATATTATAACGTTTATGTATTATCTGTAATTAGATATATAACATAAGTATCATAATAATGTCATATTATTTATAACATATCTACAACATTCACTTCTCATGGTGATTATATAATTTCATTCCTTTACATACAAACTTTGTAATTCACACGAGTTATTTAGTAATTATGAGATTCTGTTTAAAGTTATTCCTTTATACGAGGATCGTATTCACATCTATACAAGTTATGAGACAGGTTCATCAACAGTTTGCGTCTTAATACGTGACTTATCTTTGTGTTCCATACATAAAGAGCATCATTTATGTTTCGCTAATACGACCTTCAAATTAAAATATACATTACATTTATGAAAAAAATACTACTATAACATATGTATTTTAATCACTAATAAAAATACTCTAACAGCATTAGCACACGATTATATTATACAAAATAAATTTATTTATTTATTTTATATTTATATATATTTTAATTTATTTAATTAATAATATTTATAAGGGAATAATATCAGGAACAGCCATGAGCTTGTTAAACCTAAAGATATAATGGACATTGTTTAATTTACCTAAATTACCATCTGGTCGATAGCGACTTGCCATATTGAGCTCCAATTATAACTTTGGACCAATAAAATAGCTTGGGACCAATACCTTGAACCTTAAAGTAAATATGTCCTTAATTGGCTAATAGAATAAATACCTAGTATTATATCATTTTAAACTTACCCATCATAAAGCTCTTGTGTAGCTCATATTTTAAAAGTGGTATGAACAAGTTATATGTAGCTTGTTCTATAAGTAATTTAATTGTTTTAATTCTGTTCGTTATTTCCACACTGTATTTCCTCTGGTTTATTTAACTCTAATAGTGCAGTATACTGTAGCATACTTAATCAATCATAAATCACTTGTTACCGACATAAATTTTTACACAACATAAAAAATAAGAATTATTAAGTTTTCAACTTTTAGCAACAGCATCTTTAAATGAAAATTGAATTAAATTATTGCCTATAATTAGTAATTGTCGTTGTATGTATGTTGTATGTAAAGTTTAATAAAAAAGACTAATTTTAATAGAATGACGTTCCCGATACAGTGTTAACAAAAGTTAGTTATGTAGAAACTAATAATAACACTTTTCTCACACTTCATCAGACTATGAGATTGTCATGAACACAAATAGCAGATTTTTATTTACCTACTAAGTAACTGGCACATTGATCTAGGTTCATTCACCATGAAAATGTTTAAAAACTTACGCTTTGGTTATACATTCAATAATATAAGAAATAAAAATCTTGAGAAATTCTTTTAATATCCTAATAACTGTCTAAATATCGCACATTTTGATATTCTGTAGATCGATCACGGAAATTTAAAATATTTGGTACAAATAATAAAATAAAAATCAACAGTTATAACTTAATATGTTATTAGATAAAAAAATCTTTAGTATGTCTTTAGGAAAATAGGATTACATTGGTAACGTCAGTTAGTTGAACTTTGGTATAAAAGTAACCGCAATGTCGTGAAATGAGTTCTGTTGTGAATGAATTCAACTTAGTTTTTTAATTTATATATTTTTTAAGAAGACGAAGTTATTTTATTTTCTTTATTCATCAGTTTCTTTAACATTTAGTAATCAAGAGATAAAATGATGTCTTTAAATAATAATGCAATCTAGAAGCATTATGTCTATGATGATGTGGAAGTATTATTACATGAGTTGTGGCTTGTGTCACTTAAGCGCTGAAAAATATTTATATTTGCCTGAAAACATCTCATAAATACTACTAAGAACTTTAGAATTGTAAACCATTTTGTGACCCGTAATTTCTACAATAAGCAATGCTAAATTGTAGATAGCTTTCCTTAACAAAAAGTCATATTTTTCATTACGACGTGACTAATTGGATATGGAATTGTGTTCTAGTTTCAGAGGAATTACTATGGACAAACAAAAACTAAGACTACAATTGGCATGTATGTGTGTGTTGATTAAAAAATGTATGAACTCGATCTGTCGCTCCAGTGACGGCGTCAGACGTCCAGTCACTATTTCCTCTCCATTTTCTACACTCAATTAAACTTTGAAAATACTCTGCTTTGTCCGTATAATGAACTAGACGGACTCGTCGGTCCGGTTAACAGACTCTTCTGCGTTGTCCTCTAGTACCCACTAGTGACGACTTTATAATAACGTGTTAAGTGGTTGCCTAATTAGGTGCTTTAATTTTGATATTGATCGTCTTTAATAATTAAATTTACCATGTTAATGAACAATTGAAATACAGGTAAATGTCGATTTGTAATTATTTAATCTGAACAATTATTATAAAATATAAAACATTGGTTATTTTTTACTTTTAATAAATAAACTGCATTTTAAGCAATTATTTGTTTTTAATATGCAGTTTATTTTAGTTAAACTTTTTAGTATTTTGTATTAAAAAGTTGCATTATAATATAATTATAATTTCATCATCTAAAAATAACTTAAATCATACATTAAGTCTCTAATTGTATTTTATTATATATAAACTCTCGCTCCGATAACTTCGTAGAAGAAACTTTTATATACGAATAATATTTTAAGTTCATTTGGTTTGGTTACTTCAAATTAAATAC
This sequence comes from Melinaea marsaeus rileyi, assembly GCA_918358865.1. Lineage (NCBI taxonomy): Eukaryota > Metazoa > Arthropoda > Insecta > Lepidoptera > Nymphalidae > Melinaea > Melinaea marsaeus. Next base: position 15,624,285 of record OU911085.1, read on the forward strand.
ACCGTTTTTGTAGACTGAAGATTTACATAAATTTGACAAATTTGTTCCTTTATTCCTCATTTTGGTTTACAACCAGTTTGGGAAGTATTACAAATTGGATTTGTTATCAAATAACTATTTTATATTTATCTTCACGTAACCGATTTCATGCAGGAAGAATTCAAACTACAAAGAAATTTCTTACATACGGTAACGTGTCTCTGAAATATACACGTGCTCAAATATATACTCGATATTCAAATACGAGACAGTGTAAAATAGCAAGAGAAGGAAACTCAGGTACTCGCTGAAATGTGGTAGTCAGATAATTTTATTGAAGTTATAATAGAAATACGAATATTCAAGTAACTTAAATAGAAGCACGACTCTGGTTTGCAGAACGTGACGTATTGAGTAACTCAAGTTTAGGTATCATTCTGCTGTTTTATTATTCTGTATGTTTTCTTTCATCACATTTTTTTTATCTAATAATAAATAGAGTGATAATAATATATAATTGTAATTTTTTTAATAATTTAAATACAATTAAGGGGTTATGCATGTAATAGTAACAAATAGTAGTAAGAGCCGAGTTCGTACATCAGTCAATAGCGAAAATATATTTGTAGAAATTATTGTTAATTTGTATTGTTTAAACATTTTAATTATTTATTTATAGTTAATATCATATTATATAACTATATGCAGTATATACTCGCATGTACTTATAAGTATATGTATAAATATATTGATATATTATATTAATTTTATGTTGTGGGCATCTACTTCAGCCTCTTACCAACACCACAGCTCTACTGCATTACGTACCTCGTCTGTAATCTTTAGTTTTATGGTTAATAAAATTAAGTTTAAATAATCAAATAAATGTATACTGTCTTATTGTAATTTATATCTTTTATATTGTTTATTTTCTTTACTTGAGTGGAAGATAATGCTCTGTAGCATTAATCTGCACTTTGTACCATGTTTTGTCTTTTACCAGTTATTATTTTTCTAGTAATAAAGTCGTTTAAAACGGTGTTATTTACTGTATTTTTAACTTTGAAATTAAAAACTTATATTAGAGCACTCGATTAGTATATATTTCAGGACTTTATTTTTTCCAGCCTCAATTCAAGTAACATAAATTTTACTTCAGTTATTTAGATATAGACCTAAAAGACATTATATACATGAAGTCCTTATTGAAAGTGAGATAACAGAAGAGGTTGTTAAACGACACATTTGGACCAATTATTTAATTATCCGAACAAAGCAGTGTTTTCAATATTAAATTGAGTATACAGATTCAATCCTGATGGGACAGTTGACTAACGTTTCTGACTGCTGGAGTGATGTCTGAAGTTTTTTAAATTTTTACATGGCATTTTTTTATACACATGTTGATGATCTATTTTTATTTATTATAACTAATAATACAACATTAAAAGCTGACTTGGATAGCTACAGGTGTTTTTAGGCAAAAAAGCCTTTCTCCTCTGAAATAAATTGCCTTACCTGTATATGTTTTTATTTCTCTCTGTGTGGTGTACAATAAAGTTTGTTCTGTCTATCTATGTCTTATATATAAATGATTATGTACTATATATTTCACTGTCTTTTAAGTAAGCTTATTTTATTCCTATACAGATTGTTGTGCTGTAAGACTTCATAGTAATCGTGTTAGAACATGTCAGTTACCCACGCTTCGGTGTCATAACAAATGCTGGCGGGGAGGGGCGTCCTCCGATAAGATACCTGTTGAAGTGCATTCATTGTGAACGAGTGATTACACACGAATATGTCATTATATTCTCGTTCGTTCTAAATAGCCTTTATTACTAAAAAAATTTAATATTTTAATATATCATTTAAATATTTGATTTCTTTATGATGGAATTAAATTCTTGCAAAAGTTTATTAAAATAAGATGCCGTCATTTGTATGTCAGAAGCAAGTAAACAATCAAGCAAACATAATGATGTTTGCTTGATTATTAGTTCTTTTAGAAGTTCAATTCAGTTAGGTTTTGTGAATCGAGATTTTGTAAATGAGATTGTATAATTTTCAATTGTAGGACTTTCTGTTGGATGATCCACACATAGGTGTGGTATGGAAAACTCTGATATGGGCCATCCTATTCCTATATGTATATTTGTTTTCCTTATTAAATTATTAAATAAATAATTTATAGACCAATAGACGTAACTATTATTAGTATATCGTTTTCAAACACTGAAGTTTTTAAAAGAAAAAAAAAAGAACATTTTTTTTACCAAACGGGTCAATGAAACCTATACAACACGTAATCAAAACTCTACAATTGGACTCTACTACTACTTTAGAAAGAATGAAAAATTAAAAGGATTCGGTAATCAGGTTATGAAGTTGTTGCGATTACTAAAAGGGAATTAGCTAAAATGTCCACCTTTATTCCTTTACGTTTCTGGGACGTCATTTTTCGTTCAGAATAAAACTAGCCGCATCGCTGTAGAGGCATAACAAAGAATAGCAAGATACGTTTGTGTCCATACGTTATATACAAAAATAAACAATAATTAGATTATTTCAATTAGGTAGACAGATGTCTTATTTCATCGTATATTTATTTATTTTTACTCATTTAATCCTACAAGTTTTTAAAATTGGAAATAATTTATGCTAAGCTAAAGCTTCTTAAAATTAAACCAACTCTGTAATTTAGATTGCAATGTATTTAATTTTATTTATTTATTTCCAAAAATCAATTTTGTGAATTCCAACCGTGGATAAAAATACTTAAAATACAACCAACAAGTTGAAAATTAACTTTATATATTAATACGTTGATTAATAATAATTAAATGATATAAGTTTAAAACTTTACAGTTAAAGTAATCAATTTACTAATATTATTTAAAACCAATTATAATAAAAAAGTTTGGTGTCACAAAGATTGCAAATATATTGCGGTAATTTATTAATAAGAATAATTCTATGGGTTTTATTTTCCGGATTCTTGAAGATTTAGTAAGAAAGGTAGTTTAAAAGTGATATAATTTTATCTTTAATATGATTTGTTTATTTTTGGCATATTTTTATAGTTTTGTTTTCCTAAAAGTAACATAGGTACACGTTTATGGACAATTTAAAATATTGACAGTAGACCCTAGATTGTCGGTATTCTGAAGAGATTATATTGGTATTGCATATATGTATTATTGCATAATAATTTCAATATTATAACCTAAATATCTTAATATATTAACAATTAATTAATATATTAACATAAACATAATAATAAGAACAGTGAAGCTTAATTCTTAGATAACCTTTCTATACTTTTGATAAGGTATAAATTTAGGAATATAATATGAAACAATGTCATAAGATGCTTATGGAAGATTTATTTATAGAAAATAAAACAGACAATAAGCTGGTAACAATTCCATTTTATAGATATAAAGAAGCGTGTGAAAAGTATTCGTTTCTTTCGCCTCAAAAGAATATGCTTAAATAGTGTACGCTATAAGTAGAGTGCGCTTTTTTTTAAAGCTTGATGAAGTATAACGACTTGAGGAACGTTAAAACATTGTATTATTACTGAAAAATTTACAAAATTACAAATTAGATTTGAACGTAATGATAAGACTGAATAAAAATTAATAAGATGCACATATTATATGCATGTAATTAGAATCATATTCATGTAATATGGGATTTTTACTAATTTCTTTTTTATTACCACTTTCATTGAGTTAATTTTATAAAATAATAATTTTGTTACAAAATATTCTCCATTTATCATATTTAATTTGAATATTTTAATGTGTTATTGTTATCCTGCAAATATTTTCGAATATCGAAACACAAATTTGATATATATATATATAATTATCTTGTTTTCATATGTGGGACTACTTATCAAATTTGTGTTTCGATATTCGAAAATATTTGCAGGATAACAATAACACATTAAAATATTCAAATTAAATATGATAAATGGAGAATATTTTGTAACAAAATTATTATTTTATAAAATTAACTCAATGAAAGTGGTAATAAAAAAGAAATTAGTAAAAATCCCATATTACATGAATATGATTCTAATTACATGCATATAATATGTGCATCTTATTAATTTTTATTCAGTCTTATCATTACGTTCAAATCTAATTTGTAATTTTGTAAATTTTTCAGTAATAATACAATGTTTTAACGTTCCTCAAGTCGTTATACTTCATCAAGCTTTAAAAAAAAGCGCACTCTACTTATAGCGTACACTATTTAAGCATATTCTTTTGAGGCGAAAGAAACGAATACTTTTCACACGCTTCTTTATATCTATAAAATGGAATTGTTACCAGCTTATTGTCTGTTTTATTTTCTATAAATAAATCTTCCATAAGCATCTTATGACATTGTTTCATATTATATTCCTAAATTTATACCTTATCAAAAGTATAGAAAGGTTATCTAAGAATTAAGCTTCACTGTTCTTATTATTATGTTTATGTTAATATATTAATTAATTGTTAATATATTAAGATATTTAGGTTATAATATTGAAATTATTATGCAATAATACATATATGCAATACCAATATAATCTCTTCAGAATACCGACAATCTAGGGTCTACTGTCAATATTTTAAATTGTCCATAAACGTGTACCTATGTTACTTTTAGGAAAACAAAACTATAAAAATATGCCAAAAATAAACAAATCATATTAAAGATAAAATTATATCACTTTTAAACTACCTTTCTTACTAAATCTTCAAGAATCCGGAAAATAAAACCCATAGAATTATTCTTATTAATAAATTACCGCAATATATTTGCAATCTTTGTGACACCAAACTTTTTTATTATAATTGGTTTTAAATAATATTAGTAAATTGATTACTTTAACTGTAAAGTTTTAAACTTATATCATTTAATTATTATTAATCAACGTATTAATATATAAAGTTAATTTTCAACTTGTTGGTTGTATTTTAAGTATTTTTATCCACGGTTGGAATTCACAAAATTGATTTTTGGAAATAAATAAATAAAATTAAATACATTGCAATCTAAATTACAGAGTTGGTTTAATTTTAAGAAGCTTTAGCTTAGCATAAATTATTTCCAATTTTAAAAACTTGTAGGATTAAATGAGTAAAAATAAATAAATATACGATGAAATAAGACATCTGTCTACCTAATTGAAATAATCTAATTATTGTTTATTTTTGTATATAACGTATGGACACAAACGTATCTTGCTATTCTTTGTTATGCCTCTACAGCGATGCGGCTAGTTTTATTCTGAACGAAAAATGACGTCCCAGAAACGTAAAGGAATAAAGGTGGACATTTTAGCTAATTCCCTTTTAGTAATCGCAACAACTTCATAACCTGATTACCGAATCCTTTTAATTTTTCATTCTTTCTAAAGTAGTAGTAGAGTCCAATTGTAGAGTTTTGATTACGTGTTGTATAGGTTTCATTGACCCGTTTGGTAAAAAAAATGTTCTTTTTTTTTTCTTTTAAAAACTTCAGTGTTTGAAAACGATATACTAATAATAGTTACGTCTATTGGTCTATAAATTATTTATTTAATAATTTAATAAGGAAAACAAATATACATATAGGAATAGGATGGCCCATATCAGAGTTTTCCATACCACACCTATGTGTGGATCATCCAACAGAAAGTCCTACAATTGAAAATTATACAATCTCATTTACAAAATCTCGATTCACAAAACCTAACTGAATTGAACTTCTAAAAGAACTAATAATCAAGCAAACATCATTATGTTTGCTTGATTGTTTACTTGCTTCTGACATACAAATGACGGCATCTTATTTTAATAAACTTTTGCAAGAATTTAATTCCATCATAAAGAAATCAAATATTTAAATGATATATTAAAATATTAAATTTTTTTAGTAATAAAGGCTATTTAGAACGAACGAGAATATAATGACATATTCGTGTGTAATCACTCGTTCACAATGAATGCACTTCAACAGGTATCTTATCGGAGGACGCCCCTCCCCGCCAGCATTTATTATGACACCGAAGCGTGGGTAACTGACATGTTCTAACACGATTACTATGAAGTCTTACAGCACAACAATCTGTATAGGAATAAAATAAGCTTACTTAAAAGACAGTGAAATATATAGTACATAATCATTTATATATAAGACATAGATAGACAGAACAAACTTTATTGTACACCACACAGAGAGAAATAAAAACATATACAGGTAAGGCAATTTATTTCAGAGGAGAAAGGCTTTTTTGCCTAAAAACACCTGTAGCTATCCAAGTCAGCTTTTAATGTTGTATTATTAGTTATAATAAATAAAAATAGATCATCAACATGTGTATAAAAAAATGCCATGTAAAAATTTAAAAAACTTCAGACATCACTCCAGCAGTCAGAAACGTTAGTCAACTGTCCCATCAGGATTGAATCTGTATACTCAATTTAATATTGAAAACACTGCTTTGTTCGGATAATTAAATAATTGGTCCAAATGTGTCGTTTAACAACCTCTTCTGTTATCTCACTTTCAATAAGGACTTCATGTATATAATGTCTTTTAGGTCTATATCTAAATAACTGAAGTAAAATTTATGTTACTTGAATTGAGGCTGGAAAAAATAAAGTCCTGAAATATATACTAATCGAGTGCTCTAATATAAGTTTTTAATTTCAAAGTTAAAAATACAGTAAATAATACCGTTTTAAACGACTTTATTACTAGAAAAATAATAACTTGTAAAAGGCAAAACATGGTACAGATTAATGCTACAGAGCATTCTCGTCCACTCAAGTAAAGAAACTAAACAATATGAAGAAATAAATTACAATAAGACAGTATACATTTATTTGATTGTTTAAACTTAATTGTATTAACCATAAAACTAAAGATTACAGACGAGGTACGTAATATAGAAGAGCTGTGGTGTTGGTAAGAGGGTGAAGTAGATGCACACTACATTAAATTTATATAATATATCAATATATTTATACATATACTTATACGCACATGCGAGTATATACTTCATATTGTTATATAATATGATATTAACTATAAATAAACAATTAAAATGTTTAAACAATACAAATTAACAATAATTTCTAAAAATATTTTTATTATTGACTGATGTACGAACTCGGCTCTTACTACTATTAGTGTTACAAGACTAACCCCTTTATTGTATTTAAATGATATTATTAAAAAAAATACAGTTTTATATTATTATCACTCTATTTATTATTAGATAACAAAATGTTATTAAATACGTCACGTTCTGCAAACCAGAGTCGTGCTTCTATTTAAATTACTTGAATATTCGTATTTCTATTATAACTTCAATAAAATTATCTGACTATCACATTTCAGCGAGTACCTGAGTTTCCTCCTCCTGCTATTTTAAACTGTCTCGTATTTGAATATCTAGTATATATTTGAGTACGTGTATATTTCAGAGACACGTTACCGTATGTAAGATATTTCTTTGTAGTTTGAATTCTTCCAGCATGAAATCGATTACCACTTTCATTGAGTTAATTTTATAAAATAATAATTTTGTTACAAAATATTCTCCATTTATCATATTTAATTTGAATATTTTAATGTGTTATTGTTATCCTGCAAATATTTTCGAATATCGAAACACAAATTTGATAAGTAGTCCCACATATGAAAACAAGATAATTATATATATATATATATATATATATATATATATATACATATATATATATATATATATATATATATATATATATATTTTATATTTCACCGGAAAAAGAACTTCTACTTTTTTTATATTTTTAATGGAGGATTCCTATTTCATCATAGAATGAACATTTTTATTGAAACTTTCAATATCATAAATAAAACTCTATGAGCATCTTGTGCTTCGAGTTATGGAAATAAAATGTCATTGCTCATTCAGTAGTGAGGCCAATTGGATTTTTATAGCTAAATACAAACTTCCTAGGGATATAAAGATATTGAATAATATCATTCAGCAGAAGTTGTTTAATATTTTTGTTTCAGTTTCTGAATCGTTAGCAAAATTATATATATACTTATATTAGCAAAATTATATATAAAATTATATATTAATTATATACATTTATAAGAAATATACATTTAACGACTGACTTTGTTTTTAAAACAATTAAGAAAATTAAAATTACGAAGGGTGCAGGAAGTGGTCGCATACCATCAATATTTTACAATCAATGTGCTACCAATCTCGCTGGACCTCTATGCATACTTTTTAACAAGTCCTTGAATAATTTCGCAAGTTATCCAACTAAATGGAAAGTGGCGTTAATAGTACCAATACATAAAGGTGGAGCCAGAAATAATATAGAAAATTACAGTTCTATACTGAACTCAAAAAGCAACATTTTTGAAAAAGTAATCCATCACTTTATTTCACCTGTCATATATAAAAACATACCGCCAGAACCACATGGATTTATCAAGAAACGTTCAATGGTTACTAATTTGTCTGTTTTCTCTAACTATGTTAGAAAGTCTATGGATCAGCGATCACAAGTGAAGTGACGTGATCTACACAGATTTTGAAAAAGCATTTGATCGGGTCGATCACATGATTTGACTATCAAAACTTCGAGTACTTGGCATCCATGGCGACCTATTACGATGGTTTAAGTCGTACGTTAAAATGAGAAGACAAGGAGTTATAGTAGGAAGTGCTCGTAGTACTTTTATTGAAGCATCGTCTGGAGTGCCTCAGGGTTCTATTTTAGGCCTTTTACTTTACAACTCATATATATATATATATATATATATATATATATATGACATTGTGACTTGTATTGAATACTCGCGATGTTTAATGTTTGCCGATGATAAAAAAGTTTTTCTTGCAGTAAAATCTCTTAATGACTGTAAAAAGATCCAAAAAGATTTAAATAGCCTTTTTGAATACTATAAACGCAATAGAATAATTATTAATATCAAAAAGTGCCAGCAAATAACCTTCAGCCGAAAACGTAACTAAATTGAATATATATACCAAATTAATGGCAACTCGTTAAAATTAGTCGATTCTATTAAAGATCTTGGATTCCATTTAGATTCCAAATTTACAATGAGTGAGCACATTGACTTAATCATAAATAAAGCATACCAGCAGCTTTGTTTTGTAAAACGTACATGCCGAACTTTTCGTGACGTATTGCATTAAAGTCATCTATTTTGTTTACATTTTAGAGTATGCTTGCAGCATTTGGTCTCCACATCATTATATATACACAGTTATATACACAGAAAAACTAGAGAATATCCAAAAGAAATTTATTAAATTCTTAAGCTTTTTAGATTTCAGATCTTTTCCATCGTATTCTGTTGCATGCAATTATTACAAAATTGATTCTCTTTCTGTTCGCCGCCGTCATTGCGATGTATTGTTGTTGCATGCTATATTGTCCGGAGATATCGATTGCACTGAGTTATTATCTAAATTGAGTTTTCGAGTACCTAGCCACCGTACAAGGCACACCGAATTATTTGATATACCATGCGCAAATACAGGTTATGCCCAAAATTCGATTGTCTATCGCATGACCTCTACGTATAATAAATTTTATACGTATAAAATATTATTTATTGTAACTTTAGAATTATGTATGCACTGTTGGATTACCCAAGAAATTAATAAAAAAATATATAAAAATAAAAATTGAAACTTTGATTTTTTATACATCTCATATTATTTTGTGAATATTTTTAAATGGGGTTTTTATTTTAGTTAAATATTTCTCTTATCTTCTTTTGTTTAATAAATTTAAGAAGAAGATTTCGTAGAAGCTATTTGGGATATATCTTTAAAGACTCAATCCTGCCTGTTGCTTTATGTATCTATGCATTCGCATATTCTAAATCTAATTAATTAACACAACTATATATTAATATATATATATATATATATATATTTAATAATTATTAAATTGTTGTTTTGTCAAATTGTTGACAAACATTTTTATGTCTACAACCATTATATTTTTAACAAAACTAGAATTGAGAAATCTTTAAAGCACTTATCTGTCACATAAACAACTGATACTTTACTAGATATTAATAAAAAATATCTTGAGTTAGAGAAAAGATGAATAGATACTACTAAAAAAATAATAGATTATATTTTGTTTTATATTAAGTGGTTATACAGATAGGTAACAATTATTTGAAACAATACACAACAGGAAACATGGTAAAAAAATAATAATATAGGCATACACGTTGCATTCAATCACTTTATTGTATGCATATATTTTATAAACTTACATATCAAATAAATATTGACTGCCCTATATATATTACATTTATAAAGTACTTATAATAGTATGTGTAAATCGAAACTGTTTTCTAAAAGCTTAATTCACGAATGCACTCCTCAGGAAGTATTCAGTGTCAACAAGTTTAATCGGGTCCACCTCGCTAGCAACAAAGAAAATCGTTTAGAGACACATTACAGTCCCAAAGGGCTTAATTATCATTATATAATCATTTATAAACTTAACATCAGTTGTAGCTATATTTTTATTCAGTCTTTTAGCTAAATCTATAATTTTCAATATTTTTTGTACTAATACATGAAATATATATTATCTGTGATTTTAAACAATTTTTTTGTCACATCAAGTACATTGAACTTAGGCAACATCAAATCAGCTGTAAGGTTTCAGGAAATCAAGTCCATTGATAGTTCAAGATAAATCGTACACACTTTTTTAGGTTATTCATTTTATTTATGTAATATTCAGTGTAAAGTCAGTCATAATTAAAATGTATGGTCAATTTAAAATCCAGGTAAGGCGTGGTTCCCGGACATGACTACATTAATGCAACTACTAGATCTATAATGCTGTGAGCATTAAATCATTAAAATAATGACAATATTATTAAGAGAGCGTATATAAAAACCAGTATTGAAAGTATATTTATACTACATTTTATAAAATCCGAACAAAGCTGTCTCTATTTTCATAACTGGAATAGTGTAAATATAACTGCTATCACATTGCCACGCGACAGGCGGAACTAAAACCTGCCGACAAATCGAGACATGTACCGCAGATAGTATTCCTAACCGCGACTACCTGACTTTGCTATTCTAGAAATGGCCTATCTATTTAAAAACCATTTTCATTATATTTATTGCACTAAATTTAAATAAATAAAATATAAATTTAAATTTTATGAACATTTGATCTTTGATAATCAATTTGAATCTAAAATAACTAACGCCATATCGAAAGTTTTTTTTTTTTTTTTTTTTTTTTTTTTTTTTTTTTTTTTTTTTTTTTAAAGACCATAGACATTTGTCCATGCCTTTCATTGTGATTTTAAACAATTTTATTACGAATTTAATTGCGATGGTCACTTCGCAGGAAATTGTACACAAGTTTTCCAAAGCTATTTTAGAAATTGATAATAATCATATCGAAAGTTTATCGATATAACTTTGTGATTAGTGGTGTAATCAACATTAGTTTACTACCCACAGCACGTGAACAAATAAAATTCGAAGTTTATATTCAAATGAAAATGTATATATTACCTCTATCTTTTTTATTTCGCAACGCAGCAAAAATGCCCTAATATTTTTCTGATTTTATACGATAGTAAGTGAAAGGTAGACGCTCTGAAAGCCAATATACAAGGTTCTACAGCGGTCCTAGGGCGGACCGTCCAAAGACACACTCAAATAATGTTCTCATGGTTATATTCTACTGTTCTAGTTCGACCTCATGACATCGGTTTATATAAAAGTCTATAAGAGTATATTTTCATACTGCTTATTAAGTGAAGTTTTGTAAAACCATTGTACTAAAAAGAAGCAACGTAATGTACGTTACGTTCGTAATAGTAGAGAAAGCATCAATCATTAAAATTGTGTATTTGATAGAAGATTATATTTAAGAATGAAGCCTTCTTACATTATAAAGTTATTCATGTCATTCATTCAAAACATGCCTATATTTTTAAAAAAGTCGCGAATGTTTTCATATTAAGTCTATTTCCATATTAGACGCTCGATGCTTCTTTTTTATACGTTTACCATAAAAGCAATTAATTTTGGAAATAATTAAAACAAAAGTAAATTACAATTATAATTTTGCAGATTGTTTTCCGTTTCTTACATTTCTATTTACAAATTCGTGCATTTAATGAGACCTATTTTCAATAGTATAAAGAATATTAAAAATATGACAAGCAAACAAATATATAGATACCTGTAATAGTTACCTTTCATGCATTTGTTATAAGATTTAGAAGTATTATGATTCAATATTAACTAATTTAAATATTGACATGAAAATGTTAAAACAATATTTCGTTGAAATCGGTTCAGTGGTTTCAAAGATTAGAGCAAATGAACATCATATATATATATATATATATATATATATATATATACTTTTGTTGACTGAGCGAGGATTAAGCGCAAGCCAAGCGTATTTGTTTTAGCTTGAGCAAACAGGTTGTTGTTTGTCTGTTTGGATGTCCGAAGTACAGACGCTCTCCTCTCCAAAATTTAGTTGCATATTATAATTTGGATTTTCCACTGTAACAGGTCAGATACCTCTCTATCATATAAGCATAAATAGTTTCTCAAGTCGAGTGTACTTTCTCAAGTTGTAACTCGAAGTGCACTAAATCAGTACACTATTTACTCGAACACTCCATTTATTTTATTAATAAGTAATAAAATTGTATTAATAAGTAATAATTTTATTTTTATTAATAAGTAATAAAATTGTTCATGTTTCTTCGTTGTTTGTTAATAGGTATTTATTTATTTAAGACAATTTTTTTTCTATAGCTTCGCTACATCTTTGCGTTATAATACAATCGTAGTAATAAAATTAATAAATTTATGCATAAAGCGTAATTTATAAATACTACTTCACAATGTATATACATATATATAAATATATATATATATATATATATATATATATATATATATTTATATATATATATATATATATACATACATATATACGTATATATATATATATTTATCTTCAATTTTAATACCTCTCCAATAGCATCAAGAGCTTATGTTAGTTGAAAGTAACATAAAATAGGTACTTATTCTATCGACAAATTAACTCACCATTCCCATTGTCATTTTCAACGAATCAACCAAAACTATTTCGTAGTTATTGTTACAGTTCACCTCACGTGCAATGACTATACTAGTTATCAAATTAATTTAATTTAATTATCTAGATGTATGTTTTACTTTTTGGTAGGTTTATCAACTGGTATTTTAATATTTTTCATTTATATGGACTATAAGTTATAAGAACTAGAATATAAATAAGTTAAGATGTCCTCTAAATGTTTTTTACAGATAAGAAATCCTTGATTCAATCTGCTAATTAATAATTTGGTAGTTCGGTTAGTAAGCTTAAGACTGCCAAGTTAGAGTCATATATAGTTATACGATATCTTCAACGTAACTCCGCAAGCGATACGCCTCTATGCCAAAAATACCGCTTCTCAGTAAATATTTTGTAACGCCGCTCTTTTCATTGTCTGTGAAGAAAACATCTAATAGACAAAAGTTGTTAACGTTACACAGAATCTTAAAGATAAAAATTTTAAAAATTTATCTTATGGAAATATATGGTTTAAAATATTTACAAAAACAAGTTTTTAAAGCAACCGGATAATATGTGGCTTAGTAGCTCATAAATATTTGCAAATATAAATGAATGCAATTGCACACAGCTTCAGCCAATCACAGCGCGCCATTTGAGCCAGCAGCAGTTCATTAACAGTAGCAAAGCGAGCCATCTTTCTCACTTTGAAATTAGGTAGAAATATATTAATCCCTCCAATCTCTCTACAGCGTACCTTAATTGACTGTGTGACCTTTTATGGGTTAAATTAAGTCTAGAAAACACTATTAATTATCCTAATTTGGAATACCATTAAAATAAAATTAGAGAAGTGGTTAAAAATTTTTACAAAAATATATTTCTGTTCTCCACTCTCGGCGTATTGCTACTTTTTTAGATGTTATTTTTATTTAGAATGCATTTTACAGACGTAATATATATTAAGTCATAAACTTTAGAAATGAACTGACCAGAAGGTCATTTAATTTTTAGATGTTGCATGTTACATATTCAATTGTAGAGAAATTGCTGAGCAAATAAGTGTCGAGTGTGTGGTTATCTCGGCCAGGCTCGCTGCGGGTTGGACGTGACAGGAATAACTGTGATTCAATTGATAGGTTTCTATTTTACTTGTTTCTATAACACTTTAGTTTAGTTTAATGATAGCTAATATCAGACAGGTACAGAATAAACAGTTGTACTTTATTTTCGATTTCAAAGATATTTTTGCTGTTTGTTCTTATATCAAATTATTGTTACATTTTTTGTTGATTCGCTTACTATGTCTAGAAATGTCTCCAAGACGAGTTCAAATAATTAATATACAATTCTCTAAGGCATGTTATATCTTAATGCAAATCTTACAATTACTTATTTACAATTAATATCTTTTAAACAAAGTAATACTATAATTATCATCTGATGCAGACATTTTTATTCTTAAAAGAAGATTTAAATTTATTATTAAAAAACTTACCATTAAGTATTATTATTACATTTTATTTATTTATGTTTTGTATTTTTAATTATCTACAAACAATTACGTTGTGTAAGTTTCCAACATTTTATTACATGAATATAATTTATTTAATTGGAGTTTAAATATGTTAATTCGGATTAAAACTACAGCCTAACTGAACTGTTATTTTAATGTAATTAGACATATTCGATGAAATTAAATGATATATTCACATATTTTTAGAATTCGTTTATTATGGTTATTTCTTACTATTTCCATATTAATTATAAATATCGAAGTAGCGCGTTGATCTTATATCCATCATCCGTCTAAAAAGACTCATAAATACAAATATATTAATTGATAAATAATAAATGTCACCAATTAAATGGTTGTAATTGATTAAAATTTGTAGTTAATTTGTGCTATAACAAATTGAACAAAAAACCTTGAAATTAACATTTTTATTAATTTTAATACATATTAAGTATATATTTTTAGGTGAGTTTACATAATAACCCATTAACGTGGTAATAAAATAAACTTTTAAAGTTAGAAATTGGAATGTAAGAAAGTAAAAGTTAAAAGAGAATATTAAACAGTAGAAAAAATTGTTTTTATTATTAAATAATTCATATTTTAAGTATTTCCTCATAATCAATTCATCATCATATGCATGGTATTTTAATAGAAAAATGAGGACTAAAAAGTAAAAGACTTCTATAGTCTAATGGCAATATTTCTGAGTACCTACTTATCTGTCTGAATGTTTGATCCTCAACCGTGCTTTAAAAATGAAACGGTCAATTTATTTGAATAATTTAATTATATTCTATGATTATTAGCTCATATAATAACAACATATATTAATGTTATTACTAGATAGTTTGTTTTCGTATACAAAATATAAACCTAAAGTGTTGAAGATATTTCAAAACCACACATTTGAAAACTCATCTTCTCAAACTTTGGCTTTCGGATTCCTTATCTTTATGAATACTTAAAACGTAGCCAACGAACTGCGAAGGTATTCGCTACAGACATTTAACACCATGTAAGAACAAATTTGTTCAAAGTTAGTACATAAATTAAAAAAGGTTTTACCATTCCTTTCCATTCACATATTTTCCACATTTCTCATAAGATTGTTTATTTATTTTTTTAATATAAAAGGAGAAGTCCTGACTTAGTGACATCAACACAGAGCAAAACCTTTGACTAAGAAAGGACTTTGTTAAAAGATTATGGATATAATTGAACTTGGTCAGATTATTAGACATTCATAATATTCAATGCAATTCTTGTATAATAAATAGTAGCTTCATTCATGTGTTGTGAACTATAGTAAATTATATCTGTATCTAATGATCGTAAAGCGACTGGATAGTTGTTATAAAATTAAATGTTTCAACAATGTTATTTACAGAAAGATAAAAATATATATTATATCCATTCTAGATAAATAATTATTAGATATAGATTCGAGTTTATTGGCTACTAATTTGGGATTGGTTGGTGGTACTTTAAGTGCCCTAATAAAGTAGTCCTCGGTGATTTTAATCATTTTTACTTGTCTTTGTTTCCTCTGTTACTTTTTTATCGATATATATATATTTGAAAAATATGCTTATTAGTAAGTATTTATAAGTAAGAATTTATTTTTAGATGTTAGGCGTTAATATAAATACAATATATACAAGTGTTTTTCGTTAGTTATTATGGATTTAGACACGCCGCAACAAGTTTTTAAAAATAATGTGGTAGATAGTATTAGTACCAATAAAAATATTATAATTCTCTGATTTCAGTCTTAACTAATACTTACTATTATTTAAAGATAACAAAAAAGGCTTAAAATATCATCTATATGTATAGTATGTGTCTTCATAAAACTAAAAAAGTCATTTATTTGTAGTTACATAATAACAGTATGGAACGATTCAACTTTTACTTTATTGACAAAGGCGACAATATAGGAAAGTTGAAAATTTTACAATATTTGACAGGGTTGTTATAAATTTAATTGTAAAAATCATTTTGTGGTTATTATTTTAAACATTATAATATTAAATAAAAAATGATCAGTGAACATGTTATAGCATAAAAGTAACTATAACTTCTAACGATTATCGAGCGCTGTTGCCGCTCTTCATACCATAAGTTATTGACCCATATCCATATTTATTAATAGGATCAATATAGGTATGGGTAATGTATCATTTCATTTTACTAAGTAAAGTGATATTGCATTTTGCCAAGTAAAGTTATATAAGGTCAATTTTGAACTTTTATTGACCTAATAATATTTCAATAAACGTAATACGAGTGAAATAATAGATTTTGATAATAGATTAATACAAATAAAATAAAAAAAATATTTTTACTAATTTCAATCTAAATTCATAGCGCTATATGATTAGTTGAGAGAGAATCTTCGAAACCGTGAAGTGACTTCCGATTCTATTGCTTAAAATGAATATAACTTACCTAACAAAGACTTAGTTACCTAAGAGACAAAGTTATTCATCAGATATTTTTACATTTGATATGCAAAAGAGAAATGAATGTCTATAAATAATATGATAATATTTTTAAGAAATACAATCTAAAAAACAATTCTTCTAAGGTCAGTTCATTGCACCAGCCGTGACCTGATATGTGACAGCTGAGCTTTACAGAACACTCTTGTTTGATTTGGATCATCTCATAAATATCATTAAATATTTAATTTAAAATATTAACCATTTTGTGTTTTAATTACTTTGTTTAATTATATGATTAAAAATACTAAGTGTAGAAAAGCTATCCGTCACAACAAGTTTCGTAAATTTCGTTAGAACGTGATTTATTATATATGGAACTTTTCTCTGGTTTCAATGTAATTACCTCGAAAAAATTAACACTAAAACGTACATTAACCTGATGTAAGATTTGCATGTGTGTATGTGAGTGTGGTTCAAAAATTAAAAAACTTGATCTGTTGCCTCAGTGTCGGCGGCATACGTCCAATCGTGATTGTCCTCTCCACTCTCCACACTCAACTGAACGTTGAAAACACTCTGCTTTGTCCGGATAAGCAACTTAGCAGACAGACGTCGGTCCGGTTAAAGGCTTCTCTTTCATTCTTATTTTGTGCTCGCTAGTGACGATTTCATTAAAACGTGTTAAGTGGTTGTGTAATTATGTGAGTGTGAGTGAAACTAAAACTTATGGACATTTCATATGAGTTTAATTAGCATATGAGAGTTTAAGTAGGAACTATACCATTGTTTTCATCAAGACTATTTAATGTACAAGATCCATCCATTTACTATAAACATTTCCTTTTAAAAATAATGTAAGTAAACTAATAAACTGAAACCAAGTAAAGTCTCACATAAGATCGGTCTAAAGTTGTTATTTATTATTATAACAATTATTGGTACAGTGAGTTCCTCCTCCTCTTGTAAAAGATATGTGGGTAGGACAGCATGGACAGAAGTTACAAGTCTTTTAATGACAGTTATTGAACCCACGCAACTTTTAAGTCAGGAAATATATAGCGCTATAATTAAATTACAGATACAGTAACACAAAATCAACTTTAATAGGATAGTACATCGACGTCACGAAAAAAAAAAGTCAAGATGGCTGCCCTCACTACCATCCACAATGACGCTTCGACATTGACAGCTTAAAGTCATGCTGATTGTAAGACACTGACACTTGCGCCGTCAAATATATTATAAATTTCTCATCTAAAAACAACAAACTTAATTCACCAACCTTTAAGTTTTTAAATGTCTATAAATAAAGATAAACTCTGGCTTCACTAACTAAGTTTTGTCTAGAAATACTACTAGGTTCATTTGGCATAGTAAAATCCGAATTAAATACACAATTAATGATTACTGACTAATTAATGATAATATGTGGATTTCGCCCTCATTTTATTTATATTAATGTAATATCATATTTTTAATGCATTATATTCACTTACTATCGGTTGGGGCAAAGTAAAAATACAGACCTACCAAAAGTTATGATTGGCCATGTATAATGACATTAACTAATCAGAAAGTCTTATTCCTGACTGATGAGTAAATTAATTACTTTTTATTAATCTGTCTTCACGAAACCTATTAAATTATACAAAGACATATCTTTGATACGGAAACATTATTTATGAATAGTCGTAATAAACAGATACAAAATT
The DNA here is from genome assembly GCA_918358865.1 of Melinaea marsaeus rileyi. NCBI lineage: Eukaryota > Metazoa > Arthropoda > Insecta > Lepidoptera > Nymphalidae > Melinaea > Melinaea marsaeus. Next base: position 15,643,084 of record OU911085.1, read on the forward strand.
TGATACTCAGATATCAGACAGTGTAGGATAGCAACAATTGGAAACTTAGGTACACGCGGTTAGAAATCCTATTTGCGGCGCACCTTGTAAATTACTCGACGGGCTTTATTTCCGTTTGTGATAGTAAGTTACTTTTATTAAAGTTTAATAGAGATACGATTATTCATGTAATTTAAATAGAAGCACATCTCTAGTTTGCATAACGTGACACAATGAATAACTCAAGAAATATTTTTAATAAGCAATACCGAACTATTTCTTTCGAAAAGATGATAATATGTAGTTGTACCATTTCTTGTCTGTAAATTTTGCATCATCTATTATTTTTATAGTAATAAATACGCTTAATACACTATCGTAAAATTTACTTTAACTTGTAAATAAATGCTTATATTAGATTACTGTTTTAGTATTTACACAATATTTTGACCAGCCTATATTTCAATTTAAAATTTATTACGGTTATCCGTTAAGGTCAAAAAGTCACTTTAATACTAAAGTCCATATTAAAAGTGAGATGACAGAAGAGGCTGTTACCGGACTGACATGAACCAACGATTTCAACAAAGCAATGTTTTGAATATTTAATTGAGTGTAGAGATTCAATCCTCACGGTAAGTTTATTTTTGACTGCTGGAGTATTTTTGGAGAATTTGTTACATTTATATATTATTATATATTTTAAGTTCATGTTATTGTGAATATCTATTTTTAATTCATTACAGCCATTGGGACAACACTAAAATTCACTCGCACAGTTAAGTGTGTTTTTGTTTATATGCAGGTACTACCTTTCCTCTATGAAATATTTTATCTTTTCTAACAACGTACACATTCCATATATATGCAATGTATATTTTCCTGTCTTTATAGTAAGCTTATTTTAAAAGTATGTAGATTATTGCGCTGCATCCAGGCTTCATCTATCATCAGCTATCATAACAAATGCTAGCGGGAGGGAACGTCGCGCGATATGAGGCCTCTTAAAGCGCATTCATTTTGAACGAGCTGTTACACAGGAATATGTCATAATAAGCATAACTACATTATCGTTCGTTCCAAATAGCCTTTGTTATTAGCATGAATTTCATATTTTTACATAAGACTTAAATATTCCTAAAATGAGTAATACTTGACAATAAAATGCTGTTACTTGTCGTTTTATGTTACTTAATAAACAGTGTTATATGTACCACTGAGTTAGTGCCTAACCTAACCTATTGTATGATAATAATTCCTCTCAATTATATGTGTTTTAGTTAGAATCGCAATTTTTTTATATATATTTTTAAATAACAAGGATTTTCTTGACTAACTATTATTAGATCGACAGAGACCGGTACTATTTGTATTATTGTTTAATATTATTTTAGTACCTGAAACCAAAGCATCAGACGGTAAAAATGTCAGTTAATGTGGTGGAAATTGCAAAATACGTTAGACCCTTAAAGGAAAGAAAAACAAAGTGGGGAAGAGTATATGTTGGGCTTCCATATATCTCACAAATAACTAGACACTAACTAACACAAACACTTGGGATAGTAAGACTCTTGAGAATATGTATATTTTGTGTGACATGTATTGCTATATAGATTATTAAATAAAAGAAAACTACAAGTAAAAATTATTGTATTATCTGTAAAAGGAATTTAAATTATACAAGAAAAAGAATATAAAATTATGCGCTTTCTTAATACCCAAAAGAAAAGAAAAAATTCCGTGCCCGCAGGGGGACACGCGTGGGTAGACCTCGTGTGTAAAATATAACTCACTACCTAAGAATAACACATGATGCCGTTGTTTACATCAAAAATTTTCAAGCAAAAAGCGGTTTTTATTTTTTTCCTCAAAAAAGGTATCTTTTTTAGAAATACTTTTGGTACTTAAATTTAGAGTAAAAAATACCCTTTCTATTAAAAATATTTGCGAGGTTGGAATATTTACCAGAAAAAAGTTGCCGTGGTTTTACCTACCTTAAATTTTCAAGCTAAAAGTGGTTTTTATTTTTTTTCTCGAAAACGGTACCTTTTACGGAAAAACTTTTAATACCTAAATTTAGAGTAAAAAATAATCTTTCTATTAAAAATACTTATAATATAAGAATGTTTACCAGAAAAAAGTTATGATTTTTTTTCCAAAAATTTTCGCTTTTTTACCCCCACCCCTAAGTTATTGAAGTTAGGTTTTCGGTTAATCTACATTAGTTGTAGGAATTCATCAAAGACATCATATAATATGAACGCGATTGATATTCTTTATATAGGGAAAAAGTTAGGGTCGAAAAACTGAAATCAGAAAAAGTGAGGTCCTAGCGCCCCCTTTGGCCGGATTTCGCTGGTTAACGAACTTGACCTTCATTTTTGGATGGTTGATTTTTGTGCAAAGTTTGAAAGCGATCCAAGTGAAACTGCGGCCGCTATCGTGCTGACAAAAGTCGAATTTGGACGCACGCACGCATATATATATATATATATAAACTTTTTGACCAATGGTCATTTCGGACTCAGGGGGTCATAAGAAGACCTCCTGTGAAGTAATTTTTCCAAAATTCGAAAGTCGGGTACAAATGAATGGGCAGACCGAATTCTTCGAGGTCTACCCAAAAGAAGATTTTGAAGTACTCTGAAAATATAGTAGTTGAAATTACTAAGAGGTAATTTACTTAAATCTTTTTTCTTATATTACTGTTTCTAGGACACATACTTTAGTTCCGAATATAACTTCGCCGCATTGCCTTAGGAATTACGAAAATAACATTAAGAACCATTTAGTAAAATAATAAGAACAACGAAGTTTAAATGTAACATATATAAAATAATATTTATTACTTTCAATAAAGTAAAAACAGGTAAATAATATAAAACTAGGTCATAAGATTCCTATAAAAGTAATATAAAAACATAAAGAAACAATAAGCTTTTAACATTTTCATTTCATAAATATAAAGAAGCACAAGAAAAACCTTGGATTTATTAGCTTTGAAAGAAAATTCTTAAATACTGAACTATATAAGTAAAGTGCACTTTGTTTTAAAGCTTGATAGTGTTACCAACCAGTGTAAAGAAGGATTAAACCGTTAACTATTTATGAAAATACAAAAATTGGATATATTTTATGAAAATGTATAATTTATAGTGTGAATGATGATAAGACATAATGAATGCATTGTATATGTATATGTCGGCTCATCTCGCCGTTATACCCACGTGACAAGGATCACTACTGATATGCTTCTTATTTTTTTTTCTCCATCACCCGTTTACTAAACCATCTTCTCATTTATATATTGATTTAACAATGGCTTTTATGAAGCAGCTTTATTTCGATTTATATATAATAAGTACAGTTCAATCAATTTTTCCATCGCTTTTATTTATATTTATATTTGAAGATTCCCCTTTCATTTACTAAGGATTTTGGGGATTGGATGATATTTTGCTTTCAGGATCATAAACCGACACCTTCACGCTGGTGCCTGTAACTTTCAATATCAATAATACATGTCAAGACTGTGTAAGTATTGTGTGCTTTCGCGTTAAGGAAATAAGATGTCTGTAAGTAGCGAGGTCAATTTCATTTTTATAGTTACATGCAAACTCTCCAGAGATAGAAAGATATTGAATTATATTGCTTAGCAGAAGTCTTTTTATAAGAAGAAATATTTAGACATTTCGATTTCTTAATCATTGGGACTATTAAAAAATAACTTATTTGTATACATCAGATATTTTTATTAGAAATTTTTAAAATAGAACTTGTATTATGATATGTCCTAAATATAAGATATGTCCCAATAGACTCAATTCTCCCCGTTACTTTATAGATTGCTATGCATTTACATATTCTAATTCTAATTCTAGTTTAATAAATAATATAAATATTACCGTATTTTTTTTATAACTTTAATAAGATTATCATGTTGTTGACAAACACTTTTATGTCTACAACCATTACAAACTTAGCAAACTAGAATTGAGGAGTCGTTAAAGCACTTATCTGACACAGAAACAACTGAAACTTTACAAGACATCAACAAGAAATATCTTGATCCAGAGAGTAGATTAATAGATATTGTGATTACTTAAAAACCGGAATAAAAGTTATTACTCAGAAACATAAAAGATGATATTTTAACTTTTCACCTTCTTAATTGTATTGGGCTGGTTCGACCGGGGAAAGATTATCCTCTCACAGTTGATTAGCGTGTAGTAACCAATTTTGGTAAGGTTCTCTCATCAAGATCCATTATGTAGAATCCTCCTTGAGGATGGTCTCAGAACTGAACCTCGGTCAGTTTAATCCCTAAAAGCCACAAGTTTGCTTTACTACTAAAAAAACCATTTGTCATTAAGGCAGCGTATATAGAGGCCACCCTTGGGAGCATATTCATAAAACATTTTATAGAACAAAGCTGTCTTTATTTTCATAACTGTAATAGTGCAAATATGACTACTATCAAGTTTTCACGCCACAGAAGGAAATAAAACTAGCCGACAAATCGAGACAGCGCAAGATTTTCTAGCCGCACTAGTTCCCTATTCCTATTTAATATTTAAAATGTTCCACTATCAACTCTATAAATATTTGATCTTTTATAAATATTTTTAACTTGCATCTAAAATAAGTAATGTCATATCGAATGATAAAGTAAATTTTGAAAATGGTTTGACGCCAAAAAGAAAATTTCCTGTTACAAACTAATAGCTACAAATATGAAGAACATATATATATATGAACATATATATATACAAATATGGTGCAACAATAGTAAGTATAAACTATATATTCTGTTTCGTTACAGTAAACTAGTGCACAAATCTTTATAAATATCAATGGAATATGATTTTATAAAATTATTTGTTTAGTTCAAGACATTCCTTTATTTTTAAATAAGTAGCAAAGGTTTTCATAATAAGGAAATAACACGCACGATGTTTTAGTTTCATATGTTCTCGATAAAATCCATTTAATCTTGAAATAATTAGTGTATTATAATTATAACTGACAGCTTTTTTAAAGGGTTACGATTCTCGTAATAAGTGTAATATGTTCGTGATTCAATGTGTATGTCTAAGCAATCCTAATGTAAGTATGCGAGGCGTCGCTACTCTTGTAACTCATTTTATTATTTTCCGTAATTATGTGAGTTAAAGATAAGTTAAACTGAATAATTTAATAACTTCGCTTCTCTTCGTGTAATTTTTATGTTTGAAGTAAAAATAAACGCATAAATTAATACTTATATAATGAAATTGTTCTCATATATCAATAAACACTAATGATTTACAAAAGAAGAGGAGAAAACATAAATATATTCCCTGGACAAGGATAGTTAATGTTCTCGTAAGAAGGTAACGAAATAATTTCAGACCTTTCATTAACGTTCACTAACGAATAGTCTTGTTAATGAAATCCTCAAGGATTTTATTAAACCTTAATTAAAATTGTTACTTCTATATCTAGTATGACTTTATATGACTTGCGCTAATATAGTTTATCAGATTTTTAAAATTGATATTTATTATAAATTCTTGAAGTACCATTTAATGAGACACATTTTCAATATATTAGGAATTTTAATGAGAAATACATAATTATACCTACAGACACCTGTAATAGTTATAACTTGTACATTCGTTATAAGATTTAGAATCATGACACTCCAATATTCACTAACTATATTTTACGAAAACCTTTTTTTTTTATTTTTAGTATTTTAAGCTGTCGAACCAATTGCTTGTAATTGGTTTATTGTAAGGGTGTACATCCCATCTCAAGTTTAATGATTGTACTTCAGCTACACTCTACTTCTCTATAGTTCCCTGTATTGTATACGAATTGATAGTTTAGCAAATAAACTTTATTTTAAGACCTCTTCACAGATATAATACCTGATTGGATCCTTGATAAAATCATTAATGTCTTAGCAATATAAATTTATATTCTTTTTGTATTGTAGCATTTATAAATAAAAGGTTTAACAGGAATGTAAAAGATAATACAACTGATTTAACAACCCCAAATTAATGATGTAATGGTTTCCTCTACAATACACTTAAAGGGTAAGATTGTGTCATAATATTATTTTTATCAAGAGAAAATATTATCATGGAATGTTATATGCAATAAATGAGAGTGAGCGCCGAAAACATTGTATCAAATTTCCGGTTTTACGAATTCCAATTACCTTTTAAAAACGGATGCAATGCTTAATATGTTCCGTCATGATACTCAGATAAAGTTGAAATATATAGCAAGCATGCCTTACCTGCAATGCAATTAAAGAACGTTTTTCTAAAAACCTTAAAAAGTTATAGACAGCGCACTCACTTTTTTTTAGACCATTAACTGAATGTATTACACTTTTTCATTTCTTATATTTAACATTTCTATTTAGATAAAACATACTAAAATATATCACAGAGATCGGACCTTATACTATCTATTAAACAGACAAATTTATGAACGCACCTATAAATATTTGACAACCGAATGACAACAAAGACAAAAGACATGACATTTTCACATCTACGAATATTTTTTTATTTGAAAATCGAACTTTTTTTTGTATTATTTGTTACTTATTATATATGTTTGGCACCGTCAGAATTTTTTTGAACTTCTACAGTAACATACAGGATAAATTAATACTAGAAGTAGAAACTAAAATAAAGTTAACTGTTGTCTTAACCTATTTTCAGTTCGTATAATTATTCAAACCATCGACAATAGTTGTTAAGCGATATTAACACGATATAACATCTCACGAACCACGTGGGACGCTCAAATATTCACATATTATAACGTTTTTTTTATACTTTGAAGTATTTTAATTAAATAAAAAAAGTTTTAATAAAGTAGAACGTATTGTTAAGGGATAAAAGCGATTTATAATGTGATTGTCACAGTGAAGTCATTTTTTTCTACATATTCAGACAAATATTTTTATAGATAAGTACATTAAGTTAAGAGTATTTAAATTATATTTCACAGTAAATATCACTATTCCAAATTATTAACTTTCTATTATAAATCAATTTGTTTCCCTCAGTCGCTGTTATGCGAAAACAAATAAAATCTAATAAATTAAATTCTCTTTCTGGTAACATATATTTCTTATACTAATTAATTACTTATTAATTTTATTTGCTGTATTCCTTATTACTTCTCCCACGATCGAACTGATAACTGGTGATGCTGTAGCTCACGAAGTATCGGCGGATACGAATGGTTGCAAATGACTTGCCGCTGTTGTAGTTCAACGAAAGAAGAAGTAATACCAAGAAAACAGGAAAAGAGAATTTGTTCATCCAGCTTATTGTACTAAAGGTGTCTGATTTTTTGGGATGACCGTATTAAAAAAATTGGCAATATCATCATAATTCCTCTGAGCCCATACGTGGCAGGTTCGAATCCTAATAATTACAAATTGGATTAACTGGTAGTGCTTTTTTACCCCACAAGATCAAATCTTGCCAGTATTCCGATTTTTTGCTTCATGGATTTTACGTTAAAAAAAATCGAGGCCTAATGTTAACAAATTTTTCATACAATATTTCATTAAAATACTATACTCGTATTTAAATTGCATAAAGGACAATAAGGCTGAGAAATAAGGGAAGATACTAAATGTTTTTATGACTATAATATTGTTGTAGTATTTTATATAAATATTTGTAAAAATATTTTATAACATTTTTATTATTACAGAAATTGATTTTTGCTCATTTCTCTTAGTAATAATAGTTATTTTAAGAAAAAAGTGTTTCTATAAAGCTGGAGTTTCATTTTCCAACCTATTCGACTTTATTTTCCTAATTGGACTTCAAGCAAGTGGTGAATAAATTGATTATTTCTTCATCAAAGTGGAAAGTTACAGTTTGATATCGTATACGTTAAACCGAGTCTATGGAGTAGTGTATGTCCTCAAACTGATGTTAATTCAATTGAGTGCAGAATGCTGTGCCTCGTAATTGTGTTAGTTGCGACATATTTGAAAAGGACGAGACTTGGCAATTTTATTGAGACAGTTTATTTTCAAAGAGTATGTCGTTTTCAATCTAAGCTCACTGTTCAATCATTTAATTACAACCTTTATGATACAACTTTTATGGTTAATACAAAAATTATACAATCACTAAAAATATGTCCTCAGAAGAAAACTCATTTAATCATTGATAAAAGTTGACATTCTTAATATAATGAAACTAGCTATAAAATAAAATTACATTAACGATAGAATCGATTTTCTACAAAAAAACGTGTCTGTGTGTTCTTCATCGTAACGTGTGAAATGTAGGAAAGTGATTGATTTAGATCTTATTATGTTTAGATTATACTTTATTAAGTTACAAGATTAAAAAAGAAGAGCCTCCATAGTTTGTTAAGAACTGCTCGATATAAGGTGAGTTGAAAGTTTAAATCCTTAATTTTAACTTTTATTTTAAGTCGACAAAAAATATTTGCCATCTCATTAAACATCAAATATCCTATTACAATTAGGAAGTACTAATTTTCTTTTATCTGCATCTGGTCTCTCTCTTTTTGAAAGTGGTAGACTCTAGTCATCTGACTGACCGAAGCCCGTAATGGGCTGGCTCGACCGGGAAGGACCACCCTCCCTCTGAAGATTGACATGCAGTAACCAAATCATTTAAAATATACCCCATGAGGGTACCGGCTTTGACGGAGCCGGGGAACCTCTCCCTGAGCAAAATCGGCACGGCTTGCTGCTTATTGGAAGTGACCGGAATAACTGTGGTTCAATTGATATATTTATCTTTTACCCGTTTGTAACATATTTACTTTAGTTTAATGATAAAAACCAATATCAAGTTAGTACAAAATAAATAGTTGCATCTGTACTAAGATCTCTTTTATTTGGTCACGTTACACCTGTTTAAATCTGTTTCTATTATGTAGTTTTGACAAGGATTGTTACAAGTCAGTGGTAGATTAATAATGACTTTCAGATCGAAAAAGCTAATGGTGACTATAAATTCTCAAACTCAGCCATCAGATGATGACATCTTTTGAAGATACTACAAAGATTCTGTCGACTTCAAGATTACAATTTCACATTTTATCAATTTCATTTTAATATTCTCATACAACAGACCTGATTATAATAAAATAAAGATGAACATACTTATCCTAACTAGAACCTATATTCGACAAAATGCACAGTGTTATTTTTCTAATCAAAAACAATGGATCGAGATGTTTTTATTAGCTTTGTTGATTGAATTTATATAAAATAAAATTATAACTGAAGTGATAATTAAATAAAACCTCGTTTAGGATTTTGGAATCACAAAACATTCAATCAATTGCATAATACTCTCACAACCTCAGCATTGCACCAAATTGACGAATGTAAACAAAGACTTGTGAGGTCAGGCCACCATTCATTCAATTACAATATGACCATGGGCACCGCTTCAAAATAAGAACAAATGTATTTAGACTTTTGTGATCCATAATTACAATTATATATATAAATATATATAATTAATTTCTTTCTTTCTTAATTACCCAAAGAACTGAACTGAACGGATTTAATGCTAAATCTTTCTCTACTATTCAACCCCGAAACAAAATTAAGATATAAAAATATAAGAGGTGCTAGTTAACATTTGTACAATACTTACTTACTGTTACTGTTACTTTATAACTTAAATAACTAATATGACAAAAAAATTTAATAGATATACAACACAGCTTATACCTATATATTTCTGTGACATAGTTACATATCACTTTAAATATAAAAAAATATATAAAAATATACTAGGGACGCCAAGAGACCCCTAATTTTGACTCGCTGTGCTCGCGAAATCTCGGGTGCCGTTTGCGTATTGAGCGAAGCGAGCCCAGTGTAATGACTCATGGTTGTAGACAATGTCCGTAATATGGGAGATTTCATTTTAAAGCAAATTTTCCGCGCTACATTTTTTTCCCATTGACTTCAATGGGATATCAGTCAAGAATATAAATAACATACAATAAAGAAAAAGCATAGTTTAGTTACTTTTTTTCTGCTATTGTTAATATAGATATTTAATAATATAATAACTGGTTGTACCCACCTCCCCTAAAGCAATTTCCTATACATATACATTGAGAGAACTATCGACACGATAGCGCATATTATCAGAGTTATGAAGACGAAATCATTCAGGTCGTAGTATTTTATCATTAATAAACTTAAATAATACAATATTATATTTAAGCGCTGTAACTCACCATATATCTACTATAATATAATCTAAGCACGAATACTTTTTCAAGTCGGGTGTACTTTGTAAGTTGTATAATAAAGTGCACTATGCTAACACAGTACTCTATTTAAACGAGAGGTACATTGTTTTAAAATTTTAAAATACAAAAGAAATTTTGCATTCTTTTAAGCAAAATTTAGTTTTGCTTAACTCGCTTAATTTTATAGAAGACATTATTTGCATCAACATACGAGTACGTAAAGACGAATACTATGCGACAAAACATCAAGTCACTCACATTATTTAATTAAACTAATAAACTGTACCTCAAACATTTTCATCTAAATCTGATTATCATTTTGTGACTACAACTTCCGTTATCCGTTTTATTTTATTTATACATTTTAATTGTCAAACATTGCACAATGACTTTAGTAGTATCTGAAGTATTATTAAGTATCTTATTGAATTTCCTGAATTTTTAAACTTTTTAGTATTTTACAGTTTTATAAAATAATAGCTATTAAATATACCTAAAAATTCAATAAATTATTAAACAGAAAAGTACAAACCACATCGATTTCTAAAAACACTTTGTTACAAGAAGTTGAAACAGAACGTTTACTTTAGGAAAGTGCGGTTAAGAAACACTTGAATTATAAATAGAAATTTTAAAATTCTGTGTCCTCCGTCGCTGGTCCATTTAAACATTGCTTTATGGTACAGCATCTGTTATATATTAAAATATAATTTTCCATCCGATTGTATTGCTTATAAGTCTATACAACCTTTTTTGGTATAACATAAAGCTACTTGCTAGGGAAGTTCATAAATCACTTTATTTAAAATTTAAATTACAATACAATTGATTGGAGCTTTGAGTACCATATTCTGGTAATTACATTGACTAAATTAGAAGACTTTTTTCCAACAAAGAGATTGTGTTTACAATATTCACTTCATATGGTAATTATATGATTAATATTTCTCTAAATACTACTTACTACTACTACTACTACTACTACTCTAATACTTTGTATAATAAACCGGAGCTATTTAGTAAATGTGACGTTCTATATAAACTAACCCCATTACAATACGAAGATCTTATTTACATCTACTCGTATGTAAGTTATGAGACAGGTTCATCTAAACTTGGTGTAGTTCTTACATGACTTACCTTAACTTTTCCAAAGATACTACTAATAATATATAGGTACCTAAAAGAAAAAAATCATTACATCAATGTTATTAATTCTATATTTTAATCACTTATAATAATATTCTTACATTATCTTACATTAGATCTAGATTATATTATGTAAAGGAAATTACCACAATTCAATTGTTTAGATAGTAAAAATAATGTTTTATATATGTTTCTTTGAATAATAATTTTTATAGAGCTATCGATCTTTTGAATTACTATCGTGTTGTTGACTTGGTAAATGTTAGATAATACAGACTTGGTAAATTTTTATTCAATTGAATTATCTTAGTAAACAAATGTCTTCTAAAAAAGAGTAAGTTTTTTTTTGTAGTCTTTATTCAATAAATAATAACATAAAATTGTAATTGAATATGAAGTCAAATGTTATTCTTGCAATAATCTAAACGAAATAATTTAAGTTATGGATAATAGAAATATTATATAATATATATAATGATAAATTTTATAAAGGTAGTTGAACAATTTTCATCAATTAAGTACTGATGTGTAGATTATATCGTCAATGCATTAAATTCTATGCGACAACGAAAGAGTCTAATGTTTGAGATAGCCTTAATCTTCTATATTGGCCTGGTCTATTGTAATTTATAAAATTTAGTTAATGCAAATAATATCTAATATTAATCTATACATATATTTTAAAAGATAATTAATTAATAAAGATCCTTTAAGAATATAATTAAATATTGAAAGAGAATGTAATTTTTTCCGATAACCTACATATATTTTTCTATAACTTATTGTTCATCTTAATTTTATACAAAGACTATTGTAGTGTATGAATAATATTAGGCCTATGTACGTGTTTGAAAAGCCATAGAATATACTTCCCTAAATTTACTCAACATACAGCAGACAATAACTTACCACATATAAATTAAGCTTCACTAATAACTGCGAAATGGCGTGGAAGCAATTGGTTGAAGCTTTGTGGCGTTGAGAGGTGATAATGTAGACTAGTTGTCGATAGAATAACTACCCGAGTTGTGCCAATTTAAGATTACCCTTTTTGGGTACTTGATACTTTTGGAGATGTGTAAAAAGTGATATAAATCATATATATTATACTGTATATGTTTTTATAATTATTATAATATTGTACTCCGTACAATATAACGTATAGTACTTCTTGCTATATGACGGTAGGTAGGTAAAGACATTAGTGCGACCTCACGTGGCACAAAAAGTTTCAAATCTTTTTAAAAGCTTGATATTATATATGATAAACGAATAATATTCAAAATAATTGATTATTTATGATAGACAAGAAATTAATTCAAGTTCTAATTAAAAATAATCCCGTACTGAATTAATTGTCTGATAATAGAGTAATGGGAACACCATACAAAAATTGCTCTTAAAGAATTATATATATGTGTATTAATTATAATAATACACATATATTTAATGATTTACATAATTAAATAAATTAATAAATTCAATAAACGTGACGCGAACGAGGTAAGAGATGGTCATGAACACAATTAACATATAGATTTTGTTTTAGATAAACCTATTGACTTATCCTGTAATGTAAATTCAAGCGTTATTTGATTAGTTGAGAGAACATCTACGAAGCCGTAAAGGGAGGTCCGTTTATATTACTATAAATGAATGAAATTACTTAAGTCTTATAATTTATTTTTTGTTTAGGAGACAAAGTTATTTATCAGTTATTTTTATATTTAACATACAAGCAATGCAAATGCATGCAAGGGAATCTATAAATAAAATATAATATTCTTAAATAATATTTTTTCTTACATTAGTTCAAATTCAAGAAGTATATATATTAGTCGTGACCTTATGACAGTTGAGATCTGCAGAATATTCCAATTTGGTTTGAATCATCTTATAAACTGGTGTGACTTGATATCCAGTCGGGATTGTCTCTCCACTCTACTCACTCAAATTTACGTTGAAAACACTTTGCTTTGTCTCGATAATAAAGTTGACGGACTCGTCGGTTCGGTTAACAGATTACTTCATTGTCATCTCGCACCCGCCAGTTACGACTTGATTAGAACGTGTTAAGTGGTTGCATAATTACCTAATTACATTTAAATTTTGCTACCGTTAATAATTAAAGTTTAATGTTTTTGAAACAGTAACAAATTTTGATATTTTATATGAGTTTCTTTTAATAAGTACAAACTATATCATTATTTTCATCAAGACTAGGTAAGCTATAAGATTCATCCTTTTACCATCTATTTCCTTACAAATACAATATAAAAAAACAAACAAAGTACCGCTAGGTTAATATTACATTTATTATAGTTATTTGTAGGGCGAGTTAGAGTCGGGTGCCAAAACTCTCTCCCTGACTTTCCCTGTTCGTTATAAAAAGTATTAAATAAAATCAAAACACAATATCCTTACCAAGAACTTTTAATAATAATATATAATGAGTATCTCATCTAAAAACAACAAACTGAATTCAGCAACACTTACGATTCTAAATACATACGAATAAATAAACTCTAGTTCCACTAACTTTCTAGTGACAAAATTTCGTCTAGAAATACTATTAGTATAAATCATTTGGCACAGTTACTTCCAAATTAAATACACAGTTGATGAATGCTGAAAGTTAGAATATACTTTGAAACAAATAAAATTGGAATATTACTTATATTGTTTATATTAGTGTAATATCATCTTATTATAATTATTTACAGCTACAATTCGGGCAAAATAAAAATAATTTTACAGAACTGTCAAGCGTAGTAAGTGGTTGTCTAATACCAGTAACCAATCAGAAAGTCTTACCCCTGACTGGTCAGCAAATTATTTATTTTTTATTATTATATCTTTACGAAACCAATTTCGTGATTGAAGAATTCGTGTACATTAAAAACATTTTTATGAAACGATAATGTTATTTGGAGTAGACAAAATTGCAATAAACATATACTGAACTTAATATTCAAATACCAGTAAGAATAGGAAACTCAGGCACTCGCGGTTAGGAATCCTATTTGCGGCGTACCGTGTCGATTTGTCGGCGGGCTTTATTTCCGATTGTCGCGTGGAAATGTGATAGTAAGAATATATTATAAAAGTTTTGATTATTATTTTAAAATACGAATTTACAAGTAATTAAAATAGAAGGATGGTTTTTTGCTCTGTAGACCTCAATTGAATACTTCAGTTTTATAATTCTATATAAACTAATCTACTACACTGTTTCCTCTCACAATGTCTGAAATAAGTCTTATAAGATAAGTATATAAGTAGAGTCATTAGAAAAATCCTCACCCGTGTTTAAAAAATAGACACTGTAGTAGTATAGTAATAGTAATAGATTTTTAATAACTTTTTTTGTGTTATTGTAACAGTTCGTCATAAGTTAGTAAGGTTTAAGTAAAAGTTTTTCAAGTTTTAATTCAACACTTATACTACATTAATACTTTCACTATTTGGTCTATACCTTGTCCAGCCTCAATTGATGTAAAATCAATTTTATTACGATTCCGTTAAGGCCTGAAGGGCATTCCATTACTATATTGAAAGTGAGATGACATAGAAGAGGTTGTTAACTGACCGAGATGGACCAACGATTTCATTAACCCAACAAAGCAGTGTTTTCATATTAAATTGAGTGCACAGACTCAATCCCGACGGGACGTTTGTTTCTGAGTGCCGGGATGATGTTTGGAGTTTTTTTTAATATTTACATCATCTAACAGGTTTTTAAGTTCATGTTAACGGGAATATTTATTTCGCATTAATTATAATTTGCATTAAGTAATTTATTATAACTTGCCATATTAAACATTACACATTGATAATTTTTTCGTAACAGATTTATCCAAAGTAAAAAAAAACAGATCGATGTCAACAAATTTTTCATGCTATATATTTCATTAAAATATTATATTTAAATTCCATAAAGATTATAAATATGGTCGAAAAACAAGGAGATATTGAATGTTTTTGTGACTATATTTGTTGTCTTATTTTATTTAAATATTTGTAAAAATGTTTGATCTTTTCATTATATATATATTTTTATTTATTATATATTTTCCTTAGCAATATATATATTTTTTTAATAAAAAATGTTTCTATAAAGCTGGAATTTAATTTTCCAACCTATTCGATTTTATTTTCCTAATTGGATTTCAAGCAAGTTGTGAATAAATTGATTATTTCTGCATCAAAGTGGAAAGTTACAGTTTGATATTGTTTATGTTAAACCGAGTCTATGGAGTAGTGTATGTCCTCAAAACTGATGTTAATTCAATTTAGTGTAGATTACTGTGCCTCGTAATTGTGTTAGTTGCGACATATTTGAAAAGGTCGAGACTTGGCAATTTTATTGGGATAGTTTATTTTCAAAGAGTATGTCGTTTTCAATCTTAGTTCACTGTTCAATCGCTTAGTTACAAAGTTTATGCAATAACTTTTATGGTTAATACAAAAATTATTAAAATCACAATAGATATGTCCACAGAAGTGAACTCATTTGAACATTATTGAAAGTTGACATTCTGAATTTAATGAAATCAGCTATCAAATAGAATAACATTAAGCTTAGAATAGATTTTCTATAAAGAATCTTCATTTTAACGTGAGAAATGTAGGAAAGTGATTGATCAAAGATTATACTTAATTAAGTATACAGGATGTTAATTTTATTTTAAAATATACCCCATGAGGTTACCGGAGGCAGCCGGAGAACCCCTCCCCGAGCAAAATCGACACGACTTGCTGCTTATTGGACGTCACCGGAATAGCTTTAGTTCAATTGATATATTTATCTTTTACTGGTTTGTAACACATTTACTTTATTTTAACGATATAAACCAATATCAAGTTAGTACAAAATAAATAGTTGTATATTATCTTAGTTTTTTTTAAAGATTTTGTTGCTGTTTGTTTTTAAATTAGCAATATTTTTAATTTACTTACTATATCCAGATTTACCAGACAATTCGTAGAGATATACTTACTACATGTTAATGCAAAACATGCAAACACAATTTAATATCTCTATTTATAAAGTAATATTATCGGATGCAGACATTGTTATGATTAAAAGAGAATGTGAAGATTGCCTAAAAAAACATGCCATTGAGTATTATCTTTATATGAATGTTATTTCTGTTTTGTGATTTTTATTATTTAAAATACAATTACGTTATGTTTAAACTTCTGTTTTCCCAGTTATAATATGTTATAACCAGTAATTTTCAGATTGTATTTTTAATATTCTCAGTACTTGGTGCGTGAAGTTTAAAATGATTAATTGTTAAAGAGGGTAACACCGCTATTAAGATGGTATATGAGTCACTGTCTGGTCAGTAGAACTCATTCGTACCGTTGGAACTGCTAGCATCAAGAAGTGAAGTGATTAAGAAATATAGTCAGGTATATTATAACTGAACACATCTTTGTTATGTATTTTTTTATTATCTACGAAGATGAATAAAATTGTAACTTTTAAATTAATGTTTTCCTACAGTTTATTACACGGTTGTATAAATTATTTGATTGGAGTTAAATTTCTGTGTTATATTAAACAGTAGCAAAAGTAGGTGTTATTGTTAAATAGTTCTTATTTTACGTCCTTCATTTCAACACTATCAATTCATCCCCGTCATGAACTATGTTGTAGTAGAATCAAAAGAACTATATATCAAAAGGACTTCTATTGTTTATAGGCAATATTTCTAGGACCTACTTGTTAATCTGAATACCTGTTCCTCAATCGTGCTTAAATATAATACAATCAATCTATTTGAGTAATTTAATGATATCCTATATTATAAAGCTTCTATATTAACACAATGTATTGTATGTTAATTAATAGGTAGATATTTTCATATGTAAAGTGTTAAAGATTTTTCAACAAAACCACAAATTGGAAAACTTATCTTCTCAAACTTCGGCTTTCGGATTCTTTACCCTTATAAGTACATCAAACGTAACCAACCAACTACCAAGAAAATATTCGCTACATACAATTAGTAGTTTCTTAGAACATTTATTTTCAAACGTGAAACATCCACACCATCCCATTGACTAAAATGTATTGAGTAGAGCGCGATACTCTAATCAATTATATTGTAATTTAAATTGAAAGTAAAGGGATTTATGAACTTCCTAGCAAGTAGCTTTATGTTATACCAAAAAAGATTGTTTTAAATATATAGGCTTATAAGCAATACATCCGTATGGCAAATTATATTTTAATATATAACAGATGCTGTCCCATAAAGGCAATATTTAAATGGACCAGCGACGGAGGACATAAAGTATTTTAAAATTTCTATTAGAATTTAAGTGTTTCTTAACCATACCTTCGTAAAGAAAACGTTTTGTTTCAGCTTTTTGTAACAAAGTGTTTTTAGAAACCGATATGGTTTTTACTATAATGTTTAACCATTTATTAATTATTAATTTTTCTTAATAGTTATTATTATACTACTAAAGTCAGTGTGCAATGTATGCTTATTAAAATAAATATATAAATAAAAACATTAACGAATGTCAAAGTCACAAAACGAGAATGAGAGTAATGTGAAAATGTTTGAGGTTGTTTATTAATTTACTTAAATAATGTGTGTGACTTAATGTTTAGTCCCATAGTATTATTCGTCCTTACATAACCTGAGTTGCTGCAAATAATATCTCCTATAAAGCGAGTTAAGCAAAACTAAATATTGCTTAAAAGAACGCAAAAGTTCTTTTGCATTTATAAATTTTAAAATAATGTACCTCTCGTTTAAATAGAGTACTGTGTTGGCATAGTGCACTTTATTATACAACTTACTAAGCACACCCGACTTAAACAACTGTTCATGCTCACATTAAATTATAGTAGATATACAGTCTGTTTTTAAAAGCTATATACAATATTATATTATTTAATGTAATTACTGATCTTACTTCACTTATCAACGAAAGCAGAATATGAACCTACGATCTGAAGGATTCTGTCTTCATAACTCAGTCAATATGCGCTATCGTGTCGATAGTTCTTTCAATGTAAGTATATGTATATAAAATTGCTTTGAAGGGCACATTGTTAGTGAATGAATGATGTTATGACCTCACAGTCTTTATTTACATTCGTCAATTTGGTGCAAAACTGAAGTTGTGCAGATATTTTGTAATGATTGAAATGTTTTGTGATTCCAAAATCCTAAACGAGGTTTTATTTTATTATCACTTCAGTTATATATATATATATTTATTTAAATTCAATCAGCAAAACCAATAAAAACATTTTCATCCATTATTTTTTTAGCCTATTTTGTTATCATTTAATAATAGTAAGTATTATTTCCAGTACCACTTCCAACTATACCTGATTAGGAAAAAAACACTGTGCATTTTGTCATATATAGGTTCTAGTTTGGATAGGTATGTTCATCTTTATTTTATTATAATCAGGTCTATTGTATGAGAATTTGAAAATGAAATTGATAATATGTGAAATTGTCATCTTGAAGCCGACAGAATCTTTGTAGTATCTACAAAAGAGTTTGAAAATTTGTAGTCCCCATTAGCTTTTTCGAACTGAAAAACATAATTAATCTACCCCTGACTTGTAATAATCGTTGTCAAAAACTGGAAGATCGAAACAGATTTTAACAGGTATAACGTGACCAAATAAAAGATATATAAGAACAAATGATAGATGAAGTTAAAATAAATATCATCATCATCATCATCATATAATCTTTAAACTTTATTAAGGGTATGTAGACAATCTGTTCTAGTCTTAATGTTATTCTATTTTATAGCTGGTTTCACAAAATTAAGAATGTAAGCTTTATTAATGTTTAAATGAATTTGCTTCTTGGGACATATTTTTTTGTAATTTTTATAATTTTGTACTAACCATAAAAGTTGTATCATAAAGATTATAACTAAATGATTAAACAGTGAGCTTAGATTGAAAAAAACATATCTCTTTGAAAATAAACTACCTCAATAAAATTGCCAAGTCTCGACCTTTTCAAATATGTTGCAATTAACACAGTTACGAGGCACAGCAATCTGCACTCAATTGAGCTAACATCAGTTTTGAGGACATACACTACTCCATAGACTCGATTAATGATATCAAACCTTAACACTGTACCACTTTGATGAAGTAATAATCAATTTATTCACAAGTTGCTTGAAGTCCAATTAGGAAAATAAAGTAAACGAATGGGTTGGAAAATAAAACTCCAGCTTTATAGAAACTGTTATGAAAAATAAGCGAAAATCGACATTTATAATAATAAAAAGGTAATTTAAATTATAATAATAATAATGTAATGTGAAAATGTTACAAATATTTAAATAAAATAAGACAAAAATATTATATTCATAAAAACATTCAGTATCTTTCCTTGTTTTTCGACCATATTTATAATCTTTATGCAATTTAAATATAATATTTTCAAAAAAATGTAGCATGAAAAAAAAACATTAGAAAAGTTCGTTACAAAAAAAATATCGAAACTGGCGCGATTCGAACTTACGATTTTTGGAATAATAAAACACTATCAATCCACTGTGTAATTATCGGGACCGAACCTGCCACGGGTGGGCTCAGAGGATTTATGATAATACTGTCATTTTTTTTTAATATGGTAAGCTATTATAAATTATTTAATGCAAATTATAATTAATGAGAAATAGATATTCGCGTTAACATGAACTTAAAAACCTGTTAGACGGTATAAATATAAAAAAACTCCATACATCGTCCCAGCATTCAGAAACAGACGTCCCATCGGGATTGAATCTCTATACTAAATTTATTATTGAAAACACTGCTTTGTTTAGACAATGAAATCGTTGGTCCATGTGTGTCAGTTAACAGCCTCTTCTATGTCATCTCACTTTCAATATGGACTGTAGTAATGGAGTGCCCTTCAGTCCTTAATGGATAATCTTAATAAAATTTATGTTATTTCAATTGAGGCTGCACATATATAGACCGAATACTGAAAGTATTAATCTAATATAGTTATTGAAATAAAACTTTAAAAGTATTCTATGTTTTCACAGATTTTATTACTTAAACATAGTAAGTTATGACGGACAGTTAAACAAAAAAGTAAATCCCCTGATAACTCTAAAGATTTGTTATTAAAAATCAATTACTAAGACTACTACAAATACTATTTCTAACTAATGAGTGAGAATTTTTTTTAATGAACCTACTAATATAATTATGCTACATTATTATTGCAAACATTGTTAGAGCAAACAATGTGGCACATAAGTTTATGTAGAATTATAAAACTGAAGTATTCAATTGAGGTCTGCAAACCACAGAGCCATTATTCTATTATAATTACTTGAATATTCGTATTTCTATTGAAACTTTTTTTTTTTTTTTTTTTTTATGTAAGAGGAGGGCAAACGAGCTGGCGGGTCACAGATGGACGTGATCACCGCCGCCCATGAACTCTTACAACATCCGAGGACTTACAGGAGTGTTGCCGGCCTTGTAGGTGGGAATAAACGCCTTTTTTGAAGGTACCCATGTCGTACCGATCTGGAAATACCGCCGAAGGTAGTTCGTTCCACAAGCGAGTGGAACGTGGAAAAAATGTCCTTGAGAACCGCACAGTGGAGGATCGCCACGCATCCAGGTGGTAAGGATGGTATTGGAGGCGATGGCGCGCTGTGCGGTGATGAAATTCGGCGGCAGGCATCAGATCGAATAGTTCTTCGGAACACTCCCCGTTGTAAATGCGGTAGAAGACGCACAAAGAAGCCACGTCTCTACGCAATGCCAGAGAGTCCAGCCGTTCGCAGAGCACCGGGTTCCCAACAATTCGAACGGCTCTCCGTTGTACGCGGTCAAATGGTAGAAGCTGATATTGGGGTGATCCGGACCAGAGATGAGAACAGTACTCCATGTGAGGGCGGACCTGCGCCTTATAGAGCGCAAGTCTTTGGCCAGGTTTGAAGTACTGCCTCGCTCTATTAATCACTCCCAATTTCTTCGAGGCCAACTTGGCCTTGCTCCCCAGATGACCACGAAACTGACAGTCGCTCGAAATGTCGAGACCCAGTATTCTGATACTTGGCGAGGCATTAAGAGGAGTGCTCTCGAAGAGCGGTGATACGACAAATGGGGTTTTCTTAGTGGTAAACGCGCAAACTTGTGTCTTTAGGGGATTGAACTGAACGTGGTTCAGTTCACCCCACTCAGAGACCATCCCCAAGGAAGTCTCTATAGAAGACACAAGTTTCTTTCGGCACTCGTCGACGTTTTCCCGAGAGAGACCTGCACGGCCGGAATATACCGCATCCCCAGTGCTGTCATCCGCATAACAATGTATGTTGGAGATATCCAACATATCATTGATGTGCAGGAGGAACAGGGTTGGGGATAGCACGCAGCCTTGGGGTACACCAGCGTTCACGGGCTTGGGGTCCGAGCAAAAACCGTCGAGAACGACCTGTATGCTCCGCCCAGTGAGGAAGCTGGTGATCCACTTGCATAAACTCTCGGGAAGCCCATAGGAAGGTAGCTTCGAAAGAAGCCCCTTGTGCCATACACGATCGAAGGCTTTTGCCATATCCAGACTAACTGCCAGACCCTCTCCCTTACTTTCAATAACAGCTGCCCAACGGTGCGTAAGATATAACAGAAGATCACCAGCCGATCGACCATGGCGAAAGCCATATTGCCGGTCATTGACCAACTGGTGATCCTCGAGGTATGTTAGGAGCTGTTTATTGATAATGCTCTCCATTACTTTGGAGAGCAGAGAGGTAATGGCGATAGGTCTGTAGTTAGCTGGGTCCGAGCTATCACCTTTTTTAGGGATCGGATGGACAAGGGCACGCTTCCATGAGACCGGGACTACGCCTTTAAGGTAGGAGTACCGAAATAGACGCGTTAGCACTGGAGTCAACTCAGGGGCACACGTTCGTAGCACCAATGGAGAAATGCCATCCGGCCCACTCGACTTATGAACGTCCAAGGAAAATAGAGACTGCCTAATAGTTTTCTGCCTAAAAACTATTTCCGGCATTGAGCTCTGACACCGCGGGATGATAGGCGGTGTCTTCCCCTGGTCGACCAAAGTCGAGTTGGAGGCGAAAAGAGTGCCCAAGAGATCGGCTTTCTCTTTTGCCGTATGGGCCAGAGAGTCATTCCCCATGTGCAACGGCGGTAGGGATGGCTGGCTAAAGTTGCCCAGAGTGGCCTTTGAAAGCGCCCAAAATTTGCGCGTGCCAGGCGGGTACTTTGCCAGCTGATCCCCAATTTTGACGATATGCTTGAACTTTGCTCTAGCGATTTGCCGTTTGAAGAATCTGGAGGCACGATTATATTTCCTCTTCAGAACTCTAGAGCTCGGATCCTTAGTGACTAACGCATTGGCCCAAGCTTGATAAGCCTGCCGTTTGCCAGCTGCTGCAGCCCTGACAGACGCATCAAACCAAGGCCGCGATCTGCCACCAAGTGGTACCACAGAGCTTGGTACAAATAGTTCCATGCCCTGTAGTATCACATCAGCTACAGCCGCAGCGCAGTCACTAGGATCATCGGAAGGGAAACAAATCGGCCCCCATGGGTAGGATGCAAAGAAGGACCGCATTCCATCCCAATCCGCTGACTTGTAGTGCCAAACGAGTCGAGTCGCAGGTGTTGTGCGACCCGAACGTTGAATGGGCACTACACTCCGTACCAGACAATGATCAGAGGACCCTAACGGAGCCTCGACAATGACCTGGTACTTTCCGGGATGTGTAGTCAGCAGAAGATCCAACAAAGAGGGCATATGGCTGTCCACATCCGGTAGACGAGTGTGCGTCTTGACCAATTGGGACAGACCATTTGCCAGAGCAAAGTCAAACACAGATCTCCCCGCGTAGTCGGTGGCACGTGACCCTAACCAATCGTTATGGTGCGCATTGAAGTCACCGAGGACTATGACTTCGGCGGAGGGAATCTGTGAAAGCAGATCGTCAATCTTCGCCTGAACATGGCCCAAGAGTTGATCCGTTTCTGCATTACCACTATGGGACCTGTAGAGGCATGCGTAGACTCTGACATGGTCGTCCATGTCCACGCGCAGCCAGAGTACAGACAGGTCCCGACCTTCAAAAACCTGAAGGCGACGGTAGCAGATATCCTCCCTTACGAACACAGATACCCCGGCGTGTGGTATAAAATGGTGTTCTAGATTATACCCGGGGTATGACAGGTACGCTGTGTCGCTAGGTTTAGATATCTGCGTCTCCGTCAGAAACAACAAGGCCGGCTGCGCCGTCTCTAGATGATAGTGGACGGCGTTCAAGTTGGAATGAAGTCCCCGAATGTTGCAAAAGTCCACATTTAGAGTGGGTCGGGGTGCCGCTGCGTTGACTCGTCGTTTGCCCTCAAAAAACACAAAAGGCGATACTTTGCCCGCCCCAGATACGACGGGCAGCCCGAGCAAAATCCGAGAATTATTTCCCCGATTTTGCTCGGGGAGGGGGTCCCCGGCTTCATCAAAGCCGGTACCCTCCTGGGGTATTTTTCTTTCCGGCATCGCTTTCATGTTTCATGGCGTGGGGGGGGGGGGTTTGGGCTTCCGGATTCTCTCACTCACCGACGGAACATAACCAAATGAATTTGGTTACTACGCGTCGGTCTTCTGTGAGAGGGTGGTCCTTCCCCGGTCGAGCCAGCCCAATACGAGCTGCAGTCAGATAACTACAGCTAGGCTCTACCACCTAAAAACTTTAATATAATCCGACAATCACAATACCACGCGACAAACGGAAATAAAGTCCGCCGACAAATAGACACGATGCACCGCAAATAGGATTCCTAACCACGAATATTTGAGTTTCATATTATTTGAATATTAAGTTCAGTATCTGTTTATTGCAATTTTGTCTACTCCAAATAACGTTATTGTTTCAAAAATATGTTTTTAAAGTTCACAAATTCTACAGTCACGAAAAAAAAATTTTTGCTGACCAGTCAGGGATGACTTTTTGATTGGTTACCGACATTAGACAACCACTTACAACTGTAAAAGTTCTGCAAAATCATTTTCATTTTGCCCGAATCGTAACTATAAATAATAATAATAAGATGATATTCCATTAATACAAATAAAATAAATAAAAATTTAACTTTACTCGTTAAAAATTATATCTTTCAGCATTCATCAACAGTGTATTGAATTTGGAAGTAACTTTGCCAAATCATTTATACTACCAATAGTGTTTCTAGACGTAACTTGCCACTAGTAAGTTAACGGAGCTAGAGTATGCTTATTTGTATACATTTAGAAGTTTAAGTGTCGGTGAATTAGTTTGTTATTTTTAGATAAGATAGTCATTATCTATTATTATTAAATTTTCTTTGCAAAGATATTATTTTTTGGTTTATTTAATAGTTTTATATCGAACAGGGAAATAAGGGCGAGAGTTTTGAGACTGGAATCTCACTTGCCTTACAAATAACTATAATAATTTTATTAAAAACTTGGCTACTCTTTATTCGGTTTTTTATATTGTTTTTGAAGTGAAATTTATTGTAAATGGATGATTCTTGTAGCTTACTCAATTTTGATGAAAATAATGATATAGGTCGTACTTAAAATAAACTCATATGAAATATCAAAATTTGTTAATGTTTTAAAAACATTCAAGTTTAATTATTAACGGTGGGAAAATTTACATGTAATTAGGCAAATATGCAACCACTTAAAACGTTCTAATCAAGTCGTAATTGGCGGGTGCGAGATGACAATGAACAATGAACCTGTTAACAGGACCGACGAGTCGTCTACGTCCGTCCGTCGTACGTCCCGTACGTCCGTTCTACGACGCCTCGTTGGTGATTGATGGTTAAACGATAAATGAATTACACTAATGGTACTGTTATATTTTATTATGATAATGAGAAATTTGTATAATATTTATATAAATTATTTAAAACAAAGAATGCACGACTAAATGTATAAACATACAATTACTTAACATTTGGAGAATATGAAGATGAGAAAAGTTGTTAATAAAATACTTCACGTTTAAGTTATATTTATTTAGACTTTAGGTAGACTCTAGTCATCTGACTGACCGAAGCCCGTAATGGGCTGGCTCGACCGGGAAGGACCACCCTCCCTCTGAAGATTGACATGCAGTAACCAAATCATTTAAAATATACCCCATGAGGGTACCGGCTTTGACGGAGCCGGGGAACCTCTCCCTGAGCAAAATCGGCACGGCTTGCTGCTTATTGGAAGTGACCGGAATAACTGTGGTTCAATTGATATATTTATCTTTTACCCGTTTGTAACATATTTACTTTAGTTTAATGATAAAAACCAATATCAAGTTAGTACAAAATAAATAGTTGCATCTGTACTAAGATCTCTTTTATTTGGTCACGTTACACCTGTTTAAATCTGTTTCTATTATGTAGTTTTGACAAGGATTGTTACAAGTCAGTGGTAGATTAATAATGACTTTCAGATCGAAAAAGCTAATGGTGACTATAAATTCTCAAACTCAGCCATCAGATGATGACATCTTTTGAAGATACTACAAAGATTCTGTCGACTTCAAGATTACAATTTCACATTTTATCAATTTCATTTTAATATTCTCATACAACAGACCTGATTATAATAAAATAAAGATGAACATACTTATCCTAACTAGAACCTATATTCGACAAAATGCACAGTGTTATTTTTCTAATCAAAAACAATGGATCGAGATGTTTTTATTAGCTTTGTTGATTGAATTTATATAAAATAAAATTATAACTGAAGTGATAATTAAATAAAACCTCGTTTAGGATTTTGGAATCACAAAACATTCAATCAATTGCATAATACTCTCACAACCTCAGCATTGCACCAAATTGACGAATGTAAACAAAGACTTGTGAGGTCAGGCCACCATTCATTCAATTACAATATGACCATGGGCACCGCTTCAAAATAAGAACAAATGTATTTAGACTTTTGTGATCCATAATTACAATTATATATATAAATATATATAATTAATTTCTTTCTTTCTTAATTACCCAAAGAACTGAACTGAACGGATTTAATGCTAAATCTTTCTCTACTATTCAACCCCGAAACAAAATTAAGATATAAAAATATAAGAGGTGCTAGTTAACATTTGTACAATACTTACTTACTGTTACTGTTACTTTATAACTTAAATAACTAATATGACAAAAAATTTTAATAGATATACAACACAGCTTATACCTATATATTTCTGTGACATAGTTACATATCACTTTAAATATAAAAAAATATATAAAAATATACTAGGGACGCCAAGAGACCCCTAATTTTGACTCGCTGTGCTCGCGAAATCTCGGGTGCCGTTTGCGTATTGAGCGAAGCGAGCCCAGTGTAATGACTCATGGTTGTAGACAATGTCCGTAATATGGGAGATTTCATTTTAAAGCAAATTTTCCGCGCTACATTTTTTTCCCATTGACTTCAATGGGATATCAGTCAAGAATATAAATAACATACAATAAAGAAAAAGCATAGTTTAGTTACTTTTTTTCTGCTATTGTTAATATAGATATTTAATAATATAATAACTGGTTGTACCCACCTCCCCTAAAGCAATTTCCTATACATATACATTGAGAGAACTATCGACACGATAGCGCATATTATCAGAGTTATGAAGACGAAATCATTCAGGTCGTAGTATTTTATCATTAATAAACTTAAATAATACAATATTATATTTAAGCGCTGTAACTCACCATATATCTACTATAATATAATCTAAGCACGAATACTTTTTCAAGTCGGGTGTACTTTGTAAGTTGTATAATAAAGTGCACTATGCTAACACAGTACTCTATTTAAACGAGAGGTACATTGTTTTAAAATTTTAAAATACAAAAGAAATTTTGCATTCTTTTAAGCAAAATTTAGTTTTGCTTAACTCGCTTAATTTTATAGAAGACATTATTTGCATCAACATACGAGTACGTAAAGACGAATACTATGCGACAAAACATCAAGTCACTCACATTATTTAATTAAACTAATAAACTGTACCTCAAACATTTTCATCTAAATCTGATTATCATTTTGTGACTACAACTTCCGTTATCCGTTTTATTTTATTTATACATTTTAATTGTCAAACATTGCACAATGACTTTAGTAGTATCTGAAGTATTATTAAGTATCTTATTGAATTTCCTGAATTTTTAAACTTTTTAGTATTTTACAGTTTTATAAAATAATAGCTATTAAATATACCTAAAAATTCAATAAATTATTAAACAGAAAAGTACAAACCACATCGATTTCTAAAAACACTTTGTTACAAGAAGTTGAAACAGAACGTTTACTTTAGGAAAGTGCGGTTAAGAAACACTTGAATTATAAATAGAAATTTTAAAATTCTGTGTCCTCCGTCGCTGGTCCATTTAAACATTGCTTTATGGTACAGCATCTGTTATATATTAAAATATAATTTTCCATCCGATTGTATTGCTTATAAGTCTATACAACCTTTTTTGGTATAACATAAAGCTACTTGCTAGGGAAGTTCATAAATCACTTTATTTAAAATTTAAATTACAATACAATTGATTGGAGCTTTGAGTACCATATTCTGGTAATTACATTGACTAAATTAGAAGACTTTTTTCCAACAAAGAGATTGTGTTTACAATATTCACTTCATATGGTAATTATATGATTAATATTTCTCTAAATACTACTTACTACTACTACTACTACTACTACTCTAATACTTTGTATAATAAACCGGAGCTATTTAGTAAATGTGACGTTCTATATAAACTAACCCCATTACAATACGAAGATCTTATTTACATCTACTCGTATGTAAGTTATGAGACAGGTTCATCTAAACTTGGTGTAGTTCTTACATGACTTACCTTAACTTTTCCAAAGATACTACTAATAATATATAGGTACCTAAAAGAAAAAAATCATTACATCAATGTTATTAATTCTATATTTTAATCACTTATAATAATATTCTTACATTATCTTACATTAGATCTAGATTATATTATGTAAAGGAAATTACCACAATTCAATTGTTTAGATAGTAAAAATAATGTTTTATATATGTTTCTTTGAATAATATTTTTTATAGAGCTATCGATCTTTTGAATTACTATCGTGTTGTTGACTTGGTAAATGTTAGATAATACAGACTTGGTAAATTTTTATTCAATTGAATTATCTTAGTAAACAAATGTCTTCTAAAAAAGAGTAAGTTTTTTTTTGTAGTCTTTATTCAATAAATAATAACATAAAATTGTAATTGAATATGAAGTCAAATGTTATTCTTGCAATAATCTAAACGAAATAATTTAAGTTATGGATAATAGAAATATTATATAATATATATAATGATAAATTTTATAAAGGTAGTTGAACAATTTTCATCAATTAAGTACTGATGTGTAGATTATATCGTCAATGCATTAAATTCTATGCGACAACGAAAGAGTCTAATGTTTGAGATAGCCTTAATCTTCTATATTGGCCTGGTCTATTGTAATTTATAAAATTTAGTTAATGCAAATAATATCTAATATTAATCTATACATATATTTTAAAAGATAATTAATTAATAAAGATCCTTTAAGAATATAATTAAATATTGAAAGAGAATGTAATTTTTTCCGATAACCTACATATATTTTTCTATAACTTATTGTTCATCTTAATTTTATACAAAGACTATTGTAGTGTATGAATAATATTAGGCCTATGTACGTGTTTGAAAAGCCATAGAATATACTTCCCTAAATTTACTCAACATACAGCAGACAATAACTTACCACATATAAATTAAGCTTCACTAATAACTGCGAAATGGCGTGGAAGCAATTGGTTGAAGCTTTGTGGCGTTGAGAGGTGATAATGTAGACTAGTTGTCGATAGAATAACTACCCGAGTTGTGCCAATTTAAGATTACCCTTTTTGGGTACTTGATACTTTTGGAGATGTGTAAAAAGTGATATAAATCATATATATTATACTGTATATGTTTTTATAATTATTATAATATTGTACTCCGTACAATATAACGTATAGTACTTCTTGCTATATGACGGTAGGTAGGTAAAGACATTAGTGCGACCTCACGTGGCACAAAAAGTTTCAAATCTTTTTAAAAGCTTGATATTATATATGATAAACGAATAATATTCAAAATAATTGATTATTTATGATAGACAAGAAATTAATTCAAGTTCTAATTAAAAATAATCCCGTACTGAATTAATTGTCTGATAATAGAGTAATGGGAACACCATACAAAAATTGCTCTTAAAGAATTATATATATGTGTATTAATTATAATAATACACATATATTTAATGATTTACATAATTAAATAAATTAATAAATTCAATAAACGTGACGCGAACGAGGTAAGAGATGGTCATGAACACAATTAACATATAGATTTTGTTTTAGATAAACCTATTGACTTATCCTGTAATGTAAATTCAAGCGTTATTTGATTAGTTGAGAGAACATCTACGAAGCCGTAAAGGGAGGTCCGTTTATATTACTATAAATGAATGAAATTACTTAAGTCTTATAATTTATTTTTTGTTTAGGAGACAAAGTTATTTATCAGTTATTTTTATATTTAACATACAAGCAATGCAAATGCATGCAAGGGAATCTATAAATAAAATATAATATTCTTAAATAATATTTTTTCTTACATTAGTTCAAATTCAAGAAGTATATATATTAGTCGTGACCTTATGACAGTTGAGATCTGCAGAATATTCCAATTTGGTTTGAATCATCTTATAAACTGGTGTGACTTGATATCCAGTCGGGATTGTCTCTCCACTCTACTCACTCAAATTTACGTTGAAAACACTTTGCTTTGTCTCGATAATAAAGTTGACGGACTCGTCGGTTCGGTTAACAGATTACTTCATTGTCATCTCGCACCCGCCAGTTACGACTTGATTAGAACGTGTTAAGTGGTTGCATAATTACCTAATTACATTTAAATTTTGCTACCGTTAATAATTAAAGTTTAATGTTTTTGAAACAGTAACAAATTTTGATATTTTATATGAGTTTCTTTTAATAAGTACAAACTATATCATTATTTTCATCAAGACTAGGTAAGCTATAAGATTCATCCTTTTACCATCTATTTCCTTACAAATACAATATAAAAAAACAAACAAAGTACCGCTAGGTTAATATTACATTTATTATAGTTATTTGTAGGGCGAGTTAGAGTCGGGTGCCAAAACTCTCTCCCTGACTTTCCCTGTTCGTTATAAAAAGTATTAAATAAAATCAAAACACAATATCCTTACCAAGAACTTTTAATAATAATATATAATGAGTATCTCATCTAAAAACAACAAACTGAATTCAGCAACACTTACGATTCTAAATACATACGAATAAATAAACTCTAGTTCCACTAACTTTCTAGTGACAAAATTTCGTCTAGAAATACTATTAGTATAAATCATTTGGCACAGTTACTTCCAAATTAAATACACAGTTGATGAATGCTGAAAGTTAGAATATACTTTGAAACAAATAAAATTGGAATATTACTTATATTGTTTATATTAGTGTAATATCATCTTATTATAATTATTTACAGCTACAATTCGGGCAAAATAAAAATAATTTTACAGAACTGTCAAGCGTAGTAAGTGGTTGTCTAATACCAGTAACCAATCAGAAAGTCTTACCCCTGACTGGTCAGCAAATTATTTATTTTTTATTATTATATCTTTACGAAACCAATTTCGTGATTGAAGAATTCGTGTACATTAAAAACATTTTTATGAAACGATAATGTTATTTGGAGTAGACAAAATTGCAATAAACATATACTGAACTTAATATTCAAATACCAGTAAGAATAGGAAACTCAGGCACTCGCGGTTAGGAATCCTATTTGCGGCGTACCGTGTCGATTTGTCGGCGGGCTTTATTTCCGATTGTCGCGTGGAAATGTGATAGTAAGAATATATTATAAAAGTTTTGATTATTATTTTAAAATACGAATTTACAAGTAATTAAAATAGAAGGATGGTTTTTTGCTCTGTAGACCTCAATTGAATACTTCAGTTTTATAATTCTATATAAACTAATCTACTACACTGTTTCCTCTCACAATGTCTGAAATAAGTCTTATAAGATAAGTATATAAGTAGAGTCATTAGAAAAATCCTCACCCGTGTTTAAAAAATAGACACTGTAGTAGTATAGTAATAGTAATAGATTTTTAATAACTTTTTTTGTGTTATTGTAACAGTTCGTCATAAGTTAGTAAGGTTTAAGTAAAAGTTTTTCAAGTTTTAATTCAACACTTATACTACATTAATACTTTCACTATTTGGTCTATACCTTGTCCAGCCTCAATTGATGTAAAATCAATTTTATTACGATTCCGTTAAGGCCTGAAGGGCATTCCATTACTATATTGAAAGTGAGATGACATAGAAGAGGTTGTTAACTGACCGAGATGGACCAACGATTTCATTAACCCAACAAAGCAGTGTTTTCATATTAAATTGAGTGCACAGACTCAATCCCGACGGGACGTTTGTTTCTGAGTGCCGGGATGATGTTTGGAGTTTTTTTTAATATTTACATCATCTAACAGGTTTTTAAGTTCATGTTAACGGGAATATTTATTTCGCATTAATTATAATTTGCATTAAGTAATTTATTATAACTTGCCATATTAAACATTACACATTGATAATTTTTTCGTAACAGATTTATCCAAAGTAAAAAAAAACAGATCGATGTCAACAAATTTTTCATGCTATATATTTCATTAAAATATTATATTTAAATTCCATAAAGATTATAAATATGGTCGAAAAACAAGGAGATATTGAATGTTTTTGTGACTATATTTGTTGTCTTATTTTATTTAAATATTTGTAAAAATGTTTGATCTTTTCATTATATATATATTTTTATTTATTATATATTTTCCTTAGCAATATATATATTTTTTTAATAAAAAATGTTTCTATAAAGCTGGAATTTAATTTTCCAACCTATTCGATTTTATTTTCCTAATTGGATTTCAAGCAAGTTGTGAATAAATTGATTATTTCTGCATCAAAGTGGAAAGTTACAGTTTGATATTGTTTATGTTAAACCGAGTCTATGGAGTAGTGTATGTCCTCAAAACTGATGTTAATTCAATTTAGTGTAGATTACTGTGCCTCGTAATTGTGTTAGTTGCGACATATTTGAAAAGGTCGAGACTTGGCAATTTTATTGGGATAGTTTATTTTCAAAGAGTATGTCGTTTTCAATCTTAGTTCACTGTTCAATCGCTTAGTTACAAAGTTTATGCAATAACTTTTATGGTTAATACAAAAATTATTAAAATCACAATAGATATGTCCACAGAAGTGAACTCATTTGAACATTATTGAAAGTTGACATTCTGAATTTAATGAAATCAGCTATCAAATAGAATAACATTAAGCTTAGAATAGATTTTCTATAAAGAATCTTCATTTTAACGTGAGAAATGTAGGAAAGTGATTGATCAAAGATTATACTTAATTAAGTATACAGGATGTTAATTTTATTTTAAAATATACCCCATGAGGTTACCGGAGGCAGCCGGAGAACCCCTCCCCGAGCAAAATCGACACGACTTGCTGCTTATTGGACGTCACCGGAATAGCTTTAGTTCAATTGATATATTTATCTTTTACTGGTTTGTAACACATTTACTTTATTTTAACGATATAAACCAATATCAAGTTAGTACAAAATAAATAGTTGTATATTATCTTAGTTTTTTTTAAAGATTTTGTTGCTGTTTGTTTTTAAATTAGCAATATTTTTAATTTACTTACTATATCCAGATTTACCAGACAATTCGTAGAGATATACTTACTACATGTTAATGCAAAACATGCAAACACAATTTAATATCTCTATTTATAAAGTAATATTATCGGATGCAGACATTGTTATGATTAAAAGAGAATGTGAAGATTGCCTAAAAAAACATGCCATTGAGTATTATCTTTATATGAATGTTATTTCTGTTTTGTGATTTTTATTATTTAAAATACAATTACGTTATGTTTAAACTTCTGTTTTCCCAGTTATAATATGTTATAACCAGTAATTTTCAGATTGTATTTTTAATATTCTCAGTACTTGGTGCGTGAAGTTTAAAATGATTAATTGTTAAAGAGGGTAACACCGCTATTAAGATGGTATATGAGTCACTGTCTGGTCAGTAGAACTCATTCGTACCGTTGGAACTGCTAGCATCAAGAAGTGAAGTGATTAAGAAATATAGTCAGGTATATTATAACTGAACACATCTTTGTTATGTATTTTTTTATTATCTACGAAGATGAATAAAATTGTAACTTTTAAATTAATGTTTTCCTACAGTTTATTACACGGTTGTATAAATTATTTGATTGGAGTTAAATTTCTGTGTTATATTAAACAGTAGCAAAAGTAGGTGTTATTGTTAAATAGTTCTTATTTTACGACCTTCATTTCAACACTATCAATTCATCCCCGTCATGAACTATGTTGTAGTAGAATCAAAAGAACTATATATCAAAAGGACTTCTATTGTTTATAGGCAATATTTCTAGGACCTACTTGTTAATCTGAATACCTGTTCCTCAATCGTGCTTAAATATAATACAATCAATCTATTTGAGTAATTTAATGATATCCTATATTATAAAGCTTCTATATTAACACAATGTATTGTATGTTAATTAATAGGTAGATATTTTCATATGTAAAGTGTTAAAGATTTTTCAACAAAACCACAAATTGGAAAACTTATCTTCTCAAACTTCGGCTTTCGGATTCTTTACCCTTATAAGTACATCAAACGTAACCAACCAACTACCAAGAAAATATTCGCTACATACAATTAGTAGTTTCTTAGAACATTTATTTTCAAACGTGAAACATCCACACCATCCCATTGACTAAAATGTATTGAGTAGAGCGCGATACTCTAATCAATTATATTGTAATTTAAATTGAAAGTAAAGGGATTTATGAACTTCCTAGCAAGTAGCTTTATGTTATACCAAAAAAGATTGTTTTAAATATATAGGCTTATAAGCAATACATCCGTATGGCAAATTATATTTTAATATATAACAGATGCTGTCCCATAAAGGCAATATTTAAATGGACCAGCGACGGAGGACATAAAGTATTTTAAAATTTCTATTAGAATTTAAGTGTTTCTTAACCATACCTTCGTAAAGAAAACGTTTTGTTTCAGCTTTTTGTAACAAAGTGTTTTTAGAAACCGATATGGTTTTTACTATAATGTTTAACCATTTATTAATTATTAATTTTTCTTAATAGTTATTATTATACTACTAAAGTCAGTGTGCAATGTATGCTTATTAAAATAAATATATAAATAAAAACATTAACGAATGTCAAAGTCACAAAACGAGAATGAGAGTAATGTGAAAATGTTTGAGGTTGTTTATTAATTTACTTAAATAATGTGTGTGACTTAATGTTTAGTCCCATAGTATTATTCGTCCTTACATAACCTGAGTTGCTGCAAATAATATCTCCTATAAAGCGAGTTAAGCAAAACTAAATATTGCTTAAAAGAACGCAAAAGTTCTTTTGCATTTATAAATTTTAAAATAATGTACCTCTCGTTTAAATAGAGTACTGTGTTGGCATAGTGCACTTTATTATACAACTTACTAAGCACACCCGACTTAAACAACTGTTCATGCTCACATTAAATTATAGTAGATATACAGTCTGTTTTTAAAAGCTATATACAATATTATATTATTTAATGTAATTACTGATCTTACTTCACTTATCAACGAAAGCAGAATATGAACCTACGATCTGAAGGATTCTGTCTTCATAACTCAGTCAATATGCGCTATCGTGTCGATAGTTCTTTCAATGTAAGTATATGTATATAAAATTGCTTTGAAGGGCACATTGTTAGTGAATGAATGATGTTATGACCTCACAGTCTTTATTTACATTCGTCAATTTGGTGCAAAACTGAAGTTGTGCAGATATTTTGTAATGATTGAAATGTTTTGTGATTCCAAAATCCTAAACGAGGTTTTATTTTATTATCACTTCAGTTATATATATATATATTTATTTAAATTCAATCAGCAAAACCAATAAAAACATTTTCATCCATTATTTTTTTAGCCTATTTTGTTATCATTTAATAATAGTAAGTATTATTTCCAGTACCACTTCCAACTATACCTGATTAGGAAAAAAACACTGTGCATTTTGTCATATATAGGTTCTAGTTTGGATAGGTATGTTCATCTTTATTTTATTATAATCAGGTCTATTGTATGAGAATTTGAAAATGAAATTGATAATATGTGAAATTGTCATCTTGAAGCCGACAGAATCTTTGTAGTATCTACAAAAGAGTTTGAAAATTTGTAGTCCCCATTAGCTTTTTCGAACTGAAAAACATAATTAATCTACCCCTGACTTGTAATAATCGTTGTCAAAAACTGGAAGATCGAAACAGATTTTAACAGGTATAACGTGACCAAATAAAAGATATATAAGAACAAATGATAGATGAAGTTAAAATAAATATCATCATCATCATCATCATATAATCTTTAAACTTTATTAAGGGTATGTAGACAATCTGTTCTAGTCTTAATGTTATTCTATTTTATAGCTGGTTTCACAAAATTAAGAATGTAAGCTTTATTAATGTTTAAATGAATTTGCTTCTTGGGACATATTTTTTTGTAATTTTTATAATTTTGTACTAACCATAAAAGTTGTATCATAAAGATTATAACTAAATGATTAAACAGTGAGCTTAGATTGAAAAAAACATATCTCTTTGAAAATAAACTACCTCAATAAAATTGCCAAGTCTCGACCTTTTCAAATATGTTGCAATTAACACAGTTACGAGGCACAGCAATCTGCACTCAATTGAGCTAACATCAGTTTTGAGGACATACACTACTCCATAGACTCGATTAATGATATCAAACCTTAACACTGTACCACTTTGATGAAGTAATAATCAATTTATTCACAAGTTGCTTGAAGTCCAATTAGGAAAATAAAGTAAACGAATGGGTTGGAAAATAAAACTCCAGCTTTATAGAAACTGTTATGAAAAATAAGCGAAAATCGACATTTATAATAATAAAAAGGTAATTTAAATTATAATAATAATAATGTAATGTGAAAATGTTACAAATATTTAAATAAAATAAGACAAAAATATTATATTCATAAAAACATTCAGTATCTTTCCTTGTTTTTCGACCATATTTATAATCTTTATGCAATTTAAATATAATATTTTCAAAAAAATGTAGCATGAAAAAAAAACATTAGAAAAGTTCGTTACAAAAAAAATATCGAAACTGGCGCGATTCGAACTTACGATTTTTGGAATAATAAAACACTATCAATCCACTGTGTAATTATCGGGACCGAACCTGCCACGGGTGGGCTCAGAGGATTTATGATAATACTGTCATTTTTTTTTAATATGGTAAGCTATTATAAATTATTTAATGCAAATTATAATTAATGAGAAATAGATATTCGCGTTAACATGAACTTAAAAACCTGTTAGACGGTATAAATATAAAAAAACTCCATACATCGTCCCAGCATTCAGAAACAGACGTCCCATCGGGATTGAATCTCTATACTAAATTTATTATTGAAAACACTGCTTTGTTTAGACAATGAAATCGTTGGTCCATGTGTGTCAGTTAACAGCCTCTTCTATGTCATCTCACTTTCAATATGGACTGTAGTAATGGAGTGCCCTTCAGTCCTTAATGGATAATCTTAATAAAATTTATGTTATTTCAATTGAGGCTGCACATATATAGACCGAATACTGAAAGTATTAATCTAATATAGTTATTGAAATAAAACTTTAAAAGTATTCTATGTTTTCACAGATTTTATTACTTAAACATAGTAAGTTATGACGGACAGTTAAACAAAAAAGTAAATCCCCTGATAACTCTAAAGATTTGTTATTAAAAATCAATTACTAAGACTACTACAAATACTATTTCTAACTAATGAGTGAGAATTTTTTTTAATGAACCTACTAATATAATTATGCTACATTATTATTGCAAACATTGTTAGAGCAAACAATGTGGCACATAAGTTTATGTAGAATTATAAAACTGAAGTATTCAATTGAGGTCTGCAAACCACAGAGCCATTATTCTATTATAATTACTTGAATATTCGTATTTCTATTGAAACTTTTTTTTTTTTTTTTTTTTTATGTAAGAGGAGGGCAAACGAGCTGGCGGGTCACAGATGGACGTGATCACCGCCGCCCATGAACTCTTACAACATCCGAGGACTTACAGGAGTGTTGCCGGCCTTGTAGGTGGGAATAAACGCCTTTTTTGAAGGTACCCATGTCGTACCGATCTGGAAATACCGCCGAAGGTAGTTCGTTCCACAAGCGAGTGGAACGTGGAAAAAATGTCCTTGAGAACCGCACAGTGGAGGATCGCCACGCATCCAGGTGGTAAGGATGGTATTGGAGGCGATGGCGCGCTGTGCGGTGATGAAATTCGGCGGCAGGCATCAGATCGAATAGTTCTTCGGAACACTCCCCGTTGTAAATGCGGTAGAAGACGCACAAAGAAGCCACGTCTCTACGCAATGCCAGAGAGTCCAGCCGTTCGCAGAGCACCGGGTTCCCAACAATTCGAACGGCTCTCCGTTGTACGCGGTCAAATGGTAGAAGCTGATATTGGGGTGATCCGGACCAGAGATGAGAACAGTACTCCATGTGAGGGCGGACCTGCGCCTTATAGAGCGCAAGTCTTTGGCCAGGTTTGAAGTACTGCCTCGCTCTATTAATCACTCCCAATTTCTTCGAGGCCAACTTGGCCTTGCTCCCCAGATGACCACGAAACTGACAGTCGCTCGAAATGTCGAGACCCAGTATTCTGATACTTGGCGAGGCATTAAGAGGAGTGCTCTCGAAGAGCGGTGATACGACAAATGGGGTTTTCTTAGTGGTAAACGCGCAAACTTGTGTCTTTAGGGGATTGAACTGAACGTGGTTCAGTTCACCCCACTCAGAGACCATCCCCAAGGAAGTCTCTATAGAAGACACAAGTTTCTTTCGGCACTCGTCGACGTTTTCCCGAGAGAGACCTGCACGGCCGGAATATACCGCATCCCCAGTGCTGTCATCCGCATAACAATGTATGTTGGAGATATCCAACATATCATTGATGTGCAGGAGGAACAGGGTTGGGGATAGCACGCAGCCTTGGGGTACACCAGCGTTCACGGGCTTGGGGTCCGAGCAAAAACCGTCGAGAACGACCTGTATGCTCCGCCCAGTGAGGAAGCTGGTGATCCACTTGCATAAACTCTCGGGAAGCCCATAGGAAGGTAGCTTCGAAAGAAGCCCCTTGTGCCATACACGATCGAAGGCTTTTGCCATATCCAGACTAACTGCCAGACCCTCTCCCTTACTTTCAATAACAGCTGCCCAACGGTGCGTAAGATATAACAGAAGATCACCAGCCG
This sequence comes from Melinaea marsaeus rileyi, assembly GCA_918358865.1. Lineage (NCBI taxonomy): Eukaryota > Metazoa > Arthropoda > Insecta > Lepidoptera > Nymphalidae > Melinaea > Melinaea marsaeus. Next base: position 15,682,089 of record OU911085.1, read on the forward strand.
ATCGACCATGGCGAAAGCCATATTGCCGGTCATTGACCAACTGGTGATCCTCGAGGTATGTTAGGAGCTGTTTATTGATAATGCTCTCCATTACTTTGGAGAGCAGAGAGGTAATGGCGATAGGTCTGTAGTTAGCTGGGTCCGAGCTATCACCTTTTTTAGGGATCGGATGGACAAGGGCACGCTTCCATGAGACCGGGACTACGCCTTTAAGGTAGGAGTACCGAAATAGACGCGTTAGCACTGGAGTCAACTCAGGGGCACACGTTCGTAGCACCAATGGAGAAATGCCATCCGGCCCACTCGACTTATGAACGTCCAAGGAAAATAGAGACTGCCTAATAGTTTTCTGCCTAAAAACTATTTCCGGCATTGAGCTCTGACACCGCGGGATGATAGGCGGTGTCTTCCCCTGGTCGACCAAAGTCGAGTTGGAGGCGAAAAGAGTGCCCAAGAGATCGGCTTTCTCTTTTGCCGTATGGGCCAGAGAGTCATTCCCCATGTGCAACGGCGGTAGGGATGGCTGGCTAAAGTTGCCCAGAGTGGCCTTTGAAAGCGCCCAAAATTTGCGCGTGCCAGGCGGGTACTTTGCCAGCTGATCCCCAATTTTGACGATATGCTTGAACTTTGCTCTAGCGATTTGCCGTTTGAAGAATCTGGAGGCACGATTATATTTCCTCTTCAGAACTCTAGAGCTCGGATCCTTAGTGACTAACGCATTGGCCCAAGCTTGATAAGCCTGCCGTTTGCCAGCTGCTGCAGCCCTGACAGACGCATCAAACCAAGGCCGCGATCTGCCACCAAGTGGTACCACAGAGCTTGGTACAAATAGTTCCATGCCCTGTAGTATCACATCAGCTACAGCCGCAGCGCAGTCACTAGGATCATCGGAAGGGAAACAAATCGGCCCCCATGGGTAGGATGCAAAGAAGGACCGCATTCCATCCCAATCCGCTGACTTGTAGTGCCAAACGAGTCGAGTCGCAGGTGTTGTGCGACCCGAACGTTGAATGGGCACTACACTCCGTACCAGACAATGATCAGAGGACCCTAACGGAGCCTCGACAATGACCTGGTACTTTCCGGGATGTGTAGTCAGCAGAAGATCCAACAAAGAGGGCATATGGCTGTCCACATCCGGTAGACGAGTGTGCGTCTTGACCAATTGGGACAGACCATTTGCCAGAGCAAAGTCAAACACAGATCTCCCCGCGTAGTCGGTGGCACGTGACCCTAACCAATCGTTATGGTGCGCATTGAAGTCACCGAGGACTATGACTTCGGCGGAGGGAATCTGTGAAAGCAGATCGTCAATCTTCGCCTGAACATGGCCCAAGAGTTGATCCGTTTCTGCATTACCACTATGGGACCTGTAGAGGCATGCGTAGACTCTGACATGGTCGTCCATGTCCACGCGCAGCCAGAGTACAGACAGGTCCCGACCTTCAAAAACCTGAAGGCGACGGTAGCAGATATCCTCCCTTACGAACACAGATACCCCGGCGTGTGGTATAAAATGGTGTTCTAGATTATACCCGGGGTATGACAGGTACGCTGTGTCGCTAGGTTTAGATATCTGCGTCTCCGTCAGAAACAACAAGGCCGGCTGCGCCGTCTCTAGATGATAGTGGACGGCGTTCAAGTTGGAATGAAGTCCCCGAATGTTGCAAAAGTCCACATTTAGAGTGGGTCGGGGTGCCGCTGCGTTGACTCGTCGTTTGTCGTTAAAATTAGATTCGTTTATTCAGTATTAAATGAAACATTTGGCACAAATAGCAACATAGTCCGGAATATAAATTATCTTTAACTAGATTACAGAGATATGATAGCTATAACTGGTAGGCACAGACCTACGGATAAGAACAGACAGAGCCAACGCAAACAATTGCTATGAAATTTATGAGTCCTATTGTCCTATGCGTATTTAATTACCCACACTTCTACAAACTTAATCTTTTCTTATAGTTTAAGCATACTAAAATGTTAGGAGTGTTGTGTAGTAGCTCCACAGGATGGGTGAAACAATGTGGTTTAAATAATATGGAACTATTTACTAAAAAGGACAGCGAAACTTCTCACTGTTTTACTAAATTATTTACTAAAAATCCTGTGATTTTAATTTTCCATAACTGATGGTCAAAAAACAGAATTCATATTCTTGTAATATATTTTGTAACACTGTTAAATGTGCCTTAAATTAATTGGTGTTACATCAACATAATATAAAAAAGGATGGAATGTTCTTGCAATTATTTTTAGAAAAATTACAACATTCGTCTAACATTCTTGCTTGTTACCGTAAGACTAACGGGCTGACTTAATATCACCGATTCAGCTTCATATTACGTGCTTCACTTTTAAGTATACTGCGCTTTGCCTTAACGTTATTATAGCTCTGAGCTTGTAAACAGTCCTCTTAGTACTGTGCACGTGTCCACGCTGGCATTTTTAATTCACTTTACGACTCGAGTGAGGATTATTGAATAATTATAGCATTTTGTAGTTTCTTCTACACACTTTTATTTCTAGTTTGATGAATTATAAAACAGTGCACTTTTAAGTTTTTTATCTATTCTTTATAATTCTGATATCTTTAGTTCTTAACTTTTCAGATTATCAGACAATGTTAAGGTTACCTAAAGTAAAATATAATACTCACAAAACACTTGGATTTTTAATCGAGCAATTCCGATTCCCGGTACGCAGCTGTTTGCAATTAAATCGGGACTTAATGATCCACCGCTGTTACATAAATTATGATTACTTCCGAATTTGCGACTTCTGATTTTACAAATATAACCACAATATAAGTATATAAATTTGTTGGCTAGAATTGATAGCCAATATATTAATGTCCGATTATTTACTAAGAGATACTTCAATGTTGCTGTAATAATTACATTTCTTTATCCACCTAGTATTATTTATCTATGTTTGCTTGAACAATGACGTCACATTCCAGATAAACAGTATCAATGTTGGTATCAAAAGTACGTACAGTGATGCTGACTTAAGTCTGTGGATGCTCAAGATGCTCGTCTTTATTTATAGTTCTACTAGTTGTTCTCGTTGTTTGTAAAAATGTATAAGTTTTTCACGGTAGATTCAAAAATAAATATTTTTATAAAACTATTTCAATATGTAAATGATGTGTTTAAACAGTCTTCATGACACAATTTTTTTTTCTCTCTTTAGGGTTTTTTCTTCCCAACTTTCCATATTTGGAATTATGAAGTCTTGCAGTGATATCGACTGCAGAACTAGATGGAATGATTAATTAGCCTTTACAAAAACAAAAGTATAAACCTTCTACAATTTTTTCTATACTGTCGTTAGAAATACTTCGTTCGACAGGGTCGACCGTGTTAGGTAGATTCCCGTCGGTCGGATCGACAAAGAAAAACTAGCCAGCAGTATTCTAGTGTTCATTACGAGTCTTATGTTGGGCACTTTGCATATATTGGGTGAGCGGGGAACCACCGCCCACCCCTAATTCATAAACGAGGGGTCACACCAAAAAACTTTTCAGACAAAAAAGTTTCCTCTTTTAATTTGTTAATTTTCCAAGATTTTTCCGACTGCAAAATTTTGCCTTCTTCTTTGTCTTTTTTCGGTTTTTAACTTTCAACTCCCCTAGCCCTCCAACCCCCTGACCGATTTCCCCCGTTCAAGAACTTAACCTTCATTTTGTCCTTAAGAATGTATATACCAAGTTTGAAAATTCTCCGTCAATATTTGCGACCTGTAGCGTGTCCCAAAGGTTTGCACTTTCACACCCCCTCCCAGCCCCCCCTTTCACTTTTTCCAAAAAAACGAGATGCTACGTTTGTCCTACTAATTTATCCTATCGACCTGTGGAGTCAGATTTTGCCTACGATGAATTTGGACTGATGGATCATATATACATATATATATATATAGAGGGATATATATATTTTTTTTTTCGACGGATTCTCAATCTCCAGTTCATAAACGGCGTAGCGCCCCTACTCTGGGGTCTGGGTCCAGTCATCGCATCGATTGCAATAGGTAGATTCATCTATGGAATCTACCTAAAAGTGTTTTTTTTTACTTTTTTCTTGCCTTAATCAAAATGGAATTAAAAAAAATGCAAAGGACATGCATGAATGTAAAAATAAACATATAACAGCTATGGCTTAAAAGTTTTGTTATGTCAACACAGAAAATTCGCATTGCAATAGTTTATAATGTAGTAATTTTAACTGCAATTAAACTCGCTAGTCTGATTGATAAATTTTGCTATTCGTAACTCTATCCATGTTTAATCCATGTTTAATCTAAATTGATATATATAACACAATAAGGGTGCAGGTAACAGCCGGTGTGTGTTTGTTTATCTCGGCTCGCCTGACTGCATCTACGTGACTGGAATTATTTTCCGCTACAATTGATATTCTTTGAGAACATCTTGTATTTAAGATTTTCCATAATTAATGAGTTGAATGAATTGTAAGTAATATATTATGATTTCAAACAAATAAATATCCTCTTGTATATTTTAAGTTGTTTTTAATTTATTTCGGAAATAAATTCTTTATAAATATAATAGAACTAAGTGAACTATTACTAAAATGTAATACAATGATGTAGTACAAAATATAAGTGTTTCTAATGTAACAAAATATTACTTAATAATTGATATTTATCCAGCCGTCTATTGGAAAAACTTGTGGCAATAAAAATAATCTCAGAAAATAAAGATAAAAATTATTAGTTCATTTGGCACAGACAAGAGGCAGGTTCGAGTCATAATTCAAGTATATTAAAATTTCCATAACAACAACGTTAAACAAATTATATTTAGATATAAAAGCAAATAATTTAATAAAAGCACGAAGAAGTTTATAAAACTGGAAGAGTTTTGCATTTATGATTCGCGTCTCTTAATAATTTAGCAGACTCCATTTGATTAACGAGCCCACTCGCTATTTTACCTGTCTGACCTTTTCTCGTTAAAGTGTTATAATTATAATAGGAACAAAATTTTAATATAGAAAATGACTTGCGCATCTTCCTACACGGTAATGAGCATATCAAATAATTGGCTAAATGTTTGGATTTATTGATTAAGTTTTATAACTATAATGTCTCTAGATAATTAATAACAGGCTTAGTAATCACTACAGATATCTAAGGTAGGAGTAATCTATACTGCTGTAGAAAACTCCTACCGTATATACCTTAGATATCTGTGATACAAGGCAGCATCTGTAAAATGAAAATGCTTTTTTTCTTAATACAAATATATTTCGTTTTTATTGTTAATGATTTGTTAATCCGTGTCATACTCGTATATATGTGATACTTTGAAGCAGGATAGTTTAGAGAGAGGTAATTAGGTGCGAAATTCATCAATCACCGAGTCGAATGTTCGCCACTATTGCATCAGATATGTAAAATTTAATAGCCTATAAGATAGGTAAAACTTGTTATTAAATAAATTAGATTTTGACAAAATATTTTTTTTGTTATGAAGCCGATAAATATAAAAATTAAATTTCAACCGGTTTTAAGTGTCAAAGGTAGGCAAAACATTTTTTAAACGTTCTTCTAACTGTCTCCGGATGGAAAGTTCATAGATTAAAAATATGTGATAAAACTATTTGAATACATAAAATAACTTGACACTCCTGTAGAAATAGCTGTAGATTGAAAAGTATATTTTTGATTCTTTATAAAGGGAGATATTGAATAGGTAAATATTATAGTCTCCTAAATTATATATTGACGATATTACACTTAATTACATCATAGCTCCTATTACAGATATAAAAAACAATCTAAGTATACTGTTTGCTATTTTCAATAGGACATATGTGTTGACTATTGACAGCACCCTTCATTTTCGGGAAATAACGCGCCACTCACCGCCAGACAGTGACATTACACAGACATTATAACTAATATTACACTTTTTAAAGTAACTATAAATAAAATGAATGTTCATAGTTGGGTCATGCTTATCATATTTCACAAGTAATAAAAATGTCATGGCCAGTTAGATAGTTACAAAAAACGACGGAAGTTGTAGAAAAATTCCAATACCGATAAAGTCAATCCGTAAATAGATTTAACTTTACCGCAGCGGCGTGCGGGTGTGTGTGGGTGACAACTACAAGATGCAGATACAGAATATCGCTTTTGTCAGAATTTGTAGGACGTTGTATGTGTAACACCTATCGTGTTAAACATCATACAACGGTCATACTGTATTAAATATAATTGAATTTTATATTTTTAAGCTATATAAAAATTTTTAACAAAAATATCATAATATAACTGGTGCACTTGATTATATTAAAGTGAAAATTATTATCGAATAAGACTTCTTCTTCTTCTTCTTCTCTCGTTATTGTCTGTTTTAAGTTAATTTACGTGTAGGTAAATTTTATTATCTGTTTGTTCATTCATTATTACTTTATAAAGAACTATGACTTTTACACGCGCTTTCGCACGTGTATGCATAGTTTTATGCAACATTGTTGGCTTTTATAGCGCGAGCAGGAGGGGCAGACAGGACAGACCCGACGCGGACGCCGGCCCCTTCATGTTATGGATAGAGGCTAATAATTTTATGGTGGAGTGTAATTTTAATATCTACTGAAGTATTTATTTGATTTAAATAGTATACAGGGCAATTTTGATTGATGCAGAATATTATCATAATTTATTTACAACGCGTTATGATAATGTCAAGCCAAATAATTTTCTTGTAATCAATTAAATTTTTGTTTAAATTATATGTAAAATCTAATATTTTTAGAGCTATTGACTATTTGTTCAGTTTATATAATATATACCGTAACTTGACAGCAATATCATAAATATAATCGCTATTTATCTGTCAATATAGTTTTATTAGCAAACAGAGTTAAATCACAATTTAGTAATTTTACTTCAGAGAACATAGTTTCTTGGATAGTGACTGAGTACTGAGTTGTTTCACCGCACCAACAAAATATTTAGGTAATTTTTAACAGTTATTATTTTTATTACAGAATTATAATAATAATTTATAATTTTCTAAGTGTCTGAACTTTAAATAATCTGTATTGAGATCCTTTCATCATTTGTTGTAGTAAATTAATAAGTAAATATAAATTGAGTTTGTTGAAAAAAGAACAATTAATTTTAAAACATGTGCTATAGATATTCTAGATAAATAAACTTAAAGTAAATCAATATTTTATTTGCTTATTTTTTGTACAAAATGTCGTGTCTCCTCATTTACTAGATCACTAGGTAAGTTTTTGCAAATTTAGACATTGTTAATAGATTTATATAATTTATAATACTTACTATATGTTTTGAAGTGTTAATTGCACGCTGTTAAAAACTCGGTGCGGGTCTTCCACCTGTGTTAAATATAGACCGTAGCATATTAGAAAAAGAATATGCTGAAGCTATTTCTGTAAATCAAGATTCATTAAAAACTATATTATTTTATATGTTGCAAAAACATATGTATACATAGTATATCACAATGACCATTATTTTATATCCTGACAATATTTTTCTGTTTATAATTTTAAGCTTATATATTTTCTCGCAAAACAACAGCTTTTTCTTGTTTTAAATATTAGTTGTATCAAGTTATAACATAGGTACAAACATTCAACAAACGTTAGAGAATGTCTACTCGGAGACTTCTTCAAAGCCAGAGGATTTAATTGAACTGTCAGCGAACGCAGCGACCTATGCATAACACGAGGTAGGACCGTTCCATAAAATCATAGTATTAGTTTAGTTAAGTATGAATGCACCTTAGCTTTTTTTTCAAATATCAAGCCAATTTTAAGTAGAAATATATATTCATATAAAAAGTTGCGATAAGGTACTATAACAAGTTTTCACAGTTGTTAAAAGTGACAATGCTAAAATGTCCTGTCCTTTATTACCTCTTAACGTTTCTGGGCCACAATTTTTAGTTCCAAATAGAACTAGCTGCATCGCCTTAGGGGCCATTGTAGAAACATCAAAGAATGATTCGTGTACCTTCGTGCTTAGAGGATAAAGACTAATTTTCAATTATTTCTAGTTTTGGAGATCAACGTTAACTGGATCAATCTGGTTTTGTTGAAATAATTTCGTTTTGCATAAAGTGAACTGTTCGCTATTTTATTAAATATCAAATAACCTATTCATTTTAATTAAATCTATTATATGTTATAAAATATTTTTTTTATTATGTCATTATTAATAAACACTTAAATTTTTTTATGAATTTATATCTTATGTAGTAGTTACAATATCCTTTTTATTCTTATAGTTAGCTCAACCGATATTTCGACTTCTTCACCAGTGCAGATGATATAGACAATCGTTCATATTATGATACCATTACACATAAAAAAACTAATATGTCCTTCAGTTGTTTCATATTACTTATATTTTAACATCTTCATCGCTGTAGTGTATTTTGTTTATTTTGTGTGTGACACAAAATTAGAGTTAAGGAGTATTCAATCTCAAAGACACTCACATAAATAATAATTTACAACCTACAATATTTAACATTTGCATGCAGTTCGTTTTCCCATTTTGATATCCATTAACGTTAAAGAGAGAAGTCCTCTCATAAAATCTTTAAAGTATCATAGTGTATTTTTTATAAATATAAAGTTTTCATAAGTACAAGAAGCACGTAGACTTTAGAAAACTGAAATTAAATAAATACTTAAATTATTAATCGGAATTTTACAAAATCTCTGTAACTCACTTGGTCCATTAAAACTTGGATTAGGGACAAGTTTCTGTTAGTTAATTATAGTATTGTTATCCTGTATGCAAATAATGCAACCGACCTACGAGTAGCTAGCAACTATGAAAATGTATCAAAATCATTAGCATTTTTAATTGTTTCATTGTACAATGACTATATTATAATGTTTATGTATTGTCTATAATCAGATATATAACATAAGTATCATAATAATGTCATATTATTTATAACATATCTACAATATTCACTTCTCATGGTGATTATATAATTTCATTCCTTCACATACAAACTTTGTAATAATACACACGGGTTATTTAGTAAATATGAGATTCTGTTTAAAGTTATCAAAGCGGGCGTTAGCTAGCTCAGAGTGACGAAAGCACCCATAGTGCTGAAAGTCTAACTCTGTATATATACGCGCAATATCGATTTTTTTATATAGGAGACCTTCTGGTATGAGTGTGGTATGTTTAGAAAGCCCTTGGCCCATAGACCCAGAAAAGGCATTTACACTTAGCAATATACCTACCGCCTCATCACTACGGCCGTTTGAAAAATGAGACTAAAATTTAGTTTTTGGCTCCGCACCAATATAAAATCACTTATTTTCACCTTGAAAAAGATTTTCCTAAAGGTCCTCGTCGAGACCTTTTCAACAAGCCCAGAAACGCCAAAATCCGACCACCGGTTGATGAAATATGACATTTTGAAAATTTTGACTGGCGCCTCCATCGATGATTACTTTGTCTGTGTGTGGATATATTCGTAGTTTCAACTGATTTTGTTAAAACTTTCAGAGATTGAAGTACATCAAAAACTAAGACTTTTTTGTTCTACGACATTTCGATTTGGCTGCCATGTTGGCCGTGGCCAGCCCTCAAAAGGCCAAAAATGGCCATTTTTCGTACAGGGATTGTGGCCAAACCAGTTGACGTACATTGACAAATTGGGCATCATTGGAAAGGTCTCAAGCTCATCTTTTGAATAATATCCCTTTTGATGGAAAAAACATTTTTTGGCGTGACATTTTTGGTCAAAAACCAAAAAATGGCCGACTGGTCGGGGACATATCGGCCATTTTCTCGAAAACAGCGCCAACGATTTTTTCGAAAATTTCCTCATTCGTAGCCCCAAATTAGAGCTAAAATTTGGTATATAGCACATATCTGGGAATACTCGTAATTTTGAGATATGGCCCTGAGAAGTTCAAAAAATCATGAAAAATGACCAAAAATGGCCAAAAAATGACTTTTAAAGCCAGAATCGTACTCACAACACGGTTAAAATTCAATGCTAGTTGCACAGTAATAAACACATGATAACAACAATAAACAAAGAATAAACTCACTAACGCATTGCCGTCTGTAACAATAAAACAAAATTTACAGAAAAAAATCCGAATACTGAAGAAATTCTGTTTTGAAGCAATGAATTAAAAAAATAAATGGAAACTGAAAAAATCAAATGAAAAAAAAATCGGGCACCTGTGGGAATCGAACTCGAGGTCTCGTCTTTGTCATTACAAAGCTCATCCTCTGAGCCAAAACACTCTCATTTTGTCAGAGGCAACTATTCCAAATAATAATAATAATAATAATAATCATAAATCAATTTATTTCAGATAATTCATCCATAAGTGTTAGTAACATTTTAACTTAAGTAACTAATGTTATAATAGTACTCGTAGTTAGTATTCAACATAACAATCTAAAATTATACAGAAAAATAAAATTAATAAAATGCACAAAATTCATAAAATTATTAAAATTAAATATAAATTCAATTCAAATAAATATAAATTAAATTCAAATCAAATATAATTAAAATCATAAAATACTATGAAAGAAATAAAATAAAATAAAATTCATGGAAATCATCGTTCTAATTATTTTTTTATTTTTTTTAATACTACAAATAACTCAACGCTATACTCCTACAGTCAGTATACGCTACGCTTCGATGCTACGTGTACACTATCCCAGGACCTCCAGAGGGGAGCGTCTAGCTTTAACGCCAATATGCTGAGAAGACTGTTGGAGCTGTTCAGTAATCTTGTCATTGCGGACGCGGTCCGCTTTCGTATTATCGCATAGAAGTCGTCTACACGAGCCTCCGCAAACATTACCGATGCACTGCAGTATCGAGGCTTCCTCGACAAAGCCCTAAGCACATTGTTGTACTGAACACGCAGTGCGCTATATGTCCGCCGCGTATAGTTCTCCCATAGGCTGCACGTGTAAAAGGACTGGCAATAGGCTTTAAATAATATTAATTTTACCTGTGTCGAACACCGTGCAAACCTACGGGCCAACATATTGCCTCTAACCGACAGAGCCCTGCGCTCCCGCTCGATATCACTATCATCACCCAGGCGTTCATTCACAATATGACCAAGGTATTTAAATTCAGATACTAGTTTCAGAGAAGTTCCACACAGATGTATTTTAGGAATGAAATTTAACTGTTTGTTTATTCCTCGAAAAATTAAAATTTCGCTCTTTTTAGCGTTATACCTCAGTCCATTCTCCTTTGCATATTCCTCACAGATTTTTATCAGTCTTCGAAGACCACTGACCGACGGGCTCAACAGAACCATATCGTCTGCGTAACTAAAATTGTTCATCATTACGCCATCTATAGAACAACCGACGCCTGCCCCTCTAAGCCTCTCTGTGAGCCCATTTATGTAAAGATTGAACAATCTGGGTGACGTCAGGCCCCCCTGTCTTACTCCACACCCTAATTTATATGGTTCACTAAGTGCATCATCCCATCTTACCACATTACTTTGGGCACCATACCAGTACTTTAATAGTGATATCAACTCCGGTCTTAAACTGCTATCCTTTTCAAGCTTCTGCCATAAAATTTTATAGGATACGAGGTCAAATGCCTTCGACAGATCCAAAAAACACGCAAACACATGGGTCTTTCTATCCGTGTAGTACCTTACAGCTTGCTTGAGACACAATACTGCGCTCTCAGTTAACAGCTCTGATCTAAAACCGAACTGCGCATCGTGTATGTTAATTGTTCTGCTAAGTTGAGTATCAAGCAAGCCGTCAAGCACTTTGGCTATGATGGTAGCAAGAGATATCGGTCTGTAGTTGGTTCTGTCCGCCGCATCCCCCGCCCTATTCTTGATTATAGGTACGACTATTGTCCTTGTCATCGAGTCCGGCAGAAAGCCGTGGCTTATACAAATATTGTACAACAAAACTAGGACTCTAGGAAGGTGCACACCAGCGTGTCGCAGATGCTCAACACTCAGGCCATCATGTCCAGGCGACTTTCCACGCTTCATACCCATTATTGTATCTACTACTTCGCTAGACGTGAAACGTACAAAGCTTTCCCCATTATTTATGATATCCCCCCTGCCAGCCTCGGCGAAATTGATCTCACAGGGATCCACTGTAAATTGTGTTTTAAACATATTTGCTATGTTACGGCAACCGCTGACTCCCCCTACTTCAGCCGGAATATTCGATCTTGTATTCAGTTTGTCTGTTTGTTGCCAGAATTTTCCAAAATGTTTGTTTCTATATGACGTAGCCAGTATGTTCATTTTAATCTGTTCTGAGTTGTCTTGGCACCATTTAAGTTTGTTTTTAAAGGCCCTACGAGAGTCCCTTATGTCATTATAGATAGTTCCATGTGTTGGTCAAATAAATGAGTATATATTTGCATAAAAAATAATCGCACAGCATTTTGTTTGCCAAACAAACAAACAAACAAAAAAAAAATACAAACAAAAAATGTGAATGTGTTCGGAACGTTACCAAATTGCCTTGATCAATCTAATAAAATAAAAACAAAAATGCAATTTGTGCAACGTTTCGAGCAGATTCACATTTTTTGTGTTTGTTTACGTTTGTGAATAAAAATGTTCGTGGTTTTTTTCGTCGCAAAATTCATATCAGGAGTTTTGTCAGTGGATTCGCTTTCGTCACTCGGTATTTACTTCGTTGAGAAGTTTTTGTTTTGTTCCTTTATACGAGGATCGTATTCACACCTACACAAGTTATGAGACAGGTTCATCCACAGTTTGCGTCTTAATACGTGACTTACGAGTATCTTTGTGTTTCATACATAAAGAGCATGATTCATGTTTCGCTAATACGACCTTCAAATTAAAATATATATTACATTTATGAAAGAAATACTACTACAACATATGTATTTTAGTCACTAATAAAAATACTCTAACAGCATTAGCACACGGTTATATTATACAAAATAAATTTATTTATTTATTTTATATTTATATATATTTTAATTTATTTAATTTATAATATTTATAAGGGAATAATATCAGGAACGGGCATGAGCTTGTTAAACCTAAAGATATAATGGATATCTGTTTAATTTACCTAAATTAACATCTGGTCGATAGCGACTTGCCATATTGAGTTCCAATTATAACTTTGGACTAATAAAATAGCTTGGGACCAATTTCCTGAATCTTAAAGTAAATATGTCCTTAATTGGTCAATAGAATAAATACCTAGTACTATATCATTTTAAACTTACCCATCATAAAGCTCTTGTGTAGCTCATATTTTAAAAGTGGTATAAACAAGTTATATGTAGCTTGTTCTATAAGTAATTTAATTGTTTTAATTTTGTTCTTTATTTGCACACTGTATTTTCCCTGGTTTATTTAACTCTCATAGTACAGTATACTGTTGCATACTTAATCAATCATAAATCACTTGTTACCGACATACATTTTTACACAACATAAAATATAAGAATTTTTAAGTTTTCAACTTTTAGTATCTGTATCTTAAAATGAAAATTAAATTAAATTAAATCCTATAGTTACTAATTGTCACTAGTCTTATGTAAAGTTTAATATAAAAGACCAATTTAACAGAATGAATTTCCCGATATAGTGCGAACGTAGAAACTAATAATAAAACTTTCTTCTTCACACTTCTTCAGACTATGAGATTGTCATGAACACAAACAACAGATTTTTATTTTGGTATACCTACTAAGCACATTGATCTAGGTTCATTCACCATGAAAATGTTTAAAAACTTACGCTTTGGTTATACTTTCAATAATATAAGAAATATAAATCTTGAGAAATTCTTTTAATATCCTAATAACTGTCTAAAGATCGCATATTTTGATATCCTGTATATCGATCACGGAAATTAGAAATATTTGGAACAAATAATAAAATAAACGTCAATAGCTATTATTTAATATGTTACTAGATAAAAAAATCTTTAGGAAAATAGCATTACATTGGTAACGTCAGTTAGTTGAACTTTGGTAAAAAAGTAACCGCAATGAAAATGAGTTCGGTTGTGAATGAATTCAACTTAGTTTTTTAATTTATATATTTTTTAAGAAGACAAAGTTATTTGATTTTATTTATTCATCAGTTTCTTTAACATTTAGTAATTAAGAGATAAAATGATGTCCTTAAATAATAATGCAATCTAGAAGCATTATGTCTATGATGATGTGGAAGTATTATTACATGAGTTGTGGCTTGTGTCACTTAAGCGCTGAAAAATATTTATATTTGCTTGAAAACATCTCATAAATACTACTAAGAACTTTAGAATTGTAAACCATTTTGTGACCCGTAATTTCTACAATAAGCAATGCTAAATTGTAGATAGCCTTCCTTGACAAAAAGTCATATTTTTCATTACGACGTGACTAATTGGATATGGAATTGTGTTCTAGTTTCAGAGGAATTACTATGGACAAACAAAAACTAAGACTACAATTGGCATGTATGTGTGTGTGTTGATTAAAAAATGTATGAACTCGATCTGTCGCTCCAGTGACGGCGTCAGACGTCCAGTCACTATTTCCTCTCCATTTTCTACACTCAATTAAACTTTGAAAATACTCTGCTTTGTCCGTATAATGAACTAGACGGACTCGTCGGTCCGGTTAACAGACTCTTCTGCGTTGTCCTCTAGTACCCGCTAGTGACGACTTTATAATAACGTGTTAAGTGGTTGCCTAATTAGGTGCTTTAATTTTGATATTGATCGTCTTTAATAATTAAATTTACCATGTTAATGAACAATTGAAATACAGGTAAATGTCGATTTGTAATTATTTAATCTGAACAATTATTATAAAATATAAAACATTGGTTATTTTTTACTTTTAATAAATAAACTATAAAAACAAATAATTGTTTAAAATGCTTAAGCAATTATTTGTTTTTAATATGCAGTTCATTTTAGTAAAACTTTTTTGCATTTTGTATTAAAAAGTTGCATAATAATATATTATAATTTCATCATCTAAATATAACGAACTTAAATCATACATAAAGTCTCTAAATGTATTTTATTATATATAAACTCTCGCTCCGCTAACTTCGTAGAAGAAACTTTTGTATACGAATATTATTTTAAGTTCATTTGGCATGGTTACTTCAAATTAAATACACCGTACTTGTAGACTGAAGATTTACATAAATTTGTTCCTTTATTGTTCATTTTGTTTTACAACCAGTTTGGGAAGTATTATAAATTGGATTTGCTATCAAATAATTATTTTATATTTACCTTCACGTAACCGATTTCATGCTGGAAGAATTCAAACTACAAAGAAATATCTTACATACGGTGACGTGTCTCTGAAATATACACGTGCTCAAATATATACTAGATATTCAAATACGAGACAGTGTAAAATAGCAAGAGGAGGAAACTCAGGTACTCGCTAAAATGTGATAGTCAGATAATTTTATTGAAGTTATAATAGAAATACGAATATTCAAGTTATTTAAATAGAAGCACGACTCTGGTTTGCAGAACGTGACGTATTTAATAACTCAAGTATAGGTATTGTCTGCTGTTTTATCATTATGTATGTTTTCTTTCATCACATTTTGTTATCTAATAATAAATAGAGTGATAATAATATATAATTGTATTTTTTTTTTATAATTTAAATACAATTAAGGGGTTATGTATGTAACAGTAATAAATAGTAATAAGAGCCGAGTTCGTACAACAGTCAATAGCGAAAAAATATTTTTAGAAATTATTATTAATTTGTATTGTTTAAACATTTTTATTATTTATTTATAGTTAATATCATATTATATAACTATATGCATTATATACTCGCATGTACTTATAAGTATATGTATAAATATATTGATATATTATATAAATTTAATGTAGAGTGCATCTACTTCACCCTCTTACCAACACCACAGCTCTACTGCATTACGTACCTCGTCTGTAATCTTCAGTTTTAGGGTTAATACAATTAAGTTTAAATAATCAAATAAATGTATACTGTCTTATTGTAATTTATATCTTTTATATTGTTTATTTTCTTTACTTGAGTGGAAGAGAATGCTCTGTAGCATTAATCTGCACTTTGTACCATGTTTTGTCTTTTACCAGTTATTATTTTTCTAGTAATAAAGTATTTTAAAACGATATTATTTACTGTATTTTTAACTTTGAAATTAAAAACTAATAATAGAACACTCGTTTAGTATATATTTCAGGACTCTATTTTTTCCAGCCTCAAATCAAGTGACATAAATTTTACTTCAGTTATCCGTTAAGAACTAAAAGACATTATATTAATGAAGTCCTCATTGAAAGTGAGATGTCAGAATAGGCTGTTAACTGACACACATAGACCAATTATTTAATTATCCGAACAAAACAGTGTTTTCAATATTTAAATGAGTATACAGATTCAATCCCGATGGGATGTCTGACTAACGTTTCTGACTGCGGGAATAATTACTGAACATTTTTTGATTTTTACATGGTATTTTTTTTAGATCCATGTCAACTTGATATATTTTTATTTATTATAACTAATAATACAACATTAAAAGCTTACTTGGACAGCTACAAGTGTTTTTAGGCAAATAAAACCTTTCCTCTCTGAAATAAATTGCCTTACCTGTATATGTTCTATTCTATTTTATTTTCTATTTTCTCTCTGTGTGGTGTACAATAAAGTATATTCTATCTATCTATCTATGTGTTATAAATAATAATGTACTATATATTTCACTGTATTTAAAGTAAGCTTATTTTATTCGTATACAGATTGTTGCGCTGTAAGACTTGATAGTAATCGTGTTAGAACATGTCAGTTACCCACGCTTTGATATCATAACAAATGCTAGCGGGGAGGGACGTCCTCCGATAAAATGCCTCTTGAAGTGCATTCATTGTGAACGAGTGATTACACACGAATATGTCATTATATTCTCGTTCCTTCTAAATAGCCTTTATTACAGAATAAATTTTATATTTTAATATATCATTTAAATATTTGATTTCTCTATGATGGAATTAAATTCATGCAAAAGTTTCATATTTCTATTTGACCTGTAAATTTATTAAAATAAGACGCCGTCATTTGTATGTCAGAAGCAAACAAACATCATTATGTTTGCTTGGTTATAAGTGCTTTTAGAAATTCAATTCAGTTAGGTTTTAGTGAATCGAGATTTTGTAAATGAGATTGTATAATTTTCAACTGTAGGACTTTCTGTTGGATTATCCACATAAGTGTAGTATGGAGAATTCTGATATGAGCCATTCTATTCCTATATGTATATTTGTTTTCCTTATTAAATATTTTAACAAATAATTGATAGACCAATAGACGTAACTATTATTCGTATATCGTTTTCAAAATCTGAAGTTTTTAAAAGAAAAAAAAGAGATTTTTTTTTTCCAAACGGGTGAATAAAACCTATACAATACGTAATCAAAAATCTACAATTGGACTCTATCACTTTAGAAAAAATAAAAAATTAAAAGGCTTCGGTAATCTGGTAATGTAGTTGTCGCGATTACTAAAAGGGAATATGCTAAAATGTCCACCTTTATTATTCCTTAACGTTTCTGGGATATCATTTTTTGTTCAGAACAAAACTAGCCGTATCCCTGTAGGCGCACGACAAAGAATAGCAAGATATGCTTGTGTCCATACGTTATGTAGAAAAATGAATAATAATTAAATTATTTTAATTAGGTAGACAGATGTTTTATTTCATCGCATATTTATTTATTTTTACTCATTTAATCCTACATGTTTTTAAAATTGGAAATAATTTATGCTAAGCTAAAGCTTCTTAAAATTAAACCAACTCTGTAATTTAGATTACAGGAGTCTGCTTACAATGAATTTAATTATATTTATTTCAAAAGTCAATTTTGTGAATTCCAACCGTGGATAAAAATACTTAAAATACAAACAACAAGTTAAAAATTAACTTTATATATTAATAAGTTAATTAATACTTAAATCATATAAGTTTAAAACTTTAAAGTTAAAGTAATTAAGGTACTAATATTATTTAAACACAATCTTCACAATTATGATTCGGTGTCACGAAGATTGAAAACATATTGCGGTAATTTATTAATAAGAATAATCGTATGGCATTTATTTTCCTCATTCTTTAGGATTTAGTAAGTAAGAAAGTAGATTGTCGGTATTCTGAAGAGATTATATTGGTATTGGTAATGTGTGTTATTGCATAATGATGTTAATATCATAAAGTAAATATCATAAATATTTTAATATATTAACAACTGTTACGTAGAAATTACATTTCTGTAGTAATTTAAATACTTAGCCAGATGTTAAAATTTTTATGATGTTTTTTTGTGATTAGGTTCACTAATTATCAAGAAATTCACAAGAATTTAATAGTCTGTGACATTTCGTATGGTCATAGAAATTAGATGTTGCCAGCTTAGGAATAGGTTAGCTTTGGGTTTCTCAAATTATAATACTATCTTATTACTTAGATTTAGTGTTATCCTTATGTTATAAATTATATAAATAAATAGCATACTGCTGTATATTACAAAAAATTAGCTAACATTCGTTTCAGATGTTTAGATGCTTATTAAACAACGTTGTCATATTGATATATTTAAATTATATTAAAATATCGTGAGCTAAAAGTGCTTATTTGTTTCTAAAGACATACAGTTCCTTAGTTTAAAATAACAAAATTAAACATTTCTAATAATTAACAATTAAACCTCATTTAGTTAGACGTTTTGCGTAGGGTAATATCACTATTCGTATTTTTGTGTAGAATTCAACGTGACCTTTGTATCGAGAGCATTTCCGATATTTCTTATTTTCATAACTTTCTTTAATGCTTTATGTTGCATAATTTCAGTATTTGTCCTGTTTCAATAATTGGAGTCGACAAAGGCTGTAGTATTGCTTGTGAGGCCTTTTTCCTCCATAAGGTCTATTGTACATTAATATTATTTGAATTGATTACGGCGTAGTTAGTGTTATTTCGTAGTTTAACCTGTATATTGTTCATTACAAGAGTTTGTTTTATTCTTATAATAAACCTTTACCACATGCATACGTGTAACTTCGGGTCGTCGATCTGCATGTCCTGCTTCAGAACTGTTTTCTTTAACTATGTGAGCACTGCCTTTAAATGCCTGCTCCTCGTTAAATATTAAGGAGCTCTCTGGTGATGAACTACTTTGTATATAATTAATCTATATATATAAATATTTGAAGATTAAATGTTTCACTTCAGTCTTCTTGTACTGACAAACAAGGGGGCTGGGTATATGTTTTCACTTATCCATTGTAAGTGGCGCCTAGGAATTAGAAATAAGAAACAAGAATTTAATTTAAATTATTAATATTAAGGATATTATTCAATATAAGTATGTGAGTTATTTTTTTTTGCTTACCTGAAGTGACCACAGTACCATCACTGAGTCTAGCTAGCAAATAATTTATTTTATTTAAATAAAATTAAGTAATAATTTAAATTTAAGTGTTAATAAATTGAGTCTTAAACATTAAATAGTAAATTTGATTTAAAGCGACCCACTAACACTAAATTGGAATGGTTATATATATTAATAACATAAACATAACAATATAAACAGTGAAGCTTAAGTATTAAATAACATTTGTATACTATTAATAAGGTAAAATATTAGGAATATAATATAAAAATAGGTCATAAGATTCTTAAAAGAATTATTGATAGAAAATAAAACAGACAATAGGCTGGTAACAATTCCATTTTATAGATATAAAGAAGCGTGTGAAAAGTATCCGTTTCTTTCGCCTCAAAATAAAATGCTTATATAGTGTACGCCATAAGTAAAGTGCGCTTTGTTTTAAAGCCTGATGAAGTATAATGACTTGAGGAGCGTTAAAACATTGTATTATCACTGAAAATTTTACAAAATTACAAATTAGATTTGTACGTAATGATAAGACTGAAAAAAATGAATAAGATGCACAAGTTATATGCATGTAATTAGAATCATATTTATGTAATATAGGATTTTTACTAATTTCTTTTTTATTACCACTTTTATTGAGTTAATTTTATAAAATAATAATTTTGTTACAAAATATTCTTCATTTATCATATTTAATTTGAATATTTTAATGTGTTATTGTTATCCCTCAAATATTTTCGAATATCGAAACACAAATTTGATAAGTAGTCCCACATATGAAAACAAGATATTTATATAAATATATATATATATATATTATATTTCACCGGAAAAAGAACTCTACTTTTATTTATATTTTTAATGGAGGATTCCTATTTCATCATAGAATGAACATTTCTATTGAAACTTTCAATATCATAAATAACACTCTGTGAGCATCTTGTGCCTTTGAGTTACGGAAATAAGATGTCATTGCTCATTCAGTAGTGAGGCCAATTGGATTTTTATAGCTAAATACAAACTTCCTAGGGATATAAAGATATTGAATTATATCATTCAGCAGAAGTTGTTTAATATTTTTGTTTCAATTTCTGAATCGTTAGCAAAATTATATATATACTTATATTAGCAAAATTATATATTAATTATATACATTTATAAGTAATATACATTTAACGACTGACTTTATTTTTAAAACAATTAAGAAAATTAAAATTACGAAGGGTGCAGGAAGTGATCGCATACCATCAACATTTTACAATAAATGTGCTACCAATCTCGCTGGACCTATATGCATACTTTTTAACAAGTCCTTTAATAATTTCGCAAGTTATCCAACTAAATGGAAAGAGGCATTAATAGTACCAATACAAAAAGGTGGAGCCAGAAATAAAATAGAAAATTACAGACCTATATCTATACTGAACTCAATAAGCAAAATTTTTGAAAAAGTAATCCATCACTTTATTTCACCTGTCATATATAAAAACATACCGCCAGAACAACATGGATTTATCAAGAAACGTTCAACGGTTACTAATTTGTCTGTTTTCTCTAACTGTATTAGAAAGTCTATGGATCAGCGATTACAAGTTGACGTGATCTACACAGATTTTGAAAAAGCATTTAATCGGGTCGATCACATGATTTTACTATCAAAACTTGAAGTACTTGGCAGCCATAGCGACCTATTACGATGGTTTAAGTCGTACGTTAAAATGAGAAGACAAGCAGTTATAGTAGGAAGTGCTCGTAGTACTTTTATTGAAGCATCGTCTGGAGTGCCTCAGGGTTCTAGTTTAGGCCCTTTACTTTACAACTCGTATATATATGACATTGTAACTTGTATTGAATACTCGCGATGTTTAATGTTTGCCGATGATAAAAAAGTTTTTCTTGCATTAAAATCTCTTAATGACTGTAAAAAGATCCAAAAAGATTTAAATAGCCTTTTTGAATACTATAAACGCAATAGAATAATTATTAATATCAAAAAGTGCCAGCAAATAACCTTCAGCCGAAAACGTAACAAAATTGAATATATATACCAAATTAATGGCAACTCGTTAAAATCAGTCGATTCTATTAAAGGTCTTGGAATCCAATTGGATTCCAAATTTACAATGAGTGAGCACATTGACTTAATCATAAATAAAGCAGCAGCAGCTTTGTTTTGTAAAACGTACATGCCGAACTTTTCGTGACGTATTGCATTAAAGTCATCTATTTTGTTTACGTGCATAGCATTTTAGAGTATGCTTGCAGCATTTGGTCACCACATCAGGTTATATACACAGAAAAACTAGAGAATATCCAAAAGAAATTTATTAAATTTTTAAGCTTTTTAGATTTCAGATCTTATCCATCGTATTCTGTTGCATGCAATTATTACAAAATTGATTATCTTTCTGTTCGTCGCCGTCATTGCGATGTATTGTTGTTGCATGCTATATTGTCCGGAGAGATCGATTGCACTGAGTTATTATCTAAATTGAGTTTTCGAGTACCTAGCCACCGTACAAGGCACACCGAATTATTTGATATACCATGCGCAAATACAGGTTATGCCCAAAATTCGATTGTCTATCGCATGACCTCTACGTATAATATTTTTTTTATACGTATAAAATATTATTTATTGTAACTTTAGAATTATGTATGCACTGTTGGATTACCCAAGAAATTAATAAAAAAATATATAGAAATAAAAATTGAAACTTTGATTTTTTATACATCTCATATTATTTTTGTAAATATTTTTAAATGGAGTTTTTATTTT
The DNA here is from genome assembly GCA_918358865.1 of Melinaea marsaeus rileyi. Lineage (NCBI taxonomy): Eukaryota > Metazoa > Arthropoda > Insecta > Lepidoptera > Nymphalidae > Melinaea > Melinaea marsaeus. The sequence continues at coordinate 15,704,329 of OU911085.1, forward strand.
AGTTAAATATTTCTCTTATCTTCTTTTGTTTAATAAATTTAAGAAGAAGATTTCGTAGAAGCTATTTGGGATATATCTTTAAAGACTCAATCCTGCCTGTTGCTTTATGTATCTATGCATTCGCATATTCTAAATCTAAATCATTAACACAACTATATATTAATATATATATATATATTTAATAATTATTATGTTCATTGTCAAATTGTTGACAAACATTTTTATGTCTACAACCATTATATTTTTAACAAAACTAGAATTGAGAAATCTTTAAAGTACTTATCTGTCACATAAACAACTGATACTTTACTAGATATTAATAAAAAATATCTTGAATTAGAGAAAAGATGAATAGATACTACTAAAAAAATAATAGATTATATTTTGTTTTATATTAAGTGGTTATACAGATAGGTAACAATTATTTGAAACAATACACAACAGGAAACATGGTAAAAAAATAATAATATAGGCATACACGTTGCATTCAATCACTTTATTGTATGCATATATTTTATAAACTTACATATCAAATAAATATTGACTGCCCTATATATATTACATTTATAAAGTACTTATAATAGTATGTGTAAATCGAAACTGTTTTCTAAAAGCTTAATTCACGAATGCACTCCTCAGGAAGTATTCAGTGTCAACAAATTTAATCGGGTCCACCTCGCTAGCAACAAAGAAAATCGTTTAGAGAGTACATTACAGTCCCAAAGGGCTTAATTATCATTATATAATCATTTATAAACTTAACATCAGTTGTAGCTATATTTTTATTCAGTCTTTTAGCTAAATCTATAATTTTCAATATTTTTTGTACTAATACATGAAATATATATTATCTGTGATTTTAAACAATTTTTTTGTCACATCAAGTACATTGAACTTAGGCAACATCAAATCACCTGTAAGGTTTCAGGAAATGAAGTCCATTGATAGTTCAAGATAAATCGTACACACTTTTTTAGGTTATTCATTTTATTTATGTAATATTCAGTGTAAAGTCAGTCATAATTAAAATGTATGGTCAATTTAAAATCCAAGTAAGGCGTGGTTCCCGGACATGACTACATTAATGCAACTACTAGATCTATAATGCAGTGAGCATTAAATCATTAAAATAATGACAATATTATATTAAGAGAGCGTATATAAAAACCAGTATTGAAAGTATATTCATACTACTTTTTATAAAACCCGAATAAAGCTGTCTCTATTTTCATAACTGGAATAGTGTAAATGTAACTGCTATCACGTTGCCACGCGACAGGCGGAAATAAAACCTGCCGACAAATCGAGACATGTACCGCAGATAGGATTCCTAACCGCGACTACTTGACTTTGCTATTCTAGAAATGGCCTATCTATTTAAAAACCATTTACATTATATTTATTGCACAAAATTTAAATAAATTAAATATAAATTTAAATTTTATTAACATTTGATCTTTGATAATCAATTTGAATCTAAAATAACTAACGGCATATCCAAAAGTTTTGAAAATAAGTTGATACCAGAAGTAACTTTGTGATTAGTGGTGTAATCAACATTAGTTTATTAGTTTACATTAATAATATTCTAAGTCTATATTCAAATGAAAATGTATATATAACCTATATCTTTTATATTTCGCAACGCTGCATAAAACGCCCTAATATTTTTCTGATTTTATACGCTAGTAAGTGAAAGGTCGACGCTCTGAAAGCCAATATACGAGATCCTACAGCGGTCCTACGGCGGACCGTCCAAAGACACACTCAAATGATGTTCTCATTGTTATATTCTACTGTTCTAGTTCGACCTCATGACATCGGTTTATATAAAAGTCTATAAAAGTGTATTTTCATATTATATTGCTTATTAAGTGAAGTTTTGTAAACCCATTTTACTAAAAAGAAGCAACGTAACGTACATATCGTAATAGTAGAGAAGGCATCACTCATTAAAATTGTGTATTTGATAGAAGATTATATTTAAGAATGAAACCTTTTTATATTATAAAGTTATTCATGTCATTCATTCAAAACATGCCTATATTTTTAAATAAGTCGCGAATGTTTTCACATTAAGGTATTTCCTTATTAGACGCTTCTTCTCGCCATAAAAGCAATTAATTTTGGAAATAATTAAAACAAAAGTAAATTACAATTATAATTTTGCAGGTTGTTTTCCTTTCCTTACATTTATTTCTATTTACAATTTCGTGCATTTAATGAGACCTATTTTCAATAATATAAAGAATATAAAAAATATGACAAGCAAACAAATATAGAGATAACTGTAATAGTTACCTTTTATGCATTTGTTATAAGATTTAGAAATATTATGATTCAATATTAACTAATTTTAATGTTGACATAAAAATGGTAAAACAATATTTCGTTGAAATCGGTTCAGTGGTTTCAAAGATTAGAGCAAACGAACATCGTGACTCGTTATATATATATATATATATATATATATATATATAATTAAACGCAAGCCAAGCGTATTTGTTTTAGCTTGAGCAAACAGGTTGTTGTTTGTCTGTTTGGATGTCCGAAGTACAGACGCTCTCCTCTCCAAAATTTAGTTGCATATTATATATATATTTTCATTTATATGGACTGTAAGGTATAAGTGCTAGAATATAAATAAGTTAAGATGTCCTCTAAATGTTTATTCCAGATAAGAAATCCTTGATTCAATCTGCTAATTAATAATTTGGTAGTTCGGTTAGTAAGCTTAAGACTGCCACGTTAGAGTCATATTTAGTCATACGATATCTTCAACGTAACTCCGCAAGCGATACGCCTCTATGCCAAAAATACCGCTTCTCAGTAAATATTTTGTAACGCCGCTCTGTCCATTGTCTGTGAAGAAAACATCTAATGGACAAAAGTTGTAAACGTTACACAGAATCTTAAAGATAAAAATTTTAAAACTGTATCTAATGGAAATATATGGTAGATTTAAATTATTTACAAAAACAAGTTTTTAAAGCAATCTGATAATATGTGGCTTAGTAGCTCATGAATATCTACAAATATAAATGAATGCAACGTCACACAGCTTCAGCCAATCACAGCGCGCCATTTGAGCCAGCAGCAGTTCCTTAACAGTAGCAAAGCGAGCCATCTCTCTCACTTTGAAATTAGGTAGAAATATATTAAGCCCTGCAATCTCTCTACAGCGTATCTTAATTGACTGTGTGACCTTTTGTGGGTTAAATTAAATCTAGAAAATACTATTAATAATCCTAATTTGGAATACCATTATAATAAATTAGCAAGTTAGAAATTTTTACAACAATATATTTCTGTTCTCCACTCTCGGCGTATTGCTACTTTTTTAGATGTTATTTTTATTTAGAATCCATTTTACTGACGTAATATATGTTAAGTCATATAAACTTTAGAAACGAACTGACCAGAGAGTCATTTAATTTTTAGATGTTGCATGTTACATATTCAATTGTAGAGAAATTGCTAAGCAAATAAGTGTCGAGTGTGTGGTTATCTCGGCCAGGCTCGCTGCGTGTTGGACGTGACAGGAATAACTGTGATTCAATTGATAGGTTTCTATTTAACTTGTTTCTATAACACTTTAGTTTAGTTTAATGATAACTAATATCAGACAGGTACAGAATAAACAGTTGTACTTTATTTTCGATTTCAAAGATATTTTTGCTGTTTGTTCTTATATCAAATTATTGTTACATTTTTTGTTGATTCGCTTACTATGTCTAGAAATGTCTCCAAGACGAGTTCAAATAATTAATATACAATTCTCTAAGGCATGTTATATCTTAATGCAAATCTTACAATTACTTACTTACAATTAATATCTTTTTAAACAAAGTAATATTATAATTATCATCTGATGCAGACATTTTTATTCTTAAAAGGAAATTTAAATTTATTATTAAAAAACTTACCATTAAGTATTATTATTACATTTTATTTATTTATGTTTTGTATTTTTAATTATCTACAAACAATTACGTTGTGTAAATTTATAACATTTTATTGCATGACTATAATTTATTTAATTGAAGTTTAAATATTTTATTCCACATTAAAACTGCAGTTAACTGAACTACAATAATGTAATTAGGGACATATTCGATGAAATTAAATGATATGTTCACATATTTTTAGAATTCGTTTATTATGGTTATTTCTTACTATTTCCATATTTATTATAAATATCGAAGAAGCATGTTGATCTTATATCCATCATCCGTCTAAATAGACCCATAAATACAAATATATTAATTGATAAATAATAAATGTCACCGATTATATGGTTATAATTCATTAAAATTTGTAGTTAATTTGTGCTATAACAAATTGAACAAAAAACCTTGAAATTAACATTTTTATTAATTTTAATATTAAGTATATATTTTTAGGTGAGTTTACATAATAACCTATTAACGTGGTAATAAAATAAACTTTTAAAGTTAGAAATTGGAATGTAAAAAGTAAAAGTTAAAAGATAATATTAAACAGTAGAAAAAATGGTTTTTATTATTAAATTATTCATATTTAAGTCCTTAATTTTCTCATTGACAATTCATCACTATCAGGCATGGTATTTAACAACTTCTACAGTGTAATGGCAATATTTCTGAGTACCTACTTATTTGTCTGAATGTCTGATACTCAACCATGCTTAAAAATGAAACGGTAAATTTATTGGATTAATTTAATTATATTCTATGATTATTAGCATGAGTTATATGAATAATAACAGCAAATATTGTCATTATTATGGTATCTAGGTTTTTTCATATACAAAATATAAACCTAAAGTGTTGAAGATATTTCAAAACCACACATTTGAAAACTCATCTTCTCAAACTTTGGCTTTCGGATTCCTTATCTTTATGAATACTTAAAACGTAGCCAACGAACTGCGAAGGTATTGGCTACAGACATTTAACACCATGTTAGAACAAATTTGTTCAAAGTTAGTACATAAATTAAAAAAGGTTTTACAATTCCTTTCCATTTACATATTTTTCACATTCCTCATAAAATTGTTTATTGTTATTTACGCCCAGATTACCAACCAACCTTTGACTAAGAAAAGACTTTGTTAAAACATTATCTATATAATTGAATTTGGTCAGATTGTTAGAGATTCATAATATTCGACTTACTTAGCTTCACGCCATGTCCCTTGCGGGGTAGTCAGAGACGACGGAGCGCCAAACGGTACGGTCCCTGCATACCGCTTTCGCCTCGGCCACAGACATAAACCTCTTCATACATGAACTCTGGGCCTCCTTCAGTATCATAGATGCTGTGTTTTCGAAGGTCACTCGAGGCCTTCCCCTGTCTCTCTTACCGCTCACTTTTCCTGTATAAATCTTTTTTACCATTCTTTCATCACTCATTCGTTCGACATGCCCAAACCACCTGAGCACGTTTTTCTTCACTCTCACCGTGACATCTTCGCCACATCAGTACCTGCCATGTATTGAACGCAATACTAATATATTAGGAGTAGATTAATTCACGTGTTGTGAACTATAATAACTTAAATCCGTATCTAATGATCGTAAATCGACTGGATACTAGTTATAGAATTAAATGTTTAAGAAATGTGATTAACAGAAAGATAAAAATCTATATTATAATAGATTTATATCTATTCTAGATAAATATCTATTTAGTAAAAATTCTCGGATTCGAGTTTATTGGCTACTTATTTGGGATTGGTTGTTAGCTATCTAAATGTCCTAATATTGTAATCCTCGCCGATTTTGATAATTTTACTTGTCTTTGTTTCCTCTGTTACTCTTATTTATTAGTAAGAATTTATTTTTATATGTTAGGCGTTAATATAAATACAACTATATATACAAGTGCTATTCGTTAGTAATTGTAGATATAGAGACGCTACGTAGTTTTACAAATACTGTGGTAGACAGTATTAGTATATCATAATATTATGATTCTCTGATTTCAGCCTTAACTAATACTTACTATTATTTAAAGATAACAAAAAAGGCTTAAAAGATCATCTATATGTATAGTTACATAATAACAGCAAAGAACGATACAACATTTGCTTTATTGATAATGGCGACAATATGGAAAAATTCAAAATTTTACCATATTTGACAGGGTTGTTATAAATTTAATTGTAAAAATTATTTTGTGGTTATTATTTAGAACATTATTATATTAAATAAGAAATGAGCAGTGAATATGTTTTAGTACAAAAGTAACTATAACTGCTAACGATTATCGAGGGGAGCTGTTGCCGCTCTTCATAGGTTAGTGACCCATATTCATATTTATCATTGGGATCAATATAAGTATGGGTAATGTATCATTTCATTTTACTAAGTAAAGTAATATTGAATTTTGCCAAGTAAAGTCATATAGGGTCAATTTTGAACTTTGATTGACCTAATAATATTTCAATAAACGTAATACGAGTTAAATAAGAGATTTTCATAAACACAAATAACAGATAGGATTTATTTTATTCTAAAATCTAAAATCAAAAGTTTATTGTTAAATAAAGCTTATTACAACGTTCAAGAGTTTTTAGTGGATCGAAATATGTGGAACTTAAGTTGTTGAATCATTTGCAGGATTTATATTATATTATAATTAATATACATCACCTATTGTTATATTTCTTTTGAAAAGAGCAACTGTTGAGTTTCTGGCCGGCTCTTCTCAACAGAGCAGCATTCCGAGCCGGTGGTAGCTTGCTTACGGACGGACTACACTGACCTTTTTTTTGTATTGTAATAATTGACGATTCAAAAGTGCGTGTAAATGCCTACTTGAATAAAGATATTTTGAATTTTTTTTTTTTGAATAACAATCTAAACTAATGGTGCTATATGATTAGATAAGAGAGAGTCCACGAAACCGCGAAGGGATTCTATCGCTTAAAATGTGTATAATTTACCTAACAAAGTTAGTTAGTTACTTAAGTAACAATGTTATTCATCAGTTATTTTCACATTTAATGTGCAAAAAAGAAATGAATATCTATAAATAATATAATAATAATTTTAAGGAATACAATCTAAAAACAATTCTTCTAAGGTCAGTTCAAATTTAGGAAGTAAAGTTATTGCACCAGTCGTGACCTGATTTGTGACTGAGCTGAGCTTTACAGAACACTCTTGTTTGGTTTGGATCATATGATATCATAAATATTATTAAAAATTTACTTTACAATATTAACCATTTTGTGTTTTAATTACTTTGTTTAATTATATTATTAAAAATTCTAAGCGTAGAAAAGCTATCCCTCACAACAAGTTTCGTAAATTTCGTTATAACGTGATTTATTATACATGGAACTTTTCTCTGGTTTCAATGTAATTACCTCGAAAAAATTATCACTAAAACGTACATTAACCTGATTACGATTTGCATGTGTGTATGTGAGTGTGGTTCAAAAATTAAAAAACTTGATCTGTCGCCCCAGTTTTGGCGGCATACGTCCAATCGTGATTGTCTCTCCATTCTCCACACTCTACTGAACACTGAAAACATTCTTTGTCCGGATAATAAAGTCAGCAGACTCGTCGGTTTGGCTAACAGCTTCTCCTTCATTCTTTATTTGTGCTCGCTAGTGACGATTTCATTAAAACGTGTTAAGTGGTTGCGTAATTATGTGAGTGTGAGTGAGACTAAGAAATACGGACATTTCATATGACTTTAATTAGCATATGAGAGTTAAAGCAGGAACTCAGGAAACAATGATTGGTACAGTGAGTTAGAGTTGGGGGCTAAAATCTTACTTTCCATGTTCCTTATACATAGTGTTTAAATAGGTGTAAACATTATTTTTGTAAGCAATTTTTAATAATAATCCGAATGGGCAGGAGGACCTTCATAAGTACTCGTCTTGTAAAAAATATGTGAGATATGAGATATGAGAGCGTGGACAGAAGTTACAAGTCCTTCTTTTAATGAAAGTTATTTAACCCGCGCAACATTTAAGTCAGGAAATATATAACGCTATAATTAAATTACAGTTACAGTAACACAAAATCAATTTATTAGGATAGTACATCGCCGTCACAAAAAAAATTAAGTCAAGATGGCTGCCCTCACTACCATCCACAATGACGCTTCGACATTGACAGCTTAAAGTCATGCTGATTGTATGACACTGACACTTACGCCGTCAAATATATTATAAATTTCTCATCTAAAAACAGCAAATTTTATTCACCAACACTTAAGTTTTTAAATATCTATAAATAAAGATAAACTCTGGCTTCACTTACTAAGTTTTGTCTAGAAATAGTACTAGGTTCATTTGGCATAGTAAATTCCAAATTACATACACAATTAATGATTACCATCCACAATGACGCTTCGACTTTGACAGCTAAAAGTCAAAATTATGTGTGACACTGACAGCTGCGCCGTCAAACATGTTATATGTTTCTCATCTAAAAACAACAAACTTAAAACACCAAAACTTAAGTTCTTAAATGTCTATAAATAAACATAAACTCTGGCTTCACTAACTTCTTAGTGGCAAGTTTTGTCTAGAAATACTACTAGGTTTATTTGGCATAGTAAATTCCAAATTAAATACACAATTAATGATTACTGACAATTTTATTATATTATGTGGATTTCGCCCTCATTTTATCTATATTAATGTAATATATTATACATATTTTTAATGCATTATATTCACTTACGATCGGTAGGGGCAAAGTAAAAATACAGACCTTCCAAAAGTTATGATTGGCTATGTATAATGACATTAACTAATCAGAAAGTCTTATTCCTGACTGGTCAGTAAATTAATTACTTTTTATTAATCTGTCTTCACGAAACTTATTATATTATACAAAGATATATCTTTGATACGGAAACATTATTTTTGAATAGAAAAGTCGTGATAAACAGATTCTAAATTTGATACTCAGATATCAGACAGTGTAGGAAAGCAACAATTAGAAACTCAGGTACACGCGGTTAGAAAACCTATTTGCGGCGCACCTTCTAAATTACTCGACGAGCTTTATTTCTGTTTGTGATAGTAAGTTACTTTTATTAAAGTTTAAAAGAGATATGATTATTCATGTAAATTAAATAGAAGCACATCTCTAGTTTGCATAACGTGAAATAATGAATAACTCTAAACTAATAATTTTACCATGTTTTTGTCTGTAAATTTTGCATCATTTATTATTTTCCTAGTAATAAAGACGCTTAATACACTATCGTATAATTTACTTTGAAACTTGTAAATAAATGCTTATATTAGATTACTATTTCCGTATTTACACAATATTTTGACCAGCCCAAATTTCAACTTAAAATTTATTACGGTTATCCGTTAAGGTCAAAAAGTCACTTTAATACTAAAGTTCATATTAAAAGTGAGATGACAGAAGAGGCTGTTAACTGAACTGACATGAACCAACGATTTTAACAAAGCAGTGTTTTGAATATTTAATTGAGTGTAGAGATTCAATCCTCACGGTAAGTTTATTTTTGACTGCTGGAGTATTTTTGGAGAATTTGTTACATTTACATATTATTATATATTTTAAGGACATGTTATTGTGAATATATTTTTAATTCATTATAGCCATTGGGACAACACTAAACTTCACTGGCACAGTTAAGGGTGTTTGTTTATATGCAGGTACTACCTTTCCTCTATGAAATATTTTATCTTTTCTAATGTGTACGTTACACATTACACATATATGCAATGTATATTTTCCTGTCTTTATAGTAAGCTTATTTTAAAAGTATGTAGATTATTGCGCTGCATCCAGGCTTCATCTATCGTCAGCTATCATAACAAATGCTAGCGGGAGGGAACGTCGCGCGATATGAGGCCTCTTGAAGCGCATTCATTTTGAACGAGCTGTTACACACGAATATGTCATAATAAACATAACTACATTCTCGTCCGTTCCAAATAACCTTTGTTATATCATGAACTTCATATTTTTACATAAGATTTAAATATTCCTAATATGAGTAAATCTTGAAAAAAAAAATGCTGTTACTTGTCGTTTTATGTTACTTAATAAACAGTGTTATATGTTTATTCTGTTTTTTTTAATAAACCACTGAGTTAGTTACTAAACTATTGTATGATAATAATTCCTCTCAATTACGTGTCTTTTAGTTACAGTCACATTTTTTTAAAGCATATTTTTTAATAACAATGCTTTTCTTGACTAACTATTATTAGATCGACAGATACAGGTACTATTTTTGTATTATTATTGTTTAATATTAATTTAATATTATTTTCTGTGATATGTATTTTTTTTTTTATTATCTTTATTTTTTTAGGGACTTTTATCCAACTAGGACACCTCAGCCCCATCGTAGCCTAACTTGTATAATAGATATTCTTAACAGTTATACAATTTAAAGGATATAAAACTAACTGTCAATAAATATATTAATTAAAGATATAAAACCTTCTGTTGCCGGAAGACAAAGTAGGTTTGTAACACCACCCAAATCAAATTTGCTTATGTTGTATTTCTGCAAAAGATTGTTCCTCTGCACTTTAAATTTACTGCATTCTACTAGTAAATGCTGAACATCATCGATCTTACCACAAATATCACAGTTGGCAGAATTAACTTTTTTCATTAAAAATGCAAATTTGTTTGACGGATAGTGTCCCGAACGTAATCTATGAGCTGTTATTATAAATTGCCTGCTATAATTATCGTTACTAAACCACGGGAAACGATGAGGCTGACATTGAATAGTTTTGTACCAAATTCCCTTTTCTCTACTCCTCAGGTCAAAATATTCGTTAAAATTATCAACACATTTAAATTTTACATTATATACAAATTCTGTGAAAAATGGTAAAATAGATATTTCTGTTCCTATGCTTGTTGCTAATTTTGCTAATTTGTCAGCCTCCTCATTTCCTCTTAACCCCATATGAGAAGGAACCCATTGCAATCTCAGATTTTTGTTTCTAAAGTCATATATCTGTTTTAAAATTTTGAAAGCTATCGATACACCTCTGCTATATCCAGAGGCGCATCGAGCTAAATGTTGTAAAGCGCTTTTGCTATCAGAAAAAATAACAAAATTTTGCGCGTTTAAGCCAGAAATATATGTTAGGGCTTCTGAAATTGCAATGAGCTCCACTGACATAATAGAGATCTGATGGTTAGTTTTAAACATGCCAGATTTTTTTTTATACGAATGCCAGAAAGCTGCTCCTACACCAACGCTATTTTTTGAGCCATCTGTATATACTTGTGTCCATTTGCTATATAGATTATTAAATAAAAGTATAAATAATTGTATTGTCTGTAAAAGGAATTTAAATCATACAAGAAAAAGAATATAAAATTGTGCGCCTTCTCAATACCCAAAAGAAAAGAAAAAATGAGATTTTGAAGTACTCTGAAAATGTAGTAGTTGAAATTACTGAGAGGTAATTAATTAAAATCTTTTTCTTATATTAATGTTTCTAGGACACATACTTTAGTTCCGAATAACTTCGCCGCATTGCCTTAGGAACTACGAAAAGAACATTAATAACCATCTAGTAAAATAATAACAACAACGAAGTTAAACTGTTACATATATAAAATAATATTTATTACTTTCAATAAAGTAAAAACAGGTAAATAATATAAAACTAGGTCATAAGATTCCTATAAAAGTAATATAAAAACATAAAGAAACAATAAGCTTTTAACATTTTCATTTCATAAATATAAAAAAGCACAAGAAAAACCTTGGATTTATTAGCTTTGAAAGAAAATTCTTAAATACTGAACTATATAAGTAAAGTGCACTTTGTTTTAAAGCTTGATAGTGTTACCAACCAGTGTAAAGAAGGATTAACCGTTAACTATTTATCAAAATACAAAAATTGGATACACTTTATGAAAATGTATAATTTATAGTGTGAATGATGATAAGACATAATGAATGCATTGTATATGTATATGTCGGCTCATCCCGCCGTTACACCCACGTGACAAGGATCACTACTGATATGCTTCTTAATATCTTTTTCTCCTTCATCCGTATAATAAACCATCTTCTCATTTATATATTGATTTAACAATCGCTTTTATGAAGTAGTTTTATTTCAATTTATATATAATAAGTACAGTTCCCTCAATTTTTCCATCGCTTTTATTTATATTTGTATTTGAAGATTCCCCATTCATTTACTAAGGATTTTGGGGATTGGATGATATTTTGCTTTCACGATCATAGAACGACACCTTCACGCTATTGCCTGTAACTTTCAATATCAATAATACATATCAAGACTGTGTGAGCATTGCGTGTTTTCACGTTAAAGAAATAAGATAAGATAAGCAGCGAGGTCAATTAGATTTTTAAAGCTAAATGCAAACTTTCCAGAGATAGAAAGATATTGAGTTATATCATTCAGCAGATTTTGATGTTTTAATCACTGGAACTATTAAAAACTAACTGTTTGTATGCGTTAGATATTTTTATGCGAATATTTATAAATAGAACTTCTATTTTAAATAAAAAAAATCCTGACCTTCTTTTGTTTCATAAGTGGTAAGTTTTGGTAGAAACGATTACTAATATGCCCTTAGATATGTCTTCCCTTTGATAGACTTAATTCTCCCTGTTACGTTATAGATTGCTATTCATTTGCATATTTTAATTTATTTAATATAAAAAATGCATTACAATATTTTTTAAATAAGTTCGAATAAGAACAATTATTAAGATTATCATGTTCTTGACAAACACTTTTATGTCTACAACCATTACAAACTTAGCGAACTAGAATTGAGCAGTCGTTAAAACACTTATCTGACACAGAAACAACTGAAACTTTACAAGACATCAACAAGAAATATCTTGATCAGAGAGTAGATTAATAGATATTGTGATTACTTAAAAACAGGAATAGAACTTATTACTCAAACACATAAAAGATAATATAATTTCTTTTAAAAGAAATGTTAACAAACACAAATAACAATTATTTGAAATAACGGACAACAACCAACATGGTAAAAATATGCTTAAAAGCGCATTCTTTCAGTATATTGTATGCATACATTATTTGAGGTATATATCAAATAAATATAGATTGCACTAAATGTCTAACATTTATAAAGTACGTGTATGAGCAATGAGATTATTCTCTAAAAGCTTACTGTCGCCCAGTTCGAACGGATCGTATACTTTGCTAGCAACAGGAAAAAAACGGTTTACATAATTTCTCACAGCATCAAGAGACTTAATTAATGTTTAATAATTATTTATTATTACTTTAATATATTTGTAACCGTATTATTATCTTCTTAATTTTGTCTACAATTTTTATAATAACTTTACTGAAATGTATTATTTTTGTCATAACGCTCATAGGATTCGTAAAATGTGATTATAAATTTAATATCTTAATATATAAAACACAAAGACACTCATTGACTCACTGACTCATTCATCGCTCTACAGCCCAAACCGTAATACCTAGAAAGCTGAAATTCGGACACAAGACCCCTGACATATTGAATAGGTGCAATAAGAAAGGATTTTGCAAAGATCCAAACCGTTCTAAAATTACAGCTAAAAAACTGCAAAGTTTACCCCCCGCTCCCTCTCTTCTGCCATTGGCAACCACTTAGAAGAACTTTTGACAACAAGAGAGTTCGTTATCGTAGAAACAGGTAGACGCTGAATAGTGAGAGGCAAGGGGACTCACTTTAATTCAGCACCCCGGATAGTGAGAGGCAAGGGGACTCACTTTAATCCAGCACTCCAAAAGGGAACAGAAATCTACTACGGTTACGCTAAGAATAGAATTAAATCATGAATATATATCAGATACTTCTGATCGATAAAGCATTTGAATTTCTAATATAAGAGCTAAGAGTAACTTCAAACTAGTTTGATAAACATGTCATTTACTGTAAATCGTCAAAATTTCTTCATACATCTTGATTTTATACAAAATTGAAACTACCCCCACCCTCTCCCCCCCGTTAGGGGTAGTTAGGGGGTGGTATTGAGTAAAAGAGCTATCAAATTCACTTTTGGTTGTCATTTTCGGTTTCATTATACCAAAAAACGTAGAAATACACATCTGTCTTGATTTTATAGAAAAAAATGAAATTTTCACCCCCTGTAAGGGATGGTAGGGGGTGATAGGGGTCATGAATTTATTTTTAGTTATCATTTTCGGTTTCAGCATCCCAAAAAACGTAGAAAGACACATCTATCTTGATTTTTTACAACAATTTCAATTTTCACCCCTTAAGAGGTAGTAAGGGGGTGCTAGCGGGAAAACTGGCATTTAAAATTAGTTTTTATTGTCATATTCGGTTTCAGCGATCCCAAAAACCTAGGAATAATGGGGTCTCCCCTCTGGTTCATGACTTTTTTTTTTTTGTGTGCTTGTGTAATTCATACCATTGACACCGGGTATTAAGTGACTCTAACAGAGTATTTTTTACTCCGTCCGTCCGTCCTAAACCGACTAGACGTTCAATCATTCAAGGATTGTATTAAATTGTTATTTATACTTTGTAGTGATTTCGTCCACTGAGAGGGGTAATTGGTGAAAAACTCACTGACCATGGAGCCGAGTGATCGCGTGTATAAATTAGAACGTATTGTGGAAAAAAAAAAGATTTATAATATGATTTTTAGATACTTAATTCTTTGCGTTTTTAAACAATTTGCTTTTTAAATCGTTTTATAGATAGTAATATAAATTTCTTATATTCATATTAATATTTTTTTATACATGTTAATATAAGTATCTTATATTAAATAACTATTATTTGTATTTGCTATATTCCTTTTTGTTTCCTGATCAGATAGGTGGTGACGCAGCTTAAGAAAATTTTGAAATATAAATGGTTACAAATGTTTTGCTGTCGTTGAACGGAGAATAACCCAAAAATATTTTATCGTTTAATTTAAAGTTAGTTCATGTTATAGTATATATCCATAAAGCTGATTTTCATTCAACGTAGTGTAGATTGCTGGTTGTCCTAATTGTGGTATTTCCAACATATTTGATAAGGTCGGTATTGGGTATTGACAAGTACTCTTGACTTGGTCTATAGATTTTATCATCAAAAATATTTATGGTAAACATGTGTATTAACCCCTGTTTAGGTAAATACAGGATTATTAAAATCACTGAAGTAAATTCATATAAACATACAAAATATTTTATTTTTATTGGATTTCTAGTAATTTGTATTCCGTAAATATATTTTTTTTATTATACAAGAAAATATTATTGTAAAAATGATTTAAATAGTTTTTCCATTACTAGTACACAAACGAGCTCTGACAAGTTCGACTATATTGTATATCCAATTTTATTAAAGTTCTTTAATGCTTCAAAGCTTTGGAAAATTAAATAATATTTTTTACAGAAAAACTAATCAACCTAATGAAAAAGCTGTTTTTTCCTTTAGACTTATACGGAATATATGAAAGGAAAATTATTATCTTAATATAAGACGAGTAAAAATATTATATGAATAGCAAATATATTTTCTTGTGACAAGAATTATTAAGTCTAGCATTCAGCTACAGACTATAAAAGTAATGGAATATTATTAATATTATTTTCATTGTTATTATGGTTTACAGTACAATAAGGACTCCTACATGGGAGTATATAATAGCAAAAAATGTATAAGTGGGATTTGAAAACAGAAGCTAAAACAAATGTTTGTGAAATAAATATTATTTCACAATCCAGCTTACATATTTATCAGGAAGCATGTTCAAGCAAAACTAAAACTAGTTAGCATAACAAATATTAGAAATAATTTAAAGCTTAGCTCGTGCAAAACAAATTTAAATGGTTTGCTCTTAGTAGATATAATATAGCTCAGGAGTATTTGGAGTAGTCTCCAAGGGAACCCAGCTTCTTTAATCATCTTAGTAAGTAGTCACAGTTACCCTCCATTGCTTTTAAATATATAATATAGATGAGAAGGTTTTGTTTCAATCAATTCAATTATAATATGGTGGTAATTAGTAAATTTAAAGCTTCCTTGCTTGTCATTTTATGTGAAAATTGATTTTCCATCCGATGGTAAAAAACTGTTATTTCTTTTTTCTTAATATAATATTGACATAAAATATATGTTTCTACAAATATTTATAAAGATTACCGTTACCAGGCTACTTTATAAACCATTAATTTTATAATTATTCTTTAAAAAATGCTTTTTTAACAGTTATATTTATATATATATTTCAAACTGAGTCTATGGTATGGTATATATCGATGAAGCTGTTGACAATTCAATTGTCTACAGATTGCTATATATATTGGCATAGACCTCATAATTTTGTTAGTTGCAACGTTTACTGAAAAGGTCGGTCGGTCGGAAGGTCTAAAGATGGCAGTTTATGTTAGTTTGATCCATATCATTTATTGAATCTGTTTATTACCCAATATCTCTACTTTAGCTTAATACAGGATTATTTAAATCATAATAAATATACAGAAATGAACTCATTTCATCATAAAGAATATTTTCTTATTATCCTAAATTCAAGAAAATAAGCTAAAAATAGAACTATTCTAAAGTGAATTCTTGATATTGATATATATTTTTTGAGATAAGAAAGAGATGTGAACTGAATGCTATTCAGTACTCAATAAAACTTCACAAGGTTTTAATTTGTACTTTACTTATTTCGTGTTTTAATCAATTATACATAAAATTTTACTTGTTTCTTAATACGCATATTTGGATAATAATATTTTTTTAATGATATATTATGTGATTTTAAACATTTATTTATATTTTTTTTCAAATCTATGTGAAATCTTATAAGTGTAGGTCGGATTTAATAAAAACTTTATAAGATAATACAACTGGGAAGAATTCCGATTTCCAAAATTTTTTGAGATATCTTAGTATTTTTGACACAAAAAACTAAAATAATGTAGAGCAAGTTAAAAATGAAAGCAAAAATCTAAATTAGTTTATGCATAGTCTTAGTTTTTTAATATATAATGTATGGCGTAATACGTACTGAAATATATAATTCACATCCCAGGGAAGCTATTAATTTGTGAATGTTTAATTTTGCATATGAAATAGTTTAAAACCTTGTCAAACTGAGGTTTATCAGAAAGATTACAAAGCAAATAAGTGTGGAGTGTATGTTTGTCTCTCTGTTTAATGCTGTTGTACAAAATTGTATTCTAAGATTGTATAAATCATTTAACTGTAACTTTAATAATAATGTAAAGAGCAACATATTGTACAGTATAGACACGTACTTATGTTTGTAGAATTCGCTTGTTATGATTATTACTTACTACATCTCACATTATTATAAATACCTAGCAAAGTCGAACGTTGACCTTGTTGGTATCAGAATGTTATTAGATGACTGATTGTTCTCTCCATCCATCTATGTAGACCCCTATATTCGTACAGTAACAAAAATCAAAAACAGTATCAAAAATATCACTTCAATTATTAAATAATAAAAATTTTGTGATTATAATTGATTCCATTTTGAAGATCATTTGTGTTTTAACGTTAACTAAATGAAGAAAAAACCTCATAATTTTAATTGTTATGAACTTTAAAACTTTCTTGGCTTGATTCAATATTATATTGCATATTAAATATAAACTTCAATATTAGTAAATATTCAGATAAAAGTCCACATAATATTTTATTAAGACTTTCATAAAGTAACGTTTTACAGTTAGATATGTCACAAACAATAGAAAAAGTGGGTTTTAGTATTAACCACTACCATCGTCTTATTTGGTATTGTATAATTGAATGAATTGTATCTTAGTAGAAATAATAGAACTAAATAGATCAAAGAGAGAGTAGTAGAGAGAGAGAGAGAGTTGTAGAGTGTATTTACAACATTCCTGAGTACCTGAGACTGATTGTCTGTTCCTAAAACGTGTTGAATGTAACCAACGAACTGTGAAGGTATTCGCTACAGACATTTAACAGCACCTAAGAAGAAATGTCTTCAAAGTTCTTATTAATAAATAGAAAAATGTTATCATTTTACATACTTTCAAAACATTTTTTATTTTATTTTTGTATATAGATGTCTTGACTATATGATCATAAACGCTCAGTTTAAAACCTTAAGAAAAATGAACATTGGCAAAATGTATGAATAATGTCGGTTTGTGTTTAACTTAACTCCTAAGGAGTAAAAAGGTTGATGAAACTTCATATTAAAATCGTTTATAAAATAACAACCTAGAAACTTGCTCGCCAAAGCGGATTTAATAAAGGTTGAATTTTAATTTTAGTTTTATAAAGTAGATGTCGATTAAATACTGCTAATATTTTTATTATTTGTTATGATAATTATGATTTTTGGTTCTTTAAACATAACATTATTCAGGTTAAAATTAATATAAGTAATATATATAACCAATACATAAAATACGGTAATGCCAATTCGATAATCTGTTAATATAATTTGCGAGCACTCTTCTTGAAAAGTGAAATACAAGTTCTTTTTAGCGTTTTAATTTACTTTACAGCGTTCAATAGCAGATAATGACGGAAACGACTAACTTGAATGGTGATCTCTTTTTACTTGACTACTGTTACTCAACTACTGCTCTCCTCCTTTATGACCTGAGCAGCTTAATTCAAGTGAACTATAAATAATGTAAACCTTACCTGATTATCATAAAACAACTAGATGCTAGCTATAGAAGTGAGTATATAATTATCTACTTGGTCCTCATTAGGGATCGATCGTCAGCTTCCTAAACGCTCCAATAATGTAATCATTACTGATTTCATCCCTTTTTTTCTCTTTCTGTTTTTGTTATACCTCCTTGGTTACTTTAACAGTTATAATTAATTACAATTAGTAGGACGTGTAGTATTATAACTCTGTATTGAATATTAAAAGAATCTCAGTATGAAGCAAGTTATTACACATAGAGACGATTATTTTAACGCCATTTAGTTGATTTTTCTAGTTTTTATATCTTCTCTCTTAGCCAAGATTTACCTTTTTAAGTATTTTGATTTCATACGTTTTGTGACAGATAATTATAAGACAGTAGCAAATCAAAGATGAATTATTTTTATTTTAATAAAATATTTAAAAAGGGTTCAACTTATATAAGTATACTATCGAGTAATTATATATTTTACTCGCAAAAGATTAAATGTTTGATGCACCTGTATATATCATATCACGTTTAATTATTCTGTTTCATCTGCAGTCTCCTTAAATGTAGGTCTCTCTATTCTGTACGAACACTTAATAATACAATTACATACTTTGTTTAGGAGACTGAAATCATCTACCAAATATTTCAGTGATTTACAAAATATAGGTGCAACTGAGTATTAGAGCAGATTGACTGATGTAAACAACGGTTGTCAGGACAGACCATTACTCATACACTGATAGTTTGATCTTTTGGCACCGGTTCAAACTAAGAAAATTCCTCTTTGATTTGGGGTCGCTGAGATATATAAATACATTCCTTAAAATGAATTTGTCCTATACTGATAACTAGATATTGTAGCTAATTTTTTATATTAAAAACTTAAATAACCCACTGAAGAAAAGTATTGTCATTCTTATTCTTATGTTATTGTTATTCTTAGTAGATTGTTATTAGAAAAACATAATCATTTAATAAAATAAGACAATAAATACAATTTATCAATGATCTATCAATAATCAAAACTTGCTTAAAAACAATTCTTCAATAAATATAAAAAAAGACAAGAATAAAGGAAGCGACAACTAATGAATTCAATTTACTGTAAGTGTCGCAACCTTTAATATTGAATATTTTAAAGTTAAGTATGCCAACGTTAATTATACTGTATGACAAATTTTAATTTATATTATTGATATTATATAGCTTTAAAACTAATGCTTAAGCGAAACATAGAATCTATTTGATTTATTTATTAATAATAAATTAATAAGTCGTATCTGATTACATAAGATTAGTACAAAATAACTATATTTGGAGCTTTATTGCATGCCTCGAATAATTTTTTTAAGTACACTTTAGTACTAATGACTCTGGAAAAGTGAGTCAATACTGTAGTACCTGTGAGTATCCTGCATGTTGTCGCGGACTATAATCTATTATTATACTAAATCTCGTAAAAACTGACGGATTAAAAAATACACAAAAGTATTAAAAACACATTGTATCCCAGCATTTACATTTGTGTAATTTATTAGTTACATTACCAAGAAAAGAATATGTATGCAAAGTAGTAAGTTATGTCTCTGAATGTTGTGTAAGAAATCTTTACAATGTTATTTCATACTTTAATGTTAGAAGCATTACACTATTTCATTAGACACTACAGTCTAGCTTGTCAGATTTATGAGTACATAATCCATAGGGTAGTGGATTCATGTCCTTATTTAATTAATGAATCTTTTAACCTTTATTTAATTAAATAATAATTAATAATATTGAAACACTGTGATAGATCATGTACCTGGAATGATTTAAACTAAGCATGTACCGTATCTTAAGTCGAGTGTATCTTATCTATTATATAAAAATGAATCGCAAAATGTGTTGGTAAGCGCATAACTCAACAACGCATGGACCAATCTTAACAATTCTTTTTTTTAAATGTTCCTTGAAGTCCAAGGATGGCTCTAACGGCGAGAAAAATTTGAATAATTTCCAGGGAAACCCTAAAAAAGCCCTTTTCTTTTTCCTATACAAAAATTTTAAATGTAGAATAAATAACTAAATGTAGAGTCAATTTGAACTGTATTGCTATTCAATAAAGTTGATATTAAATTACAAGCACTCATTGTTGTCTAAACAATGTAGGTGTCTTGCTAACGTCAAAGAGTCAATTCGCGCTTTATTGTCGCTGCACAACGTTCAAATTTAATCAAATGAATGTGTACACCCGACCAAATTGAAAAGTCAAAAAAAGTAAATGTAAGATTTGATTGGCCTTGGAATATTCTTTCTTTTGTTTTAGTTTCGGAATGCGACATAAATTGTCATCAGTTTTCACGTCATTGCATCTGTCAAACAAACTGCGTTAAAAAGCGTTTATAATATTTAATAATTAATTTTGATTGTATAAATACCTGTGATTAATAATTATTTCATGTGAATAAATTTAGGTAATTATATACGATATGCCTCCTATAAGACGAAGTAATTTAAGTAGAAGAACCCGAAATGCTACAAACCAAATGAATTACCGATCTTATCATACTGCACATGAACGTGACGACCGAAATGAACGCGAAAGAATTCGTATATCACGAACGCGGGAAGCGAGAGCGAGAGATTCAACTAATAATCGCGAAAGTTTGAATCGAGCTGCTTTCAATTACGATTTGTCAATTGACTACAGTAACCACCAATGTGTTGCTATTGGATCTATGAACTTGGTTTGCTCTTATTGTAAGGCATTGAAATACAAAAATGAAGCAAATGGATTGTGTTGCGCAAATGGGAAAGTGAAATTGATACCATTGGATCCACCACCAGAGCCATTGTACTCATTGGTTTCAGGAATAGAACCAGATTCCATACACTTTTTGTCAAATATTCAACAATATAACAATTGCTTTCAAATGACATCATTTGGGGCAACAAACGTAGTTCGGGAAAATTTCATGCCAACTTTTAAGGTATGTATTATAGCAGTTAATCATTATTATTTTAATGAACAAAATTTCCTGTTAACTAAGTAAATATGTGTCATTAACCTTCAGTTTCCTAAACCCTAAAATTTTGAAACACAATATAATTATTTGACGATGGATATTAGTTACAACTAATTATTACATATTGACATACCTAAGCATATCAATTATTATTTGGTGATTCAAATTAAGAGACAGATATACTTTTTAGGAACAAATATTATTTCTATTTGGCAAAAATATTTTTTTTTAATTTACAGATACAAGGCCAAATATATCATAGAGCAGGTTCACTGTTACCAGTGTCAGATAGCAATTACAAATTTCTGCAAATTTATTTCATGGGCAATTCACCACGAGAAATTGATATGCGTTGTTCACATAACAATTCACTAAAGAGGTCTATTGTAGAACAATTACAAACTTTATTTCATGAGTACAATCAATTGGTTATGTTGTTTAAAACTGCACTGGATCGGATGCCATCTGATAATCACAAAATTGTAATCAGAGCTGATAAAACACCTGTTGGCCAACATGCAAGACGTTTTAATGCACCAACTATTGATGAAGTTGCCATCGTTGTAGTTGGAGAAAACTTGGAATCCCGTGATATTGTTTTACATCGTCGGAATGATCAATTACAACGTATAAAGGAAACACACCGCTCATATGACGCACTGCAATATCCCATTATATTTTGGCAAGGTGAAGATGGCTATGATTTTTCAAACAAGATGATAAATCCCATTACAGGTAATAAAAAATATTAGTTTAGCTATGGAGCTATATTATCAGTCACTATATTATTATTTTTTTAATTTTCAATATTATGAAAACAAAAATCTATTTTCAGGTTCCGAAACCAACAAAAAAGTCAGTTCAATGAACTATTATTCCTACCGCCTAATGATTCGTGAAAATGAAGACAATCACATACTCAAATGTCGGCGATTATATCACAAGTATGTTGTAGACATGTATGTTAAAATTGAAACGGAGAGATTAACATTCATCAGGTTGAATCAGACCAAACTCAGATCTGAAGAGTATATTCACCTTCGAGATGCGATTAATACTGATGGAAATGCACATTATGTTGGTCGGATGACTATTCTTCCAGCAACATGCATCGGAAGCCCTCGACATATGCATGAATATGCTCAAGATGCCATGTCATATGTTCGTCATTATGGTACAGCAGATTTGTTCATCACATTTACATGCAATCCACACTGGATAGAAATCAAGCAGGAGTTATTCCCTGGGCAATCACCTATTGATCGTCATGATATTACAGCCAGAGTCTTTAGACAAAAGTTGAAATTTTTGATGGATTTCATTGTGAAACATTATGTGTTTGGAGAGACACGCTGCTGGATGTATTCTGTGGAGTGGCAGAAACGGGGATTGCCACATGCACACATTTTGATTTGGTTAGTTGAAAAGATAAGGCCAAATGAAGTTGATGCAGTAATATCAGCTGAAATTCCTAATGTAGAAGTAGATCCTGGATTGCATGAGGTAGTTATTAAAAACATGATACATGGTCCCTGTGGAACTCTTAATCAAAATTCACCGTGTATGGTGGATGGTAAATGTTCAAAGCGATATCCACGGACATTAATATCTGAAACAATCACTGGTAATGACGGTTATCCTTTGTATCGTCGCCGATCGACAGCAGACAATGGAAGATCAACAATTGTCAAATTAAATCAACAAGATATTGAAATAGATAATCGCTGGATTGTTCCATATTCACCCATTTTATCAAAGACCTTCAAAGCGCACATCAACGTTGAATCTTGCCATTCAGTAAAATCTATTAAATACATTTGCAAATATGTAACCAAAGGGAGTGATATGGCTGTGATTGGTATTAATGCAGAGAATTCCAATGATGAAGTTACCCAATACCAAATGGGTCGCTATGTTAGTAGTAATGAAGCAGTTTGGCGAATATTTTCTTTTCCTATTCATGAAAGACACCCTACTGTTGTTCATTTAGCTGTGCATTTAGAAAATGGACAAAGAGTATATTTTACAGCACAGAACGCAGTAGAAAGAGCTTTACAGCCACCATCTACTACATTAACCAGATTTTTTGAGATATGTCAAAACGATGATTTTGTTCAAACATTGTTATATTCTAAAATGCCAAAATATTATACTTGGAATCAATCCTCAAGAAGATTTATACGACGGAAACAAGGAAAACCAGTTACAGGATACCCAGATATATTTTCTACCGATGCGATTGGTCGAATTTATTCAGTACATCCAAGCAATGATGAATGTTTTTATTTACGACTGCTATTAGTCAATGTACGTGGCCCAACATCGTTCCAACATGTACGAACTGTTAATGGTGATTTGTGTGGATCATATAGAGAAGCTTGCCAACGTTTGCGATTGCTAGACAATGATGCTCATTGGGATCAAACTCTCAATGATGCTGTAATATCATCACAAGCTCAACAAATACGAACATTGTTTTCTATAATCATATCTACCTGCTTCCCATCAAACCCAAAGGATTTGTGGATCAAGTACAAAGATAATATGTGTGATGATATTTTGTATCAAATACGGATTAGAAGGGGAAATCCAAATATACAAATAAGCGAAGAAATTTACAATGAAGTATTGATTTCAATTGAGGACATGTGCTTGATGATGTCAAACAAACTATTATTTCAATTAGGCCTGGCCGCACCCAATCGTCCAATGCATGATGCTTTTAACCAAGAGTTGCACCGAGAAAAACTGTATGATCTCAACACTTTGAAAGAATTAATTCAAACGAATCTTCCACTATTGAATGAACAACAGAAGTATGTATTTGATACACTTTTGAAAGTAATAAATGATAAAAGAGGAGGGATTTACTTCTTAGATGCACCTGGTGGTACAGGAAAAACTTTTTTGGTTTCATTGATATTAGCAACAATTCGCTCACAAAATAAAATTGCACTTGAGCTTCGTCGGGAATCGCAGCAACTTTGCTTGAAGGTGGTAGAACAGCTCATTCAGCACTAAAATTACCATTAAACATGCAAAGCAACGAAACTCCAACCTGCAACATTTCGAAGAACTCTGCAATGGCAAAGGTTTTGCAGCAATGTGGATTGATTGTTTGGGATGAATGCACGATGGCACATAAAAAATCTTTGGAGGCTTTAGATAGAACCTTACAAGATCTCCGGAGCAATAATAACCCATTTGGTGGTGGAATGATTTTATTAGCAGGAGATTTTCGTCAAACATTGCCAGTGATTCCACGATCAACGCCAGCTGAACTTAATGCCTGTTTAAAGTCCTCCAATTTGTGGAAACATGTGAAGGTATTATACTTAAGCAAGAATATGCGTATCAAGTTGCAAAATGACAAATCTGGAGACATATTCTCTAAACAACTCATTGACATTGGTAATGGCAAATTTCCTATAGACACCTTGACTGGTTGCATTAACTTTCCTCAAGGTTTTTGTCAGTTAACTAGATCAAAAGATGAACTTATTCAAAAGGTGTTTCCAGATGTTGCTCAAAATTATAGAAACCATGATTGGTTGAGCGAACGGGCTATATTGGCTGCAAAAAACATAGATGTAAGTGAATTAAATTTCAAAATTCAAGAACAAATTACAGGCGAATTGAGGATATATAAATCAGTTGATTCGGCTACTAACCAAGATGATGTCGTTAACTATCCGCCTGAATTTTTAAACTCGCTGGATTTACCAGGATTGCCACCTCACAATCTTCAATTAAAGGTTGGTTCGATAGTAATAATGTTGAGAAATATCAACCAACCGCGTCTTTGCAACGGCACACGGCTAGCGATAAAAAAATTATTGAACAACGTGATAGAAGCAACTATACTGAAAGGAAAGTATAAAGGAGAAGACGTTTTGATACCACGCATCCCAATGATTCCGACTGATGTACCATTTGAATTTAAACGACTACAATTTCCAGTGCGGCTTGCTTTTGCTATGACCATAAATAAGTCCCAGGGGCAATCATTAGGTGTTTGTGGTATTAATCTAGAAAATCCATGTTTCTCACATGGTCAATTGTATGTTGCCTGTTCCCGTGTTGGAAAACCATCAGATTTATTTATATATTCACCAGGTAATCAAACAAAAAACATTGTGTATCATAAAGCACTAAAATAAAAAAAAAAACAGATTTTTGTTAATAATTATGATTCACTGGATTTACAATAACGCGATTACTGAAAATACTTATGTACGTTTTATTTCATTATTTTTTATTTCATCGGTTATGAACCCTATGTTAATAATAATAGTAATAAATAATTAATTATCTCTATACTTTGTAATTGAAGCACCCACTTTATAAATATTTGTCACCTTTAGGTTCCCACTATCCCTTTAGATTATTTTTCAATCAGGTTTGAACCTTAAGTTCCCCTCTTGGTTTGAAGCCCTCTGGCAGACATCCCAATCGGGGTTTTTAGTGGGTCTCAAAAGGGTGACCAAAGTTCGTGGAAGCTAAGATACTTAAGTCACCCGAGCTGACCTTTTTCTTTAATTCTCCTGAACAGAACCGTCACCATGATGATAGGGCGATGTGTGAGGATCAGCAGAGTAAAAACGTCTAAAGGTCGAAATATAAACTGCCACATTCCAAATCTATTTGACAGAACGAATTCTGCCGAGTTGTATAAAAATTGTATTTATTAAAAAAAAAAAATCTTTTAAAATTTAAATGTTTTGAGTTTAACTTTCATTGTATGTATTAGTAAAAACCACCAAATACTTTTAATTATGAACGTCTTAATAAAATGATAAAGTAACATATTAAAAAAAAGGAAAATTTTACGATTTATTTATTATATTATTTAAAATATTAAATGATAAAAAAAATCCACCAGAATTCTTAATATATATAAATCACGTGTCGCGTTATTTGTCCGCGATGGACTCCTAAACTACTTAACTGATTTAAATAAATTTACACACCACGTACAGTTTGACCTAACTTAAAAGATATAATAATTTTCAACTCAATTCATAGTCGCAGTATTATTTTATTGCAAATTATTAGTTTATCATTTTGCAGTTAGCTCATAACAATTCTAAAAGATGGCGGTATCTATTGACTGGATTGAGTAATTACGAATGAGATATCTACCCTACCTACCTCATTCGTAAGTTTAGTGTTCCAAGTTATTTACTAAAAACTTTGTTATATACAAATAGTGTTATAAACTTGGTTATAATTAAAAAAATAATTATAATTATTTTGTTTTGATTTTTGCTTTATATCGTCTGTAAGAAAACATTATGGTTTTCATGACAGATGTACTCTGAACGTTACCCCTTAAATAGTTTACTACAATGTAATATATCAAAAACAATAGTCACAGCAACGCGTGACCGGGTCTGCTAGTTATATATAAACTCTCACTCCGCTAACTTCGTAGAAGAAACTTTTATATACGAATATTATTTTAAGTTCATTTGGTATGGTTACTTCAAATTAAATACATTGTAGACTTGTAGACTGAAGATTTACATAAATTTGACAAATTTGTTCTTTTATTCTTCATTTTGGTTTATAACCAGCTTGGGAAGTATTATAAATTGGATTTGTTATCAAATAACTATTTTATATATTTACCTGCACGTAACCGATTTCATGCTTGAAGAACTCAAACTACAAAGAAATATCTTACATACGGTAACGTGTCTTTGAAATATACACGTACTCAAATATATACTAGATATTCAAATACGAGACAGTGTAAAATAGCAAGAGGAGGAAACTCAGGTACTGGCTGAAATGTGATTGTAAGATAATTTTATTGAAGTTATAATAGAAATACGAATATTCAAGTAATTTAAATAGAAGCACGACTCTGGTTTGCAGAACGTGACGTATTTAATAACTCAAGTATAGGTATTGTCTGCTGTTTTATCATTCTGTATGTTTTCTTTCATCACATTTTGTTATCTTATAATAAATAGAGTGATAATAATATATAACGGTATTTTTTTTAATAATATCATTTAAATACAATTAAGGGGTTATGCATGTAACAGTAATAAATAGTAATAAGAGCCGAGTTCGTACAACAGGTAATAGCGAAAAAATATTTTTAGAAATTATTATTAATTTGTATTGTTTAAACATTTTTATTATTTATTTATAGTTAATATCATATTATATAACTATATGAAGTATATAATAGCATGTATCTATAAGTATATGTTTAAATATATTTATATATTATATTAATTTAATATAGAGTGCATCTACTTCACCCTCTTACCAACACCACAGCTCTACTACATTACGTTCCTCGTCTGTAATCTTTAGTTTTATGGTTAATAAAATTAAGTTTAAATAATCAAATAAATGTATACTGTCTTATTGTAATTTATATCTTTTATATTGTTTATTTTCTTTACTTGAGTGGAAGATAATGCTCTGTAGCATTAATCTGCACTTTGTACCATGTTTTGTCTTTTACCAGTTATTATTTTTCTAGTAATAAAGTCGTTTAAAACGGTGTTATTTACTGTATTTTTAACTTTGAAATTAAAAACTTATATTAGAGCACTCGATTAGTATATATTTCAGGACTTTATTTTTTCCCGCCTCAATTCAAGTAACATAAATTTTATTTCAGTTATTTAGATATAGACCTAAAAGACATTATATACATGACGTCCTTATTGAAAGTGAGATAACAGAAGAGGTTGTTAAACGACACATTTGGACCAATAATTTCATTATCCGAACAAAGCAGTGTTTTCAATATTAAAATGAGAACATTTTTTGATTTTTACATGGTATTTTTTTTAGATCCACGTCAATTTGATATATTTTTATTTATTATAACTAATAATACAACATTAAAAGCTTACTTGGACAGCTACAAGTGTTTTTAGGCAAATAAAACCTTTCCTCTCTGAAATAAATTGCCTTACCTGTATATGTTCTATTCTATTTTATTTTCTATTTTCTCTCTGTTTGGTATACTATAAAGTATATTCTATTTATCTATCTATCTATATGTCTTATATATAAAATAATTATGTACTATACGAGTATATATGTATATATTTCACTGTGTTTAAAGTAAGCTTATTTTATTCGTATACAGATTGTTGCGCTGTAAGACTTGATAGTAATCGTGTTAGAACATGTCAATTACCCACGCTTTGATATCATAACAAATGCTAGCGGGGAGGGAGCGTCCTCGGATAAGATGCCTCTTGAAGTGCATTCATTGTGAACGAGTGATTACACACGAATATGTCATTATATTCTCGTTCGTTCTAAATAGCCTTTATTACAGAATAAATTTAATATTTTTATATATCATTTAAATATTTGATTTCCTTATGATGGAATTAAATTCTTGCAAATGTTTCATATCTCTATTTGACCTGTAAATTTATTAAAATAAGATGCCGTCATTTGTATGTCAGAATCATACAAACAATCAAGCAAACATAATGATGTTTGCTTGATTATAAGTGCTTTTAGAAATTCAATTCAATTAGGTTTTTGTCAATCGAGATTTTGTAAATGAGATTGTATAATTTTCAACTGTAGGACTTTCTTTTGAATTATCCACATAGGTGTGGTATGGAGAATTCTGATATGGGCCATCCTATTCCTATATGTATATTTGTTTTCCTTATTAAATATTTTAACAAATAATTTATAGACGTAACTATTATTAGTATATCGTTTTCAAACTCTGAAGTTTTTAAAAGAAAAAAAAGAACATTTTTTTTTTACCAAACGGGTCAATGAAACCTAAACAATACGTAATCAAAAATGTACAATTGGACTCTACCACTTTAGAAAGAATGAAAGATTAAATGGTTTCGGTAATCTGGTAATGTAGTTGTCGCGATTACTAAAAGGGAATTAGCTAAAATGTCCACCTTTATTATTCTTTAACGTTTCTGGGATATCATTTTTTGTTCAGAACAAAACTAGTCGCATCGCTGTAGGCGCACGACAAAGAATAGCAAGATGCGCTTGTGTCCATACGTTATATACAAAAATGAATAATAATTAGATTATTTCAATTAGGTAGACAGATGTTTTATTTCATCGCATATTTATTTAGTTTTACTTATTTAATCCTACAAGTTTTTAAAATTGGAAATAATTTATGCTAAGCTAAAGCTTCTTAAAATTAAACCAACTCTGTAATTTAGATTGCAATGTATTTAATTTTATTTATTTATTTCCAAAAATCAATTTTGTGAATTCCAACCGTGGATAAAAATACTTAAAATACAACCAACAAGTTGAAAATTAACTTTATATATTAATACGTTGATTAATAATAATTAAATGATATAAGTTTAAAACTTTACAGTTAAAGTAATCAATTTACTAATATTATTTAAAACCAATTATAATAAAAAAGTTTGGTGTCACAAAGATTGCAAATATATCGCGGTAATTTATTAATAAGAATAATTCTATGGGTTTTATTTTCCTGATTCTTGAAGATTTAGTAAGAAAGGTAGTTTAAAAGTGATATAATTTTATCCTTAATATGATTTGTTTATTTTTGGCATATTTTTATAGTTTTGTTTTCCTAAAAGTAACATAGGTACACGTTTATGGACAATTTAAAATATTGACAGTAGACCCTAGATTGTCGATATTCTGAAGAGATTATATTGGTATTGCATATATGTATTATTGCATAATAATTTCAATATTATAACTTAAATATCTTAATATATTAACAATTAATTAATATATTAACATAAACATAATAATAAGAACAGTGAAGCTTAATTCTTAGATAACCTTTCTATACTTTTGATAAGGTATAAATTTAGGAATATAATATGAAACAATGTCATAAGATGCTTATGGAAGATTTATTTATAGAAAATAAAACAGAGAATAAGCTGGTAACAATTCCATTTTATAGACATAAAGAAGCGTGTGAAAAGTATTCGTTTCTTTCGCCTCAAAAGAAAACGCTTAAATAGTGTACGCTATAAGTAGAGTGCGCTTTGTTTTAAAGCTTGATGAAGTGAATTTCTTTTTTATTACCACTTTCATTGAGTTAATTTTATAAAATAATAATTTTGTTACAAAATATTCTCCATTTATCACATTTAATTTGAATATTTTAATGTGTTATTGTTATCCTGCAAATATTTTCGAATATCGAAACACAAATTTGATAAGTAGTCCCACATATGAAAACAAGATATTTATATATATATATATATATATATATATATATATATATATATATATATATATATATATATATATATATATATATATATATTATATTTCACCGGAAAAATAACTCAACTTTTTTTTAATTTTTAATGGAGGATTCCTATTTCATCATAGAATGAACATTTCTATTGAAACTTTCAATATCATAAATAACACTCTGTGAGAATCTTGTGCCTTCGAGTTACGGAAATAAGATGTCATTGCTCATTCAGTAGTGAGGCCAATTGGATTTTTATAGCTAAATACAAACTTCCTAGGGATATAAAGATATTGAATTATATCATTCAGCAGAAGTTGTTTAATATTTTTGTTTCAATTTATGAATCGTTAGCAAAATTATATATATACTTATATTAGCAAAATTATATAAAAAATTATATATTAATTATATACATTTATAAGTAATATACATTTAAAAACTGACTTTGTTTTTAAAACAATTAAGAAAATTTAAATTACGAAGGGTGCAGGAAGTGATCGCATGCCATCAATATTTTACAATAAATGTGTAACAAGTCCTTGAATAATTTCGCAAGTTATCCAACTAAATGGAAAGAGGTATTAATAGTACCAATACATAAAGGTGGAGCCAGAAATAAAATAGAAAATTACAGACCTGCATCTATACTGAACTCAATAAGCAAAATTTTTGAAAAAGTAATCCATCACTTTATTTCACCTGTCATATATAAAAACATACCGCCAGAACAACGTGGATTTTTCAAGAAACGTTCAACGGTTACTAATTTGTCTGTTTTCTCTAACTATGTTAGAAAGTCTATGGATCAGCGATTACAAGTTGACGTGATCTACACAGATTTTGAAAAAGCATTTGATTGGGTCGATCACATGATTTTGCTATCAAAACTTCAAGTACTTGGCATCCATGGCGACCTATTACGATGGTTTAAGTCGTACGTTAAAATGAGAAGACAAGCAGTTGTCGTAGGAAGTGCTCGTAGTACTTTTATTGAAGCATCGTCTGGAGTGCCTCAGGGTTCTATTTTAGGCCCTTTACTTTACAACTCATATATATATATATATATATATATGACATTGTAACTTGTATTGAATACTCGCGATGTTTAATGTTTGCCGATGATAAAAAAACTTTTCTTGCAGTAAAATATCTTAATGACTGTAAAAAGATCCAAAAAGATTTAAACAGCCTTTTTGAATACTATAAACGTAATAGAATAATTATTAATTTCAAAAAGTGCCAGCAAATAACCTTCAGCCGAAAACGTAACAAAATTGAATATACGATCGAAGGTCCAAAAGTTTGTGGAATGGCTCTCCATTCCACAAACTTTTGGACCTTCCCTCGTCCATCCTCTGATGGAGCGGGGGTAAGGGCGCTCGCTTAGTGTCATACTAATCGGAGACTTATCATTAGTATAAATACCGAGTTTCAACCCGATTGCGTTATTCGTTTACGAACAGTCGCCTGCTGAACAAGTCAATCCGGAAGAAAACTGAAACTATGCAGAAAATTGAACACCGCGCTTGGATAAAATTCCTTACCAAGCAAGGAAAGAACGCTCAAACCATTTTAAATGAAATGGGAGTCGTTTAAAGGGAAAAGTGCCCTAGTATATGTCAATGATTTACAAGTGGCATGGTCTTTATAAACATGGTCGAGAGTCAATTGAAGACTTGAAGACGACCCCCGCTCAGGAAGGCCAGTTGAGGCCACCACATCGGACATCGTCGAAAAAGTGAAGAAAATTGTACTAGAGGATGCCCGTTTGAAGCAAAACCAATTATCTGCATTAGTTGGAGTATCAGGTACCATTTTGCGAATCCTACATGATCACCTGGGTATGACAAAAGTCAGTGCAAGATGGGTACCGAGAATGCTCACGCCATTTCAGAAAGTGCAGCGCGTCGATGCGTCAAAGCATTTTTTGGAGTTGTGTGGAGATAAACCTGCACAGATTTTGGACCGAATTATTACGGGAGATGAAACATGGGTTCATCACTTTGAGCCTGAGTCCAAACAAGAGTCCATGCAATGGCATAAAAAGGGGACATAACCGCCAAAGAAATTCAAGGTGACGGAGTCGGCTGGAAAGATGATGGTTACTGTTTTTTGGGATTGTGAGGGGATAAGCTTGATTGATTACAAAGAAAAGAGAAGGACTATAACCGGAGAATACTACGTAACGATATTAGAAAAATTAAAGGATGCCATCAAGGAAAAGCGACTAAGAAAATTGACAAAAGGTGTGTTGCTCTTGCAAGACAATGCGCCGGTTCACAAGAGCAGCATTGCAATGGCTGCTCTGCACACGCATGGTTTCGAATCCCTAGTTCACCCACCCTACAGTCCAGACCTGGCCCCAAGTAACTTTTTTTATTCCCCAATTTAAAAAAAGACTTAAGGGGAAGGAAATTTTCCGACTACAATGAGGTAAGGGAGGCAATTTCGGCTCATTTTGACGGAAAAGGTAAAACACATTTTTATAGTGCTTTAGAAAAATTAATTCATAGGTCTAATAAATGTATTGAGCTTAAGAGTGATTATATTGAAAAGTAAAAATAGTTTTGTTGTTTTATTTTATTTAGATCCCTTTCAGTCCACGAACTTTTGGACCTCCCCTCGTATATATAAAATTAATGGCAACTCGTTAAAATCAGTTGATTCTATTAAAGATCTTGGAATCCAATTAGATTCCAAATTTACAATGAGTGAGCACATTGACTTAATCATAAATAAAGCAGCAGCAGCTTTGTTTTGTAAAACGTACATGCCGAACTTTTCGTGACGTAAATTGCATTAAAGTCATGTATTTTGTTTACGTGCATAGAATTTTAGAGTATGCTTGCAGCATTTGGTCACCACATCAGGTTATATACATAGAAAAACTAGAGAATATCCAAAAAAAATTTATTAAATTCTTAAGCTTTTTAGATTTCAGATCTTTTCCTTCGTATTCTGTTGCATGCAATTATTACAAAATTGATTCTCTTTCTGTTCGTCGCCGTCATTGCGATGTATTGTTGTTGCATGCTATATTGTCCGGAGAGATCGATTGCACTGAGTTATTATCTAAATTGAGTTTTCGAGTACCTAGCCACCGTACAAGGCACACCGAATTATTTGATATACCATGCGCAAATACAGGTTATGCCCAAAATTCTATTGTCTATCGCATGACCTCTACGTATAATAAATTTTATACGTATAAAATATTATTTATTGTAACTTTAGAATTATGTATGCACTGTTGGATTACCCAAGAAATTAATAAAAAAATATATAAAAATAAAAATTGAAACTTTGATTTTTTATACATCTCATATTATTTTGTGAATATTTTTAAATGGAGTTTTTATTTTAGTTAAATATTTCTCTTATCTTCTTTTGTTTAATAAATTTAAGAAGAAGATTTCGTAGAAGCTATTTGGGATATATCTTTAAAGACTCAATCCTGCCTGTTGCTTTATGTATCTATGCATTCGCATATTCTAAATCTAATTAATTAACACAACTATATATTAATATATATATATATATTTAATAATTATTATGTTCATTGTCAAATTGTTGACAAACATTTTTATGTCTACAACCATTATATTTTTAACAAAACTAGAATTGAGAAATCTTTAAAGCACTTATCTGTCACATAAACAACTGATAGCTTACTAGATATTAATAAAAAATATCTTGAATTAGAGAAAAGATGAATAGATACTACTAAAAAAATAATAGATTATATTTTGTTTTATATTAAGTGGTTATACAGATAGGTAACAATTATTTGAAACAATACACAACAGGAAACATGGTAAAAAAATAATAATATAGGCATACACGTTGCATTCAATCACTTTATTGTATGCATATATTTTATAAACTTACATATCAAATAAATATTGACTGCCCTATATATATTACATTTATAAAGTACTTATAATAGTATGTGTAAATCGAAACTGTTTTCTAAAAGCTTAATTCACGAATGCACTCCTCAGGAAGTATTCAGTGTCAACAAGTTTAATCGGGTCCACCTCGCTAGCAACAAAGAAAATCGTTTAGAGACACATTACAGTCCCAAAGGGCTTAATTATCATTATATAATCATTTATAAACTTAACATCAGTTGTAGCTATATTTTTATTCAGTCTTTTAGCTAAATCTATAATTTTCAATATTTTTTGTACTAATACATGAAATATATATTATCTGTGATTTTAAACAATTTTTTTGTCACATCAAGTACATTGAACTTAGGCAACATCAAATCAGCTGTAAGGTTTCAGGAAATCAAGTCCATTGATAGTTCAAGATAAATCGTACACACTTTTTTAGGTTATTCATTTTATTTATGTAATATTCAGTGTAAAGTCAGTCATAATTAAAATGTATGGTCAATTTAAAATCCAAGTAAGGCGTGGTTCCCGGACAAGACTACATTAATGCAACTACTAGATCTATAATGCTGTGAGCATTAAATCATTAAAATAATGACAATATTATTAAGAGAGCGTATATAAAAACCAGTATTGAAAGTATATTCTTACTACATTTTATAAAACCCGAACAAAGCTGTCTCTATTTTCATAACTGGAATAGTGTAAATATAACTGCTATCACATTTCCACGCGACAGGCGGAAATAAAACCCGCCGACAAATCGAGATGTACATGTACATGTACCGCAGATAGGATTCCTAACCGCGACTACCTGACTTTGCTATTCTAGAAATGGCCTATCTATTTAAAAACCATGTTCATTATATCTATGGCATTCAATTTAAATAAATTAAATATCAATTTAACTTTTATGAACATTTGATCTTACGCAATCAATTTTAATTTAAACTAACTAACGGCACATCGAACGTTTTGAAAATAAGTTGATTCCAGAAATAACTTTGTGATTAGTGGGGTAATCAACATTAGTCTACTACCACAACAAGTGAACAAATAAAATTCGAATTTTATATTCAAATGAAAATATATATATAACCTATATCTTTTATATTTCACAACGCAGCAAAAAATGCCCTAATATTTTTCTGATTTTATACGCTAGTAAGTGAAAGGTCGACGCTCTGAAAGCCAATATACGAGATCCTACAGCGGTCCTACGGCGGACCGTCCAAAGACACACTCAAATGATGTTCTCATTGTTATATTCTACTGTTCTAGTTCGACCTCATGACATCGGTTTATATAAAAGTCTATAAAAGTGTATTTTCATATTATATTGCTTATTAAGTGAAGTTTTGTAAACCCATTTTACTAAAAAGAAGAAACGTAACGTACCTATCGTAATAGTAGAGAAAGCATCAATCATTAAAATTGTGTATTTGATAGAAGTTTATATTTAAGAATGAAGCCTTTTTACATTATAAAGTTATTCATGTCATTCATTCAAAACATGCCTATATTTTTAAATAAGTCGCGAATGTTTTCATATTAAGGTTATTTCCATATTAGACGCTCGATGCTTCTTTTTTATACGTTCGCCATAAAAGCAATTAATTTTGGAAATAATTAAAACAAAAGTAAATTACAATTATAATTTTGCAGATTGTTTTCCGTTTCTTACATTTCTATTTACAAATTCGTGCATTTAATGAGACCGATTTTCAATAATATAAAGAATATTAAAAATATGACAAGCAAATATATATATAGATACCTGTAATAGTTACCTTTTATGCATTTGTTATAAGATTTAGAAGTATTATATTTCAATATTAACTAATTTTAATGTTGACTTAAAAATGTTAAAACAATATTTCGTTGACATCGGTTCAGTGGTTTCAAAAATTAGAGCAAACGAACATCGTGACACGGGATATATATATATATATATATATATATATATATATATATATATACGTATATATACTTTTCTTGACTGAGCGAGGATTAAGCGCAAGCAAGCAAGCAAGGGTATTTGTTTTTGCTTGAGCATACAGGTTGTCGTTTGTCTGTTTCGATGTCCGAAGTACAGACGCTCTCCTCTCCAAAATTTTGTTGCATATTATAATTTCGGATTTTCCACTGTAACAGGTCAGATACCTCTCTATCATCTGAGCATAAATAGATTCTCAAGTCGGGTGTACTTTATCAAGTTGTAACTCGGAGTGCACTAAATCAGTACACTATTTACTCGAACACTACATTTATTTTATTAATAAGTAAAAAAATTGTATTAATAAGTAATTATTTTATTTTTATTAATAAGTAATAAAATTGTTCATGTTCCTTCATTGTTTATTAATAGGTATTTATTTATGACATTTTTTTTTCTATAGCTTCGCTACATCTTTGCGTTATAATATAATCGTAGTAGTAAAATTAAGAAATTTATGCATAAAGCGTAATTTATAAATACTACTTCACAATGTATATACATATATATAAATATACATATATATATATATATATATATATATATATATATATATATATATATATATATATTGCTTTATCTTCAATTTTAATACCTCTCCAATAGCATCAAGAGCTTATGTTAGTTTAAAGTAACATAAAATAAGTACTTATTCTATCGACAAATTAACTCATCATTCCCATTGTCATTTTTAACGAATTGAACCAAAACTATTTTGTAGTTATTATTACAGTTCAACCTACGTGCAATGACTACATACTAGTTATCAAATTAATTTAATTTAATTATCTAGATGTATGTTTTAATTTTTGGTAGGTTTATCAACTGGTATTTTAATATTTTCATTTATATGGACTATAAGTTATAAGAGCTAGAATGTAAATAACTTAAGATGTCCTCTAAATGTTTATTCCAGATAAGAAATCCTTGATTCAATCTGCTAATTCATAATTTGGTAGTTTAGTTAGTAAGCTTAAGACTGCCACATTAGAGTCATATTTAGTCATACGATATCTTCAACGTAACTCCGCAAGCGATACGCCTCTATGCCAAAAATACCGCTTCTCAATAAATATTTTGTAACGCCGCTCTGTCCATTGTCTGTGAAGAAAACATCTAATGGACAAAAGTTGTTAACTTTACACAGAATCTTAAAGATAAAAATTTTAAAAATGTATCTAATGGAAATATATGGTAGATTTAAATTATTTACAAAAACAAGTTTTTAATGCAACTTGTTAATATGTGGCTTAGTAGCTCATGAATATTTGCAAATATAAATGAATGCAACGTCACACAGCTTCAGCCAATCACAGCGCGCCATTTGAGCCAGCAGCAGTTCATTAACAGTAGCAAAGCGAGCCATCTCTCTCACTTTGAAATTAGGTAGAAATATATTAAGCCCTGCAATTTCTTTACAGCGTACCTTAATTGACTGTGTGACCTTTTGTAGGTTAAATTAAATCTAGAAAACACTATTAATAATCCTAATACCATTATAATAAATTAAAAAATAAAATTAGGGAAGTAGTTAGAAATTTTTACAAAAATATATTTCTGTTCTCCACTCTCGGCGTATTGCTACTTTTTTAGATGTTATTTTTATTTAGAATCC
This sequence comes from Melinaea marsaeus rileyi, assembly GCA_918358865.1. Taxonomy (NCBI): domain Eukaryota; kingdom Metazoa; phylum Arthropoda; class Insecta; order Lepidoptera; family Nymphalidae; genus Melinaea; species Melinaea marsaeus. The sequence goes on from OU911085.1 coordinate 15,742,737, forward strand.
ATTTTACTGACGTAATATATATTAAATCATAAACTTTAGAAATGAACTGACCAGAGAGTTATTTAATTTTTAGATGTTGCATGTTACATATTAAATTGTAGAGAAATTACTAAGCAAATAAGTGTGGAGTGTGTGGTTATCTCGGCCAGGCTCGCTGCGTGTTGGACGTGACAGGAATAACTGTGATTCAATTGATAGGTTTCTATTTTACTTGTTTTTATAACACTTTAGTTTAGTTTAATGATAGCTAATATCAGATAGGTACAGAATAAATAGTTGTACTTTATTTTCGATTTCAAAGATATTTTTGCTGTTTGTTCTTATATCAAATTATTGTTACATTTTTTGTTGATTCGCTTACTATGTCTAGAAATGTCTCCAAGACGAGTTCAAATAATTAATATACAATTCTCTAAGGCATGTTATATATTAATGCAAATCTTACAATTGCTTATTTACAATTAATATCTTTTAAACAAAGTAATACTATAATTATCATCTGATGCGGACATTTTTATTCTTAACAGAAGATTAAAATTTATTATTAAAAAACTTACCATTAAGTATTATTATTACATTATATTTATTTATGTTTTGTATTATCTACAAACAGTTACGTTGTGTAAATTTCCAACATTTTATTACATTACTATAATTTATTTAATTGAAGTTTAAATATGTTAATCCAAATTAAAACTACAGATAACTGAACTGTTATAATAATGTAATTAGGCACATATTCGATGAAATTTAATGATATGTTCACATATTTTTAGAATTCGTTCATTATGGTTATTTCTTACTAAATCTACATTTATTATAAATATCGATATAGTACGTTGACCCTATATCCATCATCCGTCTAAATAGACTCATAAATACAAATATATTAATTGATAAATAATAAATGTCACCAATTATATGATTATAATTGATTAAAATTTGTAGTTAATTTGTGCTATAACAAATTGAACAAAAAACCTTGAAATTAACATTTTTATTAATTTTAATACATATTAAGTATATATTTTTAGGTGAGTTTACATAATAACCTACTAACAGCGTAATGAAATAAACTTTTAGAGTTAGACATTGGAATGTAAAAAGAAACAGTTAAAAGAGAATATGAAACAGTAGAAAAAGTGGTTTTTATTATTAAATTATTCATATTGTAAGTTCTTAATTTTCTCATTGTCAATTCATCACTATCAGGCATGGTATTTAACAACTTCTATAGTGTAATGGCAATATTTCCGAGTACCTACTTATTTGTCTGAATGTCTGATCCTCAACCATGCTTAAAAATGACACGGTAAATTTATTGGATTAATTTAATTATATTCTTTGATTATTAGCATGAGTTATATGAATAATAACAGCAAATATTGTCATTATTATGGTATATAGGTTTTTTCATATACAAAATATAAACCTAAAGTGTTGAAGATATTTCAAAACCACACACAGTTGAAAACTCATCTTCTCAAACTTTGGCTTTCGGATTCCTTATCTTTATGAATACTTAAAACGTAGCCAACGAACTGCGAAGGTATTCGCTACAGACATTTAACACCATGTTAGAACAAATTTGTTCAAAGTTAGTACATAAATTAAAAAAGATTTTACCATTCCTTTCCATTTACATATTTTTCACATTCCTCACAAAATTGTTTATTGAATTGAATATAAAAGGGGAAGTCCTGACTTAGTGACATGAACGCCCAGATTACCAACCAACCTTTGACTAAGAAAAGAATTTGTTAAAACATTATCTATATAATTGAACTTGGTCAGATTGTTAGAGATTCATAATATTCAACGCAATACTTATTGTAGAAGTAGCTTAATTCATGTGTTGTGAACTATAATAAATTAAATCTAATGATCGTAAATCGACTGGATGGTAGTTATAGAATTAAAGTTAGTTTCAACGTTGTGAAAGATAAAAATCTATATATATATAATCTACATAATTCTAGATTTATATATATTCTAGATAAATATGTATTTAGTTAAAATTCTGTGATTTAAGTTTATTGACTAATTTGGAATTGGTTGTTAGTACTCTAATAATGTAATTCTCACTGTCTTTGATTCCACTGATACTTTTTATTGTATGTGGGGTGATCGATCACCTTAATAGTATACTTATTAATAAGTATAGTAAGGTGAATCTTAATAGTATACTTATTAGTAAGTATAGTAAGGTAAATCTTAAAAGTATACTTATTAGTAAGTAATGTGAATTTAATTTCAGATGTTAGGTAAATACAATTATACAAATGTTATTCGTTAGTAATTATAGATTTGAACACATTATACCAATAAAAATGATTATGATATGAATTATGATTCTTTGATTACATTCTCAACTTATTCTTACTATTATTTAAAGATAACAAAAACGGCTTAAAAGATCATCCATTCTTATATTAAATTAAATAGTATGTATCTTCATATAACAAAAAAGTCATTTATTTGTAGTTACATAATAACAGTATAGAACGATTCAACTTTTGCTTTATTGATAATGGCGACCATATAGAAAAGTTGAAAATTTTACAATATTTGACAGGGTTGTTATAAATTTAATTGTAAAAATCATTTTGTGGTTATTATTTTAAACATTATAATATTAAATAAAAAATGATCAGTGAACATGTTATAGCATAAAAGTAACTATAACTTCTAGCGATTATCGAGCGCTGTTGCCGCTCTTCATACCATAAGTTATTGACCCATATCCATATTTATTAATAGGATCAATATAGGTATGGGTAATGTATCATTTCATTTTACTAAGTAAAGTGATATTGCATTTTGCCAAGTAAAGTTATATAAGGTCAATTTTGAACTTTTATTGACCTAATAATATTTCAATAAACGTAATACGAGTGAAATAATAGATTTTGATAATAGATTAATACAAATAAAATAAAAAAAATATTTTTACTAATTTCAATCTAAATTCATAGCGCTATATGATTAGTTGAGAGAGAATCTTCGAAACCGTGAAGTGACTTCCGATTCTATTGCTTAAAATGAATATAACTTACCTAACAAAGACTTAGTTACCTAAGAGACAAAGTTATTCATCAGATATTTTTACATTTGATATGCAAAAGAGAAATGAATGTCTATAAATAATATGATAATATTTTTAAGAAATACAATCTAAAAACAATTCTTCTAAGGTCAGTTCATTGCACCAGCCGTGACCTGATATGTGACAGCTGAGCTTTACAGAACACTCTTGTTTGATTTGGATCATCTCATAAATATCATTAAATATTTAATTTAAAATATTAACCATTTTGTGTTTTAATTACTTTGTTTAATTATATGATTAAAAATACTAAGTGTAGAAAAGCTATCCGTCACAACAAGTTTCGTAAATTTCGTTAGAACGTGATTTATTATATATGGAACTTTTCTCTGGTTTCAATGTAATTACCTCGAAAAAATTAACACTAAAACGTACATTAACCTGATGTAAGATTTGCATGTGTGTATGTGAGTGTGGTTCAAAAATTAAAAAACTTGATCTGTTGCCTCAGTGTCGGCGGCATACGTCCAATCGTGATTGTCTCTCCACTCTCCACACTCAACTGAACGTTGAAAACACTCTGCTTTGTCCGGATAAGCAACTTAGCAGACAGACGTCGGTCCGGTTAAAGGCTTCTCTTTCATTCTTATTTTGTGCTCGCTAGTGACGATTTCATTAAAACGTGTTAAGTGGTTGTGTAATTATGTGAGTGTGAGTGAAACTAAAACTTATGGACATTTCATATGAGTTTAATTAGCATATGAGAGTTTAAGTAGGAACTATACCATTGTTTTCATCAAGACTATTTAATGTACAAGATCCATCCATTTACTATAAACATTTCCTTTTAAAAATAATGTAAGTAAACTAATAAGCTGAAACCAAGTAAAGTCTCACATAAGATCGGTCTAAAATTGTTATTTATTATTATAACAATTATTGGTACAGTGAGTTCCTCCTCCTCTTGTAAAAGATATGTGGGTAGGACAGCATGGACAGAAGTTACAAGTCTTTTAATGACAGTTATTGAACCCGCGCAACTTTTAAGTCAGGAAATATATAGCGCTATAATTAAATTACAGATACAGTAACACAAAATCAACTTTAATAGGATAGTACATCGACGTCACGAAAAAAAAAAGTCAAGATGGCTGCCCTCACTACCATCCACAGTGACGCTTCGACATTGACAGCTTAAAGTCATGCTGATTGTAAGACACTGACACTTGCGCCGTCAAATATATTATAAATTTCTCATCTAAAAACAACAAACTTAATTCACCAACCTTTAAGTTTTTAAATGTCTATAAATAAAGATAAACTCTGGCTTCACTAACTAAGTTTTGTCTAGAAATACTACTAGATTAATTTGGCATAGTAAAATCCAAATTAAATACACAATTAATGATTACTGACTAATTAATGATAATATGTGGATTTCGCCCTCATTTTATTTATATTAATGTAATATCATATTTTTAATGCATTATATTCACTTACTATCGGTTGGGGCAAAGTAAAAATACAGACCTACCAAAAGTTATGATTGGCCATGTATAATGACATTAACTAATCAGAAAGTCTTATTCCTGACTGATGAGTAAATTAATTACTTTTTATTAATCTGTCTTCACGAAACCTATTAAATTATACAAAGACATATCTTTGATACGGAAACATTATTTATGAATAGTCGTAATAAACAGATACAAAATTTGATACTCAGATATCAGACAGTGTAGGATAGCAACAATTGGAAACTTAGGTACACGCGGTTAGAAATCCTATTTGCGGCGCACCTTGTAAATTACTCGACTGGCTTTATTTCTATTTGTGATAGTAAGTTACTTTTATTAAAGTTTAATAGAGATACGATTATTCATGTAATTTAAATAGAAGCGCATCTCTAGTTTGCATAACGTGACATAATGAATAACTAAAGAAATATTTTTTAAAAGCAATACCGCACCATTTCTTATGAAAAGATGATAATATGTAGTTTTACTATGTTTTTGTCTGTAAATTTTGCATCATTTATTATTTTCATATTAATAAAGACGCTTAATACACTATCGTAAAATTGACTTTTAAACTTGTAAATAAATGCTTATATTAGATTACTATTTCCGTATTTACACAATATTTTGACCAGCCTAAATTTCAACTTAAAATTTATTACGGTTATCCGTTAAGGTCAAAAAGTCACTTTAATACTAAAGTCCATATTAAAAGTGAGATGACAGAAGAGGCTGTTAACTGAACTGACATGAACCAACGATTTCAACAAAGCAGTGTTTTGAATATTTAATTGAGTGTAGAGATTCAATCCTCACGGTAAGTTTATTTTTCACTGCTGGAGTATTTTTGTAGAATTTGTTACATTTACATATTATTATAACTTTTAAGTTCATGTTATTGTGAATATCTATTTTTAATTCATTACAACCATTGAGACAACACTAAAATTCATTCGCACAGTTAAGGGTGTTTGTTTATATGCAGGTACTACCTTTCCTCTATGAAATAGTTTGTCTTTTCTAACAACGTACATATATATGCAATGTACATTTTCCTGTCTTTACAGTAAGCTTATCTTATAAGTATGTAGATTATTGCGCTGCATCCAGGCTTCATCTATCATCAGCTATCATAACAAATGCTAGCGGGAGGGAACGTCGCGCGATAGGAGGCCTCTTGAAGCGCATTCATTTTGACCGATCTGTTGCACACGAATATGTCATAATAAACATAACTACATTCTCGTTCGTTCCAAATAGCCTTTGTGATAGCATGAACTTCATATTTTTACAGAAGATTTAAATATTCCTAATATGAGTAACTCTTGAAAAAAAAATGCTGTTACTTGTCGTTTTATGCTACTTGATAAACAGTGTTATATGTTTATTCTGTTTTTTTTTAATAAACCACTGAGCTAGTACCTAACTTTACCTATTGTATGATAATAATCCCTCTCCATTACGTGTCTTTTAGTTAGAGTGACATTTTTTTAAACATATTTTTAAATAACAAGGATTTTCTTGACTAACTATTATTTGATCGACAGAGACAGGTACTGTTTGTATAATTATTTAATATTATTTTAGTACCTGAAACCAAAGCATCAGACGGTAAAAATGTCAGTTAATGTGGTGGAAATTGCAAATACGTTAGGCCCTTAAACGAAAGAAAAATAAAGTGGAGAAGAGTATATGTTGGGCTTCCATATATCTCACAAATAACTAAACACTAACTACCACTTCGGACAGTAAGACAGTTGAGAATATGTATATTTTGTGTGACATGTATTGCTATAAAGATTATTAAATAAAAGAAAACTACAAGTAAAAATAATTGTATTATCTGTTAAAAGGAACTGAAATTATACAAGAAAAAGAATATAAAATTGTACGCCTTCTCAATACCCAAAAGAAAAAAAAATGGGTAAATTTTGAAGTACTCTGAAAATGTAGAAGTTGGAATTACTGAGAGATAATTAACTTAAATCTCTTTTCTTATATTAATGATAATTTTCTAGGACACATACTTTAGATCCGAATATAACTTCGCCGCATTGCCTTAGAAACTATGAAAAGAACATTAAGAATCATTTAGTAAAATAATAAGAACAACGAAGTTTAAATGTTACATATACAAAATAATATTTATTACCTTTAATAAAGTAAAAATAGGTCAATAATATAAGACTAGGTCATTAGATGCCTACAAAAGTAATATAAAACATAAACAAACAATAAGCTTTTAACATTTTCATTTCATAAATACATAGAAAGAAGCACCTTGGATTTATTAGCTTTGAAAGAAAATTCTTAAATACTGAACTGTATAAGTAAAGTGCACTTTGTTTTAAAGCTTGATAGTGTTACCAACCAGTGTAAAGAAGGATTAACCGTTAACTATTTATCAAAATACAAAAATTGGATACATTTTATGAAAATGTATAATTTATAGTGTGAATGATGATAAGACATAATGAATGCATTGTATATGTATATGTCGGCTCATCCCGCCGTTACACCCACGTGACAAGGATCACTACTGATATGCTTCTTAATTTTTTTTCTCCTTTACCCGTTTAATAAACCATCTTCTTATTTATATATTGATTTAACAATCGCTTTTATGAAGTAGTTTTATTTCGATTTATATATAATAAGTACAGTTGCCTCAATTTTTCCATCGCTTTTATTTATATTTGTATTTGAAGATTTCCTTTTCATTTACTAAGGATTTTGGGGATTGGATGATATTTTGCTTTCACGATCATAGAACGACACCTTCACGCTGTTGCCTGTAACTTTCAATATCAATAATACATATCAAGACTGTGTGAGCATTGTGTGCTTTAACGTTAGAGAAATAAGATAAGATAAGCAGTGAGGTCAATTAGATTTTTAAAGCTAAATGCAAACTTTCCAGAGATTTGCAGATTTTGATGTTTAAATCACTGGAAATATTAAAAACTAACTTTTTGTATGCGTTAGATATTTTTATGTTAATATTTATAAATAGAACTTCTATTTAAAATAAAAAAAATTCTGACCTTCTTTTGTTTCATCATGGTAAGTTTTCGTAAAAACAATTTGTAATGTCCTTAGATACGTCTGCCCTTCGATAGACTGAATTCTTACTGTTACTTTATAGATTGCTATTCATTTGCATATTCTAAATTATTTAATATAAAAAATGCATTACAATATTTTTTAAATAAGTTCGAATGAGAATAATTATTAAGATTATCATGTTTTTGACAAACACTTTTATGTCTACAACCATTACAAACTTAGCAAACTAGAATTGAGGAGTCGTTAAAGCACTTATCTGACACAGAAACAACTGAAACTTTACAAGACATCAACACGAAATATCTGGAACCAGAGAGTAGGTTAATAGATATTGTGATTACTTAAAAACAGGAATAAAAGTTATTACTCAAAAACATGATGATGATGACAAGATAATATTTTGCTTTTAAAAGAAATGTTAACAAACACAAATAACAATTATTTGAAATAACACACAACAACCAACATGGTAAAAACATGCTTAAAGGCGCATTCTTTCAGTATATTGTATGCATACATTATTTAAGGTATATATCAAATAAATATCGATTGTACTAAATGTCTTACATTTATAAAATACGTATACGAGCAATGAGATTATTCTCTAATAGCTTACTGTTGCCCAGTTCGAACGGATCGTATACTTTGCTAGCAACAGAAAAAAAAAACAGCATAAAGAGATTTAATTAATGTTGAATAATTATTTATTATTACTTTAATATATTTGTATCCATATTATTATCTTCTTAGTTTTGTCTACAATTTTTATAATTACTTTACTGAAATGTATTATTTTGTTATAACGCGCACATGATTATTAAAATGTGATTATTAATTTAATATCTTAATATATAAAACACAAAGACACTCATTGACTCACTGACTCATTCATCGCTCTAAAGCCCAAACCGTAAGCCCTAGAAAGCTGAAATTTGGACACAAGACTCCTGATATATTGAATAGGTGCAATAAGAAAGGATTTTGCAAAGGTCCAAACCGTTCCAAAGTTACAGCTAAAAAACTGCAAAGTTTACCCCCCCGTTCCCTCTTTTCTGCCATTGCATTGCAGTAGAAATTAAAATTATTCTTTCACTATGTTTATTCGTAGGATTAGGGTTCCGTAAGTCACATACAGTTTGTGATTATTTTCAATTTACCCACATATAGTTTAAAATTATTTGTGATTATTTTCAATTTACCCACAAACATTTGGTGATTATTTGTGATTTTTTCTATTTACCCACATAGTTTGTGATTATTTGTGATTATTTTCTATTTACCCACATAGTTTGTAATAATTTTTGATTATTTTCTATTTACCTACATACAGTATGTAATTATTTGTGATTATTTTCAATTTACCTACATACAGTTTGTGATTATATGTGATTATTTTCAATTTACCCACATACAATTTGTGATTCTTTGTTATTATTTGCCCAGTAAAGCGGGCGGGAATCAGCTAGTTTTCTTATAAAAAAGAAATACATTTAAATTTTTACGTTAGATTAGCTGTACGGTTCTAAGAAGTTCTAAGTCTATGGATAGTGCAAAAACTTTATAGACACTTTTTTAATGTATTCATTTTAAATATGTAGTATGGAGTATAGAGACACAAGCATATTTCAGATGTGTGAACTAATTTAAAACCGTTAAATACAAACAAGACTACAATAATTAACTTTTCACCTTCTTCATTGTATTGGGCTGGTACGACCGGGGAAAGATTATCCTCTCACAGAAGATTAGCGTGAAGTAACCAATTTTGGTAAAGTTCTGTCATCAAGTAAGAGAATCCGATACCCCAACCCTCTCCCCTCCGGTGAAGAAACATTTACGTTCTATACATACATTTCCATTCTGTAGAAACCTCCTTGAGGATGGTCTCAGAAAGGGGTGAACTGAATCTCAGTCAGTTTAATCCCTAATAGCCACAAGTTTGCTTTACTACTAAAAAAACCATTTGTCATTAAGGCAGCGTATATAGAGGCCACCCTTGAGAGTATATTCATAAAATATTTTATAGAACAAAGCTGTCTTTATTTTCATAACTATAATAGTGCAAATATGACTACTATCAAGGTTTCACGCCACAGAAGGAAATAAAACCAGCCGATAAATCGAGACAGCGTACCGCAAAGAGATTTTCTAGCCGCACTGAGTTCCCTATTCCTGAAATGACTTATCTATTTGATCACCATTAACATTGTATTTATTTCATTTAATTTAAATAAATATGCGTTAAATTTAATATTTAATATTTAAAACATTTGATATTTTATAAATATTTCTAACTTGCATCTAAAGTAAGTAATGGATTGACGCCAGAAAAAAAAATTCTTGTGACAAACTAATAGCTACAAATATGAAGAACATATATATATATATATATATATATATATATATATGAACATATATATACAAATATGGTGCAACAATAGTAAGTATAAACTATATATTCTGTTTCGTTGCAGTAAACTAGTGCACAAATCTTTATAAATATCAATGGAATATGATTTTATAAAATTATTTGTTTAGTTCAAGACATTCCTATATTTTTAAATAAGTAGCAAAAGTTTTCATAATAAGGAAATAACACGCACGATGTTTTTTTTTCATATGTTCTCGATAAAATCCATTTAATCTTGAAATAATTAGTATATTATAATTATAACTGACAGCTTTCTTAAAGGATTTTCTTACGATTCTCGTAATAAGTGTAATATATTCGTGTTTCAATCTATATGTCTATCCAATGTAAGCAATCCTAATGTAAGTGTTTGAGGCGTCGCTACTCTTGTAATTCACTTTATTATATTCTGTAGATGATGTGAGTTAAAGATAAGTTAAACTGAATAATTTAATAATTTTCGCTTCTCTTCGTGTCATTTTTATGTTTGAAGTAAAAATAAACGCATAAATAAATACTTATATAATGAAATTGTTCTCGTATATCAATAAACACTGTAATGTTTTACAAAAGAAGAGAGAAAACATAAATATATTCCCTGGACAAGGATAGTTAATGTTCTCGTAAGAAGGTAACAAAATAATTTCAGGCCTTTATTAACGTTCACTAACGAATAGTCTTGTTAATGAAATCCTCAAGGATTTTATTAAACCTTAATTAAAATTGTTACTTCTATATCTAGTATGACTTTATATGACTTGTGCTAATATAGTTTATCAGATTTTTAAAATTCATATTTATTATAAATTCTTGAAGTACCATTTAATGAGACACATTTTCAATATATTAGGAATTTTAATGAGAAATACATAATTATACCTACAGACACCGTTAACAATTATAACTTGTACATTCGTTATAAGATTTAGAATCATGACACTTCAATATTTACACTAACTATATTTTACGACCTCTCGATATTACTAGTATTTTAAGCTGTCGAACCAATTGCTTGTAATCGGTTTATTGTAAGGGTGTACATCCCATCTCAAGTTTAATTATTGTACTTCAGCTACACTCTACTTCTCTATAGTTCCCTGTATTGTATACGAATTGATAGTTTAGCAAATAAACTTTATTTTAAGAGCTCTTCACAGATATAATACCTGATTGGATCCTTGATAAAATCATTAATGTCTTAGCAATATAAATTTATATTCTTTTTGTATTGTAGCATTTATAAATAAAAGGTTTAACAGGAATGTAAAAGATAATACAACTGATTTAACAACCCCAAATTAATGATGTAATGGTTTCCTCTACAATACAATTATAGGGTAAGATTGTGTCATATTATTATTTCTATCAAGAGAAAATATTATCATGGAATTGTCATACAATAAATGAGAGTCAGCGCACAAAAACTTTGTACCAAATTTCCGGTCTTACGAATTTCAATTACCTTTTGAAAACGGATGCAATGCTTAATATCTTCCGTCATGATACTCAGATAAAGTTAAAATATACAGCAAGTCCTTACCTGCAATGCAATTAAAAAAGGTTTTTCTAAAAACCTTAAACAGTTATAGACAGCGCACTCACTTTTTTTTAGATAATTAACTGAATATTTCACACTTTTACATTTTTTTCATTTCTTATATTTAACATTTCTATTTAGATAAAACATACTAAAATATATCACAGAGATCAGACCTTATACTATCTATTAAACAGACAAATTTATGAACGCACCTATAAATATTTGACAACCGAGTGACAACAAAGACAAAAGACATTTTCACATCAACGAATATTTTTTATTTGAAAATCGAACTGTTTTTTGTACTTTTTGTTACTTATTATGTATGTTTGGCACCGTCTAAACTTTTTTGAACTTCTACGGTAATATACAGAATAAATTAATACTAGAAGTAGAAACTAAAATAAAGACAACTGTTGTCTTAACCTATTTTCAGTTCGTATAATTATTCAAACCATCGACAATAGTTGTTAAGCGATATTAACACGATATTACATCTCACTAACCACACGGGACGCTCAAGCATTCACATATTATACCGTTTTTTTTTATACTTTGAAGTATTTCAATTAAATAAAAAAAGTTTTAATAAAGTAGTACGTATTGTTATGGAATAAAAGCGATTTATAATGTGATTGTCACAGTGAAGTCATTTTTTTCTACATATTTAGACAAATATTTTTATAGATAAGTACATTAAGTTAAGAGTATTTAAATTATATTTCACAGTAAATATGACTATTCCAAATTATTAACTTTCTATTATAAATCAATTTGTTTCCCTCAGTCGCTGTTATGCGAAAACAAATAAAATCTAATAAATTAAATTCTCTTTCTGGTAACATATATCTCTTATATTAATTAATTACTTATTAATTTTATTTGATGTATTCCTTATTACTTCCCTCACGATCGAACTGATAACTGGTGATATCGTAGCTCACGAAGTGTCGGCGGATACGAATGGTTGCAAATGACTTGCCGCTGTTGTAGTTCAACGAAAGAAGAAGTAATACCAAGAAAACAGGAAAAGAGAATTTGTTCATCCAGCTTATTGTACTAAAGGTGTCTGATTTTTTGGGATGACCGTATTAAAAAAATTGGCAATATCATCATAATTCCTCTGAGCCCATACGTGGCAGGTTCGAATCCTAATAATTACAAATTGGATTAACTGGTAGTGCTTTTTTATCCCAAAAGATCAAAACTTGCCAGTATTCCGATTTTTTGCTTCATGGATTTTACGTTAAAAAAAATCGAGGCCTAATGTCAACAAATTTTTCATACAATATTTCATTAAAATACTATACTCGTATTTAAATTGCATAAAGGACAATAAGGCTGAGAAATAAGGGAAGATACTAAATGTTTTTATGACTATAATATTGTTGTAATATTTTATATAAATATTTGTAAAAATATTTTATAACTTTTTTATTATTACAGAAATTGATTTTTGCTCATTTTTCTTAGTAATAATAGTTATTTTAAGAAAAAAGTGTTTCTATAAAGCTGGAGTTTCATTTTTCAACCTATTCGACTTTATTTTCCTAATTGGACTTCAAGCAAGTTGTGAATAAATTGATTATTTCTTCATCAAAGTGGAAAGTTACAGTTTCATATCGTATACGTTAAACCGAGTCTATGGAGTAGTGTATGTCCTCAAACTGATGTTAATTCAATTGAGTGCAGAATGCTGTGCCTCGTAATTGTGTTAGTTGCGACATATTTGAAAAGGTCGAGACTTGGCATTTTTATTGAGACAGTTTATTTTCAAAGAGTATGTCGTTTTCAATCTAAGCTCACTGTTCAATCATTTAGTTACAACCTTTACGATACAACTTTTATTGTTGATACAAAAATTATAAAATCACAAAAAAATATGTCCTCAGAAGTAAACTCACTTAATCATTAATAAAAGTTGACATTCTTAATATAATGAAACTAGCTATAAAATAAAATTACATTAACGATAGAATCGATTTTCTACAAAAAAACGTGTCTGTGTGTTCTTCATCGTAACGTGTGAAATGTAGGAAAGTGATTGATCTAAGATTATACTTTATTAAGTTACAAGATTAAAAAAGGAGAGCCGCCATAGTTTGTTAAGAACTGCTCGATATGGGGTGAGTTGAAAGTTGAAATCCCTAATTTTCATTTTCATTTTAAGTCGACAAAAAATGTTTGCCATCTCATTAAACATCAAATATCCTATTACAATTAGGAAGTACTAATTTTCTTTTATCTGCATCTGGTCTCTCTCTTTTTGAAAGTGGTAGACTCTAGTCATCTGACTGACCGCACCCCTTATTGGGCTGGCTCCCTCCCTTTGAAGATTGACATGCAGTAACCAAAACGTTTAAAATATACCCCATGAGGGTACCGGCTTTGATGGAGTCGGAGAACCCCTCCTCGAGCAAAATCGGCACGGCTTGCTGCTTATTGGAAGTGACCGGAATAACTGTGGTTCAATTGATATATTTATCTTTTACTCGTTCGTAACACATTTACTTTAGTTTAACGATATAAACCAATATCAAGTGAGTACAAAATAAATAGTTGCATCTGTACTAAGATCTCTTTTATTTGGTCACGTTACACCTGCTTAAATCTGTTTCGATTATGCAGTTTTGACAAGGATTGTTACAAGTCAGTGGTAGATTAATTATGACTTTTAGATCGAAGAAGCTAATGGTGACTATAAATTCTCAAACTCAGCCATCAGATGATGACATCTTTTGAAGATACTACAAAGATTCTGTCGACTTCAAGATAACAATTTCACATTTTATCAATTTCATTTTCATATTCTCATACAACAGACCTGATTATAATAAAATAAAGATGAACATACCTATCCTAACTAGAACCTATATTCGACAAAATGTACTGTGTTATTTTTCTAATCAAAAACAATGGATCGAGATGTTTTTATTAGCTTTGTTGATTGAATTTAGATAAAATAAAATTATAACTGAAGTGATAATTAAATAAAACCTCGTTTAGGATTTTGGAATCACAAAACATTCCATCAATTGCATGATACTCGCACAACCTCAGCATTGCACCAAATTGACGAATGTAACCAAAGACTGTGAGGTCAGACCATCATTCATTCAATAACAATATGACCATGGGCACCGCTTCAAAATAAGAAAAAATGTATTTAGACTTTTGTGATCCATAATTACAATTATATATATATATATGTATAAATATATATAATTAATTTCATTCTTTCTTTATTGCCCAAACAACTGAACTGAACTGAACGGATTTAATGCTAAATCTTTCTGTACCATTCAACCCCGAAACAAAATTAAGATATAAAAATATAAGAGTTGTTAGTTAACATTTGTACAATACTAAATTAACTTAAATAACTAATATGACTAAATTTTTTAATAGATATACAACACAGCTTATACCTATATATTTCTGTGACATAGTTACATATCACTTTTAATATATAAATATGTTAGGGGCGCCAACAGACCCTCAATTTTGACTCGTTGTGCTCGCGAAATCTTGGGTGCCGTTTGCGTATTGAGCGAAGCGAGCCCAGTATAATGACTCATCATTGTAGACAATGTCCGTTATATTGGAGATTACATTTTAAAGCCTATTTTCCGCGCTACATTTTTTTCCCATTGACTTCAATGGGATATCAGTCAAGAATATAAATAACATACAATAAAGAAAAAGCATAGTTTAGTTACTTTTTTTCTGCTATTGTTAATATAGATATTTAATAATATAATAACTGGTTGTACCCACCTCCCCTAAAGCAATTTCCTATACATATACATTGAGAGAACGATCGACACGATAGCGCATATTGTCAGAGTTATGAAGACGAAATAATTCAGGTCGTAGTATTTTATCATTAATAAATTTAAATAATACATATTTAAACGCTGTAACTCATCATATATCTACTATAATATAATCTAAGCATGAATACTTTTTCAAGTCGGGTGTACTTTGTAAGTTGTATAATAAAGTGCACTATGCTAACACAGTACTCTATTTAAACGAGAGGTACATTGTTTTAAAATTTATAAATGCAAAATAAATTTTGCATTCTTTTAAGCAAAATTTAGTTTTGCTTAACTCGCTTAATTTTATAGGAGACATTATTTGCATCACTATACGAGTATGTAAAGACGAATACTATGCGACAAAACATCAAGTCACACACATTATTTAATTAAACTAATAAACTGAACCTCAAACATTTTCATCTAAATCTCATTCTCATTTTGTGACTACAACTTCCGTTATCCTTTTTATTTTATTTCTACATTTTAATTTTCAAACATTGCACAATGACTTTAGGAGTATCCGAAGTATTATTAAGTATTTTATTGAATTTCATGGATTTTTAAAGTTTTAAATTTTTTTTTATAAAATAATAACTATTACAAATGCCTAAAAATTTAATAAACTATTAAACACTAGCTTTTGCCCGCGACTTCGTCCGCGTTTCCGTCGTTTTTCGAAAAAAAATTAGCAGATGTCCTCCCTCATAGTTTTGACGTAACAGGCAGATTCACTTTCGTATTTTAGAAGGGCTATAGTAATATAATATGCCAATCCACAAAACTGTTGAAAAATATAAGTATCCGCAGAATATTATAATATACCCACGCTATACCCACGACTCGGTCAGCGTGTAACTCCTTGTTTTTTATTAAGATAATATATTGCTAATATTTTTAGATCAAATTAAAATGTTTCAGCGCAAAGCTTCTGGGTAGACTATGTTAAGAGTCGACCCGTCCGGCACGTGAACGTAAAGATTCCTAGAATTGCTAACCCGGGAAAGAGCGACGTATAATTGACCATGCGAGAAACAGCTAACACCGAGATCTACTCCAGCAACACGAAAAGTCTGCCCTTGAGCTTTATTGATAGTCATGGCATAGCACACCGATACTGGGAATTGCGTTCTTTTAAATTGGAATGGAAAATTATTTGGTATTATGGGAATTCTGGGAATAAAGACAGTTTCTCCTGCACCGCAACCTGTTAAAATTTGAGCCTCGATTACATTTTGTTGCAACTGGGTTACTTTTAGCCGAGTTCCATTGCAAAGTTGAGGTGGTCTTAAATTTCGGAGCAGAATTATCGGTATGCCAATTTTTAAACAAATTATATGAGAAGGTAGTCCAGGCATACTTAAAGAATTTAAAAATTCTATCGGGTAATTAGTGGCTTCTTGTTCATCAACCATTCTATTTATTGAACTATAAACTTTGCTTTCTCCCTGTATATTAGACAGTATTTTATTATTAATTTCAGATGCCTGGTCATTGCGAGGAGTCAAAATGGACCTTTCGCAAAGCCAAGAATTGTCCCTATTTAATATAATTGTTATGTCACCGTAAACCGAAGATATAAGATGTTGTTGGGATTGCACTATACAACATAACTCAGGTGTCAGAATAAGTTTTCCTTGGTGTAGTTGTGGATAGGTACCTTCACCAATCTTCAATAATGTATCAGAAAATTCACGATTATCTGCGTTGTCTCCAGTTCTCACTCGCATATTTATAGTCAAATGCACCGATTGTATATCACGCCACAAATAAGAGCTTTTCAGGCAAGCCCTAATCTCATCAGCTCGGGTTCCCCGTGGTATTACCGGTAAGGTTTGTCGGAAATCACCACAAAATAAAACCGTAATACCGCCCATTGGTCGATCATTTTGTCTTATGTCCCTTAGAGTTCTGTCTACTGCTTCTACTCCTTTTCGATGGGCCATCGTACATTCATCCCATACGATTAAATTACACTCACGCAATACCTTAGCTTTGTCGCTATTTCTTGAAATACTACAGGTTGGACTTTCCGTGCGATCTAAATTAATTGGTATTTTAAACATAGTGTGAGCAGTCTTACCTCCTGGTAGCAATGTTGCAGCTATACCTGATGAAGCCACGGCAAGAGCGATTTTACGCTGATTTCGAACATAAGCTAATATTAATTTAGTCAAAAAAGTTTTCCCAGTTCCTCCAGGTGCATCTAAAAACCATATTGTTCCTAAATTATTCTGCACACTCTCGCACACGCGATCATAGACTAAGCGTTGTTCTGCAGTCATCATTGGGACACCGTTTTCTAATGTTACCAGCAGTTCCATTGGGTTGTAACCAATCTCTGCGGAATATTCCCTATTGGTAACCTCTCCGACTGAGGTTGGCGTTGGCAAACCATATTCACAAAGTGATTTACCGCCTACTGCTGTTAAGTCTTCCTGAAGAGCTAATAAGCACTGATTTATAGCCAGATCTCGAAAATTATCATTAGTTGCGCCTTCATTATTGTGAGATAAATTCCGAAGAAAGTCTTCTGCAAATTTTTCTTTATATTTTTCCCATAATTGGACAGGATCAGATAAATTACAAAATGTGAGTAATGTTACAAATAAATGGCGTAACCGTCGTGGATTATCACTAACACAGGATTCTGCTAAAGCGTCATCCCAATGTTGATCATTTTCAAGCAAATGACGCGCTTGGCAAGCTGCATGATAAGTTGGATAAACAACATCGTCTACTTTTCTCAAATCTATAAATGATGTTGGTCCTCGCACTGTATGTAATAATAATCTCAAATAAAAACACTCTGCGTTGTTAGGATGAACAGTATACACTCTACCAAGAACATGTTCTTTGAAAATACCTGTCTCGCCATCTACAGGCCTGCCTCGGCGTCTACGGTTAAAGACACCTCGTTGTTTATCGTAGGTATAATACGATGGAACTTCTTCATACAAAAGAGACTTTGCGAAATTATCAGTTTGGCAAAGTCGAAAGAATGCCAATAAAGTTGTTTGTCTAGGGTTCTCTAATCGTTCTGTAACATTTTCGGCGTTAAAATATATACGTTGACCGCCTTCCAGATGAACATCCAGATGGGTCACAGGTGGATATCTTTCGTGAATATTAAAACTTAAGATCCGCCACACAGCTTCTGAAGAGCTGATATATCTGCCTGACTGAAATCTAGTAACTTCATCATGTTCATTTCTTAACGCAAACGTAGCTTGGTCACTGCCCTTGTTAATGTACTTACAAATATATTTAATTGACTCTACACTATTACACATTTCTACATTTATGTGAGCTTGAAATGCTCTGGACAATACAGGCGAATACGGAACGACCCACCTATTATCTAAAGTAACCTGTTGTCCAGACATTCGCTTTTCAACAGTAAAACCACCATTGTCTCTTGAACGGCGACGATATAATGGGTATCCATCATGTCCTGTTACAGTTTCATCCACTAATGCTTTTGGATACCTTTTAGTGCAACGACCGTCTTGCATGCAAGGAGCATTTGCGTTAAATGCACCACATGGACCATGTATCATATGAGTTTTAACAATGTCGTATAACAGGGGATCTGCAGTCGGATCTGGAATTTCAGCACTGATTAATCTGACTACATCATTAGGTCGAACCTTATCTTTTAACCAAAGCAAGATATGTGCGTGAGGTAAGCCGCGTTTTTGCCACTCAACACTATACATATAACACAATACTTCTCCAAAAATGTTATCTTTGGTAAGAAGATCTATCATTGATTTTAATTTTAAATGAAACACTCTTGCAATAATATCATGGCGGTCATGCGGTGCCTGACCCTCAAGAAGCTCCCGAGTGATTTCATTCCACTTGGGATTGGTAGTTACAGTAACAAATAAGTCGGGACGTCCATATTTTCTTACGTAACAAAAAGCTTCTTGAGTACGTTCATGCATGTAGCGTGGACCACCAGTAAAAGAAGAGGGTAAAATAACTAAACGACCCATATTCACAATATCGTTATCTTGCTGCATGGCATCTTGAAGGTGCACGTATTCTTCAGCGCGCAGCTGCCTTTGATTAGATCGTATATAAACTAATCTTTCGGTTTCAATTTTTGCGTACATGTCAACAATAAACTGATTAAATAAGCCACGAAAACGTTGAAAGTATACCAATCTATTCCGTCTCACTTGCAGGTGGTAACAATAAAATTGAAGGCATGACACCTTTTTATTATAATTAGGTGCGCCTGTGCGCGGATCGGTTTGGTATACAGCGAAATTATAACCATCTTCCCCTCGACAGTATATCATAGGATATTGCAAACTGTCGTAAGCCCTGTGGGTTTCGAAAATACGTTGCAAACGATTGTCTCTGGAACGTATAACGATATCACGCCTATCACATTCCTGGTCGACCAGTACTACAGCAACTTCATTCGTGGATGGAACGTTATGACGCCCAGGGTGTTCCTGAGTTGGACGCTTATCGGCATTTATAACAATTTTATAATTTTTATTACCATCTTGAGAAAGGGCTTCTAATGCCGATTTAAAACTGCATACGTACGAATTAACCTGATGTAACATGTTCTGAAGTTGTGAAATGAGTTCAGTTTAAATTCGGAAAATATTGATTTCTTATATTCGACTGTTCGTTGTAATCGGATACAAAATATATTTGAAGAAATTTAGGTTGTTCTTCAGGCAAAAGGGACCCTATCAAATGGTAAACCTGACCTTGTACCTTAAAAGTAGGCATGAAAGGGCCTTCTGAGATTTGTTTAGCACCAAAGGATGTCATTTGGAATGCACTATTATAAGTGCGAATATTATCTAAATACTGTTTGGATTGCAAATGTTCCCCTAAAAGTAGTGATTTTAAAGGTTCCGGTGGGTCTTCGAACGAAGGCAAATTTATTTTACCTCCAGAACAACAGAAACCAGCAGACTCCTTCCTCCACTTCGAAGCATTACAAAAGGAACATACTACGTTCATATCGCCTATTTCAGAAGATGATCTGTAATCAATTGTGAGGTTATAAGCAAACCCACTTTTATATTTATCGGACCACGCCACCGAATTTGTAGATTGATCTACCACGTGTATATCTAAGTCATTAAGACCATGTCGAAATCTATCTGCAGTAAGACGGGCCTCTCGCTGTTCTTCTGTTTCAAGCGACCGAATATTTTCAATTCTTAATCTTTCATTAGATAAAGTAATCAATTGTTCTTGTCTCAAAGAATTGTAATAATCGCGTCCCGACTCTAGTCGTTGTTCATGCTCATGTTCATCTTCAAGAGATCGAATCATGTTATGGTGCGCCCTATCATTTGTCAAACGGTCTTGATATTGAGTAAAAGTTTCAGATTCTCGAGACAAAATATGACGTTCGCGATCAGCTGTAAGCCGTAATTCCCTCTCAGTGAAGGTTTCGGACTCGCGAGATAAAATATGACGTTCGTGGTCAGCTGTAAGCCGTAATTCCCTCTCAGTGAAGGTTTCGGACTCGCGAGATAAAATATGACGTTCGCGGTCAGCTGTAAGCCGTAATTCCCTCTCAGTGAAGGTTTCAGACTCGCGAGATAATGTATGCCGTTCGCGGTCAGCCGTGAGTCGCAATTCTCGTTGTAAAGCAGTTTCAGCTTCTCGGGATAACGCATGTTGTTCCCGGTCAATGGAACGCCTTAGCTCTCGTTGAGAAGAGCTTTGAGAAGCCCGTGTTGTAGCTCGTCTCGCTCTTTCAGCTGCTAATCGCATCTCTCTTTCTGGAGAGCTTTCATTAGCTCGAGATGTTGAGGCACTAACTCTCATAGAGTTTAACCGATGTGCTCTTTCCTCTTCCGATTCTTGAGAACGCGTCATTCTCATTCTCCTAGCTTGACTCGAAGTTCGAGATAAAGATGGTCGTTTTTTAGGTGGCATCGTTTATTTTATTTTTAATCGACGGTAACTTAAATTCTATTTAGTTACCCAACAAAAAACTTACGTCAGAGGTCCTAACTATAGCTAAGTATATAATAAATAGAATATAAATCTAAGTGCCTATTAAAACTAAAATAATATTCTAATCGAATTATAAATATGTACGTAGGTACCTACAAATTACAAAAGAATAAAAAATGAAAATAAAGCTATACTTAATGCGTGTGCAATACTATCTACACTTACCTACTTCACTTAAAAATGAATAATAAGAAATACCTACAACTACTGTAATTAATCAAAGTACCTATGCTAATACAAAAAAAACCTTAGATGTTCTAAGTACAGCTGCTATATAATAAAAAAATATAAATCTAAGTGCCTATTTAAACTTAAATACCTAATATTCTAATAGAATTAAACTAAGAAATATGTACCTACCTACCTACAACTTAGGTACAAAAAAAAAAGAAATGAAAATAAAGCTAAAACACGTGTGCAGTATAGGTAGATAGTAGGCAATATCTACCTATACCTACTTCACTTAAAAATAAATAAAAAATACCTATGAATACTATAATTAATAAAAGTACCTACCTACGCTTTTATCTACTCAATACAAAAAAAACTAAACATAAAATGCCCAAAACTAACCTATCAGTAACTAAAAATCTAACAATAATCTAATCTATCTATCTATTATCTAATCTAAAAATCGAATCTAAATCTACTTAAAAAGAAATAAAATAGGAACTATTAATAGTTAAGAATTTAAACAAAACTAAAACTAATTTAGAAAATAACAACAAAAGAAATTAAAATAAACTATTTAAAGACAAAAAGTCGCGCTGATAAGCACGGTTTATAAAATAACAATTATTGTCTGTCAATAAAGTTCAACACTCTGAACGCATCAACAGCCAAATATTGAATGACGCTTGCGCTCGCCTCCCGCCCCTTTTATACTCTGCCGCCGCGAGCCCCGTCGAGCGCGGCAACCGTTACGCAAAAATAATCCTTATAGCTTGATTCACTATTCACGCGCGATGTCTTGTTGGCGTATTTCATGTAAGTAAGTATAAGTTTGGTGTTTCTATACCGATTTCAATGATTCTTTTTTTATTGAATTGGTGCTAATGTTTATTTTTTTTTTAATTAGGAATGATGGTGAGCATTATTGGTTTTATAAACGTAAAAGTAAACAAATATAATAAGAAATCTCCGAACTGCTAAGCTATCGAGAGTTATGCGTGTTATTGTGAGTTAACTATAAAAGGTAGATATATGCTGTCTTGGAATATTTTTCGTGTATTTTTATGTAGAATATTTCCGTTATACATAGTTTCTATGTAGCTCTAACCATTAAGGCTGCACACGCGACGGAAGCTTAAAAAATCAAGCAACTTCTCCCATTTTCTCAACATTTCCTTTCACTGCTCTGCTCCTATTCATTGTAGTGTGATGAAAAGTATACTATTACCTGCCCAGGAGTATAAAGAATAATTGTACTAAGTTTCGTTAAAATCCGTCGAGTAGTTTTTTTTTTCTATAAATAACATACAAACAGACAGACAGACAGACAGACAGACAAAAATTTTTTTAACTGCATTTTTGGCATCAGTATCGAACACTAATCACCCCCTGCTACTTATTTTGTAAATATATTTCATGTACAGAATTGACCTCTCTACAGATTTATTATAAGTATAGATAAAAGTAAAAACCATATCGATTTCTAAAAACACATTGTTACAAGAAGTTGAAACAGAACGTTTACTTTAGGAAAGTGCGGTTAAGAAACACTTGAATTATAAATAGAAATTTTAAAATTCTCTGTGTCCTCCGTCGCTGGTCCATTTAAACATTGTTTTATGGTACAGCATCTGTTATATATTAAAATATAATTTTCCACCCGATTGTATTGTTTATAAGTCTATACAACCTTTTTTGGTATAACATAAAGCTACTTGTTAGGGAAGTTCATAAATCACTTTATTTAAAATTTAAATTACAATACAATTGATTGGAGCTTTGAGTACCATGTTCTAGTAATTACATTGACTAAATTAGAAGACTTTCTTCCAACAAAGAGATTGTTGATTGAAATACCACTTATTACTACTACTACTCTAATACTTTGTATAATAAACCGGAGCTATTTAGTAAATGTGACGTTCTATATAAACTAACCCCATTACAATACGAAGATCTTATTTACATCTACTCGAATGTAAGTTATGAGACAGGTTCATCTAAACTTGGTGTAGTTCTTACATCACTTACCTTAACTTTTCCAAAGATACTACTAACAATATATAGGTACCTAAAAGAAAAAAACATTACATCAATACTATTACTTCTATATTTTAATCACTTATAATAATATTCTTACATTATCTTACATTAGATCTAGATTATATTATGTAAAAGAAATTACCACAATTCAATTGTTTAGATAGTAAAAATAATGTTTTATATATGTTTCTTTGAATAATAATTTTTATAGAGCTATCGATCTTTTGAATTACTATCGTGTTGTTGACTTGGTAAATGTTAGATAATACAGACTTGGTAAAATTTTATTCAAATTATCTCAACATACAGCAGACAGTAACTTACCACATATAAATTAAGCTTCACTAATAACTGCGAAATGGCGTGGGACCAATTGGTTGAAGCTTTGTGGCCTTGAGAGGTGATAATGCAGACTAATTGTCGATAGAATAATTACCTGAGTTGTGCCAATTTAAGATTACAGTTTATGGGTATTTGATACTTTTGGAGACGTGTAAAAAGTGATATAAATCATACCTATAATATGTATTATACCTATAATGTTAATTATTATAATATTGTGCTTTGTATATTATAACTTCTTGCTGAATGAAGGTAGGTAGGAATAGGCATTAGTGCGACCTCACGTGGGATATAAATTTCAAATCTTTTTAAAAGCTTGACATTATTAAATTGGCAAAAAACATTTGTTCACAGGACTATTATTATTATAACATTAGATGAATTGTAATTGTATATATTAATAGTACTTCTATAACATTTTTCTTTTAAAAAAGTGACAATGTAAATACGGTATGAATTATTTGTTTTTAGTACAAGTTTAATTTGTTTATATATTTAATACAAATCATAAATGTAAGTATCAGGAGCGTTTATGTATATTTTCAGGCAGGGTGTAACATTTAGTTGAACTTCGGTGAGAAAGCATCTGTGATGCTGTGAAATGAGTTCGGTTTGTATTATTTAAAGGAAAGTAACTTACTTTTTTTTCTGTTAAGAATACAAAGTAATTTTAATTTTATTTATTTATCAGTTTTTTTAATGTTTAGTAATCAAATATAAAATAAATGTAAATAATAAGCTAATAACCTAAAATAACGCAATCTTGAGCTGTTTTTCTACGATCAAACCAAGATATGGAAATATAAACATACATGACTCGTGACCTGACTTATGGTAATTAAGCATTGGAGAACATTCTTATTTAGTTTCAATCATCTCACACATACTATTAAGCACTTTTAAATTTTAAAACACTCTTTGAACTTATTTGGTACTTACGTCTGATTAATTAATTGTACGATTACAAAAATTACCCTAAAGTTTAAAAAAGCTCTCCCTCGCAAGAAGTCTTACAAAATACATTATGACGTGACTAACTGAACATGGAACTGTGCTCTAGCTTCAGTTGTAAATGAAAAGTAAACGAACAAAAACTTGTCTACATTTGCATGTATGTGTATGTGTGTGTTGGTTTAAAAATTAATAAACTCGATCTGTATGTCCAGTGTCGGTGGCAGACGTCCAGTCGGGATCGTCTCTCCACTCTCCACACCCAATTGAACATTGAAAACACTCTGCTTTGTCCGGATAATGAACTCGACGGACTCGTCGGTCCGGTTAACAGACTCTCCTGCATTGTAATTACGAATCCTCTAGTGACAACTTTATTAAAACGTAATAAGTGATTGCTTAATTGATTGCCTCAGTTTTTCTATTTTCCACCTTTAATAATTGAAACAATTGTGTTAATAAAACCGTAACATGTAAATAATTTATTTTGATAACTGAAAACTAACATCGTTTTCATCAAGACTAGATAACGTACAAGGTTTATCCCTTTACAACAAAATGTTCTTTCATTTAATTACACAGAAAGTAGTCGTGAAGTGACTATCACCTATACGAGTAATATCTAGGATTAGTACCGTGTGCAATATCCATTGACGAAGGCACCACTAGTGTCGAACCTCCAGCTCGTGGACCTTTATCTAAGAATATATAGTCTAAGCACAATAAATATAAAATATTCAGAAAGGTTTTAATCTTACTTTAATCAAAATTGTATATTATGTTATTTAATGATATTTCATATTTTTTATAATTATTATAAATTATGAAACCATTTAACATATTATATATGTTTATTAAATTTATTTTAAATTTTTTTTATGTACTTCATTTTAATAAAAGCCTCTTGTATTATGTAATAAAACTTTTATAATAATGTATTATAATATCACCATTTAAAAACAAAGAATTTAAATCACACATTAAGTTTTCTAAATTTATATAATTATATGTCTCGCTCCCGTAACTTCGTAGTGCAAAGTTTTGTATAGGAATACTATTTTAGTTACCATTTGGTATGGTTAGTACCAAATTAAATACACAGTAATAGTACCGTGAAGATTTTCAAGTATAGTTTTAAATAACAATAAAATTTTAAATACTTTAATAAATATTATAAATCTTTGATTCAATCTCTAAGCCATCCCAATGCATGTATGTGAGTCTTTGCTACACTTTTAATTTACTTTACCATATTCCATAAATGATGTGATTCAGAGTATCTCTTGTGTGAATTATTAAATCATTAATACAATTTCTTATTTCGACTTTAATATTCAATTTTAGTGGACTATTTGGAAGTATTTTAGTGCATCCGATGAAACGATATTTCGATAGTGCTAGCATTCTAAGCTGCATCAATTGAATGTAATCCGATTATATTAACTGTTCTGTAAGTATTTGTATTTCCATTTCAAGTTTAATTACTGTACTTCACCTAAACTTAACTTATCTGTAGTTCTCTGTCATGTACACGAACACTTAATGCAAGTTTAGAAAATCTATGTATATATGTAGAGAGATATATTGTCAGAACCATCTAATTAATAAAGAAATCGTTTCCTATTTTGTCGCGTAAAAGCTTATTATAAACAATAAATGAGATTAAGCGTCAAAAAGCTTAGCACAAACGAACATCGTGACACGGGAGTTATATTTAAGATTTAAATACAATATTGCTGATTGTGCAAGAATTAAGCGAGAGCCACTCGTATGTTTCAGTTTGACCTAAAAGGGTTTCGTGTGTCTGTCCAGATGTCCAAAGTCCCGACGCTCTCTTCTAGAAGTCTCTTTCCTCAATCGATTTTCTAAATATTTTGAGACCAGGATCGATATTGTATAATTTTGTTGGTGAAGTTATGAGTAAAAACATAACAAAATATCTGTCCTTTTTATGTGTAATAGCGAGATCTACAGTTCTTATTTGTTATTATTTCGAAATAGAATATGTTGATGATTAAGACAGTCGTATATCTATTTATAAATACAATTAATTATATTAGATTACAAGAAATAATTTGACAGTTTGCTTATACTTATTTTTGTTATAATTATTTTGTTATAGTTATAGTCACAAAGAAAAACATTTTTTTATAGCATCTTACATTTAATATTATTACATTGTGTCAGTATAATGCATTAATTTAAAATCATTAAAAATATATAAAGCTTATTCAAAATAGTTTCCATAGCCTGCAATACCTTAAACGTTGAGGCCAGTAATCAATAATATCAAGCAGTCTTTCTATGGGAAAATTATTCACTACCAATAGTATGGATTGTTTCAGGTACTCCAAATTGTTATGGCATATAGGGCAAGCCTTACTCTTACTTTCTTAAAGTGACCATAAATTATAACCCAGTAGATTAAGATCAGGAATAGACGATAGCGAGTCTTCAGCTCTCATGAAGCCCGGAATTATGTTTCTAACCAAGATTGCATGGATCGAGCTTTACTTCTTACTTCTTGGAAATTCTTGGTTATCGAACATAGTATTCTTAAGTTACCTACTCACCTTCTCAAGAATAATGTCTTGATACACTTACGCTAATATTACAATACTTTTTTCATATATATGGCTCAGTAACTCCTTCATACGTATGACACCCCATCAAACTGTCACTGAAGTTTGATTATGCCCACGATACTCTGTTGATTAATTGGGAATTCGAGCTTTCAGCATAAATACGGTCATTTTGCTTGTTAAAATTTTGTTTAATTGTAATAGGATTTCTTCAATTTCCATCCGTTATTGCTTTGAGCGCCTTTATCATGCGGATACTCCGTGGACGGTCAGATCTTTTTCTGTCACAAACTGAGGACGATTATTTTACCTATCAATAGCCCGGTACCCAAATATTTGACTAATACCAAGCGTTTGGAAGATTTTAAAAAATATATTTGGTTCCATAACTACTTTATGTAATGCAATTACAGCGATTCGGTTTTCTTCATCACCACCTAATGGAGTGGCCATTTCAATATAACAAAATATTTTACAATATATTGGCGCGATAAATACAATGAACAATCGTATAAAAATGACAGATTCTAAATTCAAAAGTATTATTTTGTTTATTTTTAGTTGTAAAAAAAAAAATAATACTACTAAGTTTTATGGCCAGAAAAAGTTTTATAATTTCGAAGGATTTTGCAATAACAGATTTTAAGCATTTAAACACTTTAACGGGTCAGATATCTCTCTTTTTATCTAAGTATGAGCAGTTTCTCAAGTCGAGTAAGATGTACTTTATCAAGTTGTAAAACGAAGTGCACTAAATCAGTACACTATTTACTCGAACACTACTCTCACGTTTAAAACTGAAGTAATGAAATTGTTCATGCTGCTTCAGTTTTAAACAAGAGATATATATATATTTAAGACTTACTTTTTTCAACAGCTTCGTTTCACTTTCGCGCTATAACATAATTATAGTAGTAATATTAATATTGTGTGCATAAATGTAATTCGGTACATAGTACTACTTTACAATGTACTAATGTATTATAAAATTAAATCGATTGCAGTAACGTTTATAACGTAATGTATCTTATATTTTAATGCCTTTTCAGTAGTATTTTATTATATTTATTACATCTATCCGTATAAAAGTCAAGCTTTACCAATTACGTGCGGAGTGCCCCAGGGTAGTGTATTGGGCCCTACGCTATTTCTTATTTACGTAAATGACCTACTTGAGCTCCCCTTAATGAATGAATGTAAGATTTTGGCTTATGCAGATGATACTGCACTTCTCATTCAGGCTCGATCTTGGACAGAAGCTCGTATTTCAGCTGAGACAGTTTTGAGTAATATAGTTCGTTGGATGGACAGGAACCGGTTGACACTTAACTTAACGAAGACTATGTTTGCCACATTTTCTCTCAGTTCACACACTTTGCCTGATCAGACTTATTCAATTCAAGCACATCGCTGTTTATCTCGAGGTACTAGCTGTTCCTGTGCTACACTAACCCGTGCCCATACTATTAAATATTTAGGAATCGAAATAGATCATTTATTGACTTGGAAGGATCAGGTAGACTCAACGGTTGTTAGGGTAAGAAAATTGATATTTGTTTTTAAAAGGCTGAGGGCGGTTGCTGATCCAAACATCCTAACAACAGTTTACTTTTCTCTGATACAATCAATTCTCTCTTATTTCGTAACAGCATGGGGTGGATCTAGTAAAATTCGTTTTCTTCGATTGGAGAGAGCACAAAGAGCTGTACTAAAAGTAATCTTATCAAAACCAATGCTTTCACCTACCAATGAGCTATACAGCAATGCCAATGTGTTAACAGTACGACAATTGTATATTAGACAACTGATTTAACGAAAACATCAGACACTACCTTTCATAATTGATAATTCATTCACTCGTCGCTCTAAACAACCATGTGAAACCAAACGATGTCATACTGCACTACCAAAACGGAATTATGAATACCTTTCCTCATTGATTTATAATAAATTAAATAACATTTTAAACATATATCCTCTGACATACTGGAGCTGTAAAAATAAAATTTGTAATTACTTACAGAAACTTTCATATGATGAAACAGAGACACTTATTTATAATTAATAATGACACATACACACATACACACTCACACACACACACACACACAACACATACCCACCTCACATTCTTATAATAATCTAATTAACTCTAATAATTTAATCAATAAATCATTGTTTATTATTTAAACACATTATTTAATTCTTTAATAATATTGTAATAATAACAATTTAATACTTTTTCATTAAGTTTAAGCGAAAAATATAATTTTTTATTTATTTTTGTCTCAAAAACGAATAGTAATTATTTATTATAATTTAGTTATTGTATAGAAAGTAATATTTATAAGAATTGTTAATTTACTGAATATTTGAATACATCTTATATGATTCTAGAACATACACGGAGTCCCGGAGTGGGCGTAAACGGCTGCGACACAGTTTATACTTTTGTAGTCGTTTACGATATATGTTTGTTTGATTACAAATGAAAATTGTAATTTTCAAAATTCAATAAATTCAATTCAGATTTGATATGTATACCATGTATATAGTTTTAAGAATTTTTGAAATAAATAAATAAATAAATAAAAATAAATATTTAGAACCGGCAGTTCAAAATATCATAATAGCAAGTACTTATTTCATCGACAAATTCATTCAACATACTCACTTTCAGTTTCAGCTCAAAAGCTGTCAAGCTATTTCGCAGTTATTACTTATTGAAGTTGAATATGTGCCAGCACCACCTAAATGTGCATTTTACATATTAGGAGGCTTAACAAACGCCTCCACATATTTTTCATAGTCTCATACGAAACTAGGATGAACTATACTAATAGAAGTTAAAATATATGTATATATAAGAATATATAAAAAATATACTCTACGTAAGAAACCTTTGAAACAATCTCCTAAATATTAGTTTTGGTAGTTCGGTAACTAAGCTTAAAATGCTAAACAGAACGTTCAAGTCATGTTTAGGCACGCGTGATCTACGCAACTCTGCGCAAGCGATACGCGTCTATGCTAATAATACTTCTTACGAGTAATTTTTTATTACGAAAAAGAAATTTTAAATTTTAATTATTTATAGAACCGAGTCTCGTAATGGTTATTACGATTTCATTTTATTTACTACTTCTTCCTGCTCAGACTAACAAAGTATTTTATAAAAAAATCTTATTCTAGAAGTAGTAACTTAAGTACAGACAACTATTATTGTAACCTAACCATAGGCAGCGGGTATAATAATTCATACCATTGACACCAGTTATTAAGTGACTCTGACAGAATATTTTTTAGTCATCTAAATAGACTAGACGTTCAATCATTCACGGATTGTACTAAATTGTTATTTATACTTTGAAGTTATTTAGTCCACTGAGAGGAGTAATTAGGTGAAAAACTCACCGATCATGGAGCCGATTGATCGCGTGTATAAATTAGAACGTATTGTGGAAAATAAACGATTCATAATATGATTTTTAAATACTTTATTCTTTGCGTTTCTAATCAATTTGCTTTTTACGTAAATTAATATAAAAAATTAAGAATGTTATAGCTGTGTAGTAAATTGTTTTTTATAGATAGTAATATAAATTTCTTATATTGCTTGACTGCGTTGCGCCTGTAGCTGATGTGATACTACAGGGCATGGAACTATTTGTACTTGTAACAAGCCAAAGACTTGCGCTCTATAAGGCGCAGATCCGGCCACACATGGAGTACTGGTCTCATGTCTGGTCCGGATCAAATCTCAATATCAGCTTCTACCATTTGACCGCGTACAACGGAGAGCAGTTCGGATTGTCGGGGACCCGGTGCTCTGTAAACAGCTGGACTATTTGGCATTGCGTAGAGGCGTGGCTTTTTTCTGTGTCTTCTACCGCATTTACAACGGAAGTGTTCCGAAGAACTATTCGATCTGATGCCTACGGCCGAATTTCACCACCCCGCTATTTCCTTTCGCCGCGCCATTTCGCCATTGCCTCCTTTACCATCCATACCACCTGGATGCGTGGCTATCTTCCACTGTGCGGTTTTCAAGGACTTTTTTCCCAAGTTCCACTCCGATGTGGAACGCACTTCCTTCGGCGATATTTCCAGATCGATACGACATGGGTACCTTCAAAAGAGGCATATATTCCTATTTCCAAGGCCGGCAGCGCTCTTGTGAATCCTCGGATGTTACAAGAGTTCATGGGCGGCGGTGATCACATATCAACAGTGACCCAAGCTTGTTTGCCTCTAACATAAAAAAAAAATAGAAAAAAATAATAATCATATTAATATATATATTTTTATAGATATTAATATAAATCTGTTATATAAATTAATTATTAGTTGTATTTGCTATACTCCTTTTTGGTTTTCTGACGAACTTATAATCAGTGGTGACGTAGCTTCAAATCTTCAGAACAAATATTTTGCCGCCGTTGAATGGAGAAGAACACAAAAATCTTTTATCGTTTAATTTAAAGCTAGTTCATGTTATAGTTTATATTCGTAAAGCTGATTTTCATTCAACGTAGTGTAGATTGCTGGTTGTCCTAATTGTAGTATTTCCAACATATTGGATAAGGTCGGTATTGGGTATTGACAAGTACTCTTGACTTGACCTATAGATTTTATTAACAAAAACATTTATGGAAAACATGTGTATTAACCCTTGTTTAGGTAAATACAGGATTATTAAAATCACTGAAGTAAATTCATTTAAACAACAAAATCTTTTATTTTTATTGGATTTCTAGTAATTTGTATTCCATAAATATTATTTTCAATTATACAAGAAAATAAGATTTAAAAAATTACTTAAACAGTTTTTCAATTACTAGTACACAAACGGGCTCTGACAAGTTCGACAATATTGTATATCCAGTTTTATTAAAGTTCTTTGAAGCAAGCTTTGGAAAATTAAATAATATTTTTTACAGAAAAACTAATCAACCTAATGAAAAAGCTATTTTTTCCTTTAAACTTATACGGAATATATAAAAGGAAAATTATTATCTTAATATAAGACGAGTAAAAATGTTATATGAATAGCAAATATATTTTCATTTAACAAGTATTATTAAGTCTAGTATTCAGCTACAGACTATTAAAGTAATAGAGCATTATTTATATTGTTTTCATTGTCATTATGGTTTAGAGTACAATAAGGACTCCTACATAGGAGTATATAGTAGCAAATAATTTATGTGGGATTTGAAAACAGAAGCTAAAACAAATGTTTGCGATATAAATAATATTTCGCAATCCAGCTTACATATTTATCAGGAAGCATGTTCAAGCAAAACTAAAACTGGTTAGCATAACAAATATTAGAAATAATTTAAAGCTTATCTCGTGCAAAATTAATTTAAATGGTTTGCTCTTAGTAGATATAATATAGCTCTGGAGTATCTAGAGTAGTCTCGAAGGGAACCCAAGTTTTTTAATCATCTTAGTAAGTAGTCACAGTTACCCTCCATTACTTTTAAATATGTAATATAGATGAGAAGGTTTTGGTTTAATCAATTCAATAATAATTTAGTAGTGATTAGTAAATTTAAAGCTTCATGGCTTGTCATTTTAGATCTATTTGGTAAGTACAAGTCATATTTTACGGAGCCTTATACGGATCATTCGGCTTCCAAAGGAATTAAAAAAAAAAAAAAAAAAATCAATACATTACCTGAGAGATCAACATTCAGTCGAAAGAAGTTATTAACATTATGAAGAGTATTTAAGAAGAACATCTGTCATTCTTTTGAGTAATTTTTAAATTAAATTATTTTTTATAGAGAAGGAATGGGAGTTTGAGCACCCGCCTTATTGTATTAAAAGTGTTATATTTCTTATGAACGTAACAATACTACACCATGGAAGAGAACAATAAAATGGAAACACTATATCAATACCTCTGGGATGTGCCGCTGTGAAAATTGATTTTCCATCCGATGGTAAAAAACTGTTATTTCTTTTTTTTTTTAATATAATATTGACACAAAATATATGTTTCTACAAATATTTTTAAAGATGTTTCGTTACCAGGATATTTTATAAACTATACATTTTCTAATTATTCTTTAAAAAATGCTTTTATAACAGTTGTTGTATTTTCTATCCCAATTATTATTGTCCTAATAAGAGACCAAGTAACTTGTGAATAAACTGATGAATTCTTTATCAAAGTGGCAAGGTACAGTTTGATATCGTATTTCAAACTGAGTCTATGGTATGGTATATATCGATGAAGCTGTTGTCAATTCAATTGTCTACAGATTGCTATATATATCGGCATAGCCCTCATAATTTTGTTAGTTGCAACGTTTACTGAAAAGGTCGGTCGGTCGGAAGGTCTAAAGATGGCAGTTTATGTTGGTTTGATCCATATCATTTATTGAATCTGTTTATTACCCAATAACTCTACTTTAGCTTAATACAGGATTATTTAAATCATAATAAATAAATAGAAATGAACTCATTTCAACATAAAGATTGTTTTCTTATTATCCTAAATTCAAAATAATAGAACTATTCTAAAACCTTGTAAAATATTTCAAAAGCAAATAATGTGAAAGTGAATTCTTGATATTGATATATAT
The DNA here is from genome assembly GCA_918358865.1 of Melinaea marsaeus rileyi. Classification (NCBI taxonomy): domain Eukaryota; kingdom Metazoa; phylum Arthropoda; class Insecta; order Lepidoptera; family Nymphalidae; genus Melinaea; species Melinaea marsaeus. The sequence continues at coordinate 15,776,828 of OU911085.1, forward strand.
TTTTTGAGAAGAGAAAGATATGTAAACTGAATGTTATCCAGTACTCAATAAAATTTTACAAGGTTTTAATTTGTACTTTACTTCTTTCATGTTTTAATCAATTATACATAAAATTTTACTTGTTTCTTAATACGCATATTTGGATAATAATATTTTTTTATGATATTATATTATGTGAGTTAAAACATTTATTTATATATTTTTTCAAATCTATGTTAAATCTTATAAGTGTAGGTCGGATTTAATAAAAACTTTATAAGATAATACAACAGGGAAGAATACCGACTTCCAAAATTTTTAGAGATTTCTTAGTATTTTTGACACAAAAAACTAAAGTAATATAGAGCAAGTTAAAAATAAAAGTAAAAATCTAAATTAGTTTATGCATAGTCTTAGTTTTTTAATATAGTATGTATGACGTAATACGTACTGAAATATATAATTCACATCCCAGGTACGCTATTAATTTTTGAATGTTTAATTTTGCATATGAAATAGTTCAAAACCTTGTCAAACTGAGGTTTATCAGAGAGATTACAAAGCAAATAAGTGTGGAGTGTATGTTTGTCTCGGCACGGCTCGCTGCGTGTTGGACGTGACCGGAATAACTGTCGTGCAATTG